>CM033647.1:97654642-98363566 GCA_019512145.1 Engystomops pustulosus
ACACACTAAAGGTGTCACTCGACCCCCATGGGGTACACCCCTACATTCATACCTTGATCACCTGATCTAGGCGGCATAGGTATGCTTTGACCCTCAATATTTTTGGACCACTTCAATTTGGGCAACAAAAAATTTTTGTCCCAGCAGCTTATGATTTTGTCCAATTTTCTGTGATGTGGTTTGCCTCTTTCTGACCATTTTTATTCTGGTCCGAGTATTTCTCCCTTAGAGGGGCTGTGTAGGGATCGTTTCCCTCTTTCAAGATGGCGCTTGTTTAAACATGATATGATGCGCACATGCGCCAGAAAGTTATTTATACTTACCTTTTGTAATATAGCAAAGCCCAATACCTTTCCTCTACACGCATGCGTGACTTGCGCAGTGACATTACACTGTTTCCTTTCCCTAGTCCGGTCATGCGCATTACCTTACTGGAGACGCCGCGTGCGTCCTGCGCGACGTGGGGATAGAATCACACAGGTGATTTTATGCATTCATTTTATTTTTTTTTTTAAATATCACATTTTCACTAAATATCACTGTAAGAATTTTCATGCATTGTATGCTCTATATGTATTAAAATCTGATGAGGAACACAATAATCACATGTTGATTTAATTATCACTGGGATTGTTAACTTTGTATAAATTTGTTGATGATCTGTAAACATTACTTTGCCTTTAAGGGGCGTATGTGAAACATCACTGTGTTGTAACTATTTAAACACTTGCTGAACACCTGTTACATTGCTTGACAAAGGCTGATTAACAGCTGAAACGTTGCTAGAGATGGAATAAACCTCACATTTTTTTCCACGATTCCTTGGAGTGCTGCCACTTTTTTGCTTCTATATCTATCTATCTATCTATCTATCTATCTATCTATCTATCTATCTATCTATCTATCTATCTATCTATCCTTAAAATATATAAAATAATGCATTTTGTTGTTTGTGATAATTTTGGCGGCACAAAAATGTTTTCCGACCATTGCATCTTTTTTTTGTCTCCTAATATGGGTGCAGCATTTATTTCCTGACACTTTTAATTCTTTAATTCTTTTCCTTGACCATTTTATGGCACAATTTCTGCTGCACATTTAGACCTTCCAAAAGCAAGTCTATCGAGCTCTATAACCCTTTTCTTCTTTAGCCAAATGAATTAAACCAGGGCAGCACAACATAAAATCTCAGTGCAAAATACCGCTAAACAGACCATGAACCACAAATGCACCACCATCTTATCTATGACACCATGCAAGTCTTAGACTGCAAGGAAATCAAGAGAAAGGCTATTTTAATCACTTTATTTCTCATAAATGTATTTCCTAGGGGTCCCTTAGACATCAAACATATTGGTATGCCACATTGTACTATATGTCATTAGAGATGAGCAAGCACTAAAATGCTCGGGTGCTCGTTATACAAACTTTTCCCGATGCTCGAGTGCTCATCTCGAATAACGAGCCCCATTGAAGTCAATGGGAGACCCGAGCATTTTTTAAATAAAACAGAACATTAAAAGAACAGTGCAAAAAAATATTCCAGATGTTTGCAGATGTTTTACTTGTATGAACACATTGAAATAACACTATTCTTCACATTGCAGGTTTGCGCGCATGTCTATCGCTAAGTTAGGAGATGTGCACGAATAGTTAAATTGTCCTGTATTCACTGTTTTAATGTTTTATTCAGGACCATTTAAGTGCCAGAACACATTGAAAGAACACTATTCTTCACATTAAGATTTTCCTACATCTCCGAACTTAGCGGAGACACGCTCGAACACCTGGAAGTGAAGAATAGTGGTATATATTTTTTTTTTTTTTACAATTATAATACTTTGATAATTCAATTATTTTATTAATTTAGTGTCTCAATGCCGAGCCGGACGAGATACTCTGTCCGGAAGTAACTAGCCGGTCCCATATGCTAATCTCGACCGTCAGTTACTTTGACGAGTCTACTCGCTCATCCCTATAGTCATTAAATCCATTTTTTAGATATTTTTGTCCCGCTTAAATGTGAACTGTGTTTTGATTTGGCAGTTTTTGGTGTGTGCACCTTTATTAGTTTTTTCCAACCATAGTTTTTGATCCTAAAAATTATTTGATAACATATATAAACAAACCGAGCCAATGAAAGGACATTTCCTTTATCTGTAGTTCCACTATTTTTATATTATGTAACCACATACACTTCGGAGCTGGCCCTCCATCATTTAGATAAATAAATGTAATTGTAATTGCAAAAAAAAAGAGGCATTACACACACTCTCAACATATGAAATACATAAAAAGTAATAATACATGCCGTTCTGTTTTGGAATGTATTTTTGAGTGGCAGAACTATACTACTTATAAGAAGCAATGAAATGAGCCTATTTTGGTATAGTATTAAAATTTTGGGATGAATTTACTAACACTCCCATTTCAAACCATAATATTGAATAAACCGTAAAAGTACTAAAACAATAACTGATCTTTACAACAGAAAAGTAATTTACAATAATGGTTATACCTGAAACCATCAATCTTTACCTTAGTCCATAGATTCAGACCAGGGTACCAGGACGGTAACTGGATTTCTGTAAAGCACTCAGGAGTTGGGAGTTATTATAAACAGAGGAAACACTGCGCTGTGCCTGTGTCACAGATATAAAAAAGGAACAAATGAAAAGTGGGGGATTGAGAATTCCTATTTTGAAGTGAATACACATGCACAATTCTTTTTATTAACCAACTGACCTGTCCTCTGCTAAACCGCATAGAAATATAGATACCGCAAGGGGTGGTCCACTTTTAATCATTTTTTCCATAGACATGTCATATGCTGTATATGTACCTGTATTATTGCATTTTTTGAGACTTTCAGTCTTTCCCTGTGTATCACATTGCTGGCCTTCTGAATAACATACAATTAACTTCTGTTTCTCAATCCGTCAATCCTGCTAATGCGTCACCCCACGGGTCTCTTTCTCTTGCAGTGAGGCTCACTATCTGACACGGGAGAGGGGAAGAAAAGAACAGATGACATCCATATCTGCTGCTACAGGCCACCTGCTATGAATCATGTACAACCGGGAGTGTAAAAAGTCCACCAGAGAGTTCACGAGACAGATCAAAGAAGTAGCGGACCTGCTAATCATTTAAAAGAACTTCAGATTATTATTAAGCAGTAGAGGCACAAGGGCACTTAATGTAAAAGAGTTGGCCAACCCCTTTAATTCTATCAGCCCCCCCATTCTGTATCCAACAAAAGTTATTTTTGCCTTTGGGGATTTAATTTTACAACTCAAAATCAAAGTGATAGTCAATGAATTTAGTGCAATTGTGTAATTCAAAAATTCTCTACTGTGAAATATTTGATCCCAACTAGATATAAAGCAAATTTACATGGTAGAAAACTTATCCAATCAGAACATTTTTAAACTGTCTCATAATAATGAATTGCGTCCATTTATATGTAAAAAAAAACAAAACTAAAAAGAAAAATGAAAAAGTGTGATATGCCAATTAAGGGCCACACGAGCAGCCGTCAGGACCATCCGCAGTCAGCACAAAGGGGAATCAGAAAAGATGAACACAGAGAACAAGCAACAGACAAGAGCAGAGGCATCATCCAAGACAACAGAACACAAGCACATACCACAGAAGAAGCAGATGAAGCAGAGCCAGCCAAGAGCACAAGACAGCAGCACCAGCATCACAGGGGCAAGGGCTACACAATCAGAGAAAAAAAAAAACCCCACAGAAAGCACACAAGCAGAGGTTCAGATGCGAGCCAAGGAGGAACACAGGGGTGCATGCAGAGATTAGTAACCAGAAACAGGACGAGCAAGGAGAAAGCAACAAGAGAGCGGACAGGAGAACAAACATAGGCAGCAGTAGCCATCAAGGTCAGGAACAGACAGGCATAGCACACAGACAGCATGGAGGAGCACAAAATGCAAAGTCACACAAGGTAAGAGGGCATAAAGCAGACAAACACATACAAGAGCGCATACAATGGCAAGAGATGGCAAGCCCAGTGCCATGCAAGCACAGGCACAGAAAGAATAATCATAGAAGAAACACAAGCAGCCAGAATCGGGATAGGCAGAATACAACAATAGGGACGAAGCACAAAAAAGCATACGCAGCAGGCAATGAGGGGCAACACAGGCAAGCAGAACATCACATAAAGACACAACACAAGCACCAGGGACAGAAGCAAACATGTTAACTGTGGACATCAATAGGAGGGCAGCACAGTCAGCAGATAGCACGCAGATGCCACATGAGCCACACATCCACCAGGACACAAACGCAGGACAGAGTCACAACACAGGACAGCACAAGCACAAAAATCAGATCAGAACAGACACAGGGGGCAGGCAAGCAGGACACCGAGCATAAAAGCAAGCACCAAAGCGAGAGCAGAAGCCAGAAAAAGGATAAGGAAACAGCCAGGACACAACACCATGAACAGGACAAGGCAGACAGGCAGCAGCACAATGAGCAGCAGGCAGCAGTATGGCCCCCCCCCCAAAAACAGCGCGGTGGCAAGGCAGAACAGAACAGTTGAGCAGGAAACACATCAAAACAGACAGGGCAGAGCATGCAGCCAGGGGAAGCGCAGCCAGATGCAGGCACGCAACATCATCAACAAGCCATCAAAGCACAAGCACAAGAACAGAGAACACATGGTGCAGATAGGTGACATCATACACAACACATGGACAGAAGAGGCACCATCAGCATAAGAGCATGCACAGTGTACATGCTTGTGAAGCACACAGCAGCATCAAAGCAGCAGACATGGATACATATTGGGCATATGAAGCACCAGGATAAATTGAAAGAGCAGACAATTCAGGTAGACGCAAGTCTATATCCAGTCCAGCAGGAGAAGATGCAGTCAAGAAGAAGAATTTACACCCGCAAGACGGCAGGACAAGCCAGTACAGGTTCATAGGCGTCAGGTAGGTTTAACAAAGGCATATACACACATACAGATTTACTAAATCCAGAGAAAGACATCATGACATATCACATCACATTAGCAAAGCAGCAGCTGAGCACATCAGCACACATTCAAAAGTCAGGGGCAACAGCAAGACACAATTCAGCAAAACGCTAACATAAATAGACATATAACATCGCACAAACAGCAAGACAGAAGTCATTAACACACCCACACATAAGTCAACACATACAAATTACAGCAAGCACAATGCACCAGCACAAGGATTGCATCAGTTATATGCGAGCAAGACAGCGAAAAAAACAAGAAACACACCATGTCATAACCACAGATCACAAGCAACGCAACAGGCCGCAATGCACATCCCCCAACCAAAATGGCAACCAACAGATTAACAGCACAGCAGAGGACATGGGATGGCACAGACAACATACAGCACAGACCGAACCCAACATCACAGACGAACAGCAGAAACACCAGAAATGGCAAGCAAAGCATAGAGTAGAGGCAGGCAACAGAGATACAAGGAAATGAAAACACAGTTGTCACAGAGATAGCAGAAAAAGTGAGAGACAGCATCACAAGCACCGAGGAGGCAGGCAGCAGCAGGCAGGGACACAGCAAGCATAAAGAAGCAAATATCAACCCGATGGAAAGAGCCACAAGATTCCAGAGACCACACAACAACAACATTCACAGGTGACAATGAGGAAAAAGATAGCCAGCCCGATTCTTGTTAAAGCAGCAGTGCAGCCATTGGAGCATTAAGCAAGACCATTCAGCAGGTCGATCAGAGCCTAACAAGGCACTAGAACCGCAGATCAGAGCCCGGATCATAGGCACTCAATAACATACAGCGGAGTACAAAAGCAATAGACCCATTTGTCGACCATCGCCTACACTACCAGGCAGCAGGACAAACAAAAGCAATAACACAAAGTGGACAAGCAAAGCACAGCACATACAGAGATCAATCAGCATCATGCAGCAGCAGGATCAGTGCACAAAGGCGACAAGCAGTGCACAATACACACAGGGCAAGACACACAGGGAGTCAGGAGGGCACAGCAGGGACATCATCACCAAAGAAAAACACAGAGAGAAACAGCGCAGCGAGGCCACCATACCTTCACAATATCAATTATACCACATATAATATCAAGTACACACCTTATTTTTTCACATCATCAACTTCAACAACATCCAACAGTCATAAATCATTCACATCATTGATGTGACAGCAAGCATTCATGATGCAACAATAAACACACACATCCCATCATCATGCATAACTGCTCCCCACACAACAACAATCAGCATCACAATCACATAATGTAACACACAGGGTCAATCAGGGGTATATATCATCATGACAAAGTCTCCTAAAGAAAAAGCACAAGATTCATCAACAATCAGCACCCTCCGTGAAATAAATCATGCACGCAAGTAACTTGAAGCTTAACAGCAGTTCCCTCCTTCATTCAGTAAACAACATCAAAGCACATCACCAATTCACACACACATAGCACATATCAACATATCCATCATCACAGTCAAAGATCATATACAGATCATCATATTACAAAAATTAATATGCACAAATGAGTCACAGTATATCACTAAAATCACTACAACAGCAGGTCACATCAATTCCAAGCATAGATTAACAGCATACACACAAGGTCAGAGAAGCACATCGAGCAGCATATCACCGCAAGCATCAGCATAAAAACACAAGAGCACCAATAAAAGCACAGCATAAGCAAGATCAGAAACTCTACAGCACACAGCACAGGAGGGCACAATAAAACACACCCACATAGTCATAGAGCACATACATACAGTATATATATTTTCTACCACAACACAAGATCAGCAGAGCACAGCTCAGAAAAAGGCACACAGGCACATACACAGTCAAGGAGCAATTCAGGGTTACACACAGCACAACAGAGCCACATCAAGGAACTAACACAAGCACACAGAAAGCCCAGAGCAGAGCAAGATAAACAGACCTCAAAAAACCAGACAGCAAACCAAACATGACCCGGCTGACACACAGCATCAAGAACCAGAGGCAGTCCAGCATACATCAACAACCTCACAGGCAACAACACACGACATCCAGAGAGCAAGAGCACTTCACAGCAGTCAGCAGCATAAACACAACAAGTAAATCAACAATCCATATATGATTTCAAACCAATACACACATATGTCACAATCAAAGTACAAATGTCAGTTCATTCAATCAAAGAGAAACAGACCATACACAAACATTCATTTCCTTCAATTAACACACCCAACTAAGCCTTCCAGAAATGTACAAAAAATCTATCACGATCACAAACACATCAGACACACATTCACATAATTATGCATTAAAAAATTTCATCCTTAACATATTACACCATCAAATGGCATGCACACACCGCACACATCATCACACACAAACACAACATCAACAGAACAGCAGAAAACAGTCAACACACACACTTAATTTATCAGCAAACACTGCATACATTTACATAATATTCAACATCGAAATCCATATACATAGACAAACATCATATACAATCATTAACAGCATCACACAGATATGACAATAATCTCATTTCATAAAAATATCACATCAGATTCATATTATTCATTCCACCATCACATGTCTAATCATAACATCACATATACCAATCAAATCATATTTCAATACAACACACACCAATCCATTCAGCCAACATCATTCAACCAATCATATAAAATACAGAAATAGCACAGTTGACAAGAGGGTAGCAAGGGCCCCCAAAAGCATGCAACAGTACACATGAAGCAGGATAATAACACACAGCGGAGGAAAGCACCAATAAGAGGGGGGCAGCACAGGCAGAAAGCACAGCAGAGGCCCATCACAAGAAATCAAAGCTACACATCACATACCCAGTGGTCATCATTAGCAGTCTAAAATCAGCAGGGAATACCACATCATACATAAGAACAAGAAGCACAGGACATCATTAGTTAGGTATCCACACCTGGGACATCAACCATACTCAAGATTGCCACATTAAGATTCAAAGACAGGGGGACACAATCATCACAGAGCAGCACAACAAAAGCAGGAGATGAAGGCAGTCAAAACACAAGGAAACAGAGCACAGATGCACAAGTCAAGACGGAGACAGCACAAAAGGCCAGCAAAAGAACAGAAGACAGACCCCCCCCCCCGACACAAGTGAACAAGAACACTATCAACAACATACAATGACATTATCATGACATACAATCCAGCCACAGCAGCACACAGAGACACCTTGAAACAATGCACACCTAGGCAAGATCACATAGGTCACACAGAGCAGCAGAAGCACACCAGACATCAAGACAGACACAAGAAGCAGGCAGCAGACACCAGGCTAGGGAAAGCACACAGAAACACAAGAAGAGCGCACAGTCACAGCAGGCCGACACACACAAACACAGAAAGCAGGGGCAGACCAAGCAGAAAACAGAGCAGCAAACAGCACAAGCAGTGGAACGAAACCAGCCAGAAGATTCAAAGTAAACAGAGCCACACAAAAGAATAGCGAGTCACCACCCCCACACCCCCCCCACCCCCCCACCCAGCTTATGACAGCAGTAGATCATCAAAGCATCACAAGACAGCCATAAGAGCAAACAAGGACAGGCATCAGCACAGGGACATAACAAACAGCAAATCAGCATGCAGAAAAAACAAAGGACGCATGAAGGAAGTACAGCATTCAGAAAGAAGGGCAGCAAGCACCGGCAATGTCACAGCAGGCAGCAGCGCAAATCCACATCAACACAATGAGAGGGCTCAGTACATATCCAGAGCGCCAACACAAGAAGCACACAACAACATAGCATCAATATTCATCAATCACTCCTCAATCAATACATCAACACAATCAGAACAACATATATCAACATTCAATCAACAGGAAACATGCACATCAGCGAAGTCACACATAGTTTATCCAGCACATTATACATTCCAGCATCAATATCAGCACCACACATTTAACATCAGTAATCAAGGCACATAAGACCACTCAGAAACCAAGTAATAACAATCCATCATATTAAGCAGCACATCACTTACAGTACATCATACAACCACACACATGATGATCAAGTCATTGACAAATCACACAACTCAAGCAGTAATCAGCAACAGAGATCAGTGCAACCCTCAGCAATCATTATCCGCATTGCATTTGACGAATTGCTCACAGTCCAGGCATGTCCAGACAGCAGGAATACACATCATGCAGTAATCAGCAGATCATCAACAGAACACAGCAGAGGGTATCATGCAAGGAGAATACAACAGCAAGACCAAATGAATACAGCAAGTCGTGTAACAAGCAATCAGGCACAGAAGTCAGAGCACACATGACAACAAGTGAGCAGGCACAGCAAGCACAATACGACACAGCACAAAGATCACACAATGCAGCATAGGCAGAAAACAGCACACACAAGCAAAAAAAACAAGCCACAAGAAGACACACAAGACCCACAGCATGGACACAGAGAAAAACAGAGACACATTGACATCAATACACAGACAAACAAATTCATATATACAATCACATATACACAGAGAATCAACACAGCACATCAGGCAAGAAGGAAGTCAAGCACAAGCCAAGCGAAAAGTTCACCAGAAGCAATCCGACCCACAGCAGGTGAGCCACACCATCAATACATACACAAAATATTAAAGGCAGACAACAGAGATCAAACAACACAGTCATGACACAGCAGCAAGAGGAGCAGAGCATAACCAAGCCCCAGGACACACATCAAGAACAACATATCAGTCACAGGAATAAAGCAGGGAAGCATATGTGCATCACAACCGATGAAAGGAAAACCACCCACATTGAAAACACAGAAAGGCCAGTAGACAAGCATGAACATCACAGATGAGACAAGGAGCAAGCAGGAACAGCAAACACAAGCATCAATAGCACCAAGCAGGAGCAGACATGCAGTATGCACACAAAGCACAGTTAACACCTTGCAATGACAGGTGCAAACACAGCAGCATAATCCACACAGGCACCAGCCAAGGTAGCATAACATAGGGATCAAGTACAGACACATTCAGAGGCACAGACATCAACAGGGCAAACAACATGCATCATAATAACAGCAAAGCAACACACAAATCAGACACATACCATATCAGGTCACAATACACAGGCAGTTTAAGCACTTATCAGCCAAGACATATACAGGAATGTCAAATATCACCGACAATCGAAATGCACATTATCGACATCACACAAGGCAATCACAACACAATCAGAGGGCAATAGACATTTCATCACAAGCCAGAATCACAGCAGACCACATCATCACAACAGAACACAGACATCCACACAATTCAACAACCTCACACCAGGCAATAGGGTAGACAATCACAGCAGTGCATCATGACAGCAATCATCAAGCAGGCATCGGAACACAACATCAACAAATGTAAGTTCTCATAGCAAAGGTCCATACATCAATCCAGCAATCAATCACACAGCAATATCATATATAGCCACACATGACCGAGGGTAGAGAGTTAAAAGAATACAACCACACATACTAGTATACAGTACCAAACACATAAGCATACAAGCACAACACCAGGCAGCCAGTATTACACATCAGTAACCACACCAGCGCGAAGCAACAGTCAGACCAGCAGGTAAAGCACAGGGTCAAAGCAGAGTAAATCATTACAACTCAGAACACTATAGACACAGGGCAGCAGAAACAGCATCAGTCACATTAAAAATACAAACAATGACAGGGCACATAAAGGGATTCAGTGAGAGCAGGCAGCAGTCCATTGGAGAAGACAAGATTTCCAGCAAGACAGGAGGAGGGCATAGATGAACACAGCACAGCACTCACAGTGGAACATCAGAAACGTACATCTGGACGAAACACCAGAAGGAGTACACAATCACAGAGATACAACCAGTAACAAAATAGAACAATAAGAGCCCCCCCCCCCAGGGCAGGGTGAAGCACTACAGCATAAGACAGCAGGCAAACAGAACCTGGGTCCATGATAAAACATTTTTTTTCTTGTACTAAACATGTAGGCCACAATGAAAGATAACTAAAGTTTTTCCTTCAATGATGGGATAACAGGAAATCTTCAATCTAAATATGGACAAACTCTACATTTTCCACTTCTGTGCTTACCTGCTTAAAATTAGATTCTTTCTGCAGCTGCATAACTGAACTTCTATTAGAACCTGTCACTGCTTTAACCCTCCTTTACCCGGATCTCTCAATTTCACACTCACTAATTGTTCAGGCTTCTTATAGAGTAAGTGTATAAATGAGAGCAATGGTAATTAAACCTGTTTGATTATAGAATTGCTCTCTGCACGGATAGAACATCACTATCACAACAATTTCCAAATGTTTAACAAAGTAGGGACGCTTGAGAAAGACTTTGAACATAAAGCAAACATAGATCTAATTATGGTGAATCTTCATAATCAAGTTACCATCCTGTATACTATCGTCGGTCGCACCTCTATCCAAGATGGAAAAAAAAATTCCTATTACTGAGCTGAATATATAGTAGGATAAGGGGTAATCTAACATATAAAATGTGTTTGTAATTATTATTATAAAATCAATAACCATATTCAAATATTTGAGAGGTTTTTCCTTTCATTTCAAGGGTCACCTACCACCACCAAACAAACCTATAAATCTTTAACTACCTATAAAGGTAGATTGGGTGGTTAGGTGGATCTGGGACGTTGAGGATATATCCTTTTAAGGGCTACTCCTCACGTCCCCTGCACTTTTTTTGAATAACGTTTTAATTAGATATATGTTTCAAATTTACTTTATGCGGCTACTACTCTGGGGGTTCGTGTATAAGCCTCCTGAGTTTTACACAAGGCGGCTACTCCACGCCCCGGTAGTTCCACTTTTAAAACCCCAATCCTCACTCACGCTAATCCACTCAACAACCCCATCGTGTCCTGTCCGGTCGTTTTCCCTCTTGCCGGCATCCTGCCGTCTGGGCATTGCGCAGAAGAGCAGGCCCGGCGCCTGCTCGTTCACTCTGGCGAAAATGCGCTGGCCTGCTTCTTCTGCGCATGCGTCAGACTGCCGATTCGCCGGACGAGGGCACCAGCTGCGCGCCCACGATGGGTGAGTATGAGGGGTAAAGTGGCTACCCGGGGCGTTGGAGTAGCCGCCTCTGTTAACCTCAGATGCGGCTACTTCCACGCCCCAGTAGCCGCATGAGTAAATTTGAATATATATCTAATAAATTACAAAAAGTTTGGGACGTGAGGATTAGCCCTTAAAAGGCTATCCTACGTCCCATTGATCCCCCTACCACCCAATCTAACCTTTATAGGTGATTTGTGGTGGTAGGTTCCCCTTTAAAGAAAATATTTAAATCAATGGGCAATTCCGTGGGGGGCTCTCCCCTCCTCCCGCCCATACATTATTACTAGGTAATATGATGCATTTACTTTCTGTTTTATATATTCCCTTTGAACTACTCCCTTATGTTCTCTCTCTTTGCGGCTATTACTCTGGCGACACAACACTTTATAATTTGTGCACTAACTTAAGAATACCAATACTTTGGGTGTTTTATATTACAATTCATTGTTGAGTGAAACTGTCCCTGTGATTTTGGATTCCACGATTCAACTGCTGACATTGCAGAACACGGTGAGCAGGACGGAGCGGAGAACAAGGGAGCAGCACAAGAGACACCGGGAGCAGCACAGAGAAATCGGCAGCGGAACGGAGACATTCGGGATCGGGCAAGGGCGCATCGGGGGCACGGAGAAATCGGGGCATGGAGGACATATGGGACGGAGACATATGGGCAACGGACATATGGGAACGAGACAGACATCGGGGCACGGGAGACATCGGGGCAAGGAGACATCGGGGCACGGAGACATATGGGAACGGAGAACCTAGGGGCACGGAGACATTATGGGCACGGATGACATATGGGCACGGAGACATCATGGGAACGGAGACATCGGGGCACGTAGACATATGGGCACGAGACAGCGGGGCACGGAGACATATGGGAACGGGACATCGGGGCACGGAGACACGGGGGCACGGAGACATAGGGCACGGAGACATATGGGCACCGGAGGACATCGGGGCACGGAGACATATGGCACGGAGACATCGGGGGCACGGAGCCATATGGGCCCGGGGACATATGGGCCGGAGACATCGGGGCACGGGAGGAGACATATGGGCAGGAGACAGATGGGACGGAGACATATGGACGGAGAAATCGGGGACGGAGAACATAGGGGACGGAGACATCGGGGCACGGAGACACCGGGGCACGGAGACATATGGGCACGGAGACATCGGGGCACGGGAGACATATGGGCACGGGAGACATCGGGGCACGGCGGAGACATATGGGCACGGAGACCAGCGGGGCCGGAGGACATATGGGCACGGAGACCATATGGCACGGAGACATCGGGGCACGAGTGGGGGAACGGAGACATATGGGCACGGAGACATATGGGCACGGAGACATAGGGCACGGAGGACATATGGGCACGGAGACATATGGCACGGAGACATCGGGGCACGGAGACATATGGGCACGGGAGACATATGGGCACGGAGACATATGGGCACGAGGACATCGGGGCACGGAGACATATGGGCACGGAGGAATATGGCACGGAGACATAGGGGCACGGAGACATGGGCACGGAGACACGGGGAGACTCAGTGGAAGAAGAGCAGGGAGAAGAGCAGAGGATCCCGGGACAGCGGAATCTGCCGACAAGTAGCAGATGTGCAGAACATCTGCATCTATTGTCCCAATTGTTTTTCATAATGATCCTGTGGTCACTGGTTTTATTCTATTCTTCACTTTCTTCACATGTGTTAAATTGTCGGGAGATAATATACGCGCGGAACAGTGAAGAATAGATTGCAGCATGTTTGCAACATATGCTACTTATAGAAGACATTCTTTTTCAATAATTAACACATTTTATTCCCGACCCATGGTCCCTTTGAAAAATGCTTCGGGGGGGGGAGGGTCTCCATTGACTTCAATGGGCTCGTATTCGGACGAGCACTCGAGCATTGGAAAAGTCGTCTCGAAAACGAGCAATCGAGCATTTTAGTGCTCGCGCATCTCTTTTCCAACCATAGCTGTTTTGATCCATAAAAATTATTTGATAAATATATAAAACAAACCGAGCCAATGAAAGGACATTTCCTTTATACTGTATCACTATTTTTATATTATTTAACCACATACCACTTCTGGAGCTGGCCACTCCATTCATTTAGATAAATACAATGTAATGTAATATGCAAAAGGAAAAAAAGGCATTACACACAACTCTCTAAATATGAAATAATAAAAAGCAATAATAATGCCGTTCTTATTTTGGAATGTATTTTGAGTGCAGAGACTATACTACTTATATAGAACAAGAGCCTATTTTGGTATAGATTAAAATTTGGGGATGAATTTACTAAAACTCCTATTTCAAACAATAAATAATTGAATAAATGTAAAAAAGTATAAAACACATAACTTGAATTTTTACCAACTAGAAAAGTAAATTTACAATAATGGGTTATACCTGAAACCATCATCTTTACCTTAGTGTCCATAGATGTCAAGACAGGGTACCAGGAGGTAACTGGATTTATGTAAAGCCACTCAGAGTTGGAGAGTTATTATAAAACAGAGGAAATACACTGACTCTGGCCTGTGTCAAGGACATAAAAAAGGAACAAATGAAAAGTGGGGGATGTGAGAATTCCTATTTTGAAGTGAATACACTGCAAAATCTTTTTATTACCCAAATGACTGTCCCTGCTACCGCAATAGAAAATATAGATACAAGAAAGGGGTGGGCCACTTTTTAATACATGTTTTCCATTAGACATGTCTATGCATGTATATGTACCTGTATATTTGCATCTTTTGAGAGCTTAAGTCTTTCCCTGTTATCTATGCGGCTTTGAATACATACAACAACTTCTGTTTCTCAATGCCGTTCAATCCTGCTAAGTGGTGTCACCCAACTGGCCTATTTCTCTTGCAGGAGTGCATCACTATCTGACACAGTGAGAACCATAACTCTGCTGCTACAGGCAATCTATGTGATCGTAACAGAGATGTAAACAAAGATCCACAAGAGAGTTCACAGACAGAAATAAAGATAGTAAGGCAGAAGACTGGAATCATTAAAGAAACATTCAGGAATTATTATTAAGGCAAGTAGAGGCACAAGGGCACACTTAGTAAAAGAGTGGGCAACAACTCCCTTACTATTCAAGCCCCCATTCTGCTATCAACAAAAAGTTATTGCGCTTTGGGGATTTAATTTACATCAAATCACAGTGCGTCAACTGAATTTAGTGGCAATTGGGTAATTCAAAATTCTTACTGGTGAAATATTTGATCCCAATATAGTAAGTAAAAGTTTACATGGTAAAACTTCTCCAAATCAGACAATTTCTTAAACAGTCTCTATATATAATGGCAGTCATTTGTATGTAAAAAAAAAATAAAATAAAATATAAAAGAAAAGTTTGATATGCCAATGAAAGTGCCAGAAAACTGGGTCCATGATGTAAAAAAATTTTGTTCTTGATACTAAATATGTAGGACCCAATGAAACGATAAATAATAGTTTCCTGCAATGATGGGAATACAGGAAAATCTGTCATACTTCTAAATATGGACAAAATCTACATTCCACAGTCTGTGCATTAGGCGTGCCATTAAAAGCATAGATATTTATGAGCGGCATAACTGACTTTCTATTAGAACCACCGTCACTGCTTTAACCTCCTTTAACCGGGATCCTCCCCCCATTTCACTCACTCAATATGTTCAGGCTCTATAGACGTAAGTGTATAAATGAGAGACAGGTAATTTAAACCTGTTTGATTATAGAATTGCCTCTCTGAACGGATTAGCAAAATCACTATCACAAATTTCAAAGTTTAACCACAGATAGGACCTTGAGAAGACTTTGAACTAACAGAAACATAGATCTAATTTGTGGGAATCTCAATAAATCATACCCATCCTTTATAATCTATGTCGCCTAGCAATGGAAAAAAAGTCTTTATGGCGAAAATAGAAGGAGATAAAGAACTAACATCGCAAATGGTTTGAATTATTATTAAGCAGATAGAGCAATCAGAAGTCATTTAGAGTTTCGAAAAGGGGGAGTAGGAAAAACAGATTAACGAGGCAAAAAGTCAGGGGAAATATTAAATCAATGAAATAATCTAAACTAAGTGAGGACACCTATCAGTCGATTTCCATTTTCAAGTATAAGCCTTCATCTGGACCATTATGAACTATTTATAGGGTTGAGAATGTACAGATTTTCATGGTGCGACATTAGATTGTAGTGGTGGAATCCAGTGGTAAAGTGACAAACCAACTGTGTTTTTTATTTCTAAACTATTTAAATAACTAGGACAATGGTGGCTACATACTTGGCAACTATGAATGGCAAAAAATATAATATTGCCAAGATTTTGTTGCACTCCTCTGCTATGGAAATATGTCAACAGCACCACCACCTTCACTAACATCTATACGGTGTTTTGCCTCAAGCAAATGTGCAGAAGCTGGGAGCTATCTTCACCGACAAGCTGTGGCCGTGTTGAGGCATGTTGCATGCACCATGTATTACTGCATCGTGACTGTGCACCACAAATTAATGGCAGGTCTTTTTATTTTACATTGGTGTAGGATGCAATATACGCAAACTAAATTTACTTACTTTTGCTTCTTCATCCTTACATCTATGAGCTAGGAACATACTACAGCATATACACTCACCGGCCACTTTATTAGGTACCACCATGCTAGTAAGGGGCTGTAACCCTTTTGCCTTCAGAAACGCCTCAATTCTTTGTGGCATAGATTCAACAAGGTTGCGGGAAGCATTCCTCAGAGATTTTGGTCCATATTGACAATGATGGCATCACAAAGTTGCCGCAGATGTGTCGGATGCATATCCATGATGCGAATCTCCCGTTCCACCCACATCCCAAAGATGCTCATTGGATTGAGATCTGGTTGACTGGGAGGCCAATTGAGTACAGTGGAACTCATTGTCATGTTCAAGAAACCAGTCTGATATGATTCAGCTTTATGGACATGGGCACTTATCCTGTTGAAAGTAGCCATCAGATGTGGGTACATTGTGGTCATAAAGGATGGACATGGTCAGCAACAATACTCAGGTAGGCTGTGGAATTGCAACGCTGTCAATTGGTACCAAGGGGCTCAAAGAGTGCCAAGAAAAATATTCCCCTACCATGACGGACACCACCACTCACCAGACCTGAAGCGTTGATTTACAAGGCAGGACGGCAGATCCATGCTTCATGTTGTGACGCCAAAATTCTGGACCCTACCACATCGAATGTGCTGCTGTAAACCAGAAATCGAACCTACATCAGGACAGGCAACTTTTTTCCAATCTTCTACTGTCTAATTTCACTGAGATTGTGCAAATGTGTAGCTCAGTTTCCTGGCTTAGCGTGAAAAGGAGTGGAACCCGGTTTGTGGCTCTTGCTGCTGTAGCAAATCTGCCTCAAAGTTCGAAACATACTGTGCGTTCAGAGATGCTCTTCTGCCTATCTTGGTTGTAACGGGTGGTGATTTTTGAATCGGACCTTTACGTACCATACCACATTAACCCCTTATGCTCCTGGCATCCTCTATGCAATCACCTCAACACCTCTTCCGCCAATCATGAACCATAGCCCTCCCTGATTTTTCATTTCGCCCTCTTCTTCTGTAAACATCTAGACATCGAGTGTCCGTGGCTGAAATCCCGTCCACCCGACTCAGCTACTGTTTATCTACACATACTCGCACAATCACCTCTGCACCAAATTCCTGTTCTCCCGGACTCAATACCCTAAGCCTTATTCCCCACTGTGCCCGTCCTCGAATCGACAGATTTCCTACCAGCTTATAAGCTACCACCCATCCCTGAGTCCCCCACTGATGCCGCTCAAGCTTCAACACTCAAGTCTATGAACCCCAGTGACAGTACCCTATAAGTGCCGGATGTAATTCCACGTAACTCGAATCCGTCTTCATTTTATTCGCCTTCTCACCTTCCCTTATGTAGACGTTGGGTTTAGACACGACAATCAAGGAAATCGATCTCCCAAGAATGATCTAACCCGTCTTTTATTAATGTTCTTCCTTCTGGTTAATTCCATATATTCAAGGAATAGGTGATATTTGAACTGTCCTGAGGCACATTTCCAGTGCTAAGGTTGCCAAGCGTCTTCTGAAATGTATCTCTGTGCATTGTTACCGCATGTAGTTACGTCACTGAGTTCTCTTTCACACTCCTAATGGAAAGGAGGAATAGTGTGGAAGCCTGGTTAAGTGATGTGTCGAGTCAAAAACTGACACAGCTAAGTGATTGATCACTTGGAGGAGACCAGACCATGTGTTCTTTTGGTATCTGCATAACAATGAATAGGAAAATTGTGATTAGAGGAATAAAGCATTAGGAAGAAGAAGAATTTTTAAAAAAAGGCAATAGGCTATGCACTTGAATAGAGTAACTCTAAAATATACAGTTTAACGGGAAACAGGGTGATGTCTTTAAGAATTTACATATACTTTTACTCTATAAAAATTGATATTTATTGATAATTGGCCACATTTATTAATTGTTTGACACCAGTTTTCTGTCTGACTTTGCACTAGAAAATAGTGTTGGTTCTGTGTACCCACATGTATTTATAAAGGGGTGCGCCAGTTATGGCTGAACGTGTCGCTGAGGCAGAAAAGCTAGTGCTAGGCAGAGTTGCGCCCAAATTCATTACCGACATGCACCAAAATTTTGTTGTACCACAACTTCTACAGCATAAACAAAGCCCACACTAAGAAAAATGGATGCACACTTCCCAGAGCAGTGAAGGGAGTCCGTCAGGTGTCATGAAGAACGGTTTTGATGAATGACACAGCCTGCACACTTACAGGCAAATGCAACATAGTTAAGGACATATTGCCCAATTTAGTTTGATAAATGTGGGCCATTGTGTTATGTATAGACTAGAAATGTGTGATACGTGACTCTAAGGCCTCTTGCAACTAGCGTTGCGTTTCACGTGCGGGTGCAATGCAGTGAAAAATGACGTTTTTTCTGCGGTTTTGTTCCATTTTTCCTAAAGAGAATTTGCGTTTTTGGTTGCGGTTTTCGGCGCTTTTGACGATACGATGCAAATGGGAGACTCGAGATATTCTAAAGGGACCATGTTGGGATAAAATGTAGTTATTTACATTGAAATAATGTCTTATTATAATTTGCAAACATTCTGCGAATCTATTCTTCAATGTTCACGCAGCGTATATTATTCCCGACAATTGAGCAGATCGTGAAGAACAGTGAGAATAGAATGAAAATCATTGTAACACAGTGACACATGGACCACAGGATCATTTAGTAAAAACACAGTGCAGAACACAGTGCAGAATAGATTACGATGTTCGCACATCTGCTCTTACTGTCGGGAGATACGCGCGGAACGGCGACGAACCAAAATCAGAATGTGAAGAACAATATATATGTTGTGAGAACACATTGAGATGTTAAATACATCTGCAATGTGTTCTTCACACATCTATGAATTGTTCTCACAGATATTTTGTCTCGCTTCAGCAGTTCCGAGCGGTATCTCCGAGATGTAAGCAGATGGCCGCAAAGATTGTTAACTATATACTGCACTGTGAGTGTTCTGCCCTGTGTTTATCTTAATGTCTGCTTGGGTCACTGTGTACACTTTTGTGTACAATGATTCTTATTCTATTCTTCACTTTCTTCACAATGTGTTTTATTAATTAAATGATCGTGCCGCAGCGGGAAAATGATATTCTGGTTACTAGCAACCGTACGTAAAAACGCAGTGCACTCGCATTGCACATTGCAATGATGCGAGTGCAATCGTTCTTGATTTTTTTAGCATCTCCATATGACTTGAATGGTGCGTGGAAAATTCGCAGTGACTACGCAAAATAGAGCATCTGCGATTTTGGACGCGCGTGCAAACGAACGCAAGCACGCGCGTTTTGAAAACACACGCAAAGGAGAAAGACCATTGAATACAATGGGAACAAAGAGTGCATGCCGAGTTCTGGAGCGTCAAATGCAGCGCAGAACTCGCAGTGAAAAAGCGCAGTGGAGAAGGGCGCTAAATGCTATAAGTGTGAAAAAATAAATACAAAGGAAAAACGATTATGAGTGTTTCCTGGATTGTTACAGAAAATCGTACAAGTGCAACAGTATAAACTGATTTGTAATTCTATGTTAAAAGAGGATAAATTTCCCTATATAGTATTTCATAAATAAATCATGTGATATAGGACAGTGGTGTGTTAACCACCACAAAGCTGCCGGCTGCAGCAGAGAATTACCCGTCCCACACTTTCAAACACTGTACTAGAACATGTGCACATTGAAAGACGCTGTGGTGTGGTCTTATGGCTGTCTGCCTGAAGCCGGCCAAAGACTATCACACATGTTGAACAATTAAAAAGCATCTAAAAAAGAAAATGTTCTATACAGTATAATATATTTTGATAAAATTTACCAAGAAACACACATGCTAGTTCCTTTTCACCAGAGTTAAATGGATAGATGAGGTTCATTTAAATATGCAAGTGTTATTTCATATTCTCCAAGAGAGGCCTCCCCCCCCCCCCAAATTAGCCGGGAAACACATTCATATTGTGATTTTAGCATTCAATCCTAATCAGCATCCTGTTGAAAAACAAATACCAGATATCAACATGAGCGATAGAGTGGTACAAGTTGTCACCCTGTGTGACTCATAGTAAGAGTTGATAGTAGAGCTCTTCGCAACACTAACGTACCGTATGTCTGAGAGTTAAAAAATAAGATGCAATAATTGTTGTTGCCCCATTTACTGTCTCGCACCAATAAGAAATTGCTCTAGAGTAAGCTGAATTGTAGATGGCTACCAAGGCATTTTCCTTTCTAAAATTCCATTGTGTTAATGCTCATTATAGAGATATTCTGGGGACTTCATGGTAAATTAAGCTGAACTGTTACAAAGCTACTATAATAGATGTTTATCAAAGACTGTGGACATTATGATATTAAAAAGGCAAGTTCACCATTGGTAGGTAGGGTAAAATAATAGTATCAGTTGTGTATGTTGATGGCTGTTCCACATCCAAACATGACAAACAACTGTGAACTACAGCTAACACTAGCGACTGAAATAGAAGACCTTAGTAAAAAAAAGCATGACCATAATAAAAAGAGGGAATGACTTTGGGTATGATGGATAAATGGTTAATGGCAGCAAAAAAATAGAAAGCGAGATGAGGGAGAAGAGCAAACACAAAGGTAAAACCTGAATCAAGGCCCAATCTTGGACTTAGGTCCTCCTTAGAACCGTGCCCATGAACCAAGATGCCCAGGTGGCTTGGGCAATCTTGAGCTAAGCGAGCTTGGAATCAATTATAAAAGCGAGTGGTTGGTGGGTGTGTGATGGATGTGCATATGTATGTATTGCCAAGGAACTCCAACCGATTCTGCAAAAGATATAAGACAAAACAGAAATATTCTCCAGTCCTCCCTCCTACCTGTCCTTCCGCAACAACAAACCTGAAACAATGGTGACGGAGGCCCCTGAACCTCCATCAGAAAAGCAGGTTTAAAATCGTGGAGCCGGCACATTCATAGGTGACCAGGTACTCGTACCTCATCTCTCTGACACTTTCATCTCAGCGGAATGTCTAATATCAAGCGACCAAAGAGAACTAGTAGTCTCAAAAGCTCCCATCAAATATACTCAGTTTGCCTCAAAAGGGACGATCAGTGCTAGCAACGATAGGGGTGTTACGGTAAGCCTTTGCTGCATATCAGCAAAGATCTCCGGCTATGGAGAGGGCTCAGCCCGTGAGCCCTCTCCATGCAGCGCGCCCAGTAAACAGTTCACATCAGTGCTAGCATGGATCAGAATTTTTAAGGGCAATCTACTTAAAATCACGAGGGATAAACCAGGGGTACTACTCATAAATTTCAGGTCCCATGCTGTGGTAATGATATATATTTGTTTGTTTTTCAAGGCAAGTCGTTTGGGTAGCAGGTCTTTATCAGTTTTGCACTCAAGACGACTGAAATTCTGCCTCATTCTTCCATG
This sequence comes from Engystomops pustulosus, assembly GCA_019512145.1. NCBI lineage: Eukaryota > Metazoa > Chordata > Amphibia > Anura > Leptodactylidae > Engystomops > Engystomops pustulosus. Next base: position 97,676,856 of record CM033647.1, read on the forward strand.
GGAAAACAGCGTGAGCTTAGTGAGGATGGATGGAGAGCGCTTGTGAATATTTGAGAGCGTATTATCAAATGTTCCACAGATTCTCGAATTGGATTAGGTCTGGAGGTGATGCCCATTCTAAACCGGATAAGTTTAGTTGTGAACCAGCCATTGTCGATTTACATTATGTGGGGATCATGGCCACATTTACGAAGGCACTTGCGCCAGTTTCTGTCAGACTTTGCACGCTCTTTTCAAGGCATACTGATGCAAGATATTTAAGAAGGTCTGAGACACAACTTGGGGACGCAATAGTGGCGCAGCTGCACTATTCTTCATGTAACACAAATTTCTGCCACTGAATGGACGTTTCCATTGCTCAGTCAGAAAGGTGCCACATTTACATGAAAAGTCTGATAGAATTGTTTTGGCCACCCATGTTCAAGATGTGCAAGGAAAAAAAAAAAAAACAAAAAAAAAAAAAAAAAAAAAAAAAAAAAAACAAAAAAAAAAAAAAAAAAAAAAAAAAAAAAAAAAAAAAAAAAAAAAAAAAAATGGCGCACATGGCAGCACAGTGTAGAGGGTGCAGATTCATGAAGAAGGGACGCCAATATCATTATTCTGGTCTTCTGACACTACACAGCAAACTGCACATGCGTGCTTGTCCTTGTTAAAAGAGAAATCTCTGCCCCAACTCAAAAAGGTTGTCTTCAGAATGCGTACTGTATTTGGCTCCATCATCTTCCAATCAGTTTTAACCATCTTCCCGTCCCAGGCAGAAGAAACGCGGTCCAACAGATGTGACATCGAGCTGTGTGCTCTGGGTGATGAGTTGGTTGGCTTTACGCCAAAACATTTTGTTTGTGAGTTGGCCAATAAAGTTTGACTTTGGTTATTGCTGACCAGCTGCACCGCTTCACAGTTGGGTTTTCAGGTGGTTGTGGGAAACTTTAAAACTAAGCTTTTTATGGATATCTGTAAGAATGCTTTTCCTCTTTTGACTCATTTTACATTAAGACAGATGTGGGCGTGTTGACTGATTGTTGTCCAGACCCTCCACTCAGCTATAGATCTTCCGCAGTTAAGCCCAGAGTGATCATGGGCCTCTTGGCCAGGTCTTGGTAGATTTGCAGTGGTCGACAATGCTTCCCATTCAATATCGGGCGTTACACACGCCTCTTGGGATGTTCAAGTTTGATGAAATGCTTTTGTATTCTTAAATCGGCTTAAGCGTCTCCACAACAGTATCACAGACCTGCTGGGCAGGGTCCTGGTCTTTATAGGCAGAAACGCGAGACTATCAAGTGCAGTGTATTTATACGGAGACTTGATTTCACCAAGGTAGATGAGTTTTCATCATCACACGTCTCGGAACGACATGGGATAAGGCAGAAATCTCATGAAAATACAGGCGTGAGTTGGCCTACACTTTTTGAGTATTATTTTTACAATAAGTTTTTAAAAAACAATTTTTTACTGTTTAGTTTGAAGCCTGAAAGGTGGAAATGGTAGACAGTCAAGAAGGCTAATACTTTCCCAAGGCATGTAGATTATAGTAGAAGCACGCAGTGAATGGACGGAGAGGGCGAGACCTGCACTCTGATTAGTGTAAACAACCAGTAAAACATAACCACTGAGGGGCTTGAAAACACCCCAGCGCTCTCTGGCTCATTAGCATGATACTATAGTTTTTAAAGTGTATTTTAGAAGGAAGGAGGACATGGATAAGCAATATAAGAAGATTACCACCCGTCATAGTGGCTGGATAGAGGGGACCGTGCCACATGGTTTATTAGGATAGATTTGATGGTAGCTTCTCTTTGACCGCTATCATAGGAGAATCTGTATTGTTATCTGAAAGATTTAGATCTAACCCAGAAAAATCTTTCTGGAATCAAGGCAAAAACGTTTGTTATAAAGACAATCTTTACACAAAAAACTAGACAGCGCTGTGATAACTCAACTATAAGTTGTTGTTGCAGAACGTTTTTACTTTGCTGTTGCTTTGCTACATGGCAAGCATGTTTTCATATAGCCATAAATATGTATATATATTATATTTTAGATACAATCTTTAATCTGTTTAAAAAAAAGTAATAAACATTCTATTAATTCAATGAGAATGTCTCCTTCTTATACCATATATATCATATAGATATATAAGATATAAGTATATTATATAGTAAATTATAATTTCGCAATTACCGATATTAGCATAAAAATTCGATTTTTAAGGTTCCAGGACCAATATGTTGTGGAAAAAGGAAATCACACTTTTTTTCTTCATCATTAAATCTAGAATGTCATTAATCTCTAAACATGAAGAAACAGAACACATTTACAACCTCCGTTTGCCAAATACAAAACACAGAAAACAAAGTGTATGTTCCAGAGAAACAGTGTAGAGAAAAGTATAGCATACAAAAAACTTTCCATAATATCATTAGATGCCACTGGACAAATATCATGCATTCCAATAGTGAGCAGGAATGTTAATATCCTATGTAATGTAATTCATTTCTTTCATTGGCCAACATTCATCTTAACATATATGCTCTGATTTTGGATGAGTGCATATATTTTAATTTTTTTGAGTTTATACACTTTAACTCACCACTTTATACCCCACTTTAGAAATTTTACAGGCACTGTTGGTCAACATACAGTATTTTTATTGTCCCCCCAACAATAAATGAAGCTGTCAGTCGATAATGACGATAGCGGTCGCTTCACTATAATCAACGGTGGAACATAAGAGAAAGTTCCTAACCCTTTCTCACCAATGCTAGTTTTCAGCTTATGACCAGACTCTATTTTTGATCATCTGATGGTCCTGATAATCGGTTAACATCAGAATGACGTAACATATCCAGTGAGTTTGAGATCATTTCTTGACAAATTGGGGCACATTCAATAAGATCAGCTTCCAATTGCAGTTGCCTGTGTAAGTGTGCGCGGAATGCCAGATTCATGATTTGTGGTGATCGTTCTCAGGAACTGGCACTCCCTGCACTGCTCTAGCAGAGTGCATCAACTTTTGTGGTTCACCTTTCACATGGTGCGTGACAACACAAATCTGCATTTTAAATGTAGTCACCTGTCCGGACTGTGCCCATGAATGCCCATTCAATGACGAACGTTGTGTTGCATGAAGAATAGTACAGCCGCGCACAAAAGGGTGTGGGCGAAAACAACGGGGCTCCAGGACACTTAAGATGACATGTGAAAGCAATTTTTCACGTAAAATAATGTGCAAAAGTTGCCAGAAGGACTGCAAGACCTTAGTGAACTAAGCCACATTATACTTCATGTTAGTGGAATATATGTTTTGAATTTCATTCTGAAAAAAAAAATTTAAATTTGACCACAATGCGCTACATGCTTACGTTTCAAAAACTTAAAATGCTCCTTTCTGGACAGATAGATCAGACCACCCAAATAGCCAACCAAATAAATAACATGATGTTAACTATGATGACTGGTTTATGTGTCCTTCATTTTTCTAGGTGTTATTTGGCTTAGAACTTAGGTGCAATTTGTTACGTTTTTCATGAAATGTGACGACAAGACTCACATTTTCTGGAACAAACTCAGCTTTAAGTGAATTTTGAGAGGCCTAATGTTAAAAAAAATACATTCATTTAGGCCACAAATAACATTTCATCAAGGATTAAAAGATAAATGGTTTGCTAATCCAAATATAACAGTAATTGGGGCACATTTACTTACCGGTCCATGCGTTCCAGCGGAGGGTCTTTCGGCGAGTGAAGGTAAGGTACTGCGGGCAACGATGTCCACCAGGTGGCACTGCTGCGCCGAAGTCCGCCGACGGTGCCCCGAGTTTCATCGTCTTCATCGTGGGCAATTGAGTATGGGCCCGTGACGACCATTTTTTTTGCAATGTGCGGTTTTTTCCGAATCCGTCCGGTCTACCGTTCGGCACGCCCCGATTGCTCGCATTCAGCCAGCGCGACGCGACACAAACCGGTCAGTGTGTGCAATCCCGGGACAATTCAGGAAAATGAGCGCAATTCGGAAATATTCACGCAACACGTCGGGAAAACGCGAATGGGGCCTTAGTAAAGACCCCCATTGTATTGTCACATGTAACGGGCCTATAAAACTTACATTTTTTTTTCTTAATGCAAAGATATGAGGGGCCGATTTGTTGCCAGGATAAGCTTGCTGTATACGCTAGGCACAAAGAAAATCATACATTTTTTAATTTAGATTTTTCACACTTTTTTTTCCGGCAGCTGACCAGAACATAAAAATAATAGTTATCTTATGGTCTGGTTCATGATTCAGGATTACGTGATACCTCATTTTAACATCATTTTTCTTCGCTTGCCAACTTACGTAAAAAAAAAGCTAGATACGGGAAAATTGTCAGTTGTTTTAGCTTCCACACTATTTCAGAAGATACTTCTATATTTTCTTATCAACAGAGCTTGTTGATATTAGTTTTTTGCCAAAAAAAAAGTTGTCTTCCTTTTCAGGATATCATTTTGGGTAACCGTGTTTGTGATCACTTTTTAGACAAAGTTTTTGCGATGGTCTTTGAGAAAATTACCAGAAGTTTTTTTTATTCCATTACACTGTTTTCATTGTGCGGTGTTCAGTATGCTTTTAGATTTATTGTAAAGATTGCTACAGACATGGTCGACCTACAATATGTAGGGTGCTTTGTGTCTTTATACTTGTTTGATTTTTATATGTAAATGTATTGAGATCAAGGGGGAAATACTCTTGCCTTTCAATCTTTGCTGTGTGTCTTAGTCTAGAATACAATGGAATTTTTAGCTTTGTTGGTATGACATGTGAACACGCAAAACACAAACAATAAAACAAAAGAGAACAGCTGTATTGGGAACATTGATATGTTCCTCACAACATACAGTGTTGGCCGCTTTGGTACAGGGATCGCAACATAACTTTTCTCCTGCAAAAAGACTTACTTTGCATTCAGCATACCTTAATATAGAACTGTTATTATCTCTTGAATTAATATAAAACTGTTGAGCTTCGCGGAACCCCATTAGGAACAATAAAGAAATCAAGCAAAACCTTACCTATGAAAGAAATTCTCATGTGTAAGGCAATTCCAGCAGTAAGCACACTTTTACTTGCTACTAATATATGCACAAATTTGTACATGTACGAGACCAATGAAGGTGTGTTATTGCTGATAGGAGGGACGGGAGTCTTATAAGCATCAACCATCCAGCGTACTGATATAGATTTACTTCAAAGGAAATTACCCTACATAAAGTAAAATAAGTGAACATACCTAGGTCCTCTTCATGTCAGATTGGAGCTTATCTCTTTCACCTTGACACACTGGGACTGCCTAAAAAAAGGCATCTAAAAAGAGGGGGATGTGGGACCCCACGTCCAGGTGCTTTGGCTGCTAATTAGTTGCACCTCCTCTGACATCACTTTCCTCTCAACAGTGCTTGAATTCACTCTCTGTGTGATACGAACCTCCCTCTCCATGTGGAGAGAGAGGTGACGTCATCACATGAATAATAGCAGCATTGACCAGATGGTCCCCTGTGCTACCGGCCTACTTTTTTGGATAGTATTTTTTTAGGTGATCCCAGTGTGTCAAAAACATAGAAGATGGACAAATGGATCAAAAGGGAGAGGACAATACGGATATGTACATAATTTTACTGTACTATAGTGTGTAGATTTCCTTCAAAGTCAATGACAAAACCATCAACCATCAACAACATAACCAAACATGATTCCCCATCACTTCTATAACTTACCTTAAGGTCTTCTGCGTTGTCCGTTTCTCTCCTCTCGTCCCGGCTGCAAATCTTTCTTAACAATTTAGAGATGATTCGAAACACTAAAAGGTAGGGTACTCGTGATTCGAGAAGAACTTTTCCCGATGATCGAGTGCTCGTCTCGAATTAACGAAACCCATTGAAGTCATGGAGACTCGAGCATTTTTCAAGGGACCAGGCTTGCACAGGGAAGCTATGGCCAAACACCTGGGAAACTCAGAAAAGGATGAGAAACAACACGGGAAATGGCAGAAACAGCAGGGGGCAGCATGCATGGATGCATCTGAGTGCATACTCGAACATTATGCCAAAATTATGGGCAACAGATTGGCCAGACAGAGTGACAGAATGAAGCAGATAGCATCTACAACATCCAATAATTGACCCTGACACATAGGGGACGGCATGCAGAAGGCAGCGGCAAGCAGGCTAGAGAGTGTCCTGGCGACCTACCCTAAATGGATAGGCTTCAAACAAGGGTGGCAGAGAGGAATTCAAAGGAGGGGAGCAAGACGCGCTCAAATCATCTCGGTACATGATTAAAAGTTTGCCAGGATATTTTGGGATTACACAGCCAGGGTGGCGAAAAGTTAACATGGAAGCATGAAAAACCCCAAAATTTAGCCTGACCACAGCTCGTTTGATAAGGGGACCATGTATGGAGCAGTGAATAGTCGTAGATTAAAGGTGATGCAGTTATTTACAAAGCCACCCTAGTGTGTTATGCTTGCACGCATACATAGGTCAGGAGCTGGCAGCTAGTGACTTTTTCTCTTGAGTGCGCCGCGCATTTCGCATTCAAGTCCGCATCATTGACCGCCTGATCTTCATAGTGCTTTCCCACCTTCCAATCACCCGCCACTTATCCACGAACCTTCTTTATAAGATGCACAAGTCGAATACCAGCTTAGCACGTTCTCTAACAAAATTTTCGTCGAATGTCTTTATGCTTGTTGTTCGTTTTTGGGGTAGGAGATAGCCTTATGAAGGGACTAGTTTTGTTGGGAGGTGAGCGGAGACTGTATCTGAACTCTTGTGTCCAGCCATAGACTCCTTCCCCCCCAGCCACTCTGCAACCCATCATTCCCACATTTACGGTCAACTCAGTAATTACGTTGGTCAAACAAGCTCACGTCCGTCTGGTCTAGGTCCTTATTTTTCATTGGCCACCTGTTTGATCTTCGCTGTCATGTGGTTATCTACTACCCCACTCTCGGTTCACCTGAACTGCCGGGGCGTTGGCCCGATGTCGCAAACCTAACGTCATGGGCCATATAGTCCTTTACCAACTACTGCTCACGAAATTCGCTTGTTCTAGTAGTCTAGCAGGGGACTTCCCATTATACGTCAGTAGGGGGACGTTGCTACCATCAGCCGTTGAGAGTTCTCAGATAATTTGTCCCAGTGCCATGTGCTCTTTGCCTCAAATCACCAGGATGAGGAAACGTATGAATAGATCAATATGTATCATGTATGTGAACCGGAGAGCACATTACTATATTGTTAAGTTGCTTAAAAAGGTCATGACCTATTGCGACCGTAAACGGCTCAGCTGGACTGGCGTGCCAGGTCTCGACTGTGACATCCGACTTTGCCCCTGATATCGACCCCCCCCTGCATTGAACAGCTTACGATAATAGATAAACACTGCATATTATGGCGCCGTAGCTAAGAGCTCTTATTCAGTGGGTGTGTGGCAGTGTAAGTGCTCTCAGCTAGACTCCCCCCTGGACTCGCTACTAAGACATACGTCGGTATCGTCATTCGGCTAATCGCTTTAGTCAATTAAGAATGATCGCTCCAAGCCCATTCGTGCTATTAGGATCAGCTCAGCTGACGAACGGCGCTCTATATGAAGATTACCTATAATCCGGAATTGCTAGTCTGCCGTTGAACACTCGCCACTCGCAGTCGTCCTAGACCGTTTTCTTTATGTAGTCTGCACACTACAGGTTCCTTAGGGCTATGATGAGCCATGGACTGGTCGAGATGAACGTGCCTAAAAATGCGCATGATTGCGTGTGCGCTCTGAGTGCGGACTATCCTGTTAATATCCTACAGAGCACTCTCAAAGTTCAAGGACGAGGATGGTCGATCTAAGATGACCGGACATTTAGCTAGATTAGGCAAGCTCATACAACTTCGAAACTTCCTGATGAAGTATTGAAATCAATTCTTCTTACAGGTAACACAACTCGTCCTCTTTGCTTGATTTGGACTTGCACCTTCACATAAAATGTTGTGTCGTACGCAATACCAACTTATCAGCGACTTATCTGCGAGGTTCAGGGTCTCGGCGTCGCCACATTAGACCTCGACGTGTACTGGCTCTTGATACTACGATGAAGGATGAGTGGTTCATATTTTGCGACAGCCAATTCCATTTATTATTATATTTTGTTCTATTCCCTCAGAAGATCATTGCTTGACCATTTAAAATATTCTTACCTCGTGTTACACCATCATATTTAAACCGAAGCTCTGGCGAGCAGCCATCACTCTGTTGTTCCATACAAATGTTGGTTGCTCTGTTACATGACATTTGTATTTGTTTTTCCTTATGATTTTAAAGAGCTAAAGAATATGATGACGCCTATATAAATAAAGATTATATTATATATTATGGAGGCAGTGAGACTAGTAGTAGATAGGCTATGCTGAGTTAAAACTATGTTGTTGGATCTTGGTATGGAGCTGGCGCTCTCTGCAGCAGGCGAGCTTTTCGCCAAATCCAAGCCCCTGTCTCTGGCTACGCCCCAAACAGCATTCTAAGAACCTTTGTATAAGATCAAGTGTAGTAGGTTCTATAAGTTTGGGGATTATGGCGGGTGAGGGGCATGTAAACAGCTGCGCAAGAAGCACTGAAATAATATCGGGTAATCATAAAAGTTGCCAGTATATTTTGGGGAGATAACAGCAGGCCCCCGTGGCGACCAAAGTTAAAAATCTTTGATGTTGTGGAATCCATGAGTGAAAACAACACCTTTCTGCCTGACACACATGTTGATAAGGGGAGGATGATGGAGGCAGAATAATGGACGACTTTGGAAGGGCTTGCGTATAGCAATGGAGGAAACGTGTGGAGGCGGATATGGAGACAATTTAATTGGGATTAGGCAGTATGGGGCGCAGAGAGTCCCAAAAAGTTTTCAAACCAGGGAGAAGGTTAGGTGGCTCTCAGTAAAAGGGATAGATTGAGTGCTATGGTACCTGATGTGGGCTCATCAGTCCCCAAACAATTTTTTCTTTCAAACCAGAGGCAGGTAGGGTGGCCCTCCAAGTACCATGGAATAGATTGAGTGCGTATGTGGCACTCCCAAAAATTGTTTAAAACAGAGGACCGGGTAGGTGGCCCTCCAAAAAATGGATGGAATAGATTGTAGAGTGCTGTTATGTTGGCCTCACAAAAATGGTTTCAAACAGAAGGACCGGGTAGGTGGCATCTCCAGAAAAATAAATGCATAAAGTAACTATAGCAAGAGCCAGTGGGCCCCCCATGTCCAAAAAATAGCCAGTGTCCTTGCTTTAATGTGTTACAACGAGGAGGTGAGAAGGAGGGTACAATGAGAGGAGGAGGAGTGATCCATTATTAGGTTGAGCTTCCTTCACCTGGTGTGATGGCGAGGGAGTTGGAAATTCTAGGAAATCCAGCCTTTATTCATTTAATACTCGTCAGCCTGTCAGCGATGTCCGTGGGCGACAGGCGTGTAACGCTTATATGTGATGATTGCCACAGCTGGCACTGGAAAACCCGCTCGGACAAGACCGCTAGCGGCAGGGCAGGCAAGAACTCCAAGGCGTACAGCGCCCGCCAGTTCTGCCACATGTCCCAGCCTTTTGGAACCCCACGTTAGTTGTGGGAGCTGTGTGATCATTTTGACGATGGTACGGTCAGCTACGTACTCCCTTCACCATGCTTGCTGTAAAGATCAGCACTACTCTGCAGAGATGGGGACACTTTGCTGGACAGTTGTCTCTTGCTGGGGGGTGCCATAAGATGGCAAAAAGCTTGTGTAAAAGCGTACCCTGCCGGGATGGAACAAGCTGCCGGCTCGCCTACTCTCCCTCGCTACTTGTCTCCCGGGAACTACGCACATTGCCGCTAGCGCCTGTCAGAAGGGAAATATTGTTTCAGCGTGTGCACGGGCCCTGCGGTATTCAGGATTCTCACCACTCCTTTCTTGCAGGGATGAGAGGGAAAATTTGCTTTGTTACCGTGGGTCCAGGAGGAAGAGTGAACCACCCAGTAATCGTGCGAATAAATTCTTTGAACGCCCGAGGGTACGGGGATAGGCAGCCTTAGCCCCCCAGCATGATTGCCATATGCGCAAGAGTACCATCCAAACGCGTCAAGAATTGCCACATCCTCCTCCCCTCAATCCCGGATGACTGTCCATTTCTCTCATCCAACTCCTCATAGGACGCATCCTTCGTGTGCACATAACGCTGACATTTTTTTTGATAGGACTAAACATGGTACCCTCTGTGTTCGCCCAACATTCTCATCGCTTCCTCCTCATCCTCGTCCACCTCCACCTCCTCCGATTATGCGCTTGAGAAACAGGGAATGGGGTGCGTTGGCTATCAACAAGGATCTTCTTCCCCCGTCTCGTTGTGACGAGACGAAAAGCTTCCGATTCATGCCTGGATTCAGAGCACGTTCACCTCCAACAGGCCCCAAGCGAGGGATGTGGCTGATGGATTTGGACGGGCTCGCCACTGACCATTGTGTTGACTCCTCAAAGTTTACTCAGGCACCTGACAGATATCAGAACCCCATCACGGTCACACTCCTCATTGAGACCTTGAGGAAGCTGACTGACGGACTTACCAGTTCTGGTTGGAAGGTGAAATCTGGCAGTATAAAATCGCTCGGCGTGTGGTTAAACTCTGGAGAACATGGTCAGTGTTGAATTCCACCCGTGGGCACGTCGCACAAACAGTCGGTGAGAGGGCAGGGCAGAGTTTGGAGCGCGCTGCGATGCCCTGAGAGTGGCAGCATCTGTGGTGACATTCCTGAAATCGCAAGAAGAAGATGCGCGCACCTTCGTGAGCAAATCAGACAGATTGGGGTAGATTTGAGGAGGAACGCTGTGAGACTATGAGAGTGTAACACATGGGCCAAGCATGGCACAGGTGTCAGTTCCGAGTTGGAACAACAGAGAAGGAGCGCAACAGGTTAAGGCAGTTGTCACACACAAACCAGCTGGCTTCCGGTTCTCAGCTTTTGGTGCAGCCACAGATCAGTCTGCGACCGTGATGGCCCTGTAATAGGCTTTGGGGCGGTGTGCCTTTTTATCGCATGGTCAGCAGTTTAGAGCACAGCTGCTGTCGCTTACGACGGCACCTGCTGCGTGGGCCTAGAGCTACCGACCGATGGGCGCCGTGACCCGGATGGTAGTTCGGCGGAGGAGGCTGGAGGAGGGGTGGGGAGGAGGAGGAGCATTAGAGCCTGAAACACCGGGACGAGGTAGGCCGCCAATCCTCGGCTTAGGCAAGTATATGAACAGCCGCAAGGTCAGACTCGCTCCAACGTCCCACCAAGTTAACCAATGTGCCGTCAGCGATTATATAGTGGCCTGACCGGCAGCACTCGTCACGTGTCCGTGTCAGGGGACCTTGTCAGAAAACAGCGGTTGGTCAGGGCACGGATGATGTTGTCTGACACGTGCATGGTGCAGGCTGGGACGGACACGGGGAAAGTACGCTGGCGGCTGGGAACCGGAATCCGGAGGGGCGGCAGCGCCATGAGGTTGCGAAAGGCTCGGTATTACCTAGCCTACAGGGCAGCATCTTCCAGGTAAGCATCTGGAGATGTGCACATTAGGTTGGGCGTGGGGTGGGTTTGGGTTTCACTATTATTTGCGTTCCGCTTCAGCGTTGCGGTATGAGAGCTGAACGGCGGGTGGATGCTGTGGAGGATCGTGGAGGCGACGATGGGTTTGGTTTTTGTGGGCCGGGTCCTGGGGCAGGGGCTGACTATCAGCTGAAACAGGGAAGGAGCAGTGGTGCACGGCCGGAGGTGAACGGAGTGGTGCCATGAGTGGGGTGTTAGCCTTCATATGCCTGAGCCATAATGGTGGTAGTAAGCTAGTAGTTGCGTGGAGGAACCCCTTGCTGAGCTGGTGTGGCAAATGTTGCACACCACAGTCGTCGGATCAATTCGGTTTCTTAAAGGAATATCCAACTTCTGAAGATCTAGCCTCGCCGCAGAGCCTCGCACGGGAGCTTCATAGGTGACCAAATTGGCGTGTTCGTGATCACCAGCATCTGGCCCTGCCTCTCCGTCTGGCCCCACACGCCTTTTCCACTGTTGAGGTCGAGGGACTCTCCCTCCGTCTCAGAAGCACTGTGTTCACCAGGCTCATCAACCAGCTGGGTCTGTCACCTCATCATACTCGATCCCTCAGTCTGCTCCCCCCTCGGACTCCTGCTCCAACAAACTATTCCCCAATGTCTGACAACCGTGTCTCTCATCGTCGGACACTCTGAACACTTCACAACGTCAAGAAGGGTCATATCACCCACAGCTGTGACTGGGCATCGGACACAGTGCCAGCAGCACCGGACAAGTGTTCCTGTGCTGTGGAAGGGTCCAGAAAAACAATTCTCAGAGGTATGGGCCCGGTTCAAATGCCAAATTTTTCATGGGAGGGGGCAGACTGGGGGGGAGGAGGCCTGAGGTGCAGGTAGCTGGAGGGTGCCGATTTAGGTGAAATGGGTGGACTGGGGAAAGATGGGACTGGTGGACAAATTGACCGAGCATTGTCAGCCATACGAATCACCTTTTCGCACTGTTCTGGCTCAACAGTGCTCTCCACGAGTCCCAGTAATTCAGACAGTGAACAGATGGAGTAGTAGCTCTGCGCGTTCCCTGCTCCCTCCTCAGCACTGGGGGTGGTGTTCACCCGGCCAGGACACGGCTCTGGACCCCGGACAGTAGTTTGGACGCCCACGTCCCCGCCCTCGTACTCTACCCCTAGCCCGCGGGTAACATTTTAAAATGAGAGTTATTAAACTTTATTTTTTTTTAAATTTTTATGTCCTTTTTTTGTGTTTTTTTTTTTTTTTGTGTGTTTTGTTTTTTTTTTGGTGTTTTTTGTTTTTTGTGTGTTTTGAGTTTTTTAAAACCAAACAATGCTATCCATGTCTATGGGGGCTATTTTTAGGCCAAGTACACAGCACACTACTATGCCAACATGAGATGACACTGAGTTAGTGCCTAATTGACATCCAACCCATACTAAATTTCCCACTTCGGTCTTTTTGCTATGGATAGTGAGTCACTAAGCGCAACAACACAGCTGGTCGAAGTCTCACTACAAATTGCTCAGAACTTGGCTAAGTAATGACTTGTGCAAGTACAGCCACCAGCATGATCAACCATGAAATCAGATATTATAGAAACGATATGTTAGGCGTAAGTAAGCTGTTTGGATCTACCTATGGCTATTTTCTAGCAAGTATCAAAGCACAATACTATGCCAGATTGAGATGACACGGAGTTAGTGCCTACTGAAATCCAACCCTACTAAATTTTTGCCCAATTCGGTCTTTGCTATGGATATGTGCGTTAACTAACGCAGAACACAGCTAGGTCGCAGTCTCACTTATCAAATCGCTCAGGAATAATTGGCCGTACATGCCTGCAGCAAGTACAGCCACCAGGATCAACAGGAAATCAATTATTTTCTCCGATCCCAGAAACGACTACTCGTAGGCGTAGAAGCTGTTGGATTTCCTATGGCTATTCTAGCCAACGTATCCAAAGCCGATACGATTGCCAGATGGATGACATGAGTAGGATCTAATGGACACCACCCCTACCAATAACCCTACTAAATTTACCACTTCGGTTCTTTGCTTGGATATGTGCCAGTCACTAGCCGCAGAACACGCGGTCGCAAGTATCACTAACAAAATTGATCAGAATTTGGCTACGTAAATGCAATGAAGCAAGTACAGCCACCAGAGATCAACCAAAATCTCAAATCATCGACACGATACTTAGCGCACCACCCGTAAGTAAGCTGTTGGACATCCCGCCTATGGCTATTTTCTAGCCACGTATCAAAGCACACTACTATGCCAATGAGATCGAACCTGAGTTAGTGCCTAATTGAAATCCAACCCCCTATAAATTTTCCCACTCGGTCTTCTGTATGGATATGTGAGTTCACTAAGCCAGAACACAGCGGTCGCAAGTCTCACTACAAATTGCTAGAATTGCCTAGTACATGCACTGCAAGCAAGTACAGCCACCAGCAGATCAACCAGAAATCCCCAATCTATAGAACGAGATGTAGGCGTAAGTAAGCTGTTTGGCTTCTCTATGGCTATTTTCTAGCCAAATTATCAAAGCACACTATATGCCAGATGAGATGACACTGAGTTTATGCCTAATTGAAATCCAAACCCCTACTAAATTTCCCACTTCGGTCTTTGCTATGGATAGTGCGTCACTAAGCGCGAACACAGCGGTCGCAAGTATCACTACAAATTGCTCAGAACTGCCTTAGTACATTGCACGCAGCAAGTACAGCCACAGCGATCAACAGAAATCAAATATAAGAACGCTATGTAGCCCCCGCGTAAGTAAGCGTTTGGATTCTCTATGGTATTTTCTAGCCCAAGTATCAAGCACACTACTATGCAGATGAGATGACACTGAGTATTAAAAAAATAAACGTAAAAAAAAAGTTAATGGCAGAGATGTGCCTAATTGATCAAACCCTACTAAAATTTCCCCTTGGGTGTTTGAGGTGGATATGTGTGCCACTTAAGAGCTAAACAAAACGGTTAGCAAGTCCCCCTGTAATTCCCACAAAATGGTACTAGATGCAAATAAAAAAAAAAAAAGGTAGAAACGTATTGTGCCCTAACGAAGGGCTGTTGGGTTTTGCGAGAATCACACTCCGCCTAACAGGAAGCTAAGAACACCCTAAGCTTTCCTGACCAGCACCAGCTCTCCTACTAGCGGAATCAGGGACACAGAATGATCCGAGCAGCGCGGCAGCGGCTAGTCGATCCAGGGTCACCTGATCTGGCCAGCCACAAACCATGCTAATACGCCGTGTAAGTGGTACACGTTCATGCTGGGTGGAGGCAGAGTCTTGGCGTGTGATTGCGCTGTTTCTGGCCGCCAAAAAGCCAAATACGGCGGAGCTGCCATTTTCTCGCCGCTGGGCGAAGTATTCGTCCGAAGATGCAACGAGCAGTTCTCGAGTTACGCTATGCTCGACGAGCATCAAGCTCGGAGAGGCAGTTCGCTCATCTTACTAACAAGGATCAAAACACTAGAAGGTGTCAGGTGGTTACAACTCACTTCCGGTCCACGGTTGCAGCAGCCATTGGTTTTAGAACTTTGGTTCCACATTTCATACCCTCGTTGATGATCCAGTATGGCCTTCCCGCTTATTTTTTAGTTTGGAGTTTGGCCCGGTGTCTTGTTTTACACAACCTTTTTTGATAAGGAGTTTTATTTTTTTCAAGTAAAACAAGAAAAGCTTGACATAGTTCGCTAGTATATCAGGAGCGAGCAGATAGTTAACAGGGACATTGTAGACATTACGCTGTAAGCTGAGACAAACATCACCTTTTTGGCCGTAATAATAAAAAAATCAGTTTAAATCTAATTGAATGGACCTAACCTATAAGCAGGTAAAACGCATACACACCAGGGTATTGGAGTCAGAGGGAGAAAGAAAGGGGGGGGGGGTTGTTCGATTGTAGCCCACAATAGTCGAGTTGTAAATCTAAAAAAATGTTCCATGACTGGTATCTATTTAAACTTTGTGGTGTATCTAGTCAGAAGAAGTATTTGTTCTCCTGTTGCTCCATAGACTCCACAGAGCAACAAACGTGTTTCTAGTGCCCAGAGCACAGTGTGCTAACTCTTATATTCTGTAGATTTCATTGACATCATCTACCCACCCCTGTATGGTCAGGGGGTTGTCCGACCTCCATAATCTGGGTATGAGGAGTTTGGCCGATCTGGATCAATATGGTAGGATGATCATGTTTCCTTTTAAAGGAGTTGTATGGTTTCCAGAGTAGTATTGGGGCCAGTTCTAAATCAATATGTGTCCTAGAAATCTCATTGACAGAAAATATAACTTGTTCCCAGAAAGGTACTATTTTAATGCAATACCACCAAATAAGGTAAGTTTCCCCATCTGCTTTCTGACACCTCCAGCATTCACGTGATGTTGCTATCAATGGCATTAAGACCTTAGGGGTTTTGTACAATCATGTGAGCAGTTCATACAAATTTTCTTATATCCTAATACATCTGGAAAACCCATGAGCATTGCAGAGAATCTGAGTAAGTTCTGTTGGTGTAAAAGTAGTAGCCAAGTCATGTTGCCATTTGTCTAGGAACCTAGAAGCATCTCCTAGGTAGTATATAGTAATTTATAGTTACATTTGTAATCTCAAAAGGGGATGAAAAGACACCATTGACTTGCACTCTAGCGCTAGGTGATTCTTATAAAAAAATAAATGGCTTTAATAAAGCTGTCTAGGATGCCAAATCGCTCAAGAGTTTTGGTCATATATAGCCAGTTAACCCTATCAAAAACCTTCTCAGCATCCGTGCCAAGAAAGGACAATAGGGTTTGAGTAGCTTTAGCATGTTCTATTGGGTTAATAACCCTACACGTGTTGTCTCTTTTCTGATGACCTTTTACACATGCTGTTTGCTCAGAAGAAGTGAGTTGGGGTAGAAGATGACTCAATCGATTAGCTAATGCCTTTGCCCACCTCTTCACGTCTGCATTCAACAGGGAGATTGGCCAGTAGTTGCTGCACTTGGTTAGGTCCTTGCCCTCCATGGGAATGATAGAGATATTATCAGCTAATGCTTGTGGGTGCCAAGCCTCCTGAAGCTCTCCTGAAAGAATTTTATTGCATATTGACGTGAAGTTTGGCAACACACATTCAGCAAACTTCTTCTAGTATGCCATAGGCAAGCTATCCGGCCCGAGCAACATCTTAAGGACTTCCTCAAGCTCCTTAGCAGAGAAAGGGTCTAAAGGAGAGAACTTATCTGGCTCAGCGATTGAGGGAAAATTTAGTCTATCCAAAAAATTTGAGAGTGAGACCTTATTTTGTGAGGGTTGTGTTGGGAGGTTGTAAAGATTGGAACAATTCCCGACACACAGAAAAAGTAGAAACCATGTGCCTGCTCTACTTCAGTTTAGGTCTGCAGCACCCTTAAATGAGTTACTGCCCACTCTGTAGTGAGTCTAACGGCAAGACAAGTAGCAGGAAGCAGCTTGGGCGGAGGGAAAGAGTGAGTTAGTGGCCTGAATTATTATCGTGGGCCTCCACCCTCTCTCATCCAAACCATAATCTCTATGTCACAAAACAGTAGGAATCTAATTCCGGAAGCTCAAGTTCAAATAAGGTTGCTCTTGGTTAGCACAAACCTTGGCTCCAGCTATGTATCACTGGAGCTCGCTTAGTATGAGCTGCTAGAACGCAAACACAACTGTAAAAAGGAAAGAAGTAACAAAACTTGCGACAAAATAGAATAGCATTGTTCAGCATATGAAACAGAGTCAACTGTATGCCATACCATACAGGATTAACATATTACTAACCCTGCACCCCAGGGTGAGGGTTTACTCTCATGTCCCACATCTCAGGTAGCTGGAGGGTTAAATAACAGATACAGTCAAGCAGGCATGATTCTCTTCTGGCCTGGTCTTGTGTTCCTCATGGGGTGTCATGGTGCCATCGTTGATACTCTGGGAGTTATTCTTCCTATGGTATTGGTAGTCAGGATGGGATCTCCTTAGTGGGAATATCCAGCAGCTCCCACAGCATCTCTAGGCCAGACAGTGTTCTTTTGACAACCTGCTTGCTGCTTTTATGATGGGGATTCTAAAAGGAAACAGCCAGCAGAAAGGCAGCTGCTTCACTCACAGCTCATCAATCAAGAACCGGCTTCAATACTCGCCATATTAGCCAGAGTAGCCAGGGCTAAATCCTTAAACATCGTGACCAGCTGCAAGTTGTAACAGAGCTGTTTAAGATCTCTGTCTCTTTTGAGCACATCAGTATATTTGAGCAAACAGCAGATCTCATCTTGTGGCGGCTCTGTTGCTTCGGGTTTAGCCCTGAAGGCTCTATGTATGCACTCTTTATGTGGCACACGCTCTTGCCCCAGCAAGATAGCAAATATTTCTTCCACCATTTTTGGTAGCTTGTGACCTTTTCTGAAATCCCTCTCTGTCTTATATTGTCAGAATCAGAGATGGTCGACCCACTGTACCACCGCGAGCAATGATGTAAGCCGACACCTGGGAGCAGAAAAAGTGGCACCCGGTTTTCACCAGAGCCCACCACAAAGTGGGTTGGTTGGTTCTGCAGCGGGATTCCACCAGGTCGCTCCACAGGTGCTTGCGATGGTGACTAATGCAAAGTGTAGAGTCTTAGAGTAGAATCTGGGGGACAGGCAGGAGGTCAGGACAGGCAGCACAGGATCGAAGTCAATGGAAGAGCAGAAGATCAGGGCTTGCAGCAGAGGAGTGTAGACAGGAACGGAACCGGGGTCACAACAGGAATTCACAATACAAGCATAGGGCATAAGGAACACGCCTTTTCTAGCGCTCGAGGCACAAAGATCTGACAGGGTATGCAGGAAAGGGCCGGGCTATTTATTAAATTAACGGGGCGGCCGATGTCAATCAGCAGCACGCTGACCCATTAAAAGACAGCAAGCCGGCATGACGGGTAGTCGGAGAGATGATAGTGTGCACTGCTGCATTGAATTGTATTTGGAAGCCATGTGTGCTTTCCAGGTTCTCAAACCATCCCCAAATCTGGTGTATATCCATTTTGATATTTGCTAGCTCTTTGGCTAAGGGGTTTAGATATTGAAAGAGCGTTTTCTTGATAAAGTTTCTCAACACTGGGCCAATACAGTCATTACCCTGTGGCTTCGAGCACTCTCTCACGCTCTTCCACTCTAAGGCTTCTTGCACATCCTCATCTGCAGGTGTCGGTGCCATCTTGGGAGATTTGTAAGGTGGCGTCCGCAGCTTCTTTTTTAGAAATGTATCAAGCTCCTGCTGTCGTCGGGCTTGTTCGCTCTGCCTTCTGTCAGGGGGGTTTGGGTTCCCATATCTTACCATTGTGGAGGCTTAGATTGTTTTGTAGCTTTAGGTCGGGTAAGAGGGGCCTAGAGCTCCCGGATCAAGCCTTGTGTCACAGCGCTGATTTTCTGGGCGGACCACAATTCCGTATGCGCTGTTATTGACAATTATGTTATTGAGCTGGGCACTAACCTTGTTAATATAGACTTATGTATACCTTGTTACCTTTTATGATATCATAAGTCATGCATGCTCTGTATAGGGCAATATCCCAGGGCATAGGTAAGTAATATTATATTAATATTAGCTATATAATATTTAGTTATATTAGTTATATTAATATTAAATTGATGTCCAATTCACCTCCCTATACATATAACATTATCATTATATCCACAGCATTTTACTAGATTACCTATGCACATATTGCATATGAAACATGTATACTGTCTTATTTCTGTTTTATGATGTACTTATGATATTTATGATATTGTTATCAATTATGTACATATTCCACAGTTTCTGATGAGGCTCTTATGACCGAAACATCAAAATAAAATGAATGTGAATTGCCAATCAATGTTTCAATAAAGAATATTGGTTATTCATCTACAAATTATTGTGCTGGATATTATTTGCTGTTGAAGAAGGGCTGGCACCCTACTCGTGCACTAACAATTTTTTCCCTAAGTTGGAGTGGCGTATATGAATATCAAATCTGAGAGACTGATAACATAGAGAAATCAATCCTCACAGAATAGGGGAAAACAATCAGTTCAGTGGTAGGTCTGATGATAAGAATGGAACCATGCATTGAATGAACACTAGGGTCCCATTCTCACTAATTCATGGAGGCTGCAGTTTGAGTATGGGTCTTTGGGAGCACTAGAAATTGCCAAGTGCAGCTCCCAGCTAGCGCTAGCAGTCTCATAGACAGCAGCTCAGTGGGGAACCAGTAGAGAGTTCCCCAACAATTATTGATTTCTTTATTTTACATTTTATTAAAAAAACAAAAACATGCTTTTCACATTTTTGACCCAGAATGCATTTATTTTCTTACTAAATTAGCACCTCTGTAATATTGTTGTTTTGCTGCTTCACATGTGTCGTTTTCATGCTGACATCCAAATTAAATAAATATTTTTACCACATATTTTTCTTTTTGGAGAAAAAACAAATTTGCAAATTACAACTGATAATGCTTTTAAGATAACATGTTTAATGTAATAATGTAAGGTAATGATCAGTTCTTGAAGGTTTGCACCACAGGAAGGGAGGTTTTATTGAGTGGGAAAGGTGATAAGATTTGAAATCTCTCCCTCTCTAAAAATACAAAAATACAGGTTTTGTAATTGAATTAATGCGATTTGCTTCCATCTATACATTTGAAGGGCAGATCTGTATTTCATGCTTACTAATATGAAATAATGTTGTTTGTTGTGTATCATCTTACATTTTCATTTATTTTATGCTTTCATTTATTATTTAAAAGCACATAAACAGAATGGAAAATATTTTCAACTGAGAACAAAAACACAATAATATAGAAGTTGATGATTTTTATTTAAAAAATGACACATTTGAAAAATAATCTTCTACTGATATTGAAACATTATTTCTGTTACAAACAACTTTGACCACTTTGAACACCAAACGTTAGCATGTGTTTTAGACATGGCATGGAGAACCCACTACTGATGGACACAGCTGTGGGGGTGCCGTTATATAGCTTGCTTCAGGCAGTATAGAGTACATTATTTTATTATCAAAAAACTGAAGCAATCATTTAAGTATGCTGAAGGTTATTTTTATTGAAGTGGCATGGCAAACAAAATGTGACATTTTGGTACAGGCAGCCTTTGTCAAACAGAGCCGTTGAGGGATATAGATGAAGAGCCGTGTTTTGTCATTGGAAGGGTGCAGCAGCACATGGGATCGCTGTACCCTTCCACCACCAAAACACAGCTCTTCATCTATATCCCTCCACGGCTCTGTTTGACTGTCTGTGCCGAAATGCCACATTTATGAAGAACAGTGCAAACTGCACTATTAACAGTTTGCCTGTATGTTGTGCAGAGACGCATGTTCTGTGATGCCACAACAGGGTTCACCTTTAGTCTGTCTGACTTTGCATATCACAGGATCCAAATGAGCACCGGAACACCCCATTCAGTGGAGAAATTTGTGTTGCTTAAAGAATTGTGCACCAGCGTCACAAAAGGGTCACGTGCAACACAAATATGGTGCGGACCCTTCTTAAATGCCTGTGCAAGCAGTGTGTACTAGAAAGATCTTTCAAAGTCCGACAGAGAACTGGTGCGAAGAGCTTAGTAAAAGTGCCCGATTATGCTTGCTGTGCCACTTGAATAAGAATAACCTTTTACTTAAAGTACTGCTGCCATTTTTTTCCACTTCTCTTATCGGAGTAGGATACTTAGCAGTGAGCACCCGCAACTGTTGAAGTGCAGGTGTACAACTAAAAAGCCATTATTTTATTGTTTTGGAAGTAGAATGGACAAAATGATGTAGAGAGACTGGACAAAGTTATTAGAAAAGCTACTTGAACTATGGTGGCTAATATAAATAACTTCACTTATGGAGAGAAGAATTTTAGCCAAATTTAAATGCATAATGGACAATAAATGGCACTCACCTTACCAGAAGGTTGTTCAGCAACAAAGTACATTTAGCAACAAATTTCTTCAAGTATAAGCATATAGGAAGCAAAACCCTCTATAATCAAGATACTGGCTACACTACTATAGAAAAGATGAATCAGGTCTGGGATAAAAAGGAGGAATATTATTAGTGAGTGGAGTTAACATATTTTATTTTTAAATTGTATAAAATGTAAACATTAGTAGGATGTTATGTGAAAGTTGTGTATTGTTATCTTGATGTCTTGTGTAAGTTAACTATAGTGCACTAGTTTCCCATTTTTGAGATAAATTAAGTTAATCTAACCTAATGATTCATTCTTTTTCTTTTTTCTATAGACACTTAGTTGTTGCTCCCCCCTCTTTAAATTAAAATTCAATGGCTACATATTTATAATGCTATGTAAAGCAATGTTTTTGACAATTTTACATATTTTAAATTTTTTCCTTACAACATTTAGGCACAAAGACATTTCAATCAAACCAAAAAGAACCCATGCTTACATTATATATCTTTCCTGACACTATCTGAGCAGAGAGTTGTGGCTTCATATATTTGAATGAACATTTCTTCAGCCTTAACAGTAATAGGTAAATAATCATATATATAATATATATACACACAACAACACACATATATATATACATATATATATACATAATATATATACTATCATATATATTGTATATATATATGTGTGTGTGTGTGTATATATATATATTATATATTATTACTTATTGAATTATCTATTCACATAAAAAATTTTAGCTGATGAATTACCTTTCTTTAGCGGATCCTGACTGACAGGTTAAGCCATTCAGAAGCACAGTCCCATAGATAGTTCCATGGGATATGTCGAAGTAGCATTGAGTACATGTTTTCTTTAAAAAAACAGGGTAATTTATCACCATTCAATCATAGCCAAAGAATTAGTGCAACACAGTAATTTATGGTTTTTAATATGATACGACAATTAGAAACATACTTGATCATAGAAATAAATACCGAACACATAATTTTTTTCCAGAACTGTAAATACATTTAAGAAGGGTTTACAGATACTTATTACTAATTTGCATTTGCATTTTTTTTTGCCTGACACACATATATTAGATACTATAATATATAATATTATACACTCACTTTTAATAGGTAACACCATGCTAGTCACGGGTTGACCCCCTTTTGCCTTCAGAACTGAAAGGGGCGTTAAGAGTTCTGCAAATGTACCATTTTTTTCAAAAGCATTTGTATGGAAATCCATTGATCATATGATATTTCAATCGTTTGCGGATTATATTTTTCGCTCTTAATAAAATCTCCCCTCTCATCTTTTCCTAAATGTACTGTTTACTTATTAAAATAAAAAAATAAAAATTAGGCTTAACTTTTTAGTTAAAGATCAGTGAGGTAAAATAAGACTGAAATTTCCCTCTGCTGAGAGAGCAATTTTTCATTGCTATTAATGCCCTGATATTCATGAATGTTATTAAAGAATTTGCCTTAAGTTCTAACATTGTCTTTTTTTTATGAAAAGTGACATCTTTTTTTTTTCATCTTTAGAGGAAAAAAAAGTCATGTATAAAGTTTCTTTCTGTAGATTTAATTTAATCAGGATACCCATAGTCAATAAATATAGCACATACGTGAAGAATTTCTATAAAAGTTAAACCCGCAACTTTTATTTCATCCTTGAACGGGTCTCTTCACAGTCCGAAAGATTTTTGTTTGCAAAAGATCCTGTTACGGTTAAATTTTGAATGTTTCCAAAGCCTCATGCTTTTCAGAGAATTTATTAAAGCGTAATGAATTGTCAGCATGCCTAGCAGGTTTTTTTTTTTTTTTATATATGACACTTATACTAGACAAACCCTCCAAAGTTCTCTCCCGACTTTAGAATAATTTAGTCCTTGGTTGGAGTAAAGTAATAAGTAAGAACCCATTAAATTTAGTTTTTTCATACAGTGAACAAATTTCCCATAATTCCATTGATGTGATATTTTATGGATCGCAAATTACTTTTTCAGTTCAGACCAAACTATTTTTGATCCAATTACAGGTATATTGCCTGGAGATTCATGTTTAATGCTCAAGCATAAATTCCATGTAACTAGTGGTCACGACTGTGAACCAGTCCACGAAAGCACAGACCGTGTACTGGGGATTCATTGGATTGTCACGGACCAACCACGTTGCAGAGATGCATCATAGTGATATATTGATATATAAGGAGTCTCCTTCTTCTCCCCCCAGAAACCTACAAGCACGTCATACCTGTTAGCATGATTGAAGTTTTTCAGCTAATTGCTGTTTTTCACAATTACAGTGCTACGCAGTCATCACCCCTTTTTTTTTTTTCTCTTCAATATAGTATTATTCCCTTTTTTTTGTTTTTTTTGCTTATATTACCTGCCTCTTGTATAAAAAAAAAAAGTATTCCCTGTAGCAGCTCCAAAGAGTTGGTTGTCTCAACTTTTGTGCACTAAACAAATACTTATTGTGTACCCTCTGTGTCTATAGCATAGTGCTTGTTTAACCATTCCAAATAACAAAATAGTGTCGTCCAAAAAAGGAGAGAGCATGTTTCAGCATAAACACAGATCA
This sequence comes from Engystomops pustulosus, assembly GCA_019512145.1. Classification (NCBI taxonomy): domain Eukaryota; kingdom Metazoa; phylum Chordata; class Amphibia; order Anura; family Leptodactylidae; genus Engystomops; species Engystomops pustulosus. The sequence goes on from CM033647.1 coordinate 97,700,992, forward strand.
AATCCTAGATCACCTTTTGACAAATTTTCAAGAAAACCCTGTCAGTAGAAATAAACTTGTTGTTTTTTTTTGTTGTTAAGCAGCGTTAACCACTTACCATAAATGCTGTTTTTCTCCTTTTCTCTTTTTTCACTGGACCCAGTTTGGCGGTAAATGCAATGGAATAGGACAGGTTGCACAGAACAATGCAATTCTTACCCTGAACGAGGCCCTATCGTGATTTGCCCCTATCTGCTTGCCCCCAGGAGGGCATAAAGGCCACTGTACAATCCTTTTATACTTTTTTTCAAACTTTTTTCATCTAGTTAGCATTTATCCATTCAACTTTACTCATTGTATTAATGGATTTTGGGGATCTTCTTTTTAGAGCCTTACAATCATTTAATATCAGAACTTGAGTAGTTAGGAGGTGCAACCACCATCAAGACGAATGGGGTTATCATAGGGAGGAATTACGGAGAAAATTTGCTCCTACTGGGCCCTGAACGTAAATGGGGTATTCTCTCGTCTGGGGCCTTTCATTCACATTCAGTTTCCACTAATCCTTCCTATATAACCATTTTTCAATTGGAATGTTTATTAAAAAATGTTTTCCCTGTGGGAAGATAATTTCTCATAAATGTAGTAATGTTGTCCCTTAAAAACAAGATAGCTTCCCTTGGATATGACCAACATCACACTCTGACAGCAAGTGGCCAGACTTTGCGCCGCTACATACAGATCCCCTGCCTCCTCCCACCAGGATTCACAAATCTTTACCACATGACGCTGTGGGAACCTGCTAGTAACTCCCGGACATTTTCATATACAAAAAACTTTTTTGTTTATTTGTGCAATCTCTCGGCAGAGGTGGCCCGTATCCCGAGGAAGCTTATTCCCGACCGCTCATCCTAAGGACAAATCCACTACATTTATGGAAATTATCTTCCACACAGGAACATTTTTTTTTAAAATAAATCCTAATTGAATAAATGTTTTATATATGGCAGATTTATCAAATTGAATGTGAATGCCCAGACGAGAATACCCTTTTTTAGTAATGTCTCCAAGATTGCATACAACAGTTGAATACCAATAGCCCACATTTGTTTCTTTCCTGTACACTCCAATAAAGAAAAAAAACTAGCAGCTACGCACCCAATAATACAGCTAATTATAGAGACAATGTCCCACATGTTCTCACTGCACCATGACTTTTGGCCAATAAACGGTCTCTGGGACCGTTGATCTCGACTACTAGCCATAATTGTGCAGCGGATCAGATCACCCAATTAGTGTTAAGTGCATAAGGAGCCTTTTTCCTATTGTATAGGTATAGTACAAACTACTCCCTGTCCTCCAAAATATGATCACCGGTACCAGTAATATTTCTCTTAAAACATGGGTCGAAGTGACATAGCACAGTACTTTCTTCTACCTTTTTTAAAAAAATCCTGTGTATCATGGGCACAGCACAGCCAACCAACAGGTTTAAGTATGCGAAATGTCCGACATTATCGTTGTCCTGCAAGGAACCCCCTCTGCAATTTGTTACTTATCAATTTTAAACTCCTCTATGATAGGGGGAGGGAATCATTTCAACAGCGTTGTCAGCTGGTTTATTTTTGCAAGACGGAACCAACACTCATCAAGGGTAAATACCAGCCAACAGTCCATACCATGATATTTCTACAATCTCTGAGGGATTCTTTTGACAGCGCAAAAGCCTTTAATTACTTAATGTTATCAAAAATGAAATAATTTTTTTTTATTTAAGCCATGATTTAACCTTACAATCTCCACTCTCTAACAGAGCACTAAGGATTACAAGTGATCCTCCAACTACATACACCCTATAAACTACACCCTAATAGCATTTGTACTAACTGTCCAATGATGATTTATTTTATCTTTTTATTCTAGCTAACGACTACAGCTCAGGAACGCTGCACGGGGTACTAGAGATTTCCGATTTATGGTCCCACAGGGGGGAATGCATATGGCATTTCATGCATATAATCTATAAAACACCTCAAATACCAAAATATAATTAATTGAATTTAATAATACTGTTTAAAGTAAGATAAGACAACGACAAGAAATTACAAATTTTTTAAATGAATATTGTACACCAGGGGAAAAACAAAACCATCACGGTCAAAAAAACTCACTGGAAACTCACTATCCTTGCAAATGACCAGTTTGCTTTTGTTAACCTGTCACATGTGTTTCACATGGAAATGCCGACGCATTTCGATCAGGATGAGGCCCTGGCAAAGGCATTCATTAAAAAATTAATTGGCGGTGTTTTTTTTTTTTTTCCTATCTAATAACACAATGTAAATAATGGCACTATGTAACTATAAACCTTAAATATTTTTTAAATTCAATAATGGCTGTTTTACTTGTACTTGTGCGTGCCTTTTTTACTTCTTTCCGATAATGTTGTATCAACCTTCTAAGGGGGGAAACTCAAATTCCTGTGTTTATCTGTTGAAGAGACTATACTCGTAAAAAATATATATAGAAAATAAGCATTGCGTAGTAATTTCTGGAACCTCTGTAGCACGCTTGCACCCTCACAGCTCGCCTTCGCCCGTCTCGGGGGGGTTCAAGTGTTTTTTGTGGGTTTTGCATAATAAGATGCTCTGCAGGCATGCACACTATAAATGGTAAAGGGATGGAATGGGTCAGTGTTGCGCTAATGTCTGTGTAGGGGTTATGTGTTGCCCTGCATGTGCACATGGGATCACATCTTTTTACTTTTTTTTTTTGATTCTTACTTACTTTACCCCCCATACCGTGCACACTGTGTGTTAGCAGCAAAACAAACCTATGATCATTCGTTTTTCATCATAGACATAGTGTGGTCCCTCTTTAAATTCAATGGCTAATATTTATTAGTGCATGTAAAACAATGTTATGACAATTTTGATATTTTACATTTTTCCTACAACGTTTAGGCACAAAACATTACACCAAAATACCATGCTACAATTGAGTTATATTATCTTTCTGATATCTGTGGGCAGAAAGTTGGTGGCTTCAGATATTTGAACATCTCAGCTTACACAGTAATAAGTATATATCTATATATAGATATATATATAATAATATCATATATTATATATATTGCGTGTGTTGATTAATTATTATTATTATTATGATAATGCTTATTCACAGTAAAACCATTTAGCTGATGAATTACTTTCTTAGGGGATCCCTAGTGCTTTGACTAACAGGTAAGCATTCAGAAAGCACAGTCCATATAGTTCCATGGGATATGGTCGAAGTAGCAAAGAGTACATGTTCTTTAACAGGGTAATGTATCCCATTCAATCATAGCTCAAAGAATATAGTGCGACACAGTATATATGTTTTATGAATAGACCCAATATAGAAACATTACTTGTCATACCAGACACATATTTTTTCCAGGAAACTGTAAATTACATTTAAGAAGGTTACAAAGCACTTTGCATTTTTGCCTGAACATATATATATATATATATATATATTATATATATATATACACTCACCGGCCACTTTATTAGGACACCATGCTAGTAAACGGTTGGACCCCCTTTGCCTTCAGAACGGCCTCAATTCTTCGATGGCATAGATTCAACAAGGTGCTGGAAGATTCTCAGAGATTTTGGTCCATATGACATGATGCATCACACAGTTGGCCGCAGATTTGTCGGCGGAACATCCATGATGCGAAATTCCTGTTCCACCACATCCCCAAAGATGCCTATTGGATTGAGATTGGTGACTGTGGAGGCCATTTGAGTACAGTGAACTCATTGTCATGTTCAAGAGACCAGTCTGAGATGATTCCAGCTTTATGACTGGCGCATTATCCTGCTGAAAGTAGCCATCAGATGTTGGGTACATTGTGGGTCATAAAGGGAGGACAGTCAGCAACAATACTCAGGTAGGCTATGGCGTTGCAACGATGTTCAATTGGTACAAGGGGCCCAAGAGTGCCAAGAAAATATCCCACACCATGACCCACCACACACAGCCGAACCGTTGATACAAGGCAGGAGGGATCCAGGCTTTCATGTTGCTGATGCCAAATTCTGACCCTACCATCCGAATGTCGCAGCAGAAATGAGACTCATCAGACCAGGCAAGTTTTCCATCTTCTTTATTACTGTCCATATTTCGATGAGCTTGTGACAAATTGTAGCCTCAGTTTCCTGTTCTTAGCTGAAAGGAGTGGCACCCAGTGTGGTCTTCCTGCTGTAGCCCATCTGCCTCAAAGTTCGACGTACTGTGCGTTCAGAGATGCTCCTGCCTACCTTGGTTGTAACGGGTGGTGATTTGAGTCAATGTTGCCTTTCTATCAGCTCGAACCAGTCTGCCATTCTCTCTGACCTCTGGCATCAACAAGGCATTTCCGCCCCAGAACTGCCGCTCACTGGATGTTTTTTCTTTTATGGACCATTCTCTGTAACCCTAGAGATGGTTGTGTGTGAAAATCCCAGTAGATAGCAGTTCTGAAATACTCAGACCAGCCCCTTCTGGCACCAACAAACATGACCGTTCAAAGGCACTCAAATACCTTTCTCCCCATACTGCAGGAGATTATCTGGCCATGTCTACATGCCTTAATGCATGAGTTGCCGCCATGTGATTGGGCTGATTAGAAATTAAGTGTAACGAGCATTTGGACAGGTGTACCTAATAAAGTGGCCCAGTGAGTTGTATATATATATTATATAATATATATATATATATATATATATAGCCATATAACCTTATTGTTTAAGATTGTATGTAATATTTTTGCAATCTTTATTTAGTACATGCCCAAAATAAGTTTTTTGTAGGAGCTAGGACAAAGGAAATTTATGAAAAAATGTGAAAGAGGTATTGAATGCTTTTCACAAGAATATCTGCACATATAACTGGATTTACAATTCACCACAATGTTATAATTAATTAAAAAGAAAAATTCTACTAAAAGAGTTCAAATTACTACAGTTGTTCACCAGTCAGAATCAAGAGCTTTGTCAATATAGTTGACAGATAAAACTGAACAGTTATATTATTATTAGGTGTTAGTGGATATAATGAGGCTTAGTACTATTATACATACCTACTGTGGGTGATTTGCTATTGAGATTAAAATGGCATGTATGAGGCTACCAGACACCACCAGTCAGAAGACCTTCAGAAGCCTTTACTCACCAGCTATGGAGAAAAGAAAACATGGTGAAAGCTTGTGTACTCAGGGCACTGTTCACATTTCCCACAGTGTATCTGTTGCACAGGCTCATATTCACCATATTCTGGGTCCTATTCAGATTCAGTATTTTAATATTGTGTTCTATTCTGTCAATTTTCCTAGTATGTGGAGAAATTCTCTTACATCCACAATATAAAAATGATCAAAGAGCTATTATATTTTATAGTGTATTTGATGAGGAAGGATAAACATTTTTAGCCACATCAGACTCAGAAGATTGGTTTGCTAATCTTTGCCATGGAACTCACATCCAGTACATATGTGGTCTCCTTCTTAAACAGTGGTGTGCTAGGACATATAACTGTTTCCCTGGTCTACCTAGTAAACAATCTAGACCAGATGCACAATTAGTATTTGGCAATGAATTCATTATGAACAGATAAGGTGTAATCAAATCCTTCACTGTGACTTCCATGTCATGTACAAGTACCTTGGGGACCAAGGGATAGCTACTCGGCAATAACCACGGCCTTCTTGAGCTTTAAACTCGTTTGCAACTCTTTCATATATTAATTAAGATCAGTCCATGTAGTTTGATTTTAATAGTAAAAAATAAGGGGACTGTCATGAGGTCAAGGCACAACCATAAAAGTCAAGATAAGCTGCAGTAAAAGAGAGGAGCCAAGAGATCTGGCCATAATTGCTAGTATCGTCTTTGGTACAAAACCATTTAACCACGTCTGAAGCCCTATTCCAATCTGAAATGTGCGTCAGGGATAGCGTTACCCCTGACATCAAAGCAAAACGCCAACCACTGGGTGCAACATAGTTGCATGATTATAGTGAAGAGTGTATGTCTTCATTTTTTACATACATGTGCATTTCGTGTATAACATTGATGATGTAGCTCATACAGTCTTGGATAAGGATGTATAGACATTTATACATGGAATTTGTGGTGTTAAAAATCAATTATCTTGTCTCTGGATATATTGGGGGTAACGTCATCTGGATTATATCATTGCTGTTTTATGATTTTATGAATTCACTGTAAATAAAAAAAAGATGGTATATTATATATACCGTATATTACTCGTGTATAGCGAGTTTTAAGCACAAAAAAATGTGCTGAAAAATCCTCATCTCGGCTTATACACAGTCATAGCCAGCAATTAAAAAAAAAAAAAACTTATATAATCACCTCCGATGTCAGCGCTGCTTCCCGCGCTGTCTGCGCTGCTCCCCCATGTCAGCTCGAGTCCTCTTGTCTTCTATCTTCTTCTCTCTTCGGCTTCCACAGGGCGTCGCCATGTTTTCTTACGGCAGGCGCATAGTATGACGTCAGCAGCGGCCGACGTATCTAGAGCTGGCCGGCCAGGAAGAGCATGCGGCGCCTGCGGAAGCCAGAAGACAGAAGAAGAAGAAGACAGAAGAGACCCGCGCGGAATTAACATAAGTATCTTGCTGGCACCGGCATCTCTTAATCGTTGTTTCCCCCCCACCTCCAACGCACCCTATCCCCACCCATCTTGCCCTCTCCTGTCACCCTCTCTTTTTGTATTTCGTTTACCCTTAATTTAATCTCGGGCATGACTCCCTCTTAGAGAAAGTTTCCTGGAATGGGCTCTGAAGGGCACTTTATTTGACAACTTTAAATAATATGTCCATAATATTACAGTATGACCATGCCAATCCACATGGAAATTTAACTTGCCACTATTTTTAAAATCTCTTAATGCCTGAAGTACTTTGCTTATAAGTTTACTCAAAGGGGAACCACGGGAATTTCCTTTATAAGCAAGTTGCTTGAGTGGAGTACTTGGTCAAATTAATTCTCACCACCCTGGGCACTATTGACGCAAAGTCTGGGAACTGAAAAAACAATACTGTGGTCATTTTTTTTCTGTGGCAATGGAAACAGTGATAATATGCATTCACACTCGCATGGAGTCCAATGGTTTTGATGTACACTTTCAATTGTGTTTCATGCCAAAAAACACACAAGCATTGCAACACAAAATGCATATCTGAACAAAAAACCATTGAATGCGATCGGAAGTTGTGCAAGCCTGCGGGGGGGTATGTCAGAAAATTGTGCACAATATCCGGTTAAAAGGCTTCAGTGAAGGGGCTAAGAGTTCTGGCAAATTACCATTTTTCAAAAGCATTGTATGAATCCATTGATCAATATATTCTGCTTCGATTATATTTAATCAATCTTCCTACAATGTACATTTTACTTATTAAAATAAAAAAATAAAAATTAGGCTTAACTTTTTAGTTAAAGAATCAGTGAATAAAATAAGACTGAAATTTCCCCGTCTGCTAGAGAGCAATTTTCATTGCTATTAATGCTTGATATTCATGAATGTATTAAAGAATGGCTAAGAGTTCTACATTCTTTTTTATGAAAGTGAACATCTTTTCCTTTTTTTTAGAGGAAAAAAAAGTCATGTATAAAAGTTTTCTTGTAGATTTAATTTATTCAGGATAGCCCATTAGCAATATACCATAGTGAAGAATTTCTATAAAAGGTAAACCCCCAACTTTATTTCATCCTTGAACTCTCATTCACAGTCTGGAAAGATTTTTGTGTCAAAAGATGCCTGTACGGTAATTTTGAATGTTTCCAAAAGCCTAATGCTTTCAGAGAATTTATTAAGCGTAATGAATTGTCAGCATGCCTCAGCAAGGTTATATTATGACTACTATACTAGAAAACCCTCAAAGTTCTCCCGCAATTTAGAATAATTAGCCTTGGGTTGGAGTAAAGTAATAAGTAAGAACACCATTAATTTAGTTTCATACAGTGAACAATTTCCCATAATGATGTGGTATTTTATGGATCGACAAATTACATTTCAGTCTAGACAAAACTATTTTTGATCCATATTAACAGGTATGATTGCTGGAGATTCAGTTTAACCAAGCATATTATCATGTAACTAAGTGGTACACGACTGTGACCAGTACCACGAAATCACAGACCGTGTACTGGCGGCATTTCACGGACCAACCACGTGCAGAAGATGCATCATAGTGATATATTGATATAAGGAGTCTCTTCTTCCCCCCGAACTACAGAGTCATACCTGTTCAGCATGATTGAAGTTTTCAGCTAATGCTGTTTTTCACATTACAGTGCTAAGCCGTAATAACGCGGCCGCCACCAATGCTGACACGTTCAGACATGGACGTTGAACAAATATAAAGTCCATGGGCCTAGCTAAATAGAATAGCCAGCTCTGATGACGCATGAGGCCGAAATTGGTCCATGTAGAAACGCGGTTCAGCAGGGATTAGGCGCTTATGGATGAGCTAGTGGAATACTGCTCAGCCAACTATATTGGCTAGGCTGTGCATGTATGGACGTCTGCTGTGATGATGGGAAGTGACCATGTCCATGGTCACGCCACTGACCTACTAAACTTAGTTTTCGTGCAACCCACATAATAAGCAGAACATTTGAATACAAAACTATATAATTGTTCGAAGGTTATGCCCGAGAGCCTGAAACTTTGAATTAGTTTGTGTTGGTGTAATTAGGCCAACTTTTAACGTATAAATAAAAAATTGCTTTTTAAACGTTCTTGTATCAGACAGAATATCTATTTGAGAAGTAAAACTTTTGATCAGCTATTAGATTCGATCGAAGCCGTAATTAACCCCTTTTTTTCTTCAATATAGTATTATTTCCCTTTTGCTTATCCTGCTCTGTATAGGTATTCCAGCAGATCCCAAAGCGTTGGGTTCTCAACTTGTGCCACAAATATTTATAATGTGTACCCTTGGTCTTATAGCAATAGTGCTTGTACTGCATACAACTAAAAGTGTGTCGTCCAACAAAGAGAGAGATGTTCTAGCATAAACACAGGAATCACAAATCTAGATCACACTGACAAGATTTCAAGAAACCTGTCAGTAGAAATAATTGTTTTTTTGTGTTAAGAGCCATCAAACACTTACCAGACTGATTTCTTCATGACCAGTTTGGCGTTGTAATGACTGGAATAGGAATCAGGTGCACAGAACATGCAATCGTACCCATGAACGCGGGCCCATCTGATTGCCACCATGCTGCCAGGAGGCATAAAGGCACGTACAATACTTTTATCTTTTAACTTTTCATCTAAGTAGCATTTTCCATTAACATTTACTCATGGTATTAGGATGGTGATGCGGTCACTCTTTTTTTGAGCTTAAAATCCCATTTCATATCAGAATTGAAGTAGTTGGGGCAGACCCATCAAGCATGGGGTACAATCAAGGGAGGAATAGGGAAAAGAAGTTGCTCTGGGCCTTGAAAATCATAACGTGATATTCTCAGCTGGAGCCACTTACATTCCGTTTCAATAAAGTCTTCCATAGCATAAACATTTTCTTTCCCGGGACTCGTATAACGTTACATTAAAAACAATGTCCTGTGGGCAAATAATTTCTCATAAAGTAGTACATGTTGCCCTTAGAAACAAAGGATGGCTTCCGGCGATATACGCAATTCACACCTGACCAGCAGGCCACACGAATGACGCTATAGAGTACCTGCCTGACCACCAGGAGTTAATCAGCGATCTTTACCACAAGCCGAGATGTGGCGACTGCAGTAACGCTACCGGAACATTCATATTACGACCATAACCTTTTTTTTATAGTTGTGAATCTCTTCAGGCAGAGGTGGCCGATATCCGCAGGAATGCTATCCTACTTTCCCTAAGGGAACAATCCAGCTACATTATGAGAATATATCTCCACACGGAACATTTTTTAAAATAAAATCTAATGAGAACTGTTAGATATGGCCGAGTTTTATCAAATTGAAGTGAGAATGCCCAGACGAGACTATACCCTTTAAGTATGCACACAGATGCAGACACAAGTGAAGACAATAGCACATTTCTTCGTGACACTCCATAGAAAGACTTGCAGACTACATACGCATAATACAGCTAATTATAGGAGTCCAGCATGGTCTTCACTGCACCATGACGGTTGCCAATAACGTCTACTGGACCGTGGATCTAGCCATAAATTGTGCAGCGAGATCCTGCTCCCCATATGTTCAAGTGTATGACGCGCTTGCAGTTATATGTCATAGGTAAGACCGACAACTACTCCTGTCTCAAATATGCTCACCCGATAGGAATATTTCTCTAACATGTCGAAGTGGACATAGCACAGATATCTACTTTATCCTGGTTATATGGCCAAGCACAGCCAAACAGGGTTTAAGGTTGCAAAATGTCCGACATTCACGTTGGTTCCTGCAACGGGAACACCCTCTGCATTGTTCCTACACTTTGATCACCTAAGAATAGGGGAGGGATCATTCAACAGGGTGGTCAGGATGTTGCAAGACAGGAAACCAACATATCAGGGAAATACCACACGACAGCGTCCATCAATGATATTTCTTACTTTTCGAGGATTCTCTGACCAAGCCTTTTTAATTACTTAATGTTACAAAAATAATACGATAACTTTTTTAGTTGCCATGATTGACACTAGCATCTCCGACCTCTAACAGAGCCAATAGGATTCACATGAACTCAACTACAACCACATACATTTAAACTGTCCATGGGATTGTCTACGAGCTACAACTGCGCACTAGAGGTTCCGAATTAAGTCACACTGTATGCATGTTAATGAGTATAATACTTGAACGATTAATACATAATTATAAATGAATTAATAATAAGTTTAAGACAAAAAAGAAATTACACAATATTATGATGAATATTGGAACACTCATACAGGTAAAAAAAATCAACTCTTGCAATACGCGTTGCTGTTACCTGGTCCATGTAGGTTCATGGAAATTGCACATTCGATCAGGATGAGCCCCTGCAAACAGTCTTGGAGTTGCGTTTCTAACACACACATGTTGAGATGAATTTGACGATACCTAAATATTGTTACTTCAAAATAATGATTTTTACTTCTTCAGTATAATGATCCCCTCCAAAATTCGTTCTCTGTGCAAGACTATAGCGAAATATGTAACGAAATATGATAGAACAATAAACAGACGTAAATTTCTGCGACCCTCTGTGGCCCCCCTTCAACAGGCTCGCCTTCTATCGTCAAGTGATGGGGTTGCATTTGACTCCGGCAGCATGCACATATAAGGGTCAGTGGTTGCGTCATTAATGTTGCTTGGCATGGGCACATGGACCAACATTGGTTACCTGCACTGTACACAAGGAAGCCAAGCGTGAAAAGGAACACTAGTGAGGAGCACCAGAGGAAAGTTACGAGTACTCTTTTTGATATAAACGAGATGTCCCGTTTGAGGCTTCTACAGTGGCGAGAGCGGATCTGTGTGATTGGCTGTGATGGGGTTTTTTAGGGGTGTGGGATTCATTAATGAAGGAGTGCTACTGGGTATTTTATTAGATAAGGGTGAGGCCGTGCTTCGGCATTGCATTAGTGAGAGGATGCTGACTGGGAATGTCGTAAGTCTCCATCCTTTAACCCTTCCCGAGAATAGTGAAAGGGCAGCATTCCCTGCTTCCCTGAATCCTTTGTCAAACTTCTAGACCCCTTCCAACATCTATGAGCATAAAAAATGGTCCCCTGGCAGTCTCACTTAGCTGCACCAGATAATGGTTACTAATGGGACCTGATGAAGAGGCTGGTTCGACTCAAAGAAGTTAGTCCGAATAAGGAAAGTGATAATTCGAACAATGTTTCTCAAGTCTATGGGACAGTGCATAAAACTGTTTGTTATGTCCAATTTTCTAACTCATATACAATATCGACCAGTCAATCCCTCCCTGATGGGTCACAGGATCCTTCAACCTGTTTTAGACTACACTTATCCTTTCGCACACACCCAGCTACCCATTCCACATACTTGTGGGCATCATGGGACCAACTTTTATATACAGAGATGCATCTGTAAGTAATACTTTTTTACAAACTGATGAGGAAAAAGCTAGTGACTACAGTATACTGTCGGCTCTAGGGGTAGTGGACCCACTGGACCACCACGGACGATGACGGAAGCGGACAACCTGAGGACCGAGTCTAAGTGAACTGGTTTTTCACCAGAGCCTGCCGCAAGCGGGTTGGACTTCTGCAGCGTGGTACCATCAGGTCATTCCACAGGTGTGACTTTGTCGGCTGTGGTAGTCAAGGCGAGGCCTAGTGGTAGGGGACAGGCAGGAGGCAGGAAAGGCGGCCATGGATCAGGCTAAGCTGTAGGTCGGGGCTTGGCGTATGGCAGCGGAGGACGTTAACAGGAACAGGTCCGGGGTCACAACAGGAATCAATACACAAGCACAGGGCAATAATACAAGCTCTAAAAGGCAATAGGACAAAGATCCAGCAGTGTGTGCGCTCCTAGGAGTCAGGGAGTGTGCACACAGCCGCAGGAGCCGAACAGAAACGGGGACAGGTAAATGGAGCAGGCGCTGCACTGGCGGGGCAGGGTGAAAGCTCAAACCCACGTATGGGTTGGGGAGCAACCTGACATGTACGTAAACAATTATAGATTGTTATTACTATACATAGAGTTGAGTGGGCTGCATCTTAAGCTGCCTTTATAGAGGAATCTATCACATATAAAAACTCAGTCTCTGTATTTAAGACACTAAGCATAGAAGGACATCAACCTTACAGCAGGGCAAAACAAACCGTTCATGTTTTATTCATATCAGTGGCAAGTTGTAAAATGTTAAAATGTAAGTTCTTGATTGATTTAATCTTGTTTTTAGAAGTTCTATTCCAGCCCGCATTGAAACAAAATTTTGGAGTGTGCTTTAAAAAGAAGTGTAGTCTAACATTCGTTTCCTGATATTTGGCTCACCTATATATCATTTAAATGCGTAGCTACATTTGTGTAAAAAGAAAAAGCTCTGCACTTTTCCGATTTGCACTTAAAATCGGCACTTTTTAATGTTGAAATTAAATTCTGTAATGATTGCCATTACTGAGTTTCAGACACACATAGTGCGCTCAGTAACAATACAGTAGTAAGGTAAAATTCTACTATTTTATGAACCTGTTGCTGAAGTTATACCTCTGTAAAGTCTGAATTCACCATCGAAATAACTGGGAGATAACTCTAATTTATGGTGCTGAACATATAACCACACTTTCATCAACCTGAACGTAAAAGCAGAAAAAAGAGGGGAAATTGGCACACAGTTTGTAAATATCAGAGCATTGATTGGACAAAAAAGTAGCAGTTGGATAAATCAAGGTCTTGAACCAATTCTGCTAAGAGTCATACTAGTAAGAAATAGAAGACCAATAAATTCCATATGGCCCTATACATTAGTACCTACCTTTGACCTTAGGAACATAAAATTCTTCACTAACCATATTCACCTTGAGAGCCCCACAATAGTACATTGCCTACAATTTATACTTAGTGGGACATTTTTTCTAGTCTGTTTATGCTTTGTATGGGGTTGGGATTTTTTTATTTTAGAGGGTGATATATAAGGCATGTTTGTAGGTTCAAAACACAGTGGTCGTGGTGCACAGTTGCCCTAGAGCTACTCACGGTATAAGACCGGTCCACACAGTCTTGAAAAGTCCAGGAAAATAGAGAAAAATATTTTCAATATGGACCGGAGCTCCAAGGATTCTTCTTCTCCCTCTTATTTTATCTTAAAACTTCGATGAACAGCACCAATCTCAATGTCTCTGCTGAAAGTATGTCACCATCAGGGGGGGAACTAACACCATCGCAATCTAATCTCCTCCGTATGTAGGGTAACTGGAAGAAAAATCTGAGGCCAGATGGTGTGGTACGTAACCAAGGTTAAAATTTATTCCAATTCATTATACTCATCCAATAAAAATGCGCATATCCACAAATTCACATAACGGGACGCTAGCTTTCTATCGCCCGACCCAGGGTTTCGCCGGCAGGCTTCTTCGGGGCGTTGATGTTTGTAGGTTATCTTTTTAAAAAGGTAGTCTTCAAAAAAAGTTGCAAAATTTTCTGCAACCCACACCTACACTTCTGCCATATCTTTTCTATGTCCAGTGGAAAAAGGTCAACTTTTTGGCACAAATAACAAAAGCGCCAAAAGGTGCAAATATAAGAAAGCCTAAAATAAGTGAGCCCTTATATGCTTATCTATAGTATCTTTTCGGTTGGAAAGGCTATAGAAACATTGCCGAATGAGAGACCTTGAAGCCACATAGGGATGTCATGGCACCTTATCAGCAGCCCATATTGACCTTATGTCCCTCAATGCTACTGTAGGAAGTTTAGGTGCCACAGTTGGCCTCTCACAGCAGTAATCCCAGGTTTTGCTTGTATAATGCTGCAAATAATACCTGTGTGGAGAGGGTTCATCCAGATATCCTAAACCTACCATGATGTATAGTTATGTAATAGTGTGAGGAAGGGGTTGCAAATAGTAGGGGCTTGGAAGCTGCCCTCAACAACAAGTTGTTCCTAATAAGGGTTCCCATTACTAAGTTCACCAGAAAAAAAAGGGTTCCATGCAAGATATTTCTTGTTAAAATAAAAACAAAGGGGTCACTCCCAAATGAATGTTTTTACTATTAATATCATAATAATGAAAGGGATTCCCATTATGGTATCAGTTGCAGGAGGAAGTTCCAGCCATGAAACTATCCAACCTTCTGAAATTATACAATGAGAAGAGTTATTTTAAGAAGTATTTGAAATAGCAGTAATTCTTCGTTATTAAAACTGCACCTTTTTCTGGTACAATGCGCATCACCGCTACAGTATTGGACTGAAGCACAGTGTAGAAATTGTGAATTAGGTTCTTAGATTATAATTTCTGAATGGGACAAAGACAGAGAAACTTAAATTTGTCTTTTTGATTTGTCTCACTTTAAGCCAAAGGGTGCAATATAAATAATTACCTTACATCTATATCCTTTTATTTATCCAACAGTTATGAAAGCCGAGTGATATTCATCAACATCCCAGCCTTTAATAACACTATAATGTAAATTGGAAACTAATTCCTTGTTAAATGTCTACATTGGGGCTTTACTAAGTGTCGCTGGAGGAGACTTTTCAGCTGAGGTTTCTAATGATTCTGTAGAATCATATGCAATTTCCAAATATGGTGATAGTAGAAGGCGCAAAATGGACACCATGACAAACTGACTCAGGAGTATATTCCAGCTATGCATGACGTAATTACTAGTGTCGTTGAAATCTGAGCACCAAGCACCACAAAGGGAGTTACAAAAAAAAAACAAGATTTAAATGTTTAACTCCAAAAACATACTGGCCGTCATGGAAGTGATCCTAACAATATCATTATTTGACTTTTAAATAGTGAATCATTCTCCACATTCCCCAGAATTTCTACATCGCCTTCCACGCTCCTGTAGCTAGACGCATTTAGATGTATACCAGAAATAAACTTAGGTTTCGGACAAAAACAAAAATCTGAGACTGGTTAAGCATGACCACATGGTTGTCATCAAGTACTCTAGAAGAAACATTATTATCCATAGTAGTATACAGGTTGGAAAGAAGAACGCAAGTCCACCAAATTCAACTCCACAAAAAACGAAACAATGTTTTTTCTCATAACGGGTGATATTCGTCACAAATAGGCACCCCAGGGTAGAGAGTACTAGGAGGTGTTCTTCTTTTAAGTGGTTATTCAGTCTGGAACGGGCTGCGGCATCCCTGTTAACTCGGAGGGATAAGTGGCACGGCTGGTATATATACGAGTGGAGGTGGTGTAGGAAAGAACAGGTTAAACCAGATGTGTGCCCCATAGATGCACCGTCCTTTCATCCGATCTCAAAGACTGCCCACAGTGGTGAAGTTTGGACCTGATGAAGACGATGTGCATCCTCGAAACAGTAGTCCACAATGCATACGAAAATACTATTAATTAGCAACATACATATTACTTATTGTCTATGGGGCAGCGCGTCTGTGAAACTGTTCTTTTACCTTTCCCCTCTTCATACATTTTTGCTCTCCAGAAGACAATTCAGGCTCTAGAACAGTACAAATAGCCCACCATACCAACCCCACCTACGGCAGAGAGTTTTCACTAGTCTCACTGCCTCTTACCAGCCAAGAATCCCTCTCTATGGTGATGGTAGAACTGTTCTCTCCTCTAGGAATAGGAGGATGCTCCCAGTCCTGGCCACAGGTCTAAGTATAAAAAAGGTCTTGGAGATATCTTGTACCTACATTCAGGTGTTGTACATTGAAATATAGTCTCCACTAGGACTGCAAGGCACATGTTAATTCACTGTTGTGCAATGACCAGGAAGCTTTTAAAAAAGGTTATGTAGGATAAAGCAATAGCATTGCTGACCAGGAATTGTTACAATAAATGACCACCCCATCCTGGTGTATGACAAACAGTGGCATTAGCTCATCAAGTTGTCACACCACTAAGATTGTGCCTTGGGGCCAAGTTTCTCATATGACAGTGATGGCGAACCTTTTAGGCGGGTTTTTTTGCTGAGTGCCCAAAAGACACCCAAAACCCCCCTTATTTATCAGAGGTGCCAACCAAAAATTAAAGCAGTAACTTTATTGCTCCCTGTTCTTAAAAATCAGATTGGCCTCCTGAGGACAGCAACACAGTAGTAAGATGGAACAATAGCATTTTTTTAGCTTTCTTTCCAGTGGTTTCCCTCTGTTAGACTGTAGAGGCCCAGCAGGAGCGTCCTCCCAAAGATAAGTCGGCCCTGTCTTATTCAGGTCTCCCGCTTCATACAGTCCCAAATAGTGAAGTTAAGTATCAAAATATGACTGAAAAGCCGCATCTTTTAAGTTGCTTGGTTACTGCAGGGAATATTCTTTGAGTCCTTTCTGGTGTTGCTGGGGCGAGGCCCAGGTGCCCACAGAAAGGGATTGAGTGCCACAGGTCGCCACACGGTCATATGAGAGACATAAGAGTCTCAAAGATCACTTGGCCCCCAAGTTGAAAGTTACGATAAGGAAAAGGTTTGTCAATCGAAGAATTATCTCTCTCAGCAGAAAAAGGAAGAAAAAGGGAATACCGATTATCTGGTACAGAACCTCTGAGACAGTGACTTGAGAATGTTGATCAACATTCACTCAGTACTCATTTGCACAGAGATTTGTTTTCAAGAAATGAGCTTTGTTTCCACTTAGAATTTGAGGACAATTCATTTCTCCAGCTTTCGAATTTAAATTTCCCTCATCAATATGTTACTAGATCTTCTTCCTCTTGTAAAACAATATCCAAGTTCAAAACAACTGTGAAGTATTTCGTTCATCCTAATTGATAAACACACAGCTCGTTACATTTTCTTTATTCCATTGTACAGGAAATGTTTAATAATGATAAAAGGTTCCAAATGATGAAAATAAGGAGGTTAGTGTTCATTATCTCTTTTTAACACATTTGATCATTCTGTTAAAGGGCACACTTCCTGTCAGCATGAAACTTAAATACTTCAATTACGGTGTATTATACTGAGAAAAGATCTAGTTTTCATGAATTTTATCATGAACGAAAAATAAAATTACAACAGCAAACAACCAACTCTGTAGCAGAATACAAATATTCCAGAATTTTGCAGGATTGCAAAGGTGCTGCATATCTGAAATCTTAATCATCAGAAGTTAATGATAAGGTTTATTTAAAATAACACAAAGTAACAAACTGCACAGGCTGGTTATACTTAGGCCCCTTCCACACTAGCGTTGCATTTCACGTCAGGGTGGACAATGCGTGAAAAACTGACGTTTTTGGCTGCGTTTGTTCCATTTTCCTTGGAGTTAATTAGGTTTTGCGTTTTCACGCGTGTGTTGTAGCGTTTTTTGCGTTTTCGGCGCGTTTTCAAGTGTGAGTCAATGGGAGGACCGAGATTTGCAAAGGGACCATGGTGGGGATAAAAGTGTTATTTAATTGAAAACGAGTCTTATGATAAGTTGCAAACATCGCGATTATTCTTCACTGTTCCCCGTGTTTTTTTTTTTTTTTTTTTTTCTTTTTTTTTTTTTTTTTTTTTTTTTTTTTTTTTTTTTTTTTTTTTTTTTTTTTTTTTTTTTTTTTTTTTTTTTTTTTTTTTTTTTTGATTATCTCCCGACAAGTTAGCAGATGTGAAGAACAGTGAAGAATAGATAAAAACAGGAACACAGTTGAACACAAGGGAACACAGGATCATTTAAAGAGAAAAACACAGTGCAGAACACAGTGCAGAATAGATTACCGATGTTCGGCACATATGCTTACTTGTCGGGCGATACGCGCGGAACGGTGCACCCAAAATAGCATGGGAAGAACAATATAATGTGTGTGAAGAACACAATTGCATATGTTTAAATACACTGCAATGTGTTCTTCACAATATATATTGTTCTTCACATGCTATTTGGGCGCACCGTTCCGCGCGTACTCCCGACAAGAAGCAGAGTGCCGAACATCGTAATCTATCTGCACTTTTGTTGTTCTGCACTGTGTTTTTCTCTTAATGATCCTGTGTTGTTACGGTGTTCACTGTGTTCCACGGTTTTTATTCATTATTCACTGTTCTCATTGTGGTTTTAAATATAAATGATCGTTCTCGAGCAGGGGAAATACTGTATTCTGGTACCTAGCAACCCTTACGTTTAAAACGCATGCACTCGCATTGCACTTGCAATGATTGCGCGTGCATGCGTTCTGATGCATCTCCATAGACTTGAATGGGGGCGGGGGGGAAAAAATGCGCGTACACGCAAAAATAGAGGCATGCTGCGATTTTGACGCGCTGTGAAAACGAACGCAAGCACGCGCGTGAAAACCAACGCTATGAAGAAAGACCCATTGAATACAATGGACAGAGGGACCAATGCAAGTCTGCGCGTAAAACTGCACGCGCAGAACTCGCGCGTGAAAAACGCCAGTGTGGAAGGGGCCTTACAGAGTCAGTGTAATAGATGGGCCCTCCAGGCGCGGCCAAATAATTTTACTACAACTCTGTTTTTACAATTAACAGTATATACTCAAATGTAAGCTGGTTTCAGACACAAAAATATGCTGAAAAACCCAAACTGGGCTTATATTCTGGTAAAAAAAAAAAACAGTCTACCTTTCGAACACTAAAGTGGGTACTCTTCATTTCCGGGCAGAGTGGACCTGTAGCGGCTGGCGCCACACGCTAGGATGCAGCAATTATGTCAAAGTGTAGGTACACGCCAGTGCTCTCCACCTGCTGCTGCCGAGCACAGGAAGAAAGAAGAGGACCATTAGTGGGTGGACAGAAAGGTGAGCATTGAGTAGACTTTTTATATACTGGGGGTGGGCGGGGTGGCAAAATAGGGGACTGGGGCAGGCCTATCTGGCATATATTGTGGGCAGGAGGATGGCTATAATGGGACAAGGGTCTGAAACCTATATACTGGCGAGTTGTTTGACCTGGAATTTTTCCACTCTAAGGATTATACTTGAGTCAATAGGTTTCCCAGTTTTTTGCTTAAAAGGGAGGTGAGAACTAAATGGCGTGTCTTCTCTCGGATTTGGGAGAATTAGGTCCAGGCAGAAGGGAAACCCAAAACAGAGGACCAAAGCGCGCCCCAATTCAAGGTAACTTCGGTACATGGGAACTTATATACGCTAGATGATTAAGCCTCACCTGTTGTGAAATCAAAAAGCTTTTTGATTATTGTAAAATATGTATGCTGCTACTGTCTTGCTCCGGACCAGGGCAGAGATATATAGGGCTGTTATGAACTGGGATATATAGGTACACGGAACAGAGAGATCTAGTAGTTTTGAGTGAGTGGAATGACATCACCTCGGATAGGTTTAAAACATATCTTTTTTATTAGTTGTGATGCGTTTCGATCTCGCCTGAGATCTTCATAAGGCATATTGAAAATAAAGTCTGGTACGTTTTACATGCCGAATGAAAATCTCAGTGCGTCTCCGCTGTAATCATGGCAGGTATAAGTACAATTAAAGTGAAAAGAACAGTGGTAAAACAAATGTGCTAAAGGACAATATGACTTTATAAGTGTAATCATAGAATGGCTCTATATTGACCCTTAGCAACACCAAGTTCCGGTCTATAACAATCTATGGACATCTACTTTTTCCCAAAAACTGGGAGAAAAGACCAAAGGAAAGAGTTCCAATAGGATAAAACTTTATTATAACATACAATAAAAGCATCAAAAGCAGCAGGTGAATCTGAAAAAGACAGGAGAGTGACCCCTAACTAAAGAACTACACAAGGTGCAAATCCAATGACTGTGTACAGTAAATTAATACCCAAGGAACATGGTAATCGGCATCCTAATCATTACCAAAAATAGCATGTACTATGCCAGACCCTGATACCAAGTGGTAAGGGAGGTAACTAATACTCTCCCATACAAGGATAAACCAGTCTAGCCAGGGTAACGCTGTGCCGATTTGCATTTCGGCATTCCTAGCCTTTGTCTGGGGTGATCAGAAGTGACAGAAGATTTAGATTAAGTGTAGTTGAAATTTCCCATTGTGTGACACTTTCTTTAAGACTTGGGGTTGATGCTTTTCTTAGTGAAGCAGAGGATTTTTACTCTTGGACAGATGAGTTATGTATTTTATTATTAATTTTATATTACTTGTAGTGTTTTGTTATACTTTGGTTGGAATAACAGTGGGTGAGATTTTTGATCAGGAAACTGTACTGGGGGTGACAGAATCAGGTGCTTATTTAACTCTTTCAAACCTGGCGATCACATAACTGCTGTGTTCAGTGCTAGGCAGTGAGGACAGGACAAAGCAGAAAAGCATATAAACCACTTTTGCCTTTTCCCTAGGGTCTCTGTCTGGTCTCTGAAACCACAGATTTTATCGTTCCTATGATATGTGCAAAAATACAGTGGCAGGTGGACAAGGTATGTTAGTAGATTGTTTATTTATTCATTACATGTTTTTATTCAATCTGCCTTCATATTTTTGGGATGACCATTACTAAAATTTTGGAAGCCATTATAATAAGGGATAATGGATTTTCCTGTAATTTATAATAGCATGTGCATAAATCTGTACATACTTCAGAAAAGTCCAGAATCATGATCCTGCAGCAAAGTTAAAAATTATAATTTTTAGTGATAGTGATATTGGTTTATTAGTTTGCTATTAATAATCGTAAATCTGTTTTGGGAGGTTTGCTGCCAATGACACACACAAGATATTTTTTATTTTGTGAAGGTCCCATGTATCAATAGAGAAGAAAATGGTTTTATAGAATGGCCCATTGTTTTTCTGTTTCTCTTATTATGTTTGTTAAGCTTTCGCTTTTAGTAAATTTATGTATTCCTAACATTCTATTTCATACAAAGAGGTAAATAACACAATCTGCCTGTCTCTTAATGACTGAATGTTGTCTATGTGCAACCTTATCACACAACTCCTTATAGAATATATTCCACAACTTTCAGTCCTCGATGCAAAGAGAAGCCCTGACAAGTTGAGCAATTAAAATCTATAGCCAGTATCCTGAGGGAATTTTTAAAACCACCACAAGGTCAGGCTGATTTTATTCTCCTGTCGAAGTAGTTTGACTTTTATCAGCACACCAATTAAATAAATGAAAATGACAATCTTCAGGATAGGAGTTTCTTGTACTACCATCATCAAAGGAAATAAATCATATATAAACTTGTATGTAAAAAAACAGTCGGACTATACATTGACATTAATAGGATATTCACTTGAAAATCTGTTTCTTGGAAATCTTTCTAAAGAAAACACATTTGTTAATTAGGAATGGATAGTAAATGACGTAAACTATTTCAGTGTATCAGGTCAAAATAAGATTTGCTTCGGCTATCCCTCTCAAATCACAATGGTTGTCATGAGGATTCCTGATCCTGCTCTAAAGCAAAGACCAGAACCATTGGAAAAGATGAAGAGGGGTCCTGAAGGAGTCAAAATGCCTTGCTAATGAGCATGGCCTAGGGTATAGATGTATCTTACATGGCTTCTGCCTCTCCCATAGCAATAAACCCGCATGTGAGGACCATTCACTTGTGGAATAATTTAAAGGCCACCATTTGTATTATTAGGCACTGGAACTTGGTGCTTACAACCATACTATTCCTGTCTGTACCTATGAAAATGCAGTAGTAGTAGTAGTAGTAGTAGTAAGTTCTACTAATTGTTCGAAAATACAGTAAGGGGCTCTTTCACACTAGTGAGATTGCAATCAGTGGGCAGCCTATGTGTTATCTGGGTGTTGTTCATGTTGTAGCCAAGTCTGCATTTCGTAAGCATCATCCAAGAAAATGGACTGCAGACATAAAAACATTTTTTTTTTTGTTTTCTGATACATTCAGGGGTGATTATAATCCTTTGGGGGATTAGCAAATGATGAATCCCTTGCCCATTCACCTCTACATATATATTAGGAGCAGTGGCAAAGTCCACCATCCATCCCAGGAATTGACCTTTGTAAAACTATAACTACAGGATATTTTTTTAACAGATGTATATAAAGCTTGTTAAACGCCTCCCATAATCTACCATTAAGTTTGTCTTGACTGTAGCATTGTGCAGAGGTGCTTATGGTCATAAATTTAACTACATTAAACCTGTCCAGAAACTTGCATTGTACAAAATCCCAATAAAATGTGATTTGTTCTTTCTCGAATCCTGCCGTCAATCTATACAGTAGTCAGTATAGATTAGGAAAAAATTCTTTAATTCATAGTTAAATGGCAACCCGATTCCAACACATTCTGGAACCTCACCAATAATTATCCACTAAACTGTGAGAGGCATGTATTTTTCAGACAAAACTCACGGCTGCCAGGAGTTGTAGTGGTGGCTCGCAGACTACTGGTAATGAAGAGTTTTAGGCTTAAACACTACTCAACTAATGATACGGTTATGTCCAAAGCTGCAGACATCCAATTTTTGTAAATTAAGAATGAGTTTTCTTTTCGGATAGAAGTGAAACAGGGTAAGACCAAATAAATAGACTTGACGACAATATAAGCCCTAAAACAATTAGGGTGTATGAAATTTTGAGTCATGAAAAACCAATTTGTGCTTCACTGCTCTTTTCCCCTTTTATAGATGAGAAATAGAATTAGAACTAGTGTAGTAAATTCCCCAATTTTCGTTCATTGTATGACGGATTTACTAAAGTAATTACTTTTGTAATGTTTAAAAAAACAACACTGTTAAAATCATACTGCCTACTCCCATCAGTTGACCGTTGTGCCGTTATATTTCAGTATCCGGTTCTATTGTGGCCTCTTGCGATTGCGTTTTGAGATAAATTAAGTTAATCTAACCTAATGATTCATTCTTTTTCTGATAGACACTTAGTGTGCTCCCTCTTTAAATTCAATGGCTACATATTTATTAATGCTATGTAAAGCAATGTTATGACAATTTTACATATTTTAAATTTTTTCCTACAACATTTAGGCACAAAACATTCAAACCAAAAGTACCATGCTACAATTATATTATCTTTCTGACTATCTGAGGCAGAGAGTTGGTGGCTTCATATATTTGAACATTTCAGCCTTACACAGTAATAAGTGTATATATATATATATATATATATATAATAATATAATATATTATATATATTGCGTGTGTTGATTAATTATTATTATTATTATGATAATGCTTAGTCCAGTAAACCATTTAGCTGATGAATTACCTTTCTTAGGGGATCCCTATTGCTTTTGACTAACAGGTTAAGCATTCAGAAAGCACAGTCCATATAGTTCCATGGGATATGTCGAAGTAGCAAAGAGTACATGTTCTTTAACAGGGTAATTGTATCCCATTCAATCATAGCTCAAAGAATATAGTGCAACACAGTAATTATGTTTTATGAATAGACCCAATATAGAAACATTACTTGTCATACCAGACACATATTTTTTCCAGGAAACTGTAAATACATTTAAGAAGGGTTTACAAATCACTTTGCATTTTTGCCTGAACACATATATATATATATATATATATATATATATACACTCACTTTATTAGGTACACCATGCTAGTAACGGGTTGGACCCCCTTTTGCCTTCAGAACTGAAAGGGGCTTAAGAGTTCTGCAAATTACCATTTTTCAAAAGCATTGTATGAATCCATTGATCAATATATTCATGTTCGATTATATTTATATCTTTCCTAAATGTACATTTTACTTATTAAAAATAAAAAAATAAAAATTAGGCTTAATTTTTTTTTTTAAATCATAGCTTTTATTTGTTTTTATGGATATAAGTAAAGCATTTACAGTTTTACATCAACTATAACATGTGATATAGTAGGGTTTTTCCTACTTGTTACACAAAACATATGTCCGGTCGCAGCCGGGCTATAACAATATTATTAACATTGGGATTTGTATCATGTTCACTTAAATAACATTCAACATCTAGTATTGAGGAGCTTTTCCACTGTCATACATGGTTGACATACAATATTAGATTCTGTTTGTCTGAAGTGAGGGAGGGCTTTAGAGTAATTTTGAAGGAGATTTGTGCAAAAGAGAAATGAAGAAAGGAAAAAGGAAAAAGGAAAAAGAAGGAGAGCACCTGAGAAATACCAATCATTAAGATCGGTAATATTGGCTATTCATCCAAATAGACCACTGTTTTTTAAAGGATGAGTATGTGTGATTTTGGTATGCAAGTGTCTTTTCAAAGGCGCATGTGGAATTGATTACCTCAAAGACTTCCTCAGAGGGTGGGCATGTTTGGGACTTCCAGTATCTGGTGATTACCAGCTTCGTCGCCATCAGCAGGTGAGCAACTACCCATCTATGTGTTACGGGGAATTTCCTCAGGCCAACAAAAAGTAAGGCTAATTTCGGTCCGGGGATATGTGTACACTCCCTGTGATATTGTTGATTGTTTGTATGGTTGCTTTCCATAGTTGAGAAACTCGGTTACATGACCATAAGGTATGGAGTAATGACCCCTTGGATCCGCAGCCCCTCCAACAATCCTGCGAGGTGGAGGGGAAGATCAAGTGTAGACGCGTGGGGGTGTAATACCATCTCAGTGTCGTCTTAATTGCTGCCTCTTGGTGGTTAGTTTTTGTGCCATTCTCTGGGCAGGGGCTGACGCAGCTGACACGAGGGAAGGAGCAGTGGTGGCACGGCCTGAGGTGAAATGGTTGTTGCCACTGATGGGGGGGCTGGCTTACTCCATGCGGCGCATGAGTGGTAGTTAAGCTATAGTGGTGGAACCCTGCTGGCTGGCTGTTGTGGCAAATGTTGCCACCACAGGTCCCTCGTTCATCCGTTGTTTTCCTTAAAGAACCTCCACTTCTGCAAGATCCTAGCCTCGCCGCAAGAGCCCTCACCACGGAGCTTACATAGTTGACAGTTGGCGTGAATGCACCAGACTCTGCCCTGCCTCTCGTTGCCCCACCACGCTCTTTCACCTGTTTCAGGCGAGGACTCTCCGTTCCTCTCAGAGAGACAGTGTTCACTGACCGCTCTCAACCCCCTGGGTCTGTCACCTATCCTCCCGATCCCTCTCAGTCTGCTCCCCCTCGGATCCTGTCCCATGACAAACAATTCCCATGGCTGACAACCGTGTCTCTCCGCATGTTCGGACCACCTCTTGACACTTCTCACTACGTCAGAACGTTCAATCCACACCCACAGACTGTGATGGTGGAAAAACTGGCATCGGCAAAATTTGCTCAGCAGCAACCGGACAGTGGTTTGTGAGCGTGGAAGGGTCCAAAAGTTCCTCAGAGTATGCCGGTTCAAATGGCAAATTTTCCTGGGGCGGGCAGACTGGGCGGGGAGAGGGCTGAGGTGCAGGAGCTGGAGGAGTGGGAGTTCGGTGACATGGGGACGCGTGGAAGACTGACTGGTGGTGGACAACATTGCTCGAAGCTTGTCCCACATCCACGGACATCACCTGTTGCACTGTTCTGGCATCAACAAGTGCTCTACCCGAGTCCAGTAACTCAGACATGAACCTAGGAGGGAGCTCTGCGGCGTCCCCTGCCTCCTCATCAGCAGGTGGTGTCTCACCCCGCCCAGGACACGGCCTCTGACCCCGCAGTAGTTGGACCCCACGTCCCCGCCTCGTCCTCTACCCTAGCCCTCGCGTTAAACATTTTAAAATGAGAGTTATAACTTTTTTTTTTTTTTTACTTCTTTTGTTTTTTTGTGTTTTTTGTGTTTTTTTTTTTTTGTGGGGTTTTGTTTTTTTGGAGTTTTAAAACCAAACAATCCTATCCTAGTGCTATGGCTATTTCTAGCCAAGGATCAAAGGAAGCACACTACTATGCCAGTGAGATGACACTGAGTAGTGCCTAATAGAATCCAACCCTACGAATTTTGCCACTTCGGCCTTTGCTATGGATATGTGCGCCACTAGCGCAGAACACAGCGGTCGAAGTCTCATACAAATTCTCAGATTGGCAAGTACATGCACGCAGAACTACAGCCCACAGCAGATCAACAGAATCAAATATATAGAACGCTACTGTAGGCTTCAAGAAGCTGTTTGTCATTCTCCTATGGCTATTCTAGCCAAGTATCAAAGGAAGACCACACTATGGCCATGAGATGACACTGATATTGCCTCAATAGAATCCACCCTACTGAATTTTCCCATTCGGCCTTTGCTATGATAGTGCGCCACAGCGCAGAACAGCGTTCAGCAAGTCTCACTACAAATGCTCAGAATTGGCAGTACATGCCGCAGAAACTACAGCCACCAGCAAACAACCAGAAACAAATATATAGAACGCGCTGAGGCTTCAAGACACTGTTGTCTTCCCTATGGCTATTTTCTAGCCAAGTATCAAAAGAACACCTACTATGCCAGATGAGATACACTGAGTTATTGCCTAATAGAAATCCAAACCCCTACGATTTCCCACTTCGGCCTTTGCTATGGATATGTGCGCCACTAGCGCAGAACACAGCGGTCGCAGTCTCACTACAAATTCCAGATGGCAGTACATGCCTGCAGAAACTACAGCACCAGCAGATCACCAGAAATCAAATATATAGACGCTACTGTAGGCTTCAAGAAGCTTTTGATTCTCCTATGGCTTATTTTCTAGCCAAGTATCAAGAGAAGCACACTACTATGCCAGATAGATGACACGAGTTAGTGCTAATAGAAATCCAACCCCTACTAATTTCCCACTTCGGTTCTTTGCATGGATATGTGTGCGCCACTAAGAGCTAAAGACAACGGTACAAGTCCCATGCTAATTCCTCACAAAATGGTACTAGATGCAAATTAAATAAAAAAGTAGAACGTTATTGTAGCCTAAGAAGGGATGTTGGGTTCTTTGAGAATCACTCCTGCCTAACAGTAGCTAATAGAACACCCTAACGCTTTCCTGACCAGCAGCAGCTCTCTCCTAGCGGCATCCAGAACAGAATGACCGAGCAGCGCGCCAGAGGCTAGTCTATCCCAGGGTCACCTGGATCTGGCCAGCAACCACTGCTATCGAGTGGTAGGGTACCACGTCATGCTGGGTGAGTGCAGAGTTCTCTGCTTGTGATTGGCTCTGTTTCTGGCCGCCAAAAGCAACCGGCGACTGCCATTTTCTCCGAGCGGGCGACATGTATTGTCCGGTACGAGCTTCGAGTACCCTAATGCTCGACCGAGCATCAAGCTCGGACGAGCATGTTCGCTCATCTCTAGCTGTAACATGTTTTTTTTTCCAATCGTAGTATTCCTTAAAAACTCATAGATATTACAATGAGAACATGAAGATGTGAATCCTTCTTACACATACTACTGTTGACTATGTGACTTGTGATCCAACGAATGCAAAAACAAGTATTATCTAATATACTAATTTTAATACTTTATTTATAATCTATGTCCTTCTAACCTTCCTCATGGCTGGACATTCCAGATCATACGTTTCCACAGATACATATTTAAAGACAATATTATTTTGTGATATTGTATCATAAAGTGATATCACTTGGGCTTCCTTGTCCTCAGTCTCCTGAACTCAACTTTAACATATACAGCCATTATCAGACATCAAAGGAAAACCTACCAGCATAGATCTAACTAATAAGGTAAATCCCGTGGCAGGTTCCTAAACATATGTCATGACCCTCTGGTGGCAGACTTTGAACACCCAGCTTCCATATCTATAGGAAGATGCTGATGTATGATCAGGTCTGTTTTCAGCTGTCTTGGGCATTAACTGGCTTATATAAGGCTGGCATTCTTTGTCTGCTGCACACCCATTGTTGACTTTTGCTGTTTTGGTTTGGTACCTGTCTGGATGGACTTTGTTTTGAGAAACTTCTATTGCTGGAACCTTCAATTGAGTAGATACACATGATCCTGGAACCCGGCGCCAGTAGCCTCCTACCCCTGTCTTCGTGTTCAGCTTGTGTAACGCACACACTTCTCTACAAAGGCAGAGTTCTGCGATGTGCAGTAGCTCTGGCTGGGATCTGGCAAGGCCGCCACTGGACTGTCTTATAGGTTATCTGTTATGGTAGTTTTAACCAGCAGCCATTCTAATACTAAGATTTTTGCACGAAACCGTCCTTCAGTATGTATCCATCAATGGGATAGCATTTAAAAGCATTTCAAAGGTTAAGGACATCGGTGTTTGAAAGGTGCTTAGGCCCCTTCACACTCACGAGTGTGATGAGATGAACTCGCATCACACTCGCAAATCGTGTGCCCAGATTGCATGGCCTGAATGCTGCAAACCGAATTGAATCAGCATGTCAGTTCATTTGTGGTTTGCAGCATGCAAGTTTATCCCATCACACTCCCGAGTGTGGGGAGCCTTATGCAACTCTAGACAATTAGGAAAAAGAAGTAGAGACAAAGTAAGCCAAAGATTTCCCTTATTTTGGACCAATATATATCAGTAATCCCTGATGTTTATAGGCCAGATACACACAGTGGTCATTAATCTCTAGTCTGTACTTTTGCCTGTCTATTTTTTTTGGGGTGGGGAGAGGGGCTTTGGGCTGATTATACCTTAGGGGGTGATATATTATTATATCGCCATCTGAGTTTTTTTCAGTTTTATAATTTTTTTTTTTAAAGAATATCAACAAGAGTCGCAGAGGTTTGAGAGCACTTGGGACGAGTTTTACTTGCAAAAATTGCTACTGTTTGCACAATTGCGCCAAAAACTGCAACATTTTGCTGGACTGCACAAAAATTTTGACTTTTTCCATGTATCCACTTCTGAATTTAAAGTTATATCAGATGCAACACTTGTGGGGAAACTTTAATTGGAGGTAAAAAGTTACAATTTATGCCAAATATTCAAATGTTCCCATTACGAAAATCAGGGAAAAAATAGAAAGCCTAGATAAATGAACTGAAAGTGTATATAATGGAAATTCCTGTGTATAACGTTATCCATTAGAATATTGGATTTCCCAAATCTGAAATGTATGGCTCTGTTTTTTTTCTGTGCTAAAATGCACAAAAGGAGCAGATATTTTATTTGTAGCATGTTTTCTTCAGCTGATTCAATCTGGATTGCAATTAAGTCAATGATGTCATAAAAAAATTAAATTGTGATGAAGATCAGCATCATGTGTAGTTAACAGTAATCACTTACACAACTATCAGTCCCGACTTATCACAGTTCACTTACAAACAAACCCTAACTGCCTGAGCCAGCAAAAACTCTTGTTACTTGCCTTAGGCCTTCCTTAAAGAGAGGGATACCAGAAACCCCTTAACAATGATATCTTATAGGAATATTTTCCTATAGAAAAGTCCATATCCAATAGAAATAGGAATGCAAAAGTTATTCTGAAGGTGCCACGCATAAAAAAGAAGCTAAGAAAATATCTTTATACTATCCTTTCATTCGGAAGTAAACACTACGCTCAAGCATCTATCACTAAAGAACGTGCTAGTATGTAGAAAAGGAAATTAAGGTTTTCTAAGTGTAATATTACTCAATGTTGTATGTCAATTCATTTATTATGAACAGAATCCATTAAAGAGATTAATTGCCGACAAAGAAAAGAGCACATAGTGAGACGGTATGTCAGTTCACTTGATGACCTAATTCAATCAAATCGTTCCTTCTTCTAATTTACCAAAACATTAGAATTTTTATACCATCCCCTAGTGGTAATGCTTCCTCCATTTTAGATTTGACTGCCCACTGCCCAGCCATGCTCGCGCCAGAAGATACACAAGAGACTGGCATGAGAGGTAAAATGCTGCGCTTTGATTGCTTGTTATCTCTCTCTGGATAGTTTTGACTTAAAAGGTATCAGAAATGAAAAAAAACTTTCAGAGAGACGTTTTGTTTTTGTCAGATCTCTGCTCCAATTTACTTTTCTAGTCTTTAGTAACAGTGTTAATGATAATGAACAATGTTTTTGTATTTATTATTGTGAGATTACCCAAATTATAGAATAATCACACCAACATATAACACACAGCAATATAAGCAACTTCCTAAAAAATTACCACGTAAGTATAGGTATCTACTGTCCCATCTTAAAGAGATAGAGTCATAAAAGGGGAACTTAATATATATATTTTAACTTTTTTAGTATTGAAGAACTAAGAGTGACTGAGAAGAAAAACAAACAACGATTATACATGTTTTCAGTTCCGGTGTACCTCGTTCAAGGATTGTGTCATCAAGTCCATATGGTTACCACATGCTGCTGCAGACCTACAAATTGTCTGCTGAAATATTACAATGTTATACCAATGCCATTCATATAACACCAATGTACTAGAGCATGGTAGCGAACCTGTGGGACTAGAGAGTTCGCCAGGCAGGAACTCACGGTTCTACTCCTGAAGTCTAGAAAACACAGGATATGCCATTTTAAAGAGACACCTCCTTTGCTTCTTAGGACGTAGGAGGAGATGTGCACAGGGCTGGACTATATTTGCCTCTCTTCGGGCCTTGCGTTTCTTCGTTCATTGGTCCTGGAAAAGGTACAATGTAAACATTTCTTACCACTTGTTGACTCCACGGATGCCAATAAGTTGGTTTTAGATCTAGTTTGGGCACTGGTCAGTGTACTATAGGTGGTAGGTATTTGGTGGCTATCTTTCTTTTCTTCTATACATTAAAACCATGCTTAAACAGTGGTCTACTATCATTAGAGCATTGCACACTATGTGAACTTATTGATAAATGTCCCACTCTTCCCAGCAAACCACAATTGGAATATATATATAAGAAAATGACCAAAGAGATTTGTTTATACTAAGCTAATAGCTGATATGTCCCTGATTATAGGGAACATTTTAGCTAATTTACTGTTCTTACAAGGTCATACCTGTATTACTGGGAAAGATTTGTGACAATAATTGTATCTCACATAAAAGAGTTTTATTTGGCCAGAAGCTTCAGCTGATCTCTTTATGGTCTCTTTTAATTCACTGCTTTGGATTTTAGTTGTATCCCTTATCCTCAGGATATGCTTTATGCTCATTTACATCTAATTACATATTAAAACACCTACATGTATATCTAGCGACATTGAAGGCAACTGGATTGTTTGAGAATAATGTAAAGGATGTTATGATCTGGAAACTGTGAGATGAAAGACAAGTAAAACACCTCTCAAAAATTATTGTTCTGTATTACATCGTTCTCGGTGTTGATACTTATCTTAAAATGTGTAGATTGATGGTGAATTGCAATTCTGAACAATGCGCCTCCTCCTTCATATTTTGTATTCTCTGCATGTTGTCTATCTTCTAAAGGAATAAGGTTCTATAGTTGCCATTATGTCTCAGCTTGACCTTCACTCTTTTAACTGTTGTACTATACAAGTAAGGTAGTTGATGTGGGTGTTTTTTTAAGCTATTTCCCATGCAGCCAGACAACACTTGTTCGTGTTATTAAATTTTATTTATAAAGCAACGGTCTATTCTCAGCTCGTTATTGTGGTGTAAATTTGGGAAAATGGGGAAAAAGAAACACATCAATTGAGTAGTAAAGGTACAAAGCTTTTCAAGATTTTGTGTGCCTAAAAACTCAACTTCGATAACAGTAAAATAGAAGTGTTTTTGTGTATATATTTGTCATGTACATGTCACAATGATAATATACACTGGTACACACATCTGTATTTAGCGGGATATTTCAAAATGTTTTTGAACTTTTTTACATCTAACCAGTAAGTACTGATCACGCAAATCACAGCAGACTTTGTGGATTTCTACTCCTACCATCTTTCATGGACTTCTCTCCCCATCCTCCATGAAGGCGCATGCTATTTCATGTGATCAAAAATTACATAGGGTGATTTGCAAATCTAACAGGACTTAAGAAGATGTTATCCTGGTCACATGACTTTATGTACCCAATGATCAGCGGTCCCCTACCGTAGGACACCCGACTTACAGACAACTCATAGTTACAGACGGACCCCTCTGCCCACTGTGACCTCGGTGAAGCTCTCGGAATGCTTTACTATAGTCCCGACTGCAATGATGCAGCTGAAGGTGTCTGTAATAAGTTTTATTGATATCCTTGGTCCAATTACAGCAAAAATTTTGAAACTCCAATTGTCACTGGGACAAAGAAAAAAATTGTCTAGAACTCTCATTATAACTATACACGTCCGGCGACTACTACAGACCAATGCAACGTAGAGAACCAACCGCCAGACCCTATCTCTGTAGTAACCGGGGACTGCCGCGTTACAGCTGATCTCCCAATGTCCATATAGCACGAAATCACGGAAGCAGGGAAATACAATAAAATAAATATTGATAAGTACTTAGGTGGGAGGCTTACATTAGGTGGGATTTTCATGATACAGTAACAACGTTTGTAACTTTCAGACAAAAAGCACCCTTAGGGATAGGGCATGCGTTGTTAATCGTTTTAATGAAGTAGGTGCGTTAATTTGCATGACGGTTCTCTTAACCGTGTCAGAGACTTTGGGACTTACATTCCAAGCCCTGATGCATCAACCACACAGGGGGAAGAGCTTCTTCATACGCCAAGTACACTATGTATGATAGATTTCGCCTTAGGATTAGGATCTTTTTCTGTAGCTTATTCCCAACAATGGATCTGCCTCCCATATCTCTGGTTCTATAGCTCACAGAATCCACAACCAGGTTTAAGAATAAATTAATATTAATTTGATACTAGAACCATAGTTTTTCTGCTCATTTTAATGCCTTAGGAGGTGATTTTTCATAGGTAAATTGTGAGATTTCACAATAAAACCCCAGCGCAGCAGGTCCCCATTCTGGCAGTAAATGGACCTGAGTCACATGATTCTGACATCGTAGAGGCATGTTGGAACACGCCGGGAGAAGGGGAGAGAACAGTGTGGAAGCTCTTCTCTCTGGGAGATGGGTTCAGCCTATGTCAGTTCATCAAATTCCATCTAAAAGCTGTCACCAATCTCAGTTTAAAAATCTCTTTCATATAATTACTCCTGTTCAGACACACACATATAGGGAAGGCAGGACATACAAATTGACCAAACTGGAATCATCAAAGAAATCATTTTTGTACACTGTTATCATGCAGCAATGCAGGAGTTGCACCAAAGAGTTATGAGGAAATGTGAGCTCTGCTTCAATTGTCTCACAAATTTCCAATGAAAAGGACTATTTGATTCAATGGCTTTTTAGTTAAAACACCGTGTGTACATTTTCAATTCTCATCAGGGAGACTGTTCAATTATGTGCATCAACTCATGCAATATAAAATCTAAAGCACTTACATAAATTCTTTATTCTGTGCCAAGACTAAACTGCCACACACCTTCTCCTTAGTGAATGGGAGGAAATATTTTCTTTTCCCACCAGAGGCCTTGTTAGACATTAATGAAATTGAACTCCCAAAAACTGTAATTTAAAAATGCAAATGGCCATGCCCCTGCCTCCCTTTGCCCTACTACTCTTTGAAAGAATTTCAACAAAAGCGCGTGAGTGCCGCAACCTCATGATTTTACCAGCTGGACGTCTGAAACAACTAACTAAACATGAGACTTGATAAGACTTGAACATAGTAAAACTCCTGTTTTATTAAATAGTGCTTCTGTATGAAAGTTAATGTAAGTCTTTTAGTTAGGATAATATTATTTTTGTTGAATGAGCCTCATTATGCAGGGAATTCTGTACACATGTACATGGCATTTTAACATTTCTAGCTGGATAGGAAACTAGAACCAAATGTGGCTTGTGGGAAATCAGCATGCATTTAACAGCAGTGTTTGCAAATCTGTTATTTGCCAGTCTCTCTCCCAGCGGCAGTGTTTTAAGGATATCTTAATATGTGCACAGGTGTTTTACTCACTTGCACAGAAGGCCCCCTCTTCTGATAGATCCTACGTGCCTTGTGAGGGGAATGTTATTAAACTCCGGACTGTTTGGTGGGGGGAGAAGAAGCACTTGGAAAACTGGGCATAAGGGATTGCAAATGTTAATTAAGTAGAAAGAAGCATCGGATTGTGGTTACCACCATATCTCCATCTGCTGATGAGAGGGAAAGTCTTCAAATCCAAAAAATATCAACAAATAACTTTACTCTATAAGGAACTAGAAAATGTACAAAAGTCCATACATTCCCTTCGTTATCATTGGTGTTCTAACAAATTACTGTTTATGTGAAGCTGAAGTCAGCCATGTTTCTCCTCATCCAACTTCATACTGTGTATGGAACTCATGCTATGATTTGGGACGTGGATAGCTTTTGTTTCGACGCTAGCACACGTCATATTGACATCTATGGCTCTACACAAGAGCTTGACCCAATTTTAAACCCTTTTGGTTTTTTAACTTGCCATTGGAGAAACATAACCCGATCAAGAGAAGTTAACCACTTGTATTTTGCATTTATTCTACAAGACTATTTTACTCATTGATAATCAATTAACTTATGAGTAACACATGATGGATATATAACCCATTTGTAGCCTTTTCAAAAGTATCCAAGTAATGGTTATCGTGGTATGTTTCTTGATTGTGGACCTCATTTTAATTACACATAATGAAAATTGATAACATTGGTACTCTTCCCATCAAGTCAGGAACGACTTACCTCTGTGGTAAGAGTACATTTTACCACTTAATAACGAATAGAAGACTAAAAGACCCATACATTTTATTATGTGTCATATGTGACCCACCCTATATAAAAGTATATAGTTGTTACATAGGTGCTATAAAGCTTGAAGGGCCCTTGGTGAATAGTGTAGGGGCAACAATGATTAGGTAACAGTTTCTGAGGATGGGTCATATGGTGGTCTTTTTTTTAAATTATAACTTTTTATTTGTTTTTAGGATTAAGTAAAGCATTTACCAGTTTACATCAAATATACCATGTGATATAGTAGGGTTTTTTCTACTTATTACACAAAACATATGTCCGTTCGCAGCCGGGCTATAACAATATATTAACATTGGCATTTGTATCATGTCACTTAAACTTAACATTCAACATCTAGCATTGAGGAATTTTTCCACTGTCTACATGGTTGACATACAATATATAGATTCTTTTTCTGAAGTAGGAGGCTTTAAAATAATTTAGAAGGAGATTTGTGTAAAGAGAATAAAGAAAAAAAGAAGGAGAGCACCTGAGAGATACCAACTAAGATCTTAATATTGGCTATCATCCAAATAGACCCCTGTTTTTAAAGATAGTATGTGTGGTTTGGTATGCAAGTGTCTTTTCAAAGGCGCATGTGGAAGTTGTATCACCTCAAAAACTTCCTCAAGGGTGGGCATGTTTGGGACTTCCAGTGTCTGGTAATTACCAGCTTCGTCGCCATCACAGGTGAGCAACTACCCATCTATGTGTTACGGGGAATTTTCCCAGCCAACAAAAGTAAGGCTATTTCCGTGGTATTATGTGTACATCCCTGTGATTTGTTGATTGTTTGTATGGTTGCTTGCCATAGTTGAGAACTCGGTTACATGACCTAAGTTATGGAGTAATGACCCTTGGTCCGCAGCCCTCCAACAATCCTGCGAGGTGGAGGGGACGACAAGTGAGACGGTGGGTGTGTACGTAATACCATCTCAGTGTCGTCTTAATTGCTGCCTCTTGGTGGTTAGCGCACCTGAATATTCGGTAGATATCAGTAAATGCTTGACGCCATTCCATTGGTGTGTCAAGGTCCAGGCTCCACCTTTTTAAAGGGGTAGTCAGTTGCAGGTTGTCTTTGTCGTTTATAAGATTGTAAATGGAGCCACTAATTTTGGGCTTAGTATTTGCTTTGTTTAGTATATTAAGTAGTTCGCTGTTGATTGTTGGGGAGTTCCCTGGTAGAGAGTGTAAAAAGTGCTTAATTTTATGGATTGTAAGGAAGTCTGATGTTGGGACATTGAATTTGTTTGTCAAGTATTCTATGGAAATCTTGCCCTTCGAATCCAATATGTCGAGTATCGTATGTATACCTTTTCTTTTCCACTCCCTAAGATCCAACCCAGGTATGTGTAACTCAAGATATTCAATAGGGATCTGGTGTTTTGAGATTGTGTAGTCTTTTTTTGTTTTAGAGTTGATTTTCTGCCATTCGACATCCGATGTGTGTACGGAATATAAAAAGGAGGGCGGTGGGGGGGAACCCCACAAGGCTGATAGCATGCGCAAACGGAGAGAGCTCGTGTTTGTGATGTCCGCTTCTAGTCTAGCCCATGCTTTCCCTATTGATGGATTCCACCAGTGAGACAGTTGGTCTACAATACACACTGTGTGGTATTCCTCCAAAGATGGCAAACCCAAACCCCCTGCCTTTCTGTGTCTATTCAATATTGTCATAGAAGTTCTAGGTTTCCTTGTCTGCCATAAAAAAATTGGTAAGCTGTTTTTTAGCTTGTACGAAAAAAGATTTAGGGAGATGTATAGGAAGAGTTCTAAGGAGGTACAAATATTTTGGTAGCACCATCATCTTATAAGCAGCCACTCTTCCGAACCACGACAGTATATACTTTGAGTTATCTGTCAGCTCCTCAGTAATCTTTGTCACAAATGGGGGGAAATTGAATTTGTATATAGAGGCTGTTGGTAAGGATAGTTGAATTCCTAAGTAGGAGATATGGTCTTCCTGCCAATCTAGGTTGTAAGTATTTTTCAGTATTGCAAGTTGGTCCGCTGGGATTGCATTGGGGAGAACTTTGGCGCATTTTAACTATTGCTTTGTAGTATGCTACTCTACCATAGTCCTCGAGGAGTGTCACAGACTCTTGCTAAAGAAGGTAAGGGTTTGGTGTTGATGATTATTATGTGCGATTTTGTGAGAAACTTCTTTTATTTCAACACCTTTTATCAAGGGATCGGTTCTAATTGCTTCCGCCAGGGGTTCAATAGAAAGATTGAAAAATATTGGGGACAAGGGACATCCCTGGCGGGTACCATTGGTAAGGGGAAATGTCTGTGATAGAGCCCCATTAATGTACACTGAAGCATTAGGACTCGAGTATAGTGCTTGAATTGCAGAATATATATATCCCGAGAAGCCATACCTGCGTAGCGCTGAGAAGGCGAACGACCAATTAACTCGATCGAACGCCTTCTCAGCGTCCACTGTCAAAAAGGTGGCAGGGATTTTATGATGTTCGCAATACTGCATCAATGTTACCAGCCTCCTGGTGTTGTCTGGGGCTTGCCTGTTTTTTGTAAACCCCACCTGGTCGTCTTTTATGAGATAGGGTATGACTGTCATTATTCTTGTGGCTAGTATTTTTGCGTATAGCTTGACATCGCTGTTTAGTAGCGAGATTGGGTGAAAATTAGCGGGTTCTGTTGGGGGTTTCCCTGCTTTCGGTATTGTCACAATCGTTGCTGCTAAGAGGTCAGTGGGAAGGGAGCCTACTTCTGCTGCTCTATTAAAAACTTTCGTTAGGTAAGGGGCCAGCATGTGTGCAAATCTTAGATAATATTCATTTGAGTATCATCTGGACCAGGGGATTTATGTTTTGGTAGGGTTTTTATTGTTTTGAGGATTTCCTCTACGGTAATTGGTTCATTAAGAGTCTGGAGTTGAGTTGGGGAGAGAGAAGGTAGGTCTAATTTCTCTAGAAAGGTTTCGATATCTCCCTGTGAAGGCTGTGGGGTCTTGGGATCCCCTCTTAAATTATATAAAGCTTTGTAGTAGTCTTTAAAAGCATTTGCTATGTCCCTTGGGGCAAGTAGTTTTTCTTTAGTAAGTGGGTGGATAATGTATGGAATTCTTTTCTTTTGTGCTATGTTTTTTATTTTGGAAGGTAGGAGGCGCCCTGCTTTGTTATCTTGTGAGTAGAAACTCAGCTTAAGTTTATGGAGTTTGTGGTCATGTTTTTCCAGTAGGATGTTGCGGAGACGGAATCTCTCTTCTCTGAGGGAGGACACCAGTTTAGGGGATGAATTGGCTTTATTTAAGGTGTCTAGTTGGTGAATTTTATGTAAAATGTCATTTATTTGTTTTTCCCTATCTCTTTTAACTTTGCCCCCGAGTCTGGATATCTTGTCTCTCACATATACTTTATGAGCAGCCCATAAAGTTGTGTCATCTATTTCCTTTGTCTCATTCAGAGCAAAGTAGTCTGAGATGTAGGACTCAATCTCCTTAGAATGGAGATCATGTGCCACTAAAAATGAATTAAGTCTCCATAAGTAGTCATTGTGTTTAGGATGTTGGTCTGTTAAAGTAAGTGTTATGGGAGCATGATCTGACCACCCCATAGTTCCAATACTATCATGTTCTATTCTGTCTAGTAGAGATTTTTCCACTAGGAAGAGGTCTATCCTCGAGTACACTTGATGTCTGGGTGAATAGTAAGAATAATCCCTTTCGTCAGCATGACGTGTTCTCCATACGTCGAATAGAGAGTGGGACCAAATAGCCGGACCTAAGTGTGGTGGGGAAAGACGTGCTGTAGATGTAGTGTCAATGTTGGGGTCTGGAGTGATGTTAGCATTTTTTAAATACCTTTTTTTAATCAAACCTACACCTGAGTCGAAGCGCCCTGGTCTTTTCCCTTCTACTCCTGATTCATAGAATCGGTCCAGACCCTCTCCTCAACCCAGGTATGTGTAACTCAAGAAATTCAACAGGGATTTGGTGTTTTGAAATCGTGTAGTCTTTTTTTGTTTTAGAGTTGATTTTCTGCCATTCGACATCCGATGTGTGTACGGAATATAAAAAGGAGGGCGGTGGGGGGGAACCCCACAAGGCTGATAACATGCGCGAACGGAGAGAGCTTGTGTTTGTGATGTCCGCTTCTAGTCTAACCCATGCTTTCCCCATTGATGGATTCCACCAGTGAGACAGTTGGTCTACAATACACGCTGTGTGGTATTCCTCCAAAGATGGCAAACCCAAACCCCCTGCCTTTCTGTGTCTGTTCAATATTGTCATAGAAGTTCTAGGCTTCCTTGTCTGCCATATAAACTTGGTAAGCTGTCTTTTTACTTGTACGAAAAAGGATTTAGGGAGATGTATAGGAAGAGTTCTAAGGAGGTATAAGTATTTTGGTAGCACCATCATCTTATAAACAGCCACTCTTCCGAACCACGACAGTATATACTTTGAGTAATCTGTCAGTTCCTCAGTAATCTTTGTCACTAATGGGGGGAAATTGAATTTGTATATAGAGGCTGTTGGTAGGGATAGTTGAATTCCTAAATAGGAGATGTGGTCTTCCTGCCAATCTAGGTTGTAGGTATTTTTCAGTATTGCAAGTTGGTCCGCTGGGATTGCATTGGGGAGAATTTGCGATTTTGAGCTATTGACTTTGTAGTATGCCACTCTACCATAGTCCTCTAGGAGTTTGAAGACTCTTGCTAAAGAAGGTAAGGGTTTGGTGTTGATGATTATTATGTCGTCCGCAAATAGTGCGATTTTGTGTGAAACTTCTTTTATTTCAACACCTTTTATCAAGGGATCGGCTCTGATTGCTTCCGCCAGGGGTTCAATAGAAAGATTGAAAAATATTGGGGACAAGGGACATCCCTGGCGGGTACCATTGGTGAGGGGAAATGTCTGTGATAGAGCCCCGTTAATGTACACTGAAGCATTAGGACTCGAGTATAGTGCTTGAATTGCAGAATATATGTATCCCGAGAAGCCATACCTGCGTAGCGCCGAGAAGGCGAACGACCAATTAACTCGATCGAACGCCTTCTCAGCGTCCACTGTCAAAAAGGTGGCAGGGATTTTATGATGTTCGCAATACTGCATCAAAGTTACCAGCCTCCTGGTGTTGTCTGGGGCTTGTCTGTTTTTTGTAAACCCCACCTGGTCGTCTTTTATGAGATATGGTACGACTGACATAATTCTTGTGGCTAGTATTTTTGCGTATATCTTGACATCGCTATTTAATAGCGA
Organism: Engystomops pustulosus; assembly: GCA_019512145.1. Classification (NCBI taxonomy): domain Eukaryota; kingdom Metazoa; phylum Chordata; class Amphibia; order Anura; family Leptodactylidae; genus Engystomops; species Engystomops pustulosus. Next base: position 97,741,367 of record CM033647.1, read on the forward strand.
GATTGGGCGAAAATTAGCGGGTTCTGTTGGGGGTTTCCCTGCTTTCGGTATTGTCACAATCGTTGCTGCTAAGAGGTCCGTGGGAAGGGAGCCCTCTTCTGCTGCTCTATTAAAAACTTTCGTTAGGTAAGGGGCTAGCATGTGTGCAAATCTTAGATAATACTCATTTGAGTATCCATCTGGACCAGGGGATTTATGTTTTGGAAGGGTTTTTATTGTTTTGAGGATTTCCTCTACGGTAATTGGTTCGTTAAGAGTCTGGAGTTGAGTTGGGGAGAGAGAAGGTAGGTCTAATTTTTCTAGAAAGGTTTCGATATCTCCTTGTGAAGGCTGTGGGGTTTTGGGGTCCCCTCTTAAATTGTACAAAGCTTTGTAGTAGTCTTTAAAAGCATTTGCTATGTCCCTTGGGGCAAGTAGTTTTTCTTTAGTAAGTGGGTGGATAATGTATGGGATTCTTTTCTTTTGTGCTATGTTTTTTATTTTGGAAGCTAGGAGGCGCCCTGCTTTGTTATCTTGTGAGTAGAAACTCAGCTTAAGTTTATGGAGTTTGTGGTCATGTTTTTCCAGTAGGATGTTGCGGAGACGGAGTCTCTCTTCTCTAAGGGAGGACACCAGTGCAGGGGATGAATTGGCTTTATTTAAGGTATCTAGTTGGTGAATTTTATGTAAGATGTCATTTATTTGTTTTTCCCTATCTCTTTTAACTTTGCCCCCGAGTCTGGAAATCTTGTCTCTTACATAAACTTTATGAGCAGCCCACAAGGTTGTGTCATCTATTTCCTTTGTCTCATTCAGAGCAAAGTAATCTGAGATGTAGGATTCAATCTCCTTAGAATGGAGATCATGTGCCACTAAAAATGAATTAAGTCTCCATAAGTAGTCATTGTGTTTAGGATATTGGTCTGTTAAAGTAAGTGTTATGGGAGAATGGTCTGACCAACCCATAGTTCCAATACTATCATGTTCTATTCTGTCTAGTAGAGATTTTTCCACTAGGAAGAGGTCTATCCTCGAGTACACTTGATGTCTGGGTGAGTAGTAGGAATAATCCCTTTCGTCGGCATGACGTGTTCTCCATACGTCAAATAGAGAGTGGGACCAAATAGCCGGACCTAAGTGTGGTGGGGAGAGACGTGCTGTAGATGTAGTGTCAATGTTGGGGTCTGGAGTGATGTTACAGTCTCCACATATTAATAGTGAGCCTCTTTTAACCTTCGTTGCAATTCTCACAATCTTGTGGAAAAAGTGGATCTGTCTCTTGTTGGGCGCGTAAACATTAACAATAGTTAATTCTATGTTGTTGACTGTACAAACTACTATGATGTATCGACTTTGCGGGTCCACTATCTGCTTGTGGATCGTAAGAGCTAAAGATGAATGAAACGCCACTAGTACACCCCTTTTTTTTTGAGAAAAGGACGATGTTATTATGTTTGGGAAATCCTTGTGTTTTAGAGGTGGTGGGGCGCTGCTGGATACATGCGTCTCCTGGGCACATAGGATTGTGCACTTCTGGTTTTTGGCCTCTCGCCATAATAGCGATCTTTTAAAGGGGCTGTTGAGGCCTCTCACGTTGAGTGACAGTATTTTTGGGCCCATAATGCTACTCGTGATTGGTCTAGTGAGGTAGGAAGTGTAGACACTATTCCCTGATCAAAGGCGGTACCCTCTCCCCTCCTTTCCCCTCACTCAAAATGTAAAGACAGTGATAGTTCTTTGCAAATAACAAACAATACAAAAATAACAGTGAATTCTTAGGTACAAGGTAGGAAGTGTAGATACTATTCCCTGGTCAAAGGCGGTACCCTCTCCCCTCCTTTCCCCTCACTCAAAATGTAAAGACAGTGATAGTTCTCTGCAAATAACAAACAATACAAAAATAACAGTGAATTCTTAGGTACAATTAAAGTACTCCAAAAGTAATAGGGGTAGTGCGGCTATAACAATAAACTCTCTCGCACATAAAGTAATAGGGGTAGTGCGGCTATAACAATAAACTCTCTCGCACATACCTGCACAATGTACATAAAGAATATGAAGCGGGTCTGTTATCATTTCAGCGGCGAGCACCGTTCAGGGATATAGTCCTGATCATGGTGGTGATCCTGTTGATTCAGCTGAGATGTTCCAAGATTCAAGAAGGTTTAGTCCCTCATCCAGCGAAGTGACGATATCCAAGATTCAAGAAGGTTTAGCCCCTCATCCAGCGAAGTGACGATGTGGATCGCATCCTGATATTTTATCAAGAGTTTTATTGGGAAACCCCATCTGTATTGGATCTCATTCTTCCGTAGGGTAAGGGTCAATGGGGCAAAGTCTCTCCTTGCCTGGAGTGTGGCAGCAGATAAGTCGGCAAACATCTTGATTGATGCATATGGGGCTGGTAAAGGTTGGTGTTTCCTGGAAAAGGTTAGAAGTTGGTCTTTAACCCTAAAAAACGCGACTTTGGGCTTTGGGACTCTGTGAGCCCTATCGATCTCAAGCTCATAATCTGCCAGGGAAGGAAGCAGTTGTTTTGTGAGATTTACTTACATAATCTGGGAGTTGTTTTGGTGGTATATGCTCTGGCACACCTCTAAATAATTTGTTGCGCCTGTTGCTGTCCTCATGATCCACCATTTTAGCTGAAGTGGTTGCACTTTATCTCTAGGGCTAGGTGACCTCAGCCAGATTGTTTGTAGAGCTGAGGCATATTCTGCATTTTGTTCTACATGATACAGAATATTGAAGCTCTTCAACTGTATTTTGAAAAGGAGTATCATCTGCATTCATGTTGGGGATAGCGAGCTCCTCAGTGCCTCCAGCATCTCTTTTAACAGATTTTCTGAGTCAAGCTTATCGGTGGTCTGGATGTAGAAAAGCGTCTGTGTATGCAAGCATAGGAGGACCGGATAAGGTACTCACTGTTGTGGAGCCTCTGGAGTGATGTTGGTGGGCTGCAGCTTTGCCTCGTGTTGGCAGGCTGAGGTAGGTACTCCCTAGAGTTGGTCAGAGCATGTTTTTTGCTGCTGTGGATTGAGTACTACTTGCTGTTTGTGGCTTTGCTCTCTGCTCACAGAGGGGTTTCCCGCCCCGCCATTTTGGGTCCCCTGGGAGATGGAGATTCGGACCACTTTGTCGTATCTCAAACGGGGGAGAAGGTAATTGCCCGTTTTTTTTTTTAGTTGTGGCTGGAGGGGATCTTTGCCTTTACTGTTTGTGTAGTGCGGGCATCTGGGAGGCGGTACTGGGTCTTTTATGTACGCCGCCGTCGGTGCCTTTCTCCTGCACGGGCCGCTGCCGGGAAGAACCGCTGATTGATTTGACCGGCTGCTTGTCTGTAGCCCCTTTCTTGCCATAGGCACTGTGGAGGGTTAAGAACCCTTTTTTATACGTTGGGACGCGCTGGCAAGAAATCGGGCTCCTCTGCAGGTATGGGGGAGCGGAGGTCTCTGCTTAACGGGCCATCTTCTTCGGCGGTCAAGCCACGCCCCCATATGGATGTTTTTGATCGGGTGTCAGGGATGAATCAATCTCTGTAGTATAGAAAACTGCTGTCACAGAGAGAGGTGAACAAACCCAAAGAGTTTCTGTTTATTCTTGCTATGATGGTTCAATCGGCTAAGCTAAATAAAGACTGCATGGCAGTTGAATTGTTGCTTTGGGATAGCAGACACCCCTTTGAGTTTTTTCATATGATCCTGGGTGTGCGTAGATTTTCTATAACTATTTCATATAGATGATTCAGCTTTAACATTTGCCAGTTTTTTTGTGCACAGGTTATATATATATTGGCTGACCAAGAATTGGCACCAGCCTGTTCTACTCCTTTCTTTTTAAAGTTGTTGTAAAGGTGCACAAGATTTACAATGATGATCTATGGTTTTACAATGGGGGTTCAGGTACAAAGGGCCGATCGATTCGCGTTTTTTCCCCGACGTGCTACCCGACTATTTCCGTTTGCGGCCGATTCTTCCCTGATTGCCCGGTGGATTGTGGTTGCACGACAATCGAAATTGTTTGCGCAATCGCCTGGCAGTGCACGCGATGAAATCGGGGGGCGTGGCTGAAAGTAAACCCAACGGGATTATCGGAAAAAACCGTCGCATTAAAAACAACAAGAATGATGTAGCGGAGCTGCACTGCACCTTCAACTATGAATAGGCGACGGTGAACTTGAGAGCATTCCGACGCTTTCAGCGCCAGCAGCGCACTGGTGGACGTTTGGAGGAACTGTCTTACTAAATCCCGCCGGACTTCCGATGCATCCGCCAGAAATTTGAGACGCGCAGCTGGATCGCGATGGACCGGGTAAAGTAAATCTGCCCCATGTGTTTGTTAATATTATTTGGAAAACTTTCAAACTAAATTTCTTTGCATCATTGGGACATTAATTACCCGGTCGATGTCACTTATACCAGATTTTAAGTAAATTCTGCCGGTTGTCGATGGCCCGCCCATTTCCCGTTGATGTTGCCATGAAGCCGGCGTGAGTTGATTTTGCACCAAACAACCTTAGTCTCTTAAATGCAGTAGCCTAATCCAATACATCGTCATGAATATCCGAGTTACGTTCTGAGGTCCACGGGACCCTTAGTAAAGGCACCCATATTTTTCTAACACCTGTAATTTTACCTTTTGATATCACACAGTATGGGGTCACGTTAGTTCTCACGCACAAGCTCGTTTTATGATTTTAATTTATGCAAAGTATCTCCTATTTAGAGGACAGAGAGCTTGTTCTCATCCCTGGCACAGTGAACTTATAACCAACTCTTACCCTACGGAGATTTTGAAAAAGCCAATAAGGTACAACAGTAGGGAGGACTGATTCTATGTGATGTACCTGTATTCGTGTATAGAACTGAGAATGTTTTTGTTATATCATTATTGTATTTCCTTTAGGGTTTAAACAAGGAGATTGTTGTCCTTAGATAATTACTTGGAGATTAAAAAAATAAATACCGTAAATTTTTGTTCTCTTTTTCTATCTTATAGCAATTATCTATTGCAATTTAGGTTGTTACTGATACCATGTTTTACTTACGTATCTGTCTCAAGAACTTTCTATTTGTCAGCCTCATCTTACAAGATGGCATGTGATTAGAGATAAATATTCTAGATATTTCAAAGGATTTTAATTTGTTCTACACTAGGATGAGATTTATTACCTTGTGAAATCTTACCTCTAAAGGTCTAAAGAAATAGTCACATTTTATCAAGTGTACAGTGAACATGCACGCTTGTGGCGCACCGCTTGGCAATAGAATTTAATAGAGGTGACATTTAATGTAAATTCATCCAACTACACAATTACTACTTTGTGCAAGATTTTATAATCAAGACTGATAGTTTCTATATTTTTAATGTTTACAATGCAGGCTTGTAAACGACAATAAATCGGTTGTACAAGAAACGTGACCATTCCTCTTACTAGAAAAAAGCTTCTTTGAGAACGCAATGACAAAAATAAATAACTTTTATTTACGTGCCATTAGTGATCCGACAGTTCTATAGTTCAGGTTGCAAAGCAAGCATCCTTAATGACTTTTACCAGCTCGCACTGAATCAGGCTATTTATAGGGTAGGTGATAATGTTTGAATTAATGGAGGTTCAAATGGCTGAAGACCGAACACGACCCCAGTTTTTGATCTCCCAATCAATATTGCCTTGACCCTTTTGAGCTTATCTACAATTATGCTTCCCACAGCTTCAGGCATGCATTCTTTTACTTACACGTGACATATCTCGATCTCTGCTAGATACTACTCAGAATTATCCAACTAGGTGTGAATGGCGATTTTACTTCACAGACAGTTAAATAACTAATAAATTGTACTGGCTGTCAAAGAAGCGTTTACATCCTAGGATTATGGCTTTCTGCAGCTGAGCGGAGATCGATTTTGAATCCACCACATCTAACTCAATTAACAGCATGTTTATCTGCCAAAAGCTATAACATACAATATCTTTCTTCTGAAATCACATGTTATAGAAATTAGAGCAACTTCCTGATGAGATCCCATCACCAACAGAAACAATAGTTCTAAAAGCATATTTATTTGCAAGTTTTGTTGTAGTTTAACTACGTATGTACATATTTGATCTTCTCTTTGTTATTATTGTATATTTTTAGGTTCTAATCTCTATTGTTACTATGTAGTGCACGTACCTTGCTTAAAGGGTACCAAGGTTTAAAACCATTTCTATTTCATTAATCATGCCTCCCATCTGTAATAGTAGATTGATCAATTACCGGGACGGGTGACGTGCTAGGGATAAAACCAGAGTTTCCCGTAGAGAACAGTCAGAGTAGAAACGGAGAAGCGCATCCCTCATGTATGATGCGCTTAACCCCCTATTTCGTGGATAATACTGATCAGCATACTCTCACCTTATGATTAATTTATGTAAGGCACTCACAGATGTAGATTCGAGGATCCGGGCCCCTGACCAACCACATGCTCACAGCAAAGGACCCAGATCCGGGAGGCGTGTAACACTCGATGACTGAGAATCCCGAAGGATGACGTTGCGGACCACGCTTCGATTATTGTTCACAAATCCAGTGGTGTCAACCATGAAGCTGGGTTTGAACGTATTAAAAACTGCGGCGCATTTCTGCCCGAACAGCTTCCGGTTCGGAGCAGAAATCTCCGTTGCGTTTTTAATAGTAAAACACTTCTGGTTGACCACACTGGGATCTTGTTGACAGTTCGTCGAAGCGCCGTCCGTAATGTCATCCTTGGATCCTCTCACACATTGTCGAGTGCCGGTCCGTAATGTCAATCCTCGGATCCTCTCATCACTAATGTTAGAGTTGAGAGATTTTAGATTAATAAAATATATGTTGGTTATGCCTCTGAGTTCCCTCCTTCTACAGTATCGGTTGAGTTAAAATTTTAAGACCCATTGATACGTCATACTTACAACATCTCACGACGCAGAGCTGGCGTATTCATGGAGAGGAAGTCCTCTTGAAGCCATATGAGGCGGGTAGTGACTGCAGCACAAGGTTGGCAGTCACGCCCAAGTAACTGGTGTAGGAGTGTTGGTCTCGGCAACGAAGCACAAGAAGGAGGAGTTCCCTGGATGGCCCCCTCTGAATAAGCCGAACCTAAAAGATGGTTTATCGATTACCTTCTTACAGCCCAATTACCACAGCTTTTTGGTCAATGTCGCATAAGCTAGAGTTTCCTAACTAATGGTAAAGAGGGCTAGGCAGAGGGGTTGCACATCCCATTATATTACTGCCACTAGGAGTTGAGTCTTATCAGAAAAAGATGTCGCATTAAGCACTACTACTTCCCACATTGTCAGTTTAGTAGACTGTGATTTAGAAGCTATTATCTAGTTATTACATTACGTAAAGAGGTTGCTCCGGGATTAAGAATAAACACAGAGGAGCCAACAGATAAATAAAGACTGCTTATAACAGAGGGCACAGAGATAGAAGAGAGAGAGAGGTTCAAATAACAGAGGAGCAACAGAGGACAACAGAGAGAGAGGTCCAATAGCCCATATAAAACACATAACTTGAATTTTTACCAACTAGAAAAGTAAATTACAATAATGGGTTATACCTGAAACCATCATCTTTCCTTAGTGACCATAGACGTCAAGACAGGGTCCAGGAGGAATTGGATTTTAGGTAAAGCCACTCAGAGTTGGAGAGTATTATAAAAAAGAGGAAATACACTGATTCTGGCCTGTGTCAAGGACTAAAAAAGGACAGAATGAAAAGTAGGGAGTGAGAATTCCTATTTGAAGTGAATACACTGCCAAAAGATTTTTGCAAAATCTTTTTATTACCCAAATGACTGTCCCTGCTACCGCAATAGAAAATATAGATACAAGAAAGGGGTGGGCCACTTTTTAATAAATGTTTTCCATTAGACATGTCTATGCATGTATATGTACCTGTATATTTGCATCTTTTGAGAGCTTCAGTCTTTCCCTGTTATCATCATGCTGGCCTCTGAATACATACACAACTTTCTGTTTCTCAATCCTTCAATCCATGCTAATGGTGTCACCCACTGGGTCTCTTTCTCTTGCAGTGAGTGCTCACTATCTGACACAGTGAGAATCATAATCTGCTGCTACAGGCCACTCCTATTGATCAGTACACAGAGATGTAAACAAAGATCCACAGAGAGTTCACAGACAGAAATAAAGTAAGTAGCAGGACTACTGAATCATTTAAAGAACATTCAGGAATTATTATTAAGGCAGTAGAGGCACAAGGGCAACTTATGTAAAAGAGTGGCCAACCCCTTTATCTATTCAAGCCCCCATTCTGCTATCCAACAAAAAGTTATTTTGCCTTTGGGGATTTAATTTACATCAAATCAAAGTGATAGTCAACTGAATTTAGTGGCAATTGTGTAATTCAAAAATTCTTACTGGTGAAAATATTTGATCCCAATATATTAAAGCAAATTTACATGGTTAAAACTTATCCAAATCAGACAATTTCTTAAACTGTCTCATAATATATTAATTGAGTCATTTATATGTAAAAAAAAAAAAAAACTAAAAGAAAAAGAAAAAGTTTGATATGCCAATTAAAGGGCCAGAAACTGGGTCCATGATAAAACATTTTTTTTCTTGTACATAAACATGTAGGCCAATGAAAGATAAATAATAGTTTCCTGCAATGATGGGATATACAGGAAAATCTTCAACTTCTAAATATGGACAACTCTACATTTTCCACATGTCTGTGCATTACCTGCCTTAAAAGTCATAGATTCTTTCTGCAGCTGCATAACTGAACTTCTATTTGAACCTGTCACTGCTTTAACCTCCTTTACCAGGGATCCTCAATTTCACTCACTCAATATGTTCAGGCTTCTTAGAAGTAAGTGTATAAATGAGAGAAGGTAATTGAAACCTGTTTGATTAATAGAATTGCCTCTCTGAACGGATAGAAAATCACTATCACAAATTTCAAAGTTTGTTAACACAGATAGACAGCTTGAGAAAGACTTTGAACATAACGAAACATAGATCTAATTTGTGGAATCTCAATAAATCAGTTACCATCCTTTATAATCTCTGTCGCACTCTAGTCAAGATGGAAAAAAAAATTCTCATACTGAGCTGAAATATATATGTAAGAGATAAAGGGTAATCTAAACATTAAAATGTGTTGTAATTATTATTATTAAAATCAATAACCATATTCAAATATTTAGAGTTTTTCATTCATTTAAAGAAAATATTTAAATCAATGAACATAATCTAAACTAAGTGAGGACACCTATCAGTCGATTTCCATTTTCAAGTATAAGCCTCTCATCTGGACCATTATGAACTATTTTATAGGGTTGAGAATTACAGATTTTCATGTGTGCGACATAGATTAGTAGTGGTTGGAATCAGTGGTAAAGTGACAACCAACTGTGTTTTTATTTTCTAAACTATTTAAATAACTAGGACAATGGTGGCTACATACTTGGCAACCGTAGAATGGCAAAAATATAATCATGCCAAGATTTTGTTGGCACTCCTCTGCTATGGAAATATTGTCAACAGCACCACCTTCACTAACATCTATATCAGTGTTTTGCCTCAAGCACATGTGCAGAAGCTGGGAGCTATCTTCACCGACAAGCTGTGGCGTGTTGAGGCATGTTGCATGCACCATGTATTACTGCATCGTGAATGTGCACCACAAATTATATGGCAGGTCTTTTTCATTTTACATTGCGTGTAGGATGCAATCTACTGCAAACTAAATTTACTGTTACTTTTGCTTCTTCATCCTTACATCTATGAGCTAGGAACACTACAGCATATACACTCACCGGCCACTTTATTAGGTACACCATGCTAGTAATGGGCTGTAACCCCTTTTGCCTTCAGAACTGCCTCAATTCTTTGTGGCATAGATTCAACAAGGTGCTGGAAGCATTCCTCAGAGATTTTGGTCCATATTGACATGATGGCATCACAAAGTTGCCGCAGATTTGTCGGCTGCATATCCATGATGCGAATCTCCCGTTCCACCACATCCCAAAGATGCTCTATTGGATTGAGATCTGGTGACTGTGGAGGCCATTTGAGTACAGTGAACTCATTGTCATGTTCAAGAAACCAGTCTGAGATGATTCCAGCTTTATGACATGGTGCATTATCCTGTTGAAAGTAGCCATCAGATGTTGGGTACATTGTGGTCATAAAGGGATGGACATGGTCAGCAACAATACTCAGGTAGGCTGTGGCATTGCAACGATGCTCAATTGGTACCAAGGGGCTCAAAGAGTGCCAAGAAAATATTCCCCATACCATGACACCACCACCACCAGCCTGAAGCGTTGATACAAGGCAGGATGGATCCATGCTTTCATGTTGTTGACGCCAAATTCTGACCCTACCATCCGAATGTCGCACCAGAAATCGAGACTCATCAGACCAGGCAACTTTTTTCCAATCTTCTACTGTTCAATTTCGATGAGCTTGTGCAAATTGTAGCCTCAGTTTCCTGGCTTAGCTGAAAAGGAGTGGAAACCCGGGTTTGTGGTCTTCTGCTGCTGTAGCCCATCTGCCTCAAAGTTCGACATACTGTGCGTTCAGAGATGCTCTTTCTGGCCTACCTTGGTTGTAACGGGTGGTGATTTGTGTCACTGTTGCCTTTCTATCAGCTCAAACCAGTCCCATTCTCCTCTGACCTCTGGCATCAACAAGGCATTTCCGCTCACAGAACTGCCGCTCACTGGATGTTTTTTCTTTTTCGGACCATTCTCTGTAAACCCTAGAGATGGTTGTGCGTGAAAATCCCAGTAGATCAGCAGTTTCTGAAATACTTGGACCAGCCCTTCTGGCACCAACAACCATGCCATGTTCAAAGGCACTCAAATTACCTTTCTTCCCCATACTGATGCTCGGTTTGAACTGCAGGAGATTGTCTTGACCATGTCTACATGCCTAAATGCACTGAGTTGCCGCCATGTGATTGGCTGATTAGAAATTAAGTGTTAACGAGCAGTTGGACAGGTGTACCTAATAAAGTGGCCGGTGAGTGTAAGTGAGTACTGTAAGTCTATGATGCTACATGGTGAAAGTTGTATAAAATTCGGTACACATCAAAGGTGCATAAAGCTCTCTGCCATAGTATATGATAATATACTTTGAAAAAAGCATAGGTTTTCTTTTATTAAAATGTCTTCCCGTATGAGGTAATTACCATATATTCAAGGAATATGTATATTTTAACTGTCTGGAGCACATTTCCAGTGCTAAGGTTGCAGCGTCTTCTTGAAATTATCTCTGTTGCATTGTTAGGCAGTATTCACTGAGTCTCTTTCACACTCCTAATTGGAAAGGAGGAATAGATGTGGAAGCCTGGTTAAGTGATGTGTCGAGTCAAATAACTGAACAGCTAAGTGATTGATCACTTGGAGGAGACTAGACCATGTTTTCTTTTGGTATTCTGCATAACAATGAAATAGGAAATTTGTGATAGAGGAATATAGCAGAAGAAGAAGAAGAATTTTTAAAAAGCAATAGCTAGGCACATGAATAGAGTAACCTAAAATATACAGTTTACGGGAAAAGGGCTGATGTTCTTTAAGAATCTTACATTATACTTTTACTGTATAAAAATTGATATTTATTCGTATATATTGGCCCACATTTATTAATGTGTTTGCACCAGTTTTCTGTCTGACTTTGCACTAGAAAAATGGTGTAAACTGCTTGTACATGTATTTATAAAGTGTGTGCGCCAGTTCATGGCTGAACTGTGTCCGAGAGGGCAGAAAAGCTAGTGCTTAGTCAGAGTTTGCGCCAAATTCATTAACGACATGCACCAAAATTTTGTCTGTACCACAACTCTACAGCATAAACAAAGCACACCAAGAAAATGGTGCACACTTCCAGAGCAGTGCAGGGGCGTCAGATTCATGAAGAACGTTTTTGATGAATCTGCCGCAGCCTGCACACTCTACAGGCAAACTGCACATAGTACAGACATAGCCCACATTTAGTTTTGATAAATGTGGGCCATTGTGTTTATGTATAGACTAGAAATGTGTGCATCCGTGACTCTAAGGCCTCTTGCACACTAGCGTTGCGTTTCACGTGCGAGGTGCTCAATGCGTGAAAAACTGACGTTTTTTTGCTGCTTTTTGTTCCCATTTTTCCTAAAGAGTAATTGCGTTTTGTTGCGTTTTCGGCGCATTTTTGAAGCACGATTCAATGGGAGACTCGAGCATATCAAAGGGACCATGGTTTGGGATTAAAATGTGTTATTTAATTGAAAAATAATGGTCTTCTTATAATTTGCAAACATCTGCGATCTATTTCAATGTTCCGCGCGTATATTATCTCCCGACAATTTAGCAGATGTGAAGAACAGTGAGAATAGATAAAATCATTGTACACAGTGAACACAGTGACCACAGGAATTTAAGATAAAAACACAGTGCAGAACACAGTCAAATAGATACGATGTTCGGCACATCTGCTTACTTGTCGGGAATACGCGCGGAACGGCGCGAACAAAATAGCAGTAAGAACATATATATGTGTGTGAAGAACACATTGCGATGTTTAAATACATCTGCAATGTGTTCTTCACACATAATTATTGTTCTTCCCATGCTATTTTGTTCGCGCAGTCCGCGCGTATCTCCCGACGAGTAAGCAGATGTCCGACCATCTGTAATCTATCTGCACTGTGTTCTGCATGTGTTTTTATCTTAAATATCCTGTGGTCACGTTGTACACTGTGTACAATGATTTTATTCTATTTCTCACTGTTCTTCACTGTGTTTTATTAATTAATGATCGTTCGCCGACAGGGGAAATATGTTATTTTCTGGTCACCTAGCAACCCTTACGTTAAAAACGCATTGCACTCGCATTGCACTGCAATGATTGCGAGGCAATGCGTTCTTGATGCATCTCCATAGACTTGAATGTGGTGCGTGAAATTGCGCGTGACTCGCAAAAATAGAGCATGCTGCGATTTTGACGCGCGTGCAAACGAACGCAAGCACGCGCGTTGAAAACCACGCAACTGGAGAAACCCATTGATACAATGGGACAGAGTGCAATGCGAGTTCTGAGCGTCACTTCACCGCGAACTCGCACTGAAAACGCCAGTGGAGAAGGGCCTAAATGCTAAAGTGTAAAAAATAAAACAAAGGAAAATCGATTATGAGTTGTTCCTGACTTTGTTAATTACAGAAAATCTTACAGTGCAACAGTATAACTTATTTGTAAATTGTATGTTAAAAGAGGAGAATTTCCTAGTATTCTCATAAATAAATTATGTTATATAGACAGTGGTGTACCACACCTAACAGCTGTTGCGGCAGCAGAGCATACCCTGTCCCACACTTTCAAACACTGTATTAGAACTGTGCACAATTGAAAGACGCTCTGGTGTGGTCTTATGGCTGTCTGCCTGAAGCCGGCCAAAAACTATCACACATGTTGAACAATTAAAAGGGCATCAAAAAGAAAGAGTTCTAATACAGTCTAATATATTTGATAAAATTTACCAAGAAACACCAATGCTACTTCCTTTTCACAGAGTTAAATTGGTAGATGAGTTCATTAAATAATGCAAGTGTATTTCATATTTCCCAAGAGATGGCCAAATTTAGCCCTGGAAACACATTCATATTGTGATTTTAGCATTCAACCTAATCAGCATCCTTGAAAACCCAATACCAGATATCAAAATGCAGCAATAGATTGGTACAAGTTGTCCCCCTGCTGTGACTCATAGTAAGATTCAGCATAGTAGAGCCTCTTCGCAACACTACGTACCGTATGTCTGAGAGTTAAAATAATAAGATGCAATAAATTGTTGTTGCCCCTTTACTGTCTCGCACATAAGATAATTGCTTTACGAGTAAGCTGAATTAGTAGATGGCACTCATAGGCATTTTCCTTCTAAAACATTCCATGTGTTTAATGCTCATTATGAGAATATTTGGGACTTCTGGTAAATTAAGCTGAACTATACAAGCTACTATAATAGATGTTTATCAAAGACTGTGACATATGATATTAAAAAGAGCAAGTTAACCATTTTAGTAGGAGTAAAATAATAGTATTCAGTTTTTATTTTGATGCTGTTCCAATCCAAAACATACAATTACACAACTTTGTAACTACTACTTCTACTACTACTACTAAATCTAATAATAATCTTTAAAATAATAAGCATACCAATATAAAAAGATGAATTATCTTTTTATATTTTATAAATGTTAATGCATGCAAAATAAAAGAGAAGAAGAAAGGGATTAAACATCTTCTGAATTCAACCCCAAATCATTACCTCCTTAGGTCCTTCCTTAGCATATCCTTGCCTGAACCAGATCCCCGTGTCTTTTTCAACTTCTTCTTTCATCTATTCATTTAATCTAATATATAAAGCTGAGTGTGTGTGTGTGTGTGTGTGTGTGCATATGTATGTATTGCCAAGGAACTCCAACCGATTCTGCATAAAGATATAAGACAAAAAGAAATATTTCCAGTCCCTCCTCTCCTGTCCTTCCAGCAACCACCAAACCTGAAACAACTGGTTGTCCGGAGTGCCCTGAGACTTCCATCAGAAAAGCAGGTTTAAAACGTGCCAGCACATTCATATAGGTGACCAGGTACCTGTACCTCAATCTCTCTGACACTTTCATTCCAGCGACTGTCTCATTCAAGCGACAAAGAGAACTAGTATTCTCAAAAGCTCACCATCAAATATACTCAGTTAGCCTCAAAAAGGTATCACCTGATTTCTTAACCCCTCTTCTGCTCTCCATGGCTAACACGGTACAAATCTACACTACTAGTGTCAGAGACAGACAGCAGCTGGAATGAAAGTGTCAGAAACAGAAAGTCACTGGAATGCGAGTGTCAGAAAGACAGTAACTGGAATAAGACTGCCAGAGACAGACAGTCACTGGAATGAGATTGTCAGAGACAGACAGTCACTGGAATGAGAGTGTCAGAGACAGATAGCCTGACACATTATATAGATATATATAAAAAAAAATTTTTAACCTATTCTATTTTGTTGTAGCTAAGAGCAGTTATTTACTATCCCGGGCAACACCGGCAGCTATAGCTGAGCTGGTTTTCAAATAAAGTCATTTTATTCTGGATCCATAAAAAATGGGCTGTCTCTTTACCCTAAGTCTAGCTGGATACATTAGGGAGTATTTAACTCCTCTATCTCACAATTTCCTCTTGACCTTGATAAACCCAGTTCCTTTTTTCTGTATTTCTATAGAGTAATCTGGGAAAATCATAACATTAGAACCTTAGACCTTTGCTGTTTGAAATTCTCTGTTTTTCTCTGCTAGACAGTAGTCGCACTTGCATTGTACAAGGTGATGTTCCTGGTGATCTACTCTTGGCTGGCACCCAATGTGCCCTCTCCACATGAAAAACCTCAGACAATTTATCAATTCCCCTATCAATTCCAGGAACCACTTTGTGAAGAAACCTGCTAGATCATCCCCTGTTATTTTTTCAGGGACTCTATTAGCTCACATTGTCACATCTAGATTGGCTCCCTGAATCAAGAATTTTCCTTTAGATCTTTATTTATTGTATCTCTTTTGTATTTCCTCCCATGCCACCTCATTTTTAATTATTCTGTCTTCCATAGCCTTGATATAAACTTTCACCTCACTCAAGGCCATATTTAATGTCCACAAGCATTTAGAAAGTTTTAGAACAGGGAATTTCCGCGAAAGCTAATCTCCATGAAAAATTTAGCACCAGGGAAACCCCTATTTCTGAGAAAAATTTTTACCTCAAACATATTTTTTTAGAAATTGTTGTTGATTTTTTTGTTTAAATTACATAGCACTATTATTATTTATTAATAAATACCATATCCTACCATTTTCACTCTCATAATTTGGCTTAATTATAGTCTGATACTTCCTAATTGTTGGCTATTCTTTGCATCAGTTAGGTTTACAATAGAAGATAAAAGCCTCTTAGAAAACACCATAATTGCATCTACTGCTGGCAACTTGTGGTGTTATCAGCCATTTGCACCAACAGAGCAAACTCTCCAAAGACCTCAATCCGTCAGCTCTGGATTGCTGCCGATGGCCGTGAGGCTGCTGCAAGTCGTTAAATTCTATGAACAGAGAAGGGAAGCCCGGGGAAAAAAATTAATAGAAATAGACAATCAAAATATTTAACCAGATAGCATAAAAACAGATATGTTCTGCTACAGTACAAAAATCATTAAGTTATAGTGAAGTACATTATTTTCAGGCATCAAAAAGTCACATGAACATATATTTTTTATACCCTTTCTGATTTAGTTTTAAAAAAATTACCATCAAAATCCATCATGATAAACCAGGGGCCCTTACTCATGGATCCAGGCACAGTGACTTTGTTTATCTTCTTATTTTTGTTATTCATGGCCTTCTGCTTCTAAACTTAACTTTTTAAATGATGCTGATGACCTTGAAGGGCTCCTGGGGTTGTTAACAGAGCACCTCTGTGTTGCAGATTCACAGGCTATTAAACTGTGCAGGGAGCAGTTCTTACCTCCCACAGCTGCAGTGCGATTGCATCTGGCAGAGGGAAGGGAAAGTGTTGTGGGAGCATGGGGGGCGGTGAGAGAGGGTAAGACTGTGAAGATGAAATACAGAGGGGCTCCTGTAACACCCCCAGAAAATATGTATGTTCTTTTACACTATAATGTTTTAGCTTACTTGCATGGACCTCGGTCCAATCAGCTCCGATCACGTGACAAGCTTCACAGCTGTGCGGGGCGGAACTCTTTGGACACGGTTCCTTCAAATAGTAAGTCCATATGTGTTTTACTAGACCTTGATAAAGACACTGTCGTGTCGAAACGCGTCAGTCTGTGACGCTATCTGTGATGTTCCCTATGGAAGCTTTTAACCGTTGAAGAATAAAGAAGTTATTTTACCTCTGCATCTCTTTGTGCTGGACTCGTGGCTATATGCTTCTGTTTGCTGTTCTTACAGTCGTGCTCCTGACCGGTCCGTGCACATAAGGAGAAGAGGGTTTGTCCATATTCTGTGGTGTGAGCCGGGATTGGAGGTACTTGTTACCGACTACATTTTTCTATGTTATTACCCCCAGAAAATAACCTTCATGTTCATTAGCATGATTTAAACGTTGATCTTAGAAGGAAGGAGGGCATGGATCTATAAGCAAGAGTCCCTGGTTTAATAAAATCCATATTTAACCTTAATCATCATGTCTGTATAATGTAAATGTAGGTTATTGAACTCTATTTATGTTATTTTACAGACATCCTGAAATAAAATAACTTAATGTGAAGAAATTAATTTACATTTCTTTCTTTCTTTTTTTTTTAGCTCAAACAAAATCCATTTCATAACCCAGTATTAAAATAAAGCATTGTACATATAATTATTTATGATAATGTGACATCTGGGACACTAGTCTATTTGTGATTCCTTTACTCCACAGGAAGCCACTGGTGTATACCTTGCAGATGGCAGTAACATTCAAGATGCCGTACAATAACTACTGTAAATAAATGTGTTTTCCACATACATTAATATGTGTGCACAGGTAATAGTGCCTGAGGGGGCCCAAAGCTCACCTGTCACAAACATCAATATTTTCAATGACCGTGCTCAACATGTAAAACATTTTGGGTAAATATTCTTCCAATAATCTAGTTTGTATTGAAGATGTCTACATGGTGACTATTGTATTCCACAATACTGTATCTTCAAGGGGTATTCCCACCTCAGCACATAAATGTTTTTACATGGGGCTAACTTGACCCTTAGTTAAAGGTCATGTTGTCCCTAAATAAGGTCAGCACCACACGGCAGCAGGGGTTGCCATGCAGCTGCTTGGTACATGGCCATCCGACAGTGAAATAAATATAATAATATGTGCTAGCGCATGCACCGTTCACATAAATTGGGCCACCTTATTGAATAGCGGAAGACAGCTGAGGGCTGCGCTGAAGCCACGGTCAGCGCATATCAGCGGCAGCTCCAGCACCTCGAAGCCTCAGGAAACCGGTGGATAATTCAACTCCTGGGTAAAGCAGCAAGAAAAATTTTACATATGTGCATGTGTGTATTTATATATACATGAGGTGTTGGAGCTGCCGCTGTTAAGCGATGACTGTCGTTCCAGCGCGTCCCTCAGCTGTCTTTCGCTATTCAATAAAGCGGCTTGATGTATGGGAACGGCGCATGCGTAAGCTATGCACGCTCACATATTCTTATCTTTATTTCACTGTCAGAAAAAGCCATATACCAAGCGCCTGCGCAGCCACCTCTGCTGCTGCGCTGCACTGGCTGTATCTAGATACAACATGACCTCTAACTAAGGGTCAAGTTAGCCCCATGTAAAAAGATTTATGGCCATTTGCCATATTTTTTTTAAATAAAGCATATTAGTCACATGAACCTCTACCCAACCTCTTTTAATCATAGCTAGGCTTATTGACACTACTTCGTGGTACAAAACCCCATCCCTGGCTAGCTAATTCACTGGGCTTTTAAGTATCTTGTCTTTCTGGAAATACCCCTTTAAATATTTAGTTCCTTTCTACACTTCCCTTAGGTTTTTATTTCTAATGTAATGTTATATTTATTTATATGAAAAATTGCAAAAGGAAAATTACATTAATAATAATAATAAATCTTTATTTATATATCGCTTTCAGATTAGGCAGCGCTGCATATATCTTGCCAAATTGGTCCAAATTGGTCCCCCACATGGGGCTCAGAATCTAAACAACTTGCCAGTATGTTTTGGAATGTGGGAGGAAACCATGCAAACACGGTGAGAACATACAAACTTTTTGCAGATGTTGAACGGGGTGGAACTCGTACCCAGGACTCCAGCGCTACAAGGCAGAAGTGCTACCAACTCAGCCACCATGCTTAAATTGTATTATATACTTTGAGAATAAGTATATACTCGGCTTATGCTCGAGTATATACCCCCCCAGGTCATCTTCTATATACTACAGGGGTTGGCAGGCTATATACTACAAGGGGCAGACTATATACTAGAGGGGGCTGACTATATACCACAGGGGGCTGGCAGGCTATATTCTACAGAGGGGCTGGCAGGATATATACTAGAGGGAATGCCAGGCAATATACTACAGGGGCTGGCAGGCTATATACTACAGGGGCTGGCAGGCTATATACTGGGGGGGCTGTGACAAATGCATTTCCCACCCTCGGCTTATACCCAAGTCAAAAGTTTTTCTTAGTGTTTTCCCAGTGTTTTGTGTTAAAATTTGGTAACCTTGCTTATGCTCAGGTCAGCTTATACTCGTGTATATACGGTCAATATTTGTGAACATCTGAAAAAAATGAAACCATATGAGGTACTGCAACAGCTCTTAATTTTTCTAAAAAGAAATGCTATACTTCCATGTTCCCCAATTACCTTGCTTGCACAATGCTAGGCCAGTGGTAAGTTAGCACTGGGCCACAAAAGAAGGTTGAGGTACGAGCAGCTTTTGATTGAATATGTTGGGATTCCTACGCACTTTAAAGCTGTACTGGTGTTGTTGGCAGAGGGAAATGTGAAAAGTAGATGCGCTGCAACCTTCCTCACATCTTCAGCAAGTAGATGCCCCTGCCTAATTCCACTGTGGCAGTTCAGGCGAATGTCGCCACCATATCCTACCACAACTCAGGGAATCCAGGGAAAATAACATATACTCTACCGGCCTCTTTAAGTATGTGTAGCACCCTCCACTTTGTGTAAAATGTCAGGTCTTACAGTAATGGCAATGTACTGTGTATATACCTCAAATTGTTATATGTTTAATAAGGAAGAGGGCCGGCCTACCAAGGTGGGAGAGCAACAAAGGATTATGGGAAGAAGGGAGGGGTTAAGAGATAGTCAGCAGGGTTCAGTAGCAGTCAGAATTAGTCTGAAGGAGTGCGCAGTTACAGCATGATGACCTGGAGGTGACAGGCAGGAGAGCCTGAGGCTCAGAGAAGCTAAGCAGAAAAAGAAGCAGAGTGAATCAGCACAGCAAGCTGAGGTTGTGTCTGTAATAAGCAGTGCAGTGCAGCTGAGGAGAAATTGAGTATATTAAGAAGCATATTGAGGAGCATGTTGAGAAGCATATTGAGGAGGATAGCTCACCAAGGTGGCTGGTGTCCCTGCAGTTCATGTTCAAGTCTAAGTGTGTGAGTTGTTTTTTTGGGCACCGCCATCACCACAAGTCAAGTGACCTCCTCCATTCATCCCCTGGGTGACAGCCCTAGTCAGGAAAGGCTTCTAACATCACGCTGACCCACAAAACCTATCTCCCAGGGCCCAAGTCAGCGGTTATCCCGACTGGCGCCACAAACATTTCCCTACTAGTCCTTTCCTTCTGTCCTTTACAGTGAGCACAGTGGTGGCCTCTGGTCCCCCTGTCAGTACCTCAGCCTGAGGGGAAGGGGCGCTATATATGTATGGTGCCTTTTTTTGTTGTGATCAGTAAACTTCTTTTGTCCCATTATAGTTGTGGGTTATTTTGTTACCTGATATTTTGTATCTGCTGTCAATTTGTGGTACAAGGTGCCTAATGTGTTTACCAATATTTTAAACCAAAATTAACCTCACTTTATTGATAATCAAATTTGTACAGGTGTGTTTTGCTCTTGAGCTAGTGGCTTATTCATGTCTCCACTATTTCTGTAGGGTTCGGTCATGGCATGGTGCATGAACCACACATCCTGCACCGTGAACGTGATGAATGCCTCACCGCAAAAGATGGAGGAGGCCCTATCCCTGTGCTGCTTACAGTCCAGAATGCATGCATTCAAGTCTCAAGAAACTTCCTAACAACATTTTTTAACAAATTAATGATCTGAATTGAATCTCTCCAAATAATGATATAACACAAAAATATGTTTTTTCTGTATTTAAAATGTAAAATAAAGGATCATTTTGGTTCGTAGTTGTTTAATGATATCAGTATGTTGTTGATGTACATTTTCTAGTGGTGTGATTCGTAAAGTCTAATGAGAATAAATTCATTAAATTAATCCAGATAATTAACAAACGAAGTGGCTGCTCCGTGGATGTCTATCTTGTGACATAATCTTGGCGTCTAGTTTGAGCTGTGAAAGCAGAGACTGTGTCCAAAATCTTCAGTACAGAAGAAGCAAATTCATCTTCATTAGTATTTCATTTGGATTCAAAACTATTTTGGAAATCTTAGAACAGTGGAAAAGGATAGTTTTGTATTTTCTTTTTCAGTTTTGTTTTTTTCATTACACATTTTTAGTAGCCTGTATGCTTCAGTATAGAATAAATAATCCATTGTGGTTAAATGGGGATCTTTTCACTAATATTATAGCTTGTCCTGGGTTCTGTAAGTATTTAGCAATATTGTATCGATAAGCAAGTAAATTGGATAGATACATGTTTTCATAGCTGTTTTTCACATCAGTGATTTTTTACTGAACCCATTTTGGACAAAATGGCCACCACTGGGTTCACTGAAGCTATAAGCAAGTTAAGAGTGGCAACAGCACACACCTTCTCTCTTCTTATATTATTGCATAAATAAATTGGATAGACACATGTTTTCATAGCTGTTTTTCACATCAGTGATTTTTTACTGAACCCATTTTGGAATGGGTTCACTTCCTGGCTTCAGTGATTTTTTTACTGATGCCTTACTGACCCATTCCTTTCAATGGGCTTTTTCACACTTCAGTTTTTTTCACTGATCAGTGATCAGTTTAGAACCTGTTCTTTTTGAGTTCACTGGCCAGTAAAAAAAAACCTGATTTGTGCAAAAGCCCATTAAAAGGAATACGTCAGTATTGCCAGTAACTGTGAAAAATCACTGAAGCCACGAAGAGAAAACCAATCAGTATGTGTCCATAAGCCAAAATGGGTTCAGTGGAAAATCAATGATGTGAAAAGAAACACCAATGTGAAACCAACATTAAAATTCCTATAAAATTACCATAGTTTCCTTTTAGAAATTTTTATTTTATTAATTTTGCACATTTCTGTCAGATTTATGCCAATTTTAGGGACAAAAAGGTAATACACTGATGTAAGGTTGAAAATTCCGGATTTTTCAATTAAAGGGGTATTCCCATCTGGGCATTCGCATTTAATTTGATTCATTTGCCATATGTAAACATTTCTTCAATTGGATGCAAAAAAAAATGTTCCAGTGTGAAGATAATTTCTCATAAATGTAGTAATGTTGTCCCTTAGAAACAAGATAGCTTCCCCACATTTTGGCAGTAGTGGCCTGACATGGGTTATTGAGCCCTGCCTGACCACCTGGATTCAACAATCATCACCACAGGATGGCTCTGGGACATTTCATATCTAAAACCTTTTGTTTCTTTGGACAATCCCTGCAGCTGAGGTGGCCGTATCCAAGGACACAGTCTTGTTTCTGAGGGATAATATAACTACATTTATGAGAAATTATCTTCACATAGGTACATTTTTAATAACATCTAATTGAAGAAATGTATATATGTGGCAGATTAATGAGACTGTGTGTGAATGCCCAGATGAGAATACCCCTTTAAGCATGAAAAAAGAGGTTAATGAGGTTAAAATGAAAAGTGTTTAGTAATAAAAAGGGCAAGCAGAAAGGTTATTGAATAACTAGCAGTTGTTATGAGATCTCCAAGCACCTAGTTTGAACTTGTGTCATGTGAGATAGGCATACAATTCTGATCAAGTCTTGGTAGTGAAATACAATGAATCAGCACTTAAGACACTTAAATTGAGGGTGACAAACTGTTTGACCCAGGAGACCTTGGTTTCTTACTGCATGCATAGGCCAAAATACCGTTTTTCTGGTTTGCTATCAACTTTGTGTTTCAATGATTTAGTCATGGGACCAGTAGTATGATCATTTCTAAATGTTCTAGCATAGTCTGGAGCGTTATTGAATTTGTCACCAATTGATCACATATTGAATGTCATTCTTCACCAAGTGAAAAGGGAGCCATCTGCAGCAAATGTTTATAATTTGAATTGCCCTTATGTATACAGCAAAGCAGATCATTCCACATAGAGATATTCATGACATCAGTTATAGCAATTATTGGTGTCAAACAATGCTATTTTTAGGGGAGGGCTTTATTGTTGAAAGGATTAACATTTTTGAATAATTTACTTTTCATTTCAATTATTTGTAAATTATAAGCTTATGTATTGATGTCTGTAATGTCATCCCTTTTCCATAATGTTGCAATTTTATTATTCCCTACTATTTAGTAGCATTGGTGTCTTTCCTTTCATGCTCTGACCCTATTGCTTTATCTCCTACAGTCTTTATAAAGTCTTTGTACACAATCTCTTTCCCAGACAGTGCCCTGTCCATTGAATCCTGCCACTATCACTCTTGCCCTGTCTCTTCTGTAAGTTGCCGTATAGCATATAGCAGTGTTATAAACCACCATGTTACATGCTCATAGGCCAATGGGGCAAACCTATGGCATGGGTGCCAGACGTGGAACTCAGATCTCTGTCTGTGGGCACCCAGGCCATCACCTCAGCACAGAGTTTACTATACAGGACTCAAGGCCTACTCCTGCAGTCCAAGGAAGCCCATGATGTTGTGATGTTGCAGAGCCTAGAGGAGGAGTAAGACAGTGAGGGTGGGGTTGGCTTATCATTGGAGCTCCTAATCTAGGCCCAACCATTATTAATGTTCTTGTGACCCTTGAGAGTTGTTACAATGACAATATGATTGAAAGTTGTAAAGAACAGAAAGCTATAATTAACTGTTTACGTTGCTGTATTGGAACTTTACAATAAATGTGGTTGTAGTTTGGCACTTTGTCTCTAGAAGGTTCGCTGTTGCTGTCACTGTCATAGGCAATGAAGGCTAGAATGGCTGCGCTCTGTGGACATTCTAATAAACAAATGAAAGATAGTCATTTTTTCCCCTGTTGTAATTTTTGTCTAATCCTAAACACCTCACGGTAATGCTTTGTTTCCTTTACTTAAAGAATTAGTGTAATTTAACAACTGCCAGTCAAAAGCAAAACTGACCTTTTTAGCGTTCCCCAAAGAGTATGTGTGTTCTTTTAAAGGTCAGCTAAAAGGACTTCTATGTGTAACTATCAAATGGGATAATTAGAAATAACAATTAGCCCAAAGCATTTTACACAGAGTTCATGTATCGTGTTTAATGTAATTCTTTGTCTTTGTTGATTGTGATAATTAACCATGAGAAGATGTATGTACAATAACAGTAATTAACTTTAGGAACTATACAAGGAGTCTGCATCTGTATCAAAGTTTTTGATAAATTTGTAAGAGATCTGCTTTAAGAAAGCATAGTGAGAGCAAATGAAAGGATATTTAGATGCCTTTGCTTTAATGGAAAACAATAGGTTTTTAGGTACCTAGAATTGCAGAAATAAGGGGACCTTTTTTAGGGTCAGAGCATGAAATGAAAGACACCAATGCTACTAAATAGTAGGGAATAATAAAATTGCAACATTATGGAAAAGGGATGACATTAGAGACATCAATACATAGGCTTATAATTTACAAATGATTGATATGAAATGTAAATTATTCAAAAAATTTTTGTAAGTAAACTTTTAATAATGAATCAATTTAAAAAAAGAAAAGAACATTGCTCATTGCTCCATAGAAGGCCCTTATATAGTTTATTCTGGAGTGACATATTTTTTGTGTTTTGGATTCATATATCTTTTCTGTGATTTTCCTATAGATGTTTTAGTAGAAAAATATGACAAGAAAAGACGCCTGTGAAACTATGCAAAAAAATTGTAATAAGAACTTACTAATAGGGCCTACAAAACCCTGAAGCATTAAGACATCCAGGTGGTCTCAGAATGTCCCTTATATACTTATATACTGCCACTATGTATGCACAGATGGTGACATTGGAGATCCTAAAGGAGATAGAAGTAAATGTGATTACATGACTGTCCATTATTTTAAAGAGCATATAAAAACATGTATATAGCCTGGGTTTAGAGGGACCCTTATAAGGCATATGAAGAAATTTCTTTTTTATAAGTCAAACCATTTAAGTTTCTTTTCCAATTGTAATTTTAGAAATTGCCTTTTTGATCCACTTTTAAGCAATATAATAGATAGTATTCAGCTTCTTGGAGAAAAGTGTTTGTGTGCATACGTGACATCCTGACGAGACAGACAAAGAGTCAAATAACATAACAGCTCAAGTAAAGTAAACAAGTTTTATGTTGAGAATATGAATAAAGGAGGATGCATAAATGCCATTGATATATAATTTTCTATTGTCAATATATTTATGCTGCAAAAATCCTTTCTCCCCTTGGGCTCGCTAAGCCACCTGCTCCATGGAAGAGAAGAAATCTAACAGTATAATGAAATTCAAGGAGAATATTGCAGTGCTGAGACATTTCTTTATTTGATTTGCAGTACATTCTGACTTCCAATCTATTATAAGAACAACGTATGCACTAAGTAATGTATTAGCAGACTTTTGAATACCCACATTACCATAGCTACATAAAAATCATAATGTATTAACATTAAATGTTTTTTTATAAACAGAAAGCATAATGGGTATGAATGCAGCAAATCACTTGACCTTCAGCATTCATTTAAACAACAAAAAATGTTTTGTTTAGGGACTAGGAAAGAGTAAATGTCTTTGGGGACATAGGGTTCTTATTCATTAGGTAATATAATGATTATATAAACCCGTACAGTGCACATGGTCAATCTACTTGAAAAAAAAGTCAACAAATGGTCATAAAATAACAATGCTCCACTAATATGCTTTCCTTTTCATTATTATTTTTACTAAAAACACACACTACTCACAAAAAGTTCATGATATAGAGATATTTTGAAAGCATGCAATGATGATTTCCTCATCTCAAACTATTTTCTGAAACAAAAGCCAAAACAGAAGTGGATACACTCCTGCAGAAAATCCCAAGAACTTGACATGTGGCCTTGAGCATCAATTATAATTCGACAACAACTTTTTTCATGTTGTTCACAAGTCAATACATTGTTTGCTGAGACATGGCATCTTACTCTTCTTGAAGGACATTCCTCAGGTCATTGACGTTTTAGGGTACTGTGTTACCAGCCTCTACTCAGTGACTCCCAAAGGAGTACAGGTCTGGGAATGTACAGATTCCTCAGTCTCCTTTCCCTACTAATTTGACCTCAATGAGCTGAGGCATTGTAATCTATAAAGATGTAATCACTGCTGCCCAAAACTGTACACAATATTCTATGTGTATACTATAAAAGCCTTCCTCCATCGTAGTTATAGGTATCTCAGAGGTTTTCTGCTGTCATAACCACCAACTGGTGCCCCCAATGACATAGTGGGGGAGGAGGATTGGGGGCCAAGTTGGTCATGCCATCTTCATTTAAGTGCAACCATTGTGTTTGACAGCTGCACTTAACACCCGTGATCATTGTCAGTCCAGATCGCATAACAGTCATCTGCCTTGTATGTCCTGCCATTTAGTTAACATCAGATATTATATCAGATAAAGTTACATAGGCATAAGATTTCATAGCTGTATTCTGGGAATTTATTTTAGTGCATTCACTGCAGAAACAGTTAACATTACCTACACAAGGTTAAATGCTTTGTTACAAAATGCAGCATTGAGAATATTTTACCACAACAATATTTATCAAAGAGAACTGGGGCATATGTGAGAAAAAGAGCTTGCTAAGTAAGAATGTCATATTAGCAATACATTGTGTTACCGTGACATATATAGAGCAGTCACTATACCGCAGAACTGTCCCAATTTAGCTTTAAAAATATGATTGCGTGGCAAGGTTAGTTTATATATACATAGTGTATGATCTTAGTAGTCATTGCACTGACTGTACTGTAATAGTGTTTTATAAAAATAATTTAAACATTACTGTATGTAGCATTAGAATTCAAAAGGGTTAAGTTCATGTGTTTAGTTTGCATTTGCCTTTATGAAAATAAAAAATGGTTATGAGATAGAAAAAAATATATATTTGTTTTTCGAAAACATTGCCATTCTATTTCCTAGGGCTGTTTCACATGAACATGTTTAGCCCGTGTAAATGTGCCATATGGTGGCACAATCCCAAGAGCTGCACACAGAGCAGAGGATGGGTGTCCCTGCATTATATGGATATATAATGATGTTTCCTCTGCCAGCCAAACAGCCGCATAGACTGTATTAGCTTTCACAGTTCTGGCGCGGATGTTCGTCTGGCAGAGGGAAGATCCTTGCATTATATTTCTATATAATGCAGGGGACTCCCATCCTCTGTTCTGTGTGCAATCTGTGGGATCGTAAAATCTGGAATTACTTTAAATTAAATGCAATAATAGCAGTAGCCAACATACAAGTTTGGCACTGTATAAGCGCTTTAAGGGGGCATTTACGTGGCTGTCTGGGGGATGTATATGTGGCCACAAAGATGGGCATGGGGCATGTATATGGGGCCCATAGATGGCAATGGCGGCCCGGCGGCGGTACATTGCCACACTCTAGCATGCTCTATCTTTTCCCATGCGCGCTGTTTCTTATGGAGGGGAAAGGGGTCATCCCGGCAGGCATACCGCCATATGAATGTACCCTAAAGGTTATTTATATGGATATAGAAATATGGATGATTGATACCTACAATAAGTAATCAATATCATATCTTGGCCAGCATACAACAAATAGAGTTGTCTGGTTACTAGGAACATGTGATTTATGGGACTACTGGGTGTCAGACTCTTCACTAATTTGCTATTGATCATATATCCTAAGAAATAAACAACAATATCTTCAAATTGGAAACTTTTTTTATTACTGTAGTTTAGAATTTTTTAAATGGGTTCTGGCTGCAGCATTCTGAGCTTGTGAACCACACCCTGGGTTGCTGTGCTTGAAGCTGTAAGTGGCTGAAGCTGTGCCTTTGAGTTTGTGTTCTGTTGAAAGCTGGGATTCTTCTACATCCTGCAGTTTAGTGTGTGGCTGGGTGATGGAGGTCCAAGTCAGTCAGCTGCTGGGTCGGCGTTCAGGAACTCCACATATTCCTGCTCCTCTCCTCACTCACATGCTGGTTATACTTTTCTTTTGCTTCTTGTTTTTCAACAACTTTAATTATGCGATTGCTGTATTCTGACCTCTTCTACAGTTTTGACTATTTTGCTTGTGTCTGTCTGTCTCTTTTGATTAGTTTATCATCTGTTCTTAGCACATACTCCAAGTAGGTATATTAATATAAGAATAAAACTATAGTCATGTAAAGGCATGGACAAGAATAATGAGCCCTAATACTGAGACCCCAAATTCCAGGAAATTGACTGTGTGCGCCAATATTAAATAATCTGCTGCACCCTGCAGATTCATGAGGCAAATTGCACTTAGATAATCTGGACATAAGTGTATAAGGTTATATACATGGCCCAGATTTTGTAGATACTAATGGTATTTTACAGGATATTTCTTTACTAGGTTTACTGAGGATCAGAATCCCTGTTGTAAATACCCCTTTAACTGTGACTTTTTTGAACAGTTTTTTGTTTAAGGCCCTTTATTTAGAACAAGCTAGGTCTTTAGGATAGCGGTCTGATATAATATATGCTTCAGCCACTTCTCAGATATATCTTTGATCCACCCCATAGAGCCCGGCTCCTTTTTTTCATCATCCAATTGAAATGACACTGTAGCCTGCTGGCTCACAGCACATGCCTATTGACTATAAAATATGCTTATTTATAAAGAGACAGCTTACTCCACAGTTCCCTGCATACGATGGGCAGAAAATAAGCAATCATCCTAATTAATGTGTCATTTATTCATATTCTTGTTCTTGTCTGCTGTTAAAAAGGCTCAAGTTTTATGCAATACTAATGTCAAATGATTGTTTCCCGTAGCTGGAGATCGACTGTGAAAACAGGAGCTAATGGTTCCAGTGGATAATTTCCACAGCTTTCTTTTTATATGGCTCTATAAAATATCTTCACAGCAGAAGGAAAAAAAAATGTTAGAAAATAGAATCTTCTCAGTGCATCAATCTTACTTTACTATTCCCCTAACCCACTCACCAGCCTCCAATCAAACCACTCAAATTCATCATATCTTGGGCATATTAAGCATTTTGGCTTTTACTAAGTACAAAATGACCCAAATAAATAGTATTTTTTTCACTGGTTTTTGTGCATTCAGAGGTTTCAGTGTTGAAAAGACTGTTTAAAATTCAAGTACTATACAACTAAGATTCTCAAAATAGAGGTAATGAACCATAGATTATTGCCGTTAGATATTTAATACTCAATCAGTATGTACTCTCTCATGCATATCCCATAGGCACTGCATTTATTCTGACAGTGCAGTACTGGTTCAATTACTTTGCTCATTTACAATAAAAGATTAATGAAAAGAGGTATATTTTAGTTCACAGAGATTAATTGCATCCCGTACTTTCCCAACATGAGAAATATTCAACACATAATCCTGATAGCTTTTTTTCCTTGTCAACAAGTACATGGAGAATTAATAGACTTTCTTCTACTAGAATTCCCAAAAGGATGGCTGATACAAATATCTGGGGAATTGCAGAGCGAAAGTTGGCTTACTGATGGAAAGAAATTAATTCACCTTCCTTCCTAATTCTCTGGATGACACTTATCCAGCGTATGTAATAACAAAAGAAAAAGAGAAAAAATGTTCAATAGGCAACATAAAGGTAGAATATATTCAATTTTGACTATAGTTTATAGTTTTAGAGAGACTGTGGATTGCTAGAGTTTTCACTGATCTCAGATATATTTTTTATCTCTAGAATGTGTTTTGGCAGTTCAAATAGAATTAGAATAGAAGCTGGAATGCCAGACCCAGTCTATGGATAGAGTTTGGTGCAATATTTGAAAAAGTTACATCCATGCAAATCACCAAACTGTTATCGCTAGCTGATTCGTTTCCTTTAATGCAAAAACTTGGGGAAGGATTTTCAATGGGGTTACTGTATTCAGGTATCATTGTTATTACCATGCTTTTAGAAAGAAATATCAAGTCACATTCTCAAATTATACATGAAAAGGAGGTCCAATGTGTCACATTTTGGCAATTGGTGGAAATGGTTGGATCCCACTGATCTAGAAGTGAGAAAAAGTATTGGAACTTTTCTATTCTTGACCATTTTATTCATGATCAGGTGTTTACTTGACTGCCATTTTTCACTCCTAACTCCAGAATAATCAGGAGATAAATTGGTACTAGAGATGGGCAAATCGATTAGAACAAAGTGGAATTCGATACAAATTTTACGGAAAATTCAATTCATCACGAATCCGAAGTTTGCGCTGATCCGTGGGAACTAAGTTTTTTTCCCTCTTTTTTAGCAAAATGGGCGTGAGCACAACGTGGTTCATGGGGCAGAGAACTCTGGGAAGGAGAAAGGAACACCCTTGATGACATCTGCAGAACTGTAAGCCAATCAGCGACCGGCAGGCTTATGTGATGTCACACAGCCCTATGAAAACTGTCAGCCATTTACAATCTCGGCATTTCACACTGCATGTGCTGCCTGTGGCGTCTGGCTGCTTTTACTGTACTGTGCTGTAGCGATTTCTGATCAAACCCCACGGTGTGCATTTAGGGAGATCTGTATACCCCAAATAGCAGTTCTTTTTTTGTTACTGAAGCAGCTAGGAAGAAATCTGTTTCATATCAACACAGTTGCTGTAGTGATTTCTGCTCCTCTCCTAGGGTGTCCATTATGGGGTATCTGTATAACTTAAATTCCTATGCTTTTTTGTTGCTAAAGTTAAGTTGAGAGAAAGAAATATGTGTCAAATCCACAAAGTTGATTAACCACTACATCAGACAAAAAGGTGGCATGTGGAGCAGGCAGAGGTCGCAGCACAGAAGGGGATGTTGCAGCATAAGTGAATCTGTGAGGTCATAACTGTCATCATCTAGCGGCAGTTTGTGTTGATCAACAACCCAAAGGTTGTTGATTGGTTGACTAGCTCATCCAATTCCTCAAATATAACATCTGACAACCCTAGCCAAGAGTCTGTGGATTAGTTGGCATGGCCCAGGAGCAGGTCAGTGGCCCTCATCTGTCCTCAACCAGACTCTGTCCTGTTAATTTCCCTCAGCCTGAGAGCTACTAGGTGGTCTGGGCTCAGCGCCACTATACAGCGAGGACGAAGTGTTTGAGGACAGTAGCAGCTGCTTTGAAGGGGTGGGGCAGACATCCGCTGCTTCGTGCAGTAGGCAGGCTGTGCATACTGTCACCTTTGAGTAGAATAGCAGTGACAGGGAAAATTGAAGATGATGTAGCTGATCACAATTGGGAGCCGGGTGTAGCAAGGGATTCATCATCGTTTGGTGAAGAAAGTGTCAGCTTGCGCGTAAGGCAGCGGAGCAGACAGCAAGTCCTTACTGTGGTCGTGAGTCATCAGGGTGGCAGCAGTGCGAGGATGGGAGCCAAACGGCAGCAGGGTACATATCCTGATGCGCAGGTCCAAGTAAGCAGTGGCACAGGGGCTCAGCAAGGCAGTGGCGGTATAGTCACTCAGTGCAGAGTATCATCATTGTATCATAGTATATGAGACACAAGTCCATCAAGTCCAACCTTTAAGAATTAAATAAATGTGTTATCGCCATAACCCGTGATATTTTTTCTCTCCAGAAAGGCATCCAGACCTCTCTTGAACATGTACATAGAGTCCGCCATAACAACCTCCTGCCGCAGAGAGTTCCACAGTCTCACTGCTCTTACAGTAAAGAACCTTTGTCTATGTTGATGGTAAAATTGCCTCTCCTATAGGCGTAGAGGATGCCCCTTGTCCTGGTCACAGGCCTCGGTATAAAAAGATCTTTGGAGAGATCCTTGTACTGTCCGTTCAGGTATTTGTACATTTTAATGAGGTCTCCCCTCAGTCATCTTTTTTCTAAACTGAATAATTCCAAGTTTTGTAATCTTTTTTTTGTATTCTAATCCCCCCCATTCCCCTAATAATCCTGGTTGCTCTCCTCTGCACCCATTCCAGCTCTACTATATCCTTTTTATACACTGGTGCCCAAAACTGTATACAATATTCCATGTGTGGTCTGACCAGGGATTTGTATAAGGGCAAAACATGTCTTTATCATGATAATCTATTCATCTCTTGATACATCCCATAATTTTTATTTGCTTTAGACAGCAGCCACCTGTTTGGTCACTAATTAAGTTTACATCCACTAATACCCCAAGTCCTTTTCAGCTCCAGTTTTACCAATAATTGAACTGTTTAGAACATAATTATACTTTTTTGCTTTCCAAGGCCCTAAGTTTCATAACTTTACATTTATCTACATTAAAACCATAAACTCATCAACCTTTCTCGCCGCCCACTCCTCAAGCTTCCACAAAAGCCTCTGTAATGCTAAACTATCGACCTCAGTATTATTACTTTACATCATACTTAGCTTAGTTCATCTGCAAAATATTGAAACTTGACTGTGTAACCCACTACAAGGTCTTCATAAAATATTAAAATAAGTGGCCCCAAACTACTGACCCCTGTGGCACTCCACTGGTAACGTCAACCCAATCGAGAATGTCCCATATGGCGACTCACTCTGTTTTCTATCACTAAGCAACATATTTACCCAAATACACAGATTTCCCCGATTCCAGCAGTCTCATTTTATATACACCTTATATGTGGCACAGTGCAAATGCTTTGAAAAGTCCAGATAATACAACATCCACAGCGTCCCCCAGATCCAGTCTTGATCTTACCTCCTCGTAAAACCAATCAGATTAGTCTGACAGGACCAATCTTCTCATAAACCCTATCTGTCGCTGGGTTATAAGGTTGTGCACAGCAGATCCTCCAGGATAGCATCTCTATAGAGATGAGCGAGCACTAAAATGCTCGGGTACTGTTATTCGAGACGAACTTTTCCCGATGCTCGGTGCTCGTCTCGAATAACGAGGCCCCATTGAGTCAATGGGAGACTCGAGCATTTTTCAAAGGGGACCAAGTCTCTGCACGGGAAGCTTGCCAAACACCTGGGAACCTCAGAAAGGATGGAACAACCACGTAATGGACAGACAGCAGGGGGCGCATGCATGGATGCCTCTGAGGCTGCTTAATCGCACCATTATGCCAAATTAATGGGCAAAGCATGGCCATGGACAGAGTGACAGAATGAAGCTAGATAGCATCTAAAACATCCAATAATGGACCCTGACCTATAGGGACGCATTCAGAGGCAGCGGCAGCATCGGCAGGCTAGAGAGGGGCATGGCACATACCCTAATATGCACTAGGCTTCAACCAATTGGGGCAGAGGAACCAAAGGAGGTGAGGCAAGAACGCTCAAATAATTCGGTACATGATAAAAGTTTGCTAGTATAATTTTGTGGATTACACAGGCGGGTGGCGACAAAGTTAACATGGAGCCATGAAAAGCAACCCAAATTCTGCCTACACAGCTCGTTTGATAAGGGGACCAATATGGAGGCAGTGAACTGGTAGTAGTTTAAGGTGCTGGCAGTTAAAACTATGTTAGTTGGATCTTGGCATGGAGCTGGCGCTCCGCTGCCAGGCGAGCTTTCGCCAATCCAAGCCCCTGTCCTAGGCTACTCCCCAACAGCACTTCTAAGAACCTTTTGTAGAGAGATAAGTATATTAGCGTTCTTATAAGTTTGGGATATGGCGATTGAGGGGAATGTAAACAGATGCGCAAGAAGCGCTGAAATAATATCGGTAAATGATAAAGTTTGCCAGTATATTTTGTGGATTACCCGCAGGGTGGCGACAAAGTTACACGTTTGATGTGGAATGCCCTGTAATGCTCTTGGTCTGGCGGTGTGCCTTTTATCGCCTAGGCTCAGCAGTTTGAGCACGCCCTGCTGTTCGCTTAGCGACGGCACTGCTGCTTGCCTAGAGCTACGACTGATGGCGCCATGGCCACGGATGGTAACTTCGGAGGAGTGAGGAGGTGGAGGAGGGGTGGGAGGAGGCGGAGGTATAGTAGGCCTTTGAGACCTGGACCAAGGTAGGCCCCGCAATCCTCTGCGTTCGGCAGATATGACCTAGCCCCAGGGTCAGACTCGGTCCCAGTCGTGCACCAAAGTTAAGTGTAGTAGCGTTCTTATAAGTTGGGATATGCGGGTGAGGGAATGTAAACATAACAGATTGCAAGAAGGCTGAAATAATATCCCTAATGGTAAAAGTTTGCCAGTATATTTTGTGGAATAACACAGCAGGGTGGCGACAAAGTTAACAACTTTGATGTGGAATCCATGAAACAACAACCCACATTTCTGCCTGACACACCTCGTTTGATAAGGGACGATGTATGGAGGCATCTATATGGAGCGACTTTTGAGTAGTCAATGGAGACAATGTTGTGGAGCTGCTATGGAGACATTTTAATTTGGATAGTGCTGTATGTGGCAGTCCAAAAAATTTTCAAACCAGAGGAGCAGGTAGGTGGCCCTCCAGAAAATGAAATAATTGAGTGCCTGTATGTGGCAGTCCAAAAAGTTTTCAAACCAAGGAGCAGGTAGGTGGCCCTCCAGAAAAATGAAATAGATTAGTGCCTGTATGTGGCAGTCCAAAAAGTTTTTCAAACCAGTAGGAGCAGGTAGGTGGCCTCCAGAAAATGAATAGATGAGTGCCTGTATGTGGCAGTCCAAAAAAGTTTTCAAACCAGAGGAGCAGGTAGGTGGCCCTCCAGAAAATGAAATAGATGAGTGCCTGTATGTGGCAGTCCAAAAAAGTTTTTCAAACCAGAGGAGCAGGTAGGTGGCCCTCAGAAAATGAAATAGATTGAGTGCCTGTATTTGCAGTCCAAAAATAGTTTTCAAACCAGAGGAGCAGGTAGGTGGCCCCTCAGAACAATTGAATGATTGAGTGCCTGTATGTGGCACTCCCAAAAATTGTTTAAAACAGAGACCGGGTAGGTGGCCCTCCAGAAAAATTAAATGCATAAAGTCTATGCTAGAGCCAGTGGGCCCTGTCAAAAAATAGCCAGTTTCCTCTGCTTTAGTGTACAAGAGAGGAGTAAGGAGGAAATAGGAGGAGGAGGAGTGGATAAATTATTAGGTTGAGCTCCTTCACCTGGTGGAGATTGGAAATTATGAGAAATCCAGGCTTTATTCATCTTAATAAGCGTCAGCCTGTCAGCGCTGTCAGTCGACAGGCGTGTACGCTTATCGGTGATGATGCACCAGCTGCACCGATAACCCGCTCGGACAAGACGCTAGCGGCAGGGCAGGCAAGAACCTCCAAGGCGTACACGCCAGTTCGTGCCACATGTCCAGCTTTGAAACCCAGTAGTTGTAGGGAGCTGGTGTGATCATTTAGGACGATGGTATGGTCGGCTACGTACTCCCTCACCATCTTTCTGTTAAAAGATCAGCCCTACTCTGCCGAGACGGGGACAGGTGACAGTGTCTGTGTGGGGCGCCATAAGCTCAAAAAGCCTTGTAAACACGTACCCTTGCCAGTGGCTGGACAAGCTGAGCTGCCGCTCGCCTACTCTCCCTCGCTACTTGTCCAGAAACTACGCACTCTGCCGCTAGCGCTGTCAGAGGGAAATAGTGTTTCAGCTTGTGCACCAGGGCCTGCTGGTATTCATGCATCCTCACACTCCTTTCCTCTCCAGGGATGAGAGTGGAAAGATTTGCTTGTACGTGGGTCCAGGAGAGTGAATACACAGTAATCGGTGCTGCGTAAATGCTTTGAACGCGAGGGTCACGGGATAGGCAGCCTAGCCTGAAATCTGCCATATGCGCCAGAGTACCAACGCGTAAGAATTCACTTCCCTCATGGCCTGATGTCCATTTCCTCCTCTCACACTCCTCCAACTCCTTTCTCTCCCATACACGCTGAACAGTGAGGACTCAACAATGGTCCCCTCTTGGTCTCGCCAACATTCTCTCTCTTCCTACTCTCCTCTTCGCCCTCATCCTCCTCCAACCTCCACCTCCTCCGATATGCGCTGAGAACAGACCTAAGGGTGCTTTGGCTATCAACAAAGGGAATCTTCTTCCCCCGTCTCTTGTGACTGAGCGCAAAGCTTCCGACTCATGCTGATCAGAGAGTTTTTTCAACAGGCCAGCAGCGGATGGTGAGGCTGATGATGGGGGCATCGCCACTGACCATCTGTGTTGATCCTCGAAGTTACTCAGCAACTGACAGATATCAGACATCCACGTCCACTCCTCTTGTAGACTTGAGGAAAGCTGACTGACCTGACTACCAGTTCTGGTGGAAGTTACATCACTGGCAGTCTACAATCGCTCTGCGCTGCTGGTAAACTCTGGATAACATGGTTAATGTGAATTCCCCTCGTGGGCACGTCGCACAACACAGTCGTGAGCTGTCAGTTGGGCTCGGCGCGGCGCTGTTGCCCTGAAGTGGCAGCATCTGTGCTGGACTTCCTGAAATGCTCATAGATGGGCGCGACATCGTGAGCAAAATCAGGACAGATTGGGCGGATGTCTTGTAGGAAACGCTGAACAATCAGTTTAACACGACTGGGCCAGGCAGGCACATGTGTCACTGCCGAGTTGCAGAGCGCCACCGAGGTTTAACGGCGTTGTCACCACACAACGCATGCCTGGCTTCAGTTCAGCGGTCCAGCCCACGATCAGTCTGTGGCCGTGAAAATTCCCTGTAATAGCTCGTGGGGGTGCCTTTTATCGCCTAGATGCAGCGTTTGAGTCACCGACTCTGTCGCTTAGGCGATGGCACTGCTGCTGTGCCTAGAGCTAGCGCCTGATGGCGCCATGCCACGGATGGTTAGTTCGGAGGAGGAGGAAGGTGGAAGGAGGGGTGGGAGGAGGAGAGGCATAGTAGGCCGTGAAACACTGGACACGAGGTAGGTCCCCGCAATCCTCGGCGTCGGCAGTATATGACCCAGCACGCAGGGTCAGACTCGGTCCCAGCCTCCACCAAGTTATACCCAATGTGCGTCAGGCGATATAAGTGGCCCTGCCCGGCAGCCCGCCCACATGTCCGTGGTCAGGTGGACCTTGTCAGAACGGCGTTGGTCAGGGCACGGATTGATGTTTGTCTGACACCGTGCGGGTGCAGGGCGGGGACGGCACATCGGGGAAAAGTAGTGCGGCGGGGCGATACCGAAATACCGAGGGCGGCCGCCACCATTGAGGTTGCGAAAGGGCCCGGTCTCTACTAGCCTATAGTAGGCACTCATCTCCAGGCTAAGCAATCTGGAGTGTGGACATTAAGGGCCTTGGGCGTGCGGGTGGTGCACTATTTTCCGTTTCCCGCTCAGCCGTCTGGGGGTAATGGAGAGCGAATCGCTGGTGGATGCGTGGGAGGATCTGTGAGGCGGACGATGGTGGTTTTTGTGCCAGGGGGTTCTGGGCAGGGGGCTGACTATCAGTGACACAGGGAAGGAGCAGTGGGTGTGCCAGGCCGGAGGGAACGGCTTGGTGCACTGAGTGGGGTTTTTAGCATTCATATGCGCGACATACTGGTGGTAGTTTAAGCTAGTAGCTTGGTGGACCCCTGCTGATCACTGTTTGGCAAGGTTGCAAACCAAGTCAGTCGGTCCTCCGGTGTCTCCTTAAAGACTCCAACTCTGAAAATCTAGCCCTCGCGCGAGGAGCACCTCGCCACGGGCGCTTCACTACGGGTACACATTGGCGGCTGATGCACCGCTCTGGCGCGGCCTGCCTCTCGTACTTGCCCCACCCTTGTCCTCTTCCACCTTCTGGTCGAATGACTCTCCTCTCGTCTCAGAATCACTATTTCCCCGCCTCTCAACCCAGCTTGGGTCTGTCACCTCTCATCCTCCGTTCCCTCAGTTCTGCTCCCCCCTCGGACTTCCCCTCCATGACAACAACTACCACTGTCTGACAACCCCAGTGTCCTCCTCATCATCGTACACTCTCTTTACACACTTCTTCCACTACGTCCGAGGTCATCACATCAACACCCACAGCCTTGCGACTGGTGGAAAACCTGGCATCGGAAAATTGCTCAGCAGGCACCGTACAAGTGGTTTTTGACTGTGGAAGGGTCCAGAAAAAAGTTCCTCAGGTATGCCGGTTCAAATGCAAAATTTTCATGGGAGGGGGGCAGACTGGGGGGGAGGGAGGCTGAGGTGAAGGACCTCTGGAGAGTGGCCGATTTCTTGAGACATGGGTGGAACTGCGTGGAAGACGGACTGTGGACAAATTGCTCGAAGCATTGTCGGCAATCCACGACAATCACCTGTTCGCACTGTTCTGGCCTCAACTGCTCTACACGAGTCCCATTACTTCAGACATGAACCTATGGAGTGTAGAGCTCTGCGGCGTTCCCTGGCCCCTCAAAGCAGGTGGTGTTCCTCACACCCCCGCCCATGACCAACGGCCTCTGACCCCTGCAGTAGATTTGGCCGCCCACGTCCCGACCTCGGTCCTCTACCCCTATCCCTCGGGTTTAAACATTTTGAAATGAAAGTTATAACTTTAATTTTTTTTAACTCTTTTTTTTGTGTTTTTAGGTTTTTTTTTAGGGTTTTTTTTTGTGTTGTTTTATAGTTTTTAAAACTCAACGATGCTATCCTATTGCTATGGCTATTTTCTAGCCAAGTATGAAAGCACACTGGCTATGCCAGATGAGTATTACGCTGATTATGAAAAAATAAACGTAAATAAAAAGGAAATGGCAACTGTGCCTAATTGAAATCCACACCCTAATAATTTTTTCCCCACTGCGGTCTTTTGCGATGATATGTTCGTCACTAAGCGCTAACACAGCGGTCGCAAGTCTCACTCCAAATTCCCACATTGGCTAGTAATGCACTGCAGCAAGGACAGCCACCAGCATATCAACCAAAATAAAATATAAATCACGCTATTGTAGCGTAAGTAAGCCGTTTGGATTCTCCTTTGCTATTTTCTAGCCAAGTATGAAAGCACAACGATAGATACGCTGAGTTATGAAAATAACGTACAATAAAAAGAAACTGCCAGACTGTGGCCTAATAGAAATCCAACCCCTACTGAATTTTCCCACTTCGGTCTTTGCTATGGATATGTGTGCCACTAAGAGCTAAACACAACGGTAGCAAGTCCCCCTGCTAATTCCTCACAAAATGGTAAAAGATGCAAATTAAAATAAAA
This sequence comes from Engystomops pustulosus, assembly GCA_019512145.1. Classification (NCBI taxonomy): domain Eukaryota; kingdom Metazoa; phylum Chordata; class Amphibia; order Anura; family Leptodactylidae; genus Engystomops; species Engystomops pustulosus. The sequence goes on from CM033647.1 coordinate 97,780,431, forward strand.
AAAGTAGAACGTTATTGTAGCCCTAAGAAGGGCTGTTGGGTTCTTTGAGAATCACTCCTGCCTAACAGTAAGCTAATAGAACACCCTAACGCTTTCCCTGACCAGCAGCAGCTCTCTCCCTAGCGGCATCCAGAGACAGAATGATCCGAGCAGCGCGGGCAGCGGCTAGTCTATCCCAGGGTCACCTGATCTGGCCAGCCAACCACTGCTATCGACGTGTAAGGGTACCACGTCATGCTGGGTGGAGTGCAGAGTCTCCTGGCTTGTGATTGGCTCTGTTTCTGGCCGCCAAAAAGCAAAACGGCGGGAGCTGCCATTTTCTCGAGCGGGCGAAGTATTCGTCCGAGCAACGAGCAGTTTCGAGTACGCTAATGCTCGAACGAGCATCAAGCTCGGACGAGTATGTTCGCTCATCTCTAATCTCTAACAAACCCCTCAAATATTTTCCCCACCACAGAAGTTAGACTCATGGGTCTGTAGTTTCCAGGATCACTTTTTACACCCTTCTTGTATATTGGTACCACATTTGCTATGCGCCAGTCCTGTGGAACATAACCAGTCCTCAGTGAATCTTCAAATATTAAAAATAATGGTCTGTCTATCACGGTACATAGTTCATGCAGAACCCGGGGGTGTATGCCATCTGCCCCAGTGAATTATCTAGTGCTTGCGAGGCGGCGCCGTATCTCTTCCTGGGTTAAACTGTTGACATTCCAAAGAGAATTTACATTATTACTCATTGTGTCTTCCACCAGGGGATTTTCCTGGGTAAAGACAGTTGAGAAGGCGACATTCTGTAGATTGGCCCTTTCCTCATCTCCTTCCACCGTGACCCCCTTGTAATTTCTAAGGGGACCCTCACTCTCTGTTTTTAGTTTCTTATCATTTATATACTTGAAAAATAATTTGGGATTATTTTTGCTCTCCTTGGCAATATTTCTCTCAGTCTCTATTTTTGCGGCCTATATCTGCTTTTTACAGGATTTATTTTTTCTCTATAAATCTGTAATGCCTCATCGCTACCTGCACATTTTAGCACCTTAAATGCCTTATCTTTCTCGCTTATTGCTTTCCTTACAAGACTAGTTAGCCACATTGGCTTTTTCTTTTTCCTCTTATTCTTTTTCCCATATGGTATGTGTTTCTTACAGGAGTGTTGGTGATAAGGTCACTATCTTGGCGGTGTGGCAGTATTTTGTTAAGACACCAGTGGAGCCGAGCGTGTATGTCAAATCTGTGGGCAGAAAGGGAAGAGTGGCCAGGGAGCTAATGCTGGCACCACGGCCCTGTGTCATCACATGCAGCGTCACCATCCAATGGCCTTGGAGAAACGGGTCTCAGGTGTGGTCCATCCTGCCAGCGCAGCAACAGCAGAAGCACCTATTGGCACACATGCCGTTTCAGCCAGTCAAGGCTGGCCGTGCTCTTGTCGAAGTTGTTGGTACTGCAGTCCCTCCCTTTCCAAGTCATGGACCCTTCAGAGAACTAATGGCTTGTGCCCAACTGTGGTGGAGAGTTCCAAGCCGAAATTTCTTTTCCAAAATGGCAGTACAAGCCCTTCACAAATTTGTAGAACAGAAGGTGGGGCAGTCTTCCTTAGCCTCCACAAGTCTGCTCCATCATATGACATGTGCAGGGCACAGCAGTGACACGTAGTTCTGCACCTGGTTTGCCTGGACGAAAAAAGTCACACAAAGAAGGAAATGCTCCCCTTCATGCAACAACAAATCATTGTGTGTCTTTCTCCGCTACAACTGCAAATTGGAACCATGGTGACAGACAATGGGAGGAACATGGTGTCCGTGCTGCAACGAGGAGGGATGGTCCATGCGCCGTGCATGGCGCACGTGTTCAATCTGGTTGTGAACAGGTTCCTGAAGTTTTCCACCCATCTGCAAGACATTCTAAAAATGGCCAGGAAGCTGTGCATGCACTTCAGCCATTCGTACAAAGCCAAGCACACCCTCCTCGAGTTGCAGCGGCAGAACAGCCTCCCCAGCATAGGTTGATATGCGATATTTCCACCCGTTGGAATTCCAAGCCTCCATATGTTAGACCATCTGTATGAACAGATAGATTTTTTGATGAAGCAAGCCGACACGAGTACTCCCTTGTGTAACTTTGATGTCAGCCACTGGCAGCTCATGCGTGACACCTGCCGTTTGCTCAGGCCCACTTTATTTGTCAGTCGCCAGGACTGCGGGATGAATAACTTCATTCCACTGCTTCATGTCCTTGAACAGATGCTAGATGCAAAATCTGTCTGGTCTGGTCATTGGAGAAGGAGTGACTACATCTCTTGGCCACATGAGTCCAGAGGGGGCTGAACTGAAGGAGGAGGACATTGCAAATATAGCATTTCCTGGTCAGCTCTGTTATGGATCCACTCCTGTTTGTTTTCGGCTTTAGCAATACTGATGGATTATTGACCGATTGAAAGCGGACACTGACGGATGAAAATAATGGCAAAATGATCAGTGACGTCAATGCAATATTACTGCCTACACCCTCTCCACTCTTTTGGGGGGTTTCTACATGTATCAGCGTTTAACAGAACAGTCGTCATCTATGGAATCATCTGATGTCAGTGTAAAAAGAGTGCACTCTTTGATGTTATAGTGGGATCTTGGCCCTCAGCTCAGTCCTTTTGAGCTGGCACAGCCGTTACCATGTCAGGCTGCGTTCCCACTTCGCTTATTTGGTGAAGTTGGCCCCTGTAAGTGCCCATGGAATTGAAGAGTGAAGCGATTCTAAGAGCGGCATGTCATACTGAAACACAACATTAATTGAAGACCAAACCACGCTCCATATGCATATTTAAGCATGGCACAATGTTCTACAACACCCTACAGGATCTCTGCAGTCAGGAAATACATGTTTTTTAATGTGATCCGTCCTGATTCGATTTGGGTTGAAAATTTTTTCAACAAATTCGCCCATTTCTAATTGGTACCTTATTTACTTTAACCCCTTCCCACAAATTGGTACAACCAGGAAGTTTATAGCAAGGCATGCAGCAGCCTGGTGGGACTGATAGGGCTGAGTATTTGAGTATTTGCTGGATGTGCCTGTTACAATGGGAAAATATGTATGTACTGTATACTTGCGAGTATATTATGATATTCACAAGCATTTCCACTAGTTAACAGGTAGCTAGCGTCATGCGACTGTGCTTGATCATTGGGAAACTGTTGGTTGGATTCCATGGACCAAACACATTTCAAGGAACAGGAGTCCTTGCATCATACATAATTATGGTACAAGAAGTGCTTGCCAGCCGAACAGCATTGCTCTATGTTTGGCTGTTATAATCTTGTACATATGGGTGGTATTATGGTGGAAAACAAAAGAGAACAGGTTAATAAGCAGTACTCAACAATTAACCAATCGTTATCTACCACCCATAAAGAGGCAAATAGACCCATAAACCATTGTATGATACCAAGCAGTAAATAATGTTTATGAGGGTGGGAAGTTGTGTTGCCTCCCGGAAAGGGAAATTTTGGGTAAGCAAATTTCCACCTTCCTTATCATCCTTTTGGCATCACACAATGGCAATTACAAAGCAGTACTCAGTGGATGGGATCTTATATCGCCTTATTTAATACCGTTCTACCAAAGGCAGAACCCTCTGAGGCCTGGATGCCCAACCTATAGTGTTTTATAAATGTAGATGTTAATGCCAACATAGTCGCTTTGCAGATTTCTTGTAATGGAATCTTTCCAAATTCTGCCCAGAATGCTCAAGTGGATCTGGTGGAATGTGCTCTAATCTGTGATGGGACTTCTCCGCCTGACAAGATATAGCATTCTTTGATGATATCCTTGTTCCATCTTGCTAGTAGAGATTTACTAGCTTTGCAACCTTTTGATGGGCCATGGAATTGAAGGAATAGGGCATCATCTTCAGAGATATAGTTAATAATTGCTCTCCTTACATCCAGTTTGTATAAGGCTTTTCGTTGTTCATTCTCCGGACCTGGAAAGAAAGTTGGCAAACATATCTCTTGATGAATGTGTGTATCCGAGAAAATTTTTGGAACAAAACTGGGATTAGTTCGTAATATAATGCAGTCCGATAATATACATGGGCACCCCAGCCCTGGGAGGAGGCATCCGTCAAGGACTATTTGTTGATGATGAAAGTATGGGTCCTGCCCATACTTAGTCTGGCGGATCGAAAACAAAAGGCTAAGTCTGCCTTGGAACTGGGAGGAAGAGACATCAGAGAATCCAGATGTTGAGGGTTCTTGTTCCATGATGAGAAGATATCCCATTGGAGGCATTTTATATGAGCTCACGCTTCTAAAGTTGATGTCACGTGGCCCAACATTTTCATCACTTGATGATAGAATACCCTGTGGGCCGACATTAAGGACAAAATCCCTGTCCTGAACTTCTTTTTCCTGACCTGCCAATTTCAGGTTCATAGAGCGTGAATTGATTAAGAAGCCCAGAAACTTTATCTCCTGTACTGGACATAACTTGGATTTCTCCAGATTCATTATTAAACCATGTTCTTCCAACTTCAGTTGTACCATCTGAAGATGACGGCAAAGTATCCCGTTGGATTGTGCTAGAAAAAACCAGTCGTCTAGGTATGGCACTATTGTAACTCCTTGAAGACACAGGGCTTAATACAACTTTGACCTTAGTGAACACCCTCGTGGCAGAGGATATCCCGATTGGAAGACACTTGAACTGAAAATGGACTACTCCCACTAGCTTATGGAATGCTATTCTGAGAAATTTCCTGTGTGTCAGCAGAATGGGAACATACACATAAGCATCTGATAGGTCCACAGACACCGTGAACTGATTTTTCTGTAACAATATCAGAATAGACCGGATAGTTTCAATTTTGATATTTATTTAAATATGAAATTTATTTAAATATGTTAGGTTTTGAGACCAAAAAAACATTTTAATAAATTCCTATTTTGTGCTGGAAGACTGCGACTTCTTCTATCGCATACTTTCTCAAGAAGTCCAAAACATGGGACCAAAGATTCTCGTCGCAATGATTGACAACACATCTGTCTGGAGAATGCACCCACAATTTTGAGGAAGTCCTTAACCATGATGCATAGAAACAAATGTAGACGCCATAGATCTGAGGTCTTGGGGTTAACAGGCTTCTTCTTAAAGAAGTTGCCCCCTTGTTGGGTTTGAGACTTTCTGTTTGGATCAAAATTGACTGATCTTCCTAGACCTCGGAGATCTATTACCTTGAAAACTAAAGGATTTAAAAGATTTAGATTGTTTCTCAGGAAATGCAAATTTATTTTCTGACAGTGATTCCAGGACTCCTGATAATTGGGGACTAAACAGGCTCTCCGACTGGAATGGAAGGTTAAAAAAATGCAGTTTTGCTGGTATATATCTCCTTCCCACAACTTGGAAATTAGCAATTCCATAGAAGCGTTCTTGATGACGTCCAGAGGGGTATCACAGAGGTACTCTGGAGCATTTTTTAAATGCTGGTAGGGACTGAAGGATCTCCTCCATTGGAACCTTATCCCTAAGTTCCTGAGTGAGTTGGCTTAGCCAGATCCTTAGTACCCTAGCAACTGGTACAGAGGTCAGTGCTACTCATCATACTTGTTGAGATATTTAAATAAATTAAGCTGACTTTACAAAGTAACCTGAAAGCTTAATGCAAAGTAATGAGGTAACTATGTTAATGTATGACCACAATGTGAGTGATTGTGTGTGGGGGGAAGGTTAACATAAATTTTATATTTTGTTTGTGATATGGTATTGATATTGTGTTTGTAATGTTGAGGACCCCCACCCCAACCCTGGGTGTGCAAGGTCAGATTCATACTTTTTACCAAAAACACCTGGTCTTGGGGGTCTTGGGGGCACAGGAAGTGAAATCGAGTGGCCCATGCAACCTCCAGCAGAGCACAACACTTGATGGAGGTTGCAGCCTGAAAGGCAGGGTGGTCCCTTTCACTAGCTTCAGTGAAACAGTGCCTTGTCAGCAAGGGAGGACTGTCACAAGGTCCCTGTTAGATGTACGCCCATTCTGTAATGTTATTGCATTGGGTCAGAAAGCAGCCTCATTAGACGGAGAACATGGATGTATGGATTCCTGGTATGAAAAAAAAGAGAAACCCAGGTTGAAAGGGATAAATTATCACCTAAAGGGCACGCTAGAAAAATATAATAATCAAAATATATACATGCAATGCTCAAACATTCAAAATACATATGATGGTACAAAAAGTTTCAGCCGGTGAAATACAAGTCACTTATCGGTTAAGCCTCCATCCTGCACAGCCACTGGAATGTAAGTGAGGGTGAACAGGTTTCCTCAAACACAATGGGGCACATTTACTTACCTGGTCCAGTCGCGATCCAGCAGCACGTTCTCTGACACTGATTCGGGTTCTGCTGGCATTCACTAAGGTTGTGCGCCCGATGTTCACTAGGTGTCGCTGCTGCGCTGAAGTCTGCCGAAATTCACCTCCTTTGTCCCGTTGTATGTGAGTGCTATTTTTGCGGCACAAAATTTTCTTTAAATTCCGTGGTTTTTCCGAATCCGTTGGGTTTTCTGACGGCCACGCCCCCCAATTTCTGTCGTGTAAAATCCGGCACTGATGCACCACAAACCGATTGCGGGCAATTTGGCGCAAATCTGAAAAATTCAGGAAACCCGGCGGTAAAACGCCTTAGCAAATGTGCCCCAATGTTTAGCATGACCTTTCCTTGAACAACTGGCACAGGCTGTATGAAACAGTAGGAAACCCGAAACTCCCTGAATCGAAGGGTGTATTCATACAAACATATACATCCCCCACAGGCGTCATACGTCCATCTGAATGCAGCCTAAATAGACCAGAACCTCCCTATGGAAGTTCATAGAGTGGAGGCAATGCTGCTTTTGAATCATGGGTGAAGCACATTTGATAATTAAACTTTGCTCCACTATCATTCTTCTGCACACACCAGGGTCCTAGGGAAAATTGAGACACAGGCATTCAATCAGTTCACTAGTTTTCAGAATCATAACCATAACTCCATTAACATTAAATAAAAATTGTCCAATCAACTTCACAACACTGGACTAAAAGTCAAGTGTGGACACATCTTTATGCCCAAGTAGATTTTATGCTTGGTGATGTCATCCCTGGGAGCATGAGATTCCATCCAGCTAGTCTCCGTAAAGAGGAAGGTTTTCTAACAGTGACTGCTTTTCCTATTAAATTACGGAGCAGTCATGGAGCCCAATTATTTCCTGATTTTTGTCATGTTACTTATTTAGATTTGTATGAAGCTGACAGTTTTGTTTTACAATACAATTATGCTATTTGGGCTCCAAGACAGCAGCAGACTTTTCACCACAGCTCATTCTTTCACATACAATGAAAATTGATGCTCTAAACAACCTTATATAAAGCAAAATTCACGCAAAGATGACATTTCATAAATATCAACTTAACTTAAAGAAGGTTGTTTACTAAAAAGTATTCTGAACATTTTCAGTGATGTCATTAAAGCTCTGGTTTATTTATGTCACCAACTAGAGGCTAGCATCATGAACATTTTCGTTATGTTAAATTCTTTGTGCTGCACAGAATTTAACATAACATATGAAAATGTTAAACACAACCATCCAACGGGTTAGTTGACTTCGTCTGACCATAGTGCGAAAATTTGATTCGGGAATTAAGAGTTGACCCGACCTTGCCCGGAACACGGACCCCATTTAAGTCAATGGGGACCCGAATTGTAACACCCAAAATACTGTAAAATGGAAGAAGTAAGGGGCAATGGTTAAAAAGTGGTGGTTATAACAGGGAACCTGCCCTGACAAAAATGGGCTAGGAGAAGTACATAGATTATTACATAACATAAATATGAAATAAACAGAGAAAAAAATGTTAATGTCATTGAGGTTAAAGACCCTCTGCATGATCTTACTAAGTCCTTGCCTGTCTGACTGACCCTAAGAGCAGCAACCTCTCTCTGCCTTTTTCTCCTGTCTGTAGTGGCGATAGGACATGTGATCCCACCTCTTATTCTGCAGAATCACATGTCCCACTTAGCCAGTCACAGCCATGCTAAATGTGAATATGGATGAGGTTGTTAAGGGGCTGTAAGCTGGTTTATTGGCTGCTCAGCAATCAATTTACCAGCTTGCCATGTTTTCCCATTTTCTGAACATGCGGAGTTGAACATGTCATGTTCGTTACAGATCTAACCAATGCTAGTGATAATATTGAATATTCCGTGCAATGTACTGGATAGCGGGTAAAAGTTCCAAATGTGTTGAAAAAAAGCACATTTGAGCCATTTTCTTTTCTTTTGACACCTCCCCTTTCTTCTTTGGGTCCATGTGATCAAGAAAATACCAAATTAATATAACAGTTATTGTTTTAGTACATTTAAAAAATGTTAATCTTTTGTAAAAAAAAAAAAAAACCATTTTGCTATATTCTGAAGCCAATAACTTTTTCCATTCTTCAGTGTACAGAGGTGTATAAGTTCTCATTTTTTTCCGGGATGAGATTTTTATTTCTACTATTATAGAAACTGTACAATCTTTTGATAACTTTTTATTAGAATTTTTATGTATGGCAAAAAAGTGGGGATTCGGACACTTTGGGGCTATTTTCCATTATGGGGTTCACAGCCGGGAATAAGTGTTTTCATATTTCAATAGATTTACCTAACATACCTAACATAATTATCATTTAATTTGTTTATTTTTATATCAGTTCTAAGGAAAGGGGGTGATTTGAACATTTAGGTTATTATTTGTATTTAATTTTTTAAAATTTTCTGCTGTATTTTTAGACCCCCCTCGGGTACTTAAACCTAAGGTGGTCTAACTGATCCTAACATATGCTGCAAATCTATTCTGTATTGCAGCATATGGGGATTTCCTCACTAATCTATAATAGTGTGCCACATACACATAGACTCCTGCTTGTCACAGCAATGAAACAACACCCCCACCCAATGACATCACAAGGCGAAGCAACAATCTGGCTCATAGTGGTGGCGCCCATACATCAGCCGGAATTTAAATCACCCCAGCAGCTTTCGAGGACTGATCGCAAGTGTTAGCAGTGGGTGCTTTCTGCATGACACAGCAAACACTAATGTGTATGCCCTTGAGCCAATGTGTAAGCCCTTGAGCCCTCTTAATACACATTCTGCCGCACCATGAAGTTGGAGAAAGGCAAGGGGTTAAAGGTGAACCACGTGAGGAGCTTGCCTGTGGGCAGCAGGGTCTGATACAGATCAAGTATATTGCAAATATACTGCAATGCAGTAGAACTGCAGAATATTGTATCAGGAATGATACATCATAGCCCAGAAATAAACATAAACATCTCTCCACTTATTCCAAAATGCATAATATATGATAATATATTCCAAATCACTGCCCCATGTGGTGAACTGTGCTGAAAAAAGTAAGCCTAATGCCACTTTGTTTGTCCTTTCATCACAATGACACATCTCAATAAAAGGTGATCAAAAAGACTTACAGTTTGCAAAATGTTATTGAAGACATCAGATCATTCCCCCAAAATTACAACTTACCCAGTTAATGAGCCCGAGGGGGTCTGGAGTTGTTGCCAGAGAAGAACAATGAACATAACATGTCTCACCCAAGCTCCCCTCCCTCTACCTTTGTAATCTAGCAGCAGCAGGATTTTCAGGGGGTTAGGGGGCATTATCTGCTTATTTAAGCTTCAGCACTGAGGAGCTCTGGAAACCCCCAATGCCCTTCTGGATTATTAGCATAATTATAAAAGTTGATGTTAGACGTAAGGATGGATGACAAATATAAGATTACCAATCTCAGTTCCTGGATCTATGAGTGTCACTGCTTTATTTACGAAAGGGTAAAGGTTCTTAGGGCAGCACTGACTATCAATTTAGCTTTAAAGTTAATTTAAGTCCTCCACAAACTTTACATTATTCCCAATTCTTCATGTCAGCATGTATTTAGAAATACATTTTGGAATCTTTAACAATGCACAATGAGTTGAAGGTAAATACCTTAGCAAACTTAGTTGGTATATTTTTTTCCAGGATAAATTATTCAACACCAAAAGTATTATTTTATTGTTCAGTTATAATTGTAGTCAATTAAAGGCTTTTATAGAAATTGCTCAAATGAGACCTTCAAAAACAGAAGGTTTAAATTTAACAGATTGAGGTAGGTGTTTAATTGTATAGGACAGCTTGAGTGCTGCCTAATATAGACGTATGTGATAATGTTTTCCTTATAATACTTTTCCAGTAACTCTGTCTGAAATTAGATCTCTGCATGATCCACAATAGGACTAATGTTAGAAAATGAAACACTGAATATGCTTAATTCTTTTATACTATCTGTTATTATGTTGTTTTGTTCTTATTTGTCCGTAAATGACTACTTTCTAAAAAGGCAAAGTGTAACTGTCAAAAGTTTAATGAAAACCTATTATATCCTTTCAGACATGTTAATGGTCGCAAGTGGTAATATGCAATAAAATAACTGGTTTGCCACAATTTCAAAATTCAGACATTGGCTGAGTGGGTTAAGTGGGTGCATTGCTGAAATTATGTAGTAGTAAAATAGTATCAATTTATAGTGAGTAGGTAGAACCAGGCAGAGAAAAGTGATCAAACGTAATTTCTGATTAATATCATGGATCAATGCTAATCATTATACTGTAGGTATATTGTGCATGTATTTGTTGTTCAGGTGGTATCAAAGGAGTTGTCAAAATGCACCGTTCTTGTATAGGTTTCTTGAGTTAAAAGATGAGCAGTTTGAATTGATTCAATAAAATTCGGCTCAACCCCCATGTTAACAACTGTGATTGGCGATGGCACAATCACTGGCATTAACTCTTTAAATGCTGCTGGCAAAATTGCAAGTGGCATTTAAACAGCTGCAAATAAGACACAACAACACTTGCATGCCAACGCCAAACAATAGCAGCCATTTAAATGCCACTTCCAACTTTAACCGGTTAAGGACCGGGCCCTTTCCTGTTTTTCCATGTCCATTTTTCACTCCCCACCTTCAAAAATCTATAACTATTTTTATTTTTACACGTAAAGAGCAGTGTGATGGCTTGTTTTCTGCGTAACAAATTGCACTTCATAGTGATGGTATTAAATATTCCATGCCATGTACTTAGTATGTTGAGAAAATTGTTGACGTACCGTGTGTTAGCCATGTACTTGGAAGAGGGAAAAAAATTCCAAATGCAGTGAAAATGGTGAAAAAACGCATTTGAGCCATTTTCTTGTGGGCTTGGATATTACGTCTTTTACTGAGTGCCCCAAATGACATGTCTACTTTATTCTTTGGGTCGGTTCGATTAAGGGGATACCAAATTTGTATAGGTTTTATAATATTTTCATACATTTACAAAAATGAAAACCTCCTGTACAAAAATTATTTTTTTGATTTTGCCAACTTCTGGCGCTAATAACTTTTTTATACTTTGGTGTACGGAGCTGTGGGTGGTGTCATTTTTGTGAACTTTTATAATATTTTCAATTATATAATTTTTAGGACTGTACGACTTTTTGATCACTTTTTATAGATTTTTATATATTTTTCAAAATGGCAAAAAAGTGCCATTTTCGACTTTGGGCGCTATTTTCCGTTACGGGGTTAAACACATTGAAAATCCGTTATCCTATTTTGATAGATCGGGAATTTTCAGACGCGTAGATACCTAATGTGTTTTTGATTTTTACTGTTTATTTATATTTATGTCAGTTCTAAGGAAAGGGGTGTGATTTGAAATTTTAGGTTTTTTTTATTATAATTTTTTTTTAATTTTTTTTTTTTTTTATTTTTACTATTTATCAGACAACCTAGGGTTAAAGTACCCTAGGTTGTCTGATCGATCCTATCATATACTGCCATACTACAGTATGGCAGTATATGGGGATTTTCCTCCTCATTCATTACAATGTGCTATCAGCACATTGTAATGAAGGGGTTAAAACGATATAGCCTCTTGTCTTCGGAAGACCCGAGGCTACCATGGAGATGGATCGCCGCTCCCCGATGACGTGACGGGGAGCGGCGATCCCAGGTAATATGGCGCCCATGCGCCGCTATCTTGGCAGCCATCGCTGTGAAAACACCCGCGATTAGTGCTAGCATTTTTAAAGGAAATCTACTAAAAAATCAAGAATGGATAAACCAGGGGTACTTACTCATAAATTCAGGTACCATGACTGTGGTAATGATTATATATTTGTTTGTTTTTCAAGGCAAGTCGCTTGGGGTAGAAGGTCTTTATCGGTTTTGCACATCAAGAGACTGAAATTCTTGCTCATTCTTCCGTGGAAAACAGCTTGAGCTTTGACTTGAGCTTTGACTTGGCCATTCTAATACCTGGATAAGTTTATTTGTGAACCATTCCATTGCAGATTTTACATTATGTTTGGGATCATTGGCCCACATTTACTAAGGCACTTGTGCCAGTTTTCTGTCAGACTTTGCACATTCTTTTCAATGTATACTGCTTGCACAGATATTTGTGGTGCACGCAAAAGTGGCGCAGCTGCACTATTCTTCATGTAACACAAATTTCTGCACTGAAATGGAAGTTCCATTGCTCAGTCGGACCGTGTGCCACATTTAACATGAAAAGTCTGACAGAATTGTTTTGGACACCCATGTTAAAGATGTGCAAGAAAAAGTGGCGCACATTGTCAGAACAGTGTAGAGGGTGCCAGATTCATGAAGAAGGGACGCCAAATATCATTCATCTGGCTCCTCTGCACACTACACAGGCAAACTGCACATGTGTGCCATTGTCTTGTTAAAAGAGAAATCTCTGCCCCAAACTCCAACAGGTTTTCTTCCAGAATGGTACTGTATTTGGCTCCATCCATCTTCCCATCAGTTTTAACCATCTTCCCTGTCCCAGAAGAAAAGCAGGTCCAAACCATATGTGACAGTAGAGCTACTGTGTTCTGGTTTTGCTTTTACGCCAAACATTTTGTTTGGCATTGTGGCCAAAAAGTTTGACTTTGATTTCATCTGACCAGAGCACCTTGTTCAACATGTTTGGTGTTTTTCAGGTGGCTTGTGGGAAACTTTAAACAAGACTTTTTATGGATATCTGTAAGAAATGGCTTTCTTCTTGCCACTTTTACATTAAGACAAGATTTGTGCAGTGTATGACTGATTGTTGTCCAGACCCTCCCACCTCAGCTGTAGATCTCCGCAGTTCATCCAGAGTGATCATGGGCCTCTTGGCCAGGTCTTGGTAGATTTGCAGTGGTCTGACACTGCTTCCATTTCAATATAATGGCTTACACACGGGTCCTTGGGATGTTTAAAGTTTGTGAAATCTTTTTGTATCTAAATCCGGCCTTAAGCGTCTCCACAACAGTATCACAGGCCTGCCTGGCATGTTCCTTGGTCTTTATGATGCAGAACGCTGAGACTATCACAGTGCAGGTGTATTTATACGGAGACTTGATTTCACAAAGGTAGATTATGTTTTTCATCATCAATCGTCTAGGACGACATTGGATAATTCAGAAATCCTCATTAAACTACAGGAGTGAGTTTGCTACACTTTTTAGTTTATTATTTTTTACAAAAGTTTAAAATAAAAATTTTTATACCTGTTTTATGTTTGAAGCCTGAAATGTGGGAAAACGTAGAACAGTTCAAGAAGGCCTAATACTTTCCCAAGGCACTGTATATTCTAGTAGCAGCAGCAGTGAATGGAACGGGAGAGGGGAGACCTGCTCTGATTAGTGTAACAACCAGTAAAATACACCACTGAGGGGCTTTGAAAACACCCACCAGAGCTCCTCTGGCTCATTAGCATGATAATAATAGTTTTTAAAGTTTATTTTAGAAGGAAGGAGGACATGGATAAGAAATATAAGAAGATTACCACAGTCATAGTGCCTGGATCTTTGAGTAAGTGCCACTGGTTTATCATGATAGATTTTGATGGTAGCTTCTCTTTGACCGCTCATCACTAGTGGATGAATCTGTATTGTTATCTGAAGATTTAGATCCTAACCCAGAAACATCTTTCTAGGATCACAGCAAAAACAAGTTTTGTATAAAGACACAAAAAACAGACAGCGCTGTGATAAATCCCCCTATAAGTTTTTGTCTGCTCAGAACCAGTTTACTTTTGCTGTTGCTTTGCTAAATGGCAAGCATGTTTTCAATAGACCATAATATGTATATATATTATATTTTAGATACAATCTTTACCTCTGTTTATAAAAAAATAATAAACATTCTATTAATTTCCAAGTGTAAAATGTCTCTTTCTTATACAAATACATTCCTTATACTTTATTTTTCCATTCTATTTTAGCAATTAAGTTTTGATATGTAAACCATATTAAATTATAATTTTGCAATTACAGATATTAGCATAAAAACATTAGATTTTTAAGGTTCCCAGGACAAATATGTTTGTGGAAAAATGGAAATCAAACTTTTTTTCTTCCATTCATTTAAATATAGATATGTAAATTAATCTCTAAAAATGAAGAACAGAATACATTTACACCTCAGTTTGCCAGAATACAAAAACACAGAAAACAAAGTGTATGTTCCAGAGAAACAGCTGTAGAGAAAAGTATAGCATTTACAAAAACTTTCAATTAATATTCATTAGATGCCACTGGACCAATATCATGCATTTCACAATAGTGAGCAGGGATTTTAATTAATTCTTATGTAATGTAATTCATTCTTTTATTTGGCCAACATTCATCTTAACTATATTATTGCTCTGATTTTGGATGAGTGCATATATTTTAATTTTTTTGAGTTATACCACTTTAACTCACCACTTTATACCACCACTTTAGAAATTTTACAGGCACTTGTTGGTCAACATACAGTATTTTATTGTCCCCCCAACACATAAATGAAGCCTGTCAGTCGATAATTGACGATAGCAGTCGCTTCACTATAATCAACGGTGGAACATAAGAGAATAGTTATTTAACCCTTTATCACCAATGCTTGTTTTCAGCTTAATGACCAGACTCTATTTTTATAATCTGATGTGTCATGATAATTGGTTATAACTTCAGAATGCTTAAACATATCCCAGTGATTTTGAGATCATTTTCTTATGACACATTGGGGCACATTCAATAAGATCAGCTCAAATTGCAGTTTGCCTGTGTAGTGTGCAAAGAATGCCAGATTCATGATTTGTGGTGATCGTTCTTCAGGGAACTGGCACTCCCTGCACTGCTCTAGCAGAGTGCATCAACTTTTTGTGGTTCACCTTTAACATGGTGCGTGCAACACAAATTTGCATTTTAAATGTAGTCAACTGTCCGACTGTGCACCTGAATGCCCATTTCAATGACGAAAGTTGTGTTGCATGAAGAATAGTACAGCCGCGCCACAAAAGGGTTGTGTGCGAAACACAGGTGCCTCAGACACTTAATATGTACATGTGCAAGCAATTTTCACGTAAAATAATGTGCAAAGTCTTCCAGAAGACTGCAAGCACCTTAGTGAATAAACCACATTGTACTTCATGTTAGTTGAAAAATATAAGTTTCTGAAAAAAAAAAAAAAAATTGACAAAAAATTCTGTACAATTCTTCATTTTCAAAGCTTAAAATGCTCTACTTTCTGGACAGATAGTCAGACCACCCAAATAGCCAACCAAATAAATAACATGATGATAACTATGATGACCTGGTTTTTATGTGTCCTTTCATTTTTCTAGGATGTTATTTGGCTTAGAACTTTAGGTGCAATTTTTTTTACTGTTTTTCATGAAAATTGCCAAGACTCACATTTTCTGGAACAACTCAGCTTTCAAGTGGTTTTGAGAGGCCTAATGTTAAAAAAAATACATTCATTTAGGCCACAAATTACATTTTCACAATGGATTAAAAGATTAAATGGTTTGCTAACCAAATATAACAGTCATTGGGGCACATTTACTTACCCGGTCCATTCACGTTCCAGCGGTGGCTTCTTTGACGAGCGTTCGTGTCTTCCGGCGATTCATGAAGGTCCTGCGCCCGATGTCCACCAGGTGGCACTGCTGCGCCGAAGTCCGCCGAGGTGCCCCGGAGTTCATCGTCTTCATCGTGGTGCAATTGAGTATGGCCCGTGCGACCAATTTTTTTTTTTAGATGCGGCGGTCTTTCCGAATCCGTCGGGTTACCGTTCGGCCACGCCCCCCGATTGCCGTCGCATGCATGCCAGCGCCGATGCGACACAAACCGATCGTGTGCGCCAAAATCCCGGGGCAATTCAGGGAAAATCGGCGCAATTCAGAAATATTCGCGTAACACGTCGGGAAAACGCGAATCGGGCCCTAAGTAAATGACCCCCATTGTATTGTCACATTGTACAGGCTCTAAAACTTACATTTTTTTTTCTTAATGCAAAGATATGAGGGCTTATTTTTTGCAGGATAAGATATGCTGTATATGCTCAAACTTACTAAATAAAGCCTATATACGGGAAAATTGCATTTGTTTTAGCTTCCACATATTTTCAGAAGCATAACTTCTATATTTTTCTATCAACAGAGCTGGTTGATATCTTAGTTTTTGCAAAAAAAAGTTGTTCTTTTCAGTGATATCATTTTGGGGTAACCGTTTTTGATCACTTTTTAGAAAAGTTTTTGCGATGGTCTTTGAGGAAAAATTACCAGAAGTTTTTTTATTTCATTTACACTGTTCATTGTGCGGGTTCAGTATTGCTTTAGATTTATTGTACAGATTGCTACAGACATGGCGCTAACAAATATGTAGGGTGCTTTTGTGTCTTTATACTTGTTTGATTTTTATATGTAAATGTATTGAGGATCAAGTGGAAATACTCTTGCTTTCAATCTTTGCTGTGTGTTCTTATAGAATACAATGGAATTTTTAGCTTCTGTTTGTATGAAATGTGAACACAAAAACACCAAACAATAAAACAAAAGAGACAGCTGTATTGGGAAAACCTTGTATGTAACCCTCACACATAACAGTGTTGGCGCTTTGGAAAAGGGATAGCCAACATAACTTTTCTCCTGCAAAAATGACTTACTTTGCATAGTCAGATACCTTAAATATGAACATTTATTATCTCTTGAAATTAATATAAACGTGTGAGCTTCGCATGACCCATATAGGAAAATAAAGAATAACAAGCAAAACACTTACATATTAAAGAAGATTCATCAATGTGTAAGGCAAATTCCAGCAGTAAGCAACTTTTACTTGCTTGACTAATATATGCAACAAATTTTGTAATCTACGAGACACAAATGACTGTAGGTTATTGCTGATCAGGACGGGACAGGGAGGTTATTATAAGCATCAACCATCAGGTTATCTGATAGTAGATTTACTTCAAAGGAAATCTACCACTACAGTAAAGTAAAATTAAGCTAAACATACCTATTGTCCTCTTCATGTCGATTCTGGAGCTGGTCTACTTTAACCTTGACACACTGGGACTGCCTGAAAAAAAGGCATCTAAAAAGCAGGCGGGATTGTGGGGACCCCACGTCCAGTGCTTTGCGCTGCTAATTAGTTGCACCTCCTGTCTGACATCACTTTCCTCTCCAACATTGCTTGAATTCACATCTTCTATGTGATAGATACCTCCCTCTCCCATGTTGGAGAGGGAGGTGACGTCACACATGAATAATTAGCAGCCATTGAACCAGACTTCGTGTCCCCGTGCTCCGGCCTACTTTTTATAAGTCATTTTTTTAGGTGATCCCAGCGTGTCAAAAACATAGAAGATGAAAAATGGATCAAAAGAGGAAGAGGACAATACGTGAGTATGTTTAGCATAATTTTACTGTACTATAGTGGTAGATTTCCTTCAAAGTCAAACATGATTCTTCAACCATCAACCATCAAACTCAACCATCAAACTCAAACATGATTCGTCCCATCACTTCTATAATTACCTTACAGGTTTCTGCGTTGTCCTTTCTCTCCTCTCCGTCCCGGCTGCAAATCTTTCTATAACAATGGATCAAACAATCAGAAGTGTGTCATGGTTGGTAGCAACACATCACTTCCGGTCCACTGGTTGGAGCAGCCATTTGGATTTTAGAACCTTTGGTTCAACATTTTGGTTCCACATTTGATGCTCCAGTCTGCCCCTCCGTTCTTCTATTTAAGTTTGGAGTTTGGCCCGTGTCTTGTTTTAAAACGTTTTTTATTAAGATTTTTATTTTTTTCAGCCAAAACAAGAAAAGCATTCACATTGTTAGCTAGTATATCAGGAGCAGATAGTACACAGACCTTGTAGACATTAATAACAATGGATCAAACAATCAGAAGTGTGTCATGGTTGGTACAACATCACTTCCGGTCCACTGGTTGGAGCAGCCATTTGGATTTTAGAACCTTTGGTTCAACATTTTGGTTCCACATTTGATGCTCCAGTCTGCCCCTCCGTTCTTCTATTTAAGTTTGGAGTTTGGCCCGTGTCTTGTTTTAAAACGTTTTTTATTAAGATTTTTATTTTTTTCAGCCAAAACAAGAAAAGCATTCACATTGTTAGCTAGTATATCAGGAGCAGATAGTACACAGACCTTGTAGACATTAAGCTGTAAGCTGAGAAAACACTCCACCTTTTTATTCTGGAACCAACTCAGCTTTCACGTGGTTTTGAGAGGCCTAATGTTAAAAAAAATACATTCATTTAGGCCACAATTACATTCCATGGATTAAAAGAGTAAATGGTTTTGCTAACCAAATATAACAGTCATTGGGGCACATTTACTTACCGGTCCATTCACGTTCCAGCGGTGGCTTCTTTGACGAGCGTTCGTGTCTTCCGGCGATGCATGAAGGGTTCACTGCGCCCGATGTCCACCAGGTGGCACTGCCTGCCGCGAAGTCCGCCGAGGTGACACGGAGTTATCGTCTTTATCGTGTGCAGTGAGTATGGCCCGGGCGACCAATTTTTTTGTTTAGATGCGGCGGTCTTTCCGAATCCGTCGGGTTACCGTTCGGCCCCACGCCCCACGATTGCGTCGCATGCATGCCAGCGCCGATGCGACACAACACCGATCGTTGCGCCAAAATCCCGGGCAATTCAGGAAAATCGGCGCAATTCAGAAATATTCGCGTAACACGTCGGGAAAACGCGAATCGGGACCCTAAGTAAAATGACCCCATTGTATTGTCACCTTGTACAGGCTCTAAAAACCTTACATTTTTTTTTCTAATGCCAAGGATATGAGGGATTATTTTTTGCCAGGATAAGATATGCTGTATATGCTCAAACTTACTAAAATAAAGCCTATATACGGGAAAATTGCATTTGTTTTAGCTTCCACATCTTTTCAGAAGCATCACTTCGATATTTTTTCTATCAACAGAGTGGTTATATCTTAGTTTTTGAAAAAAAAAAGTTGTCTTTTCAATGTTGATATTCAATTTTTGGGGGTAACCGTTTTTGATCACTTTTAGAAAGTTTTTGCGATGGTCTTTGAGGAAAAATTACCAGAGTTTTTTGATTTCATTTACACTGCTTCATTGTGCGGTTCAGTATTGCTTTAGATTAGTGTACAGATTGCTACAGACATGGCGCTAACAAATATGTAGGGTGCTTTTGTGTCGTTTATACTGTTGATTTTATATGTAAATGTATTGAGATCAAGGTGGAAATACTCTTGCTTTCAACTTGCGGGTGTTCTATAGAATACAATGGAATTTTTAGCTTCTTTTGTATGAAGTGAACACAAAAAAAACACCAAACCATAAAACAAAAGAGGACCAGCTGTATTGGGAAACCTTGTATGTAACCCTCACACATAACAGTTGTTGGCGCTTTGGAAAAGGGATAGCCAACATAATTTTTCCGCAAAAAATGACTTACTTTGATAGTCAGATACCTTAAATATTGACCATTATATCCTTGAAATTAATATAAACGTGTGAGCTTCGCATGACCCATTATAGGAAAATAACGATAACAGCAAAACACTACATATGAAAGAAGATTCTAAAATTGTAAGGCCCAATTCCAGCAGTAAGCAAAACTTTTACTTGCTTGACTAATATATGCAACAAAATTTGTATCTACGGGAGCACAAAGACTGTAGTTAGTGATGATCAGGAGGGACAGGGAGGTTATTAAAGATCAAACCATAAGAGTTATTGATTAGTGATTACTTCAAAGGAAATCTACCACTACAGTAAGGAAAATTAAGCTAAACATACCTATTGTCTCGTCATGTCGATCTGGAGCTGATCTACTTTAAACTTGACACAACTGCGGACTGCCTGAAAAAAAAAGGCCATCTAAAAAGCAGGCGGGATTGTGGGGACCCCACGTCCGGTGCTTTGGGAGCTAATAGGTGCACTCCTGTCTGACATCACTTTCCTGCCAAACATTGCTTGAATTCAATCTTTCTGTGTGAAGATCTTGTACCTTCTCTCCCATGTTGGAGAGGAAGGTGACGTCACACATGATAATTAGCAGCCATTGAGCCAGACTTTGGGTCCCTGTGCTCCGGCTACTTGTATAGGTCATTTTTTTAGGTGATCCCAGCGTGTCAAAAACATAGAAGATGAAAAAGGATCAAAAGAGGGGGAAGAGAGAGGACAAGACGTGAGATGTTTAGATAATGTTACTGTACTATAGTGGTAGATTTCCTTCAAAGTCAAACTGATTCTTCAACCATCAACCAGCAAACTCAACCATCAAATCAAACATGATTCGTCCCCATCACTTCTATAAGTACATTACAGGTTTCTGACGTTGTCCTTTCTCTCCTCTCAGTCCGGCTGCAAATCTTTCTATAACCAATGGATCAACAATCCGAAGTGTGTCATGGTTGGTACAACATCACTTCCGGTTTCCATGGTTGGACCCTCTCTTGAAGTCCCCACTAAACAACTCCCAACCCTCCTACCTCCTTGCCTCAATATTCTACTGATATACACCGACTCCAACTCTACCCCTTCATGAAGCTCGTCTTACTACTGCCGACTTTCACCCATCGCCACTTCTCACCCCTAGCGCCCGCCTCCAACGACACGCATGCAGTACTCACCCACCACCACTTTCTCCTCCGGTCCTAGTTAACGTCTCCGCCCCCCACACGCTATTACTCGCAATCAGCTCCTAACCTCTCTACCCCCCACCCATGACTCCCCCTATCTGCACATAACTTACCCTTACGCATTAGCCCCCCCCGTTCCCTCTCACCATCTCAACCCCCACACAACCTACCACACTCCCTTTACATCAATCACTTCTGCACCCTCTCCACACTTTACCGGCTCCTGATTCTCACCATCCCCCGACACAACCTCCGTCCTTTCCTTTATCGACCTCCTATTCCCAACCCCCCCTACCACTTTCCACACCACCACCCTCCCCCCCATCCAATCACCACCCATTCAAATCGCTCCCTTTCCCAGAGTTGATCCACTACGCTCCTGTCCAACAACCTCTTCCCTACACCCCAACAAGCAACATCCACTATCTGATTCACCGTGGGTAATCCCCCTCTCCGTCGTCCACCTCTCCCACCCGACTTTCTCCACATGATACACACCCCAGTATCCTCCAACTCCCCCCCCCCCACACCCTATAACGCCCCCCACCCTCCTCCTTTCTAGCCTCGATCCTTGGCCGTCATGCCTTCTTAAGTCGACATCACAATGCACCTAACCAGCTGACCCCCTCATTTTCGCCTTCTCCATACACCTCACATCCCCACCCTCATCTCTATTTTTCCAGACACGGCTTGTCCCCTTAATTGTGCTTCATGTCCCCGCTTACCCCCTCCTCTCCTACATGCTCCGTTTAATATTCACTTACGGTCACGTGATTATTCGGCAGCTTCTGGAGCAGCCATTGGATTTAGAACCTTTGGTTAACATTTTGGTTCCACATTGATGGCCAGTCTGGCCCTCCGTTCTTCTATTTAAGTTTGGAGTTTGGCCCGTGTCTTGTTTTAAAACGTTTTTTATAAGATTTTATTTTTTTCAGCCAAAACAAGAAAAGCATTCACATTGTTAGCTAGTATTCAGGAGCAGATAGTACACAGACTTGTAGACATTACGCTGTAAGCTGAGAAAACACTCCACCTTTTTTGCAGTAATAAAAAAATCAGTTTATAATATACTCTGAATGACCTTAACCTATAAGCAGGGAAAAACCCATAAAAGGGTATTGGAGTCAGAGGGAGAAGGGGGGGGGGGGGTTGTTCGATTGTAGCCCACAAAGTCGAGTTGTAAATCTGAAAAAGTTCCATGATGTGATCTTATTTAAACTTTGTGGTGTATCTAGTCAGAAGAAGTATTTGTTCTTGTTGCTCCATAGACGCCCGAGCACAGTGTGCTAACTCCTTCTGCTATAGATTTCATTGACATCATCTACCCACTCCTGTATGGTCGGTGGGTTGTCCGACCTCCATAATCTGGGTATGAGGAGTTTGACAATTATGGCTACATTCTCGTTTACCCACCAGCAACCTAGTGAGCTGGGCACTAACATTGTTAATATAGACTTATGTTACTGGTTACCGTTTATGATATCATAAGTCATGCATACTCTGTATAGGGCAATATCCCAGGGCATAGGTAAGTAATATTAATTAATATAGTTATATAATATTAGTTATATTAGGTATTAATATTAAATTGATGTCCAATTCTCCTCCCTATACATATTACATTATAATTATATCCACAGCATTTACTAGAAACTATGCACATATTGCATATGAAACAGTATATGTCTTATTTCTGTTTTATGATGTACTTATATATTTATGAATTGTTATCATTATGACATATTCCACAGTTTCTGATGAGGCTCTTATGCCCGAAACATCAAAATAAAATGAATGTGAATTGCCAATTCAATGTTCAATAAAGAATATTGGTTAGTCATCTACAAATTATTGTGCTGGATATTATTTGCTGTTGAAGAAGGGCTGGACACCTACTGTGCACTAACAATTTTTTCCCTAAGTTGGGATGGGTATATGAATATCAAATCTGAGATAGACTGATACATAGAGAAATCAATCCTCACGAATAGGGGAAAACAATCAGTTCAGTGGTAGGTTCTGATGATAAGAATGGAAACCATGCATGAATGAACACTAGGTCCCATTCTCACTAATCATGGAGGCTGCAGTTTGAGTATGGGTCTTTGGGAGCACTAGAAATTGCCAAGTGCAGCTCCCGCTAGCTCTAGCAGTCTCATAGACAGCAGCTCAGTGGGAACCAGTAGAGAGTTCCCCAACAATTAGATTTCTTATTTAACATTTATTAAAAAAACAAAAACATGCTTTTCACATTTTTGACCAGAAGTATTTATTTTCTTACTAAATTAGACCCTATAATATTGTTGTTTTGCTGCTTCATATGTGTCGTTTCATGCTGACATCCAAATTAATAAATATTTTTACCACATATTTTCTTTTTGGAGAAAAAACAATTTGCAAATTACAACTGAAATGCTTTTAAGATAACATATTTAATGTAATAAGTAAGGAATGATCAGTTCTTGAAGGTTTGCACCAAGGAAGGGAGGTTTTATGAGTGGGAAAGGTGATAAGATTTGAAATCTCTCCCTTCTAAAAACAAAAATACAGGTTTTGTAATTGAATTAATGCGATTTGCTTCCCATCTATACATTGAAGGGCAGATCTGTATTTCATGCTTACTAATATGAATAATGTTGTTGTTGTGTATCATCTACATTTCATTTATTTTATGCTTTCATTATTATTGTAAAAGCACATAACAGAATGGAAAATATTTTCAACTGAGAAAAAAACACAATAATATAGAAGTTGATGATTTTTATTTAAAAAATACACATTTGAAAAATAATTTCTACTGATATTGAAACGTTAGTCTGTCTACAAACAACTTTGACCACTTTGAACACCAAACGTTAGCATGTGTTTTAGACATGGCATTGAGAACTACTACTGATGGACACAGCTGTGGGGTGCCGTTATATAGCTGCTTCAGGCAGTAAGAGTACATTATTTTATTATCAAAAAACTGAAGCAATTCATTAAGTATGCTGAAGGTTATTTTTATTGAAGTGGCATGGCAAACAAAAATGTGACATTTTGTACGGCAGCCTTGTCAAACAGAGCCATTGAGGGATATAGATGAAGAGCCGTGTTTTGTCATGGAAGGGTGCGCAGCACATGGGATCGCTGTACCCTTCCACCACCAAAACACAGTCTTCATCTATATCCCTCCAGGCTCTGTTTGACTGTCTGTGCCGAAATGCCACATTTATGAGAACAGTGCAAACTGCACTATTAACAGTTTGCCTGTATGTTGTGCAGAGACGCATGTTCGTGATGCCACAACAGGGTTCACCTTTAGGGCGTGCAACTTTCTGTCTGACTTTGCATATCACAGGATCCAAATGAGCACCGGAACACCCCATCAGTGGAGAAATTTGTGTTGCTTAAAGAATTGTGCACCAGCATCACAAAAGGGTCACGTGCAACACAAATATGGTGGGGACCCTTCTTAAATGCTGTGCAAGCAGGTGTACTAGAAAGATCTTTCAAAGTGCGACAGAGAACTGGTGCGAAGAGCTTAGTAAAAGTGCCAGTATGCTTGCTGTAGCCACTTGAATAAGTATAACCTTCTACTTAAGTACTGCTGCCATTTTTTACACTTCTCTTATCGGAGGAGGATCCTAGCAGTGAGCACCCAAATGTTGAAGTGCAGGTGTACAACTAAAAAAGCCATTATTTTATTGTTTAGAAGTGTGAATGGCCAAAATGATGTAGAGAGACTGGACAAGTTATTAAGAAAAGCTACTTGAACTATGGTGGCTAATATAATAACTTCACTTATGGAGAGAAGAATTTTAGCCCAATTTAAATGCATAATGAAATAAATGGCACTCACCTTACCAGGAGGGTGATCAGCAACAAAGTACATTTAGCAACAAATTTCTTCAAGTATAAGATATAGGAAGCAAAACCCTCTATAATCAAGATACTGGCTACACTACTATAGAAAAGATGAATCAGGTCTGTGATAAAAAGGAGGATATTATTAGGAGTGGGAGTTAGCATATTTTATTTTTAAAATGTGTATAAAATGTAACATTAGTAGGAGTGATGTGAAAGTTGTGTATTGTTATCTTGATGTCTTGTGTAAGTTAACTATAGTGCACAGTTTCCATTTTTGAGATAAATAAGTTAATCTAACCTAATGATCATTCGTTTTTCTATAGACAATAGTGTGGTCCCTCTTTAAATTCAATGGCTAATATTTATTAGTGCGATGTAAAACAATGTTATGACAATTTTGAATATTTTACATTTTTCCTACAACGTTTAGGCACAAAACATTCACACCAAAATACCATGCTACAATTGATTATATTATCTTTCTGACTATCTGTAGGGCAGAAAGTTGGTGGCTTCAGATATTTGACATCTCAGCTTACACAGTAATAAGTAAATATATCTATATATAAATATATATATATAATATATATATCTATATATATTGCGTGTGTTGATTAATTATATTATTATTATGATTAATGCTTATCACAGTAAACATTTAGCTGATGAATTACCTTTCTTAGGGGATCCATGCTTTGACTAACAGGTTAAGCATTCAGAAGCACAGTCATATAGTTCCATGGGATATGTCGAAGTAGCAAAGAGTACATGTTCTTTAACAGGGTAATGTATCCCATTCACATCATAGCTCAAAGAATATAGTGCGACACAGTAATATGTTTTATGAATAGACCCAATATAGAAACATTACTTGTCATACCAGACACATAATTTTTTTCCAGGAAACTGTAAATACATTTAAGAAGGGTACAAAGCACTTTGCATTTTTGCCTGAACATATATATATATATATATATATATATATATATATTATACACTCACGCCACTTTATTAGGTACACCATGCTAGTAACGGGTTGGACCCCCTTTTGCCTTCAGAACGGCCTCAATTCTTCGATGGCATAGATTCAACAAGGTGCTGGAAGCATTCCTCAGAGATTTTGGTACCATATGACATGATGCATCACACAGTTGGCCGCAGATTTGTCGGCGGAACATCCATGATGCGAATTCCTGTTCCACCACATCCCCAAAGATGCTCTATTGGATTGAGATTGGTGACTGTGGAGGCCATTTGAGTACAGTGAACTCATTGTCATGTTCAAGAGACCAGTCTGAGATGATTCCAGCTTTATGACTGGCGCATATCCTGCTGAAAGTAGCCATCAGATGTTGGGTACATTGTGGGTCATAAAGGGAGGGACATGTCAGCAACAATGACCAGGTAGGCTATGGCGTTGCAACGATGTTCAATTGGTACCAAGGGGCCCAAGAGTGCCAAGAAAATATCCCCACCACCATGACCCCACCACACCAGCCTGAACCGTTGATACAAGGCAGGATGGATCCATGCTTTCATGTTGCTGATGCCAAATTTGACCCTACCATCCGAATGTCGCAGCAGGAAATGAGACTCATCAGACCAGGCAACGTTTTTCCAATCTTCTACTGTCCAATTTCGATGAGCTTGTGCAAATTGTAGCCTCAGTTTCCTGTTCTTAGCTGAAAGGAGTGGCACCCAGTGTGGTCTTCTGCTGCTGTAGCCCATCTGCCTCAAAGTTCGACGTACTGTGCGTTCAGAGATGCTCTTCTGCCTACCTTGGTTGTAACGGGTGGCGATTTGAGTCACTGTTGCCTTTCTATCAGCTCGAACCAGTCTGCCCATTCTCCTCTGACCTCTGGCATCAACAAGGCATTTCCGCCCACAGAACTGCCGCTCACTGGATGTTTTTTCTTTTTAGGACCATTCTCTGTAAACCCTAGAGATGGTTGTGTGTGAAAATCCCAGTAGATTAGCAGTTTCTGAAATACTCAGACCAGCCCTTCTGGCACCAACAACCATGCCACGTTCAAAGGCACTCAAATCACCTTTCTTCCCCATACTGCAGGAGATTATCTTGGCCATGTCTACATGCCTTAATGCACTGAGTTGCCGCCATGTGATTGGCTGATTAGAAATTAAGTGTTAACGAGCATTTGGACAGGTGTACCTAATAAAGTGGCCAGTGAGTGTATATATATATATATATATATATATATATATATATATATATATATGCATAAACCTTATTTTTTTACGATTGTATGTAATATTTTTGCAATCTTTATTTTAGTACATGCCCAAAATAAGTTTTTTGTAGGAGCTTAGGACAAAGGAAATTTATGAAAAATGTGAAAGAGGTATTGAATGCTTTTCACAAAGAATATCTGCACAATATACACTGGATTTACAATTCATCACCAATGTTATAATTAATTAAAAAGAAAATTCTACTAAAAGAGTTCAAATTAGCTACAGTTGTTCAACCAGCTCAGAATCACTGAGCTTTGTAAATATAAGTTGAACAGATAAAACTGAACAGTTATATATTTATTAGGTGTTAGATGGATATAAATGAGGCTTAGTACTATTACTACATACCTACTGTGGGCTGATTTGCTATTGAGATTAAAATGCATGTATGAGGCTACCAGACACCACCAGTCAGAAGACCTTCAGAAGCCTTTTACTCACCAGCTATGGAGAAAAGAAAACATGGTGAAAGCTTGTGTACTCAGGGCACTGTTCACATTTCCCACAGTGTATCTGTTGCACAGGCTTCATATTCACCAATATTCTTGGGTCCTATTCAGATTCAGTACTTTTAATATCTTGTGTTCTATTCTGTCAATTTTCCTAGTATGTGGAGAAATTCTCTTACATCCACAATATAAAAATGATCAAAGAGCTATTATATTTTATAAGTTGTATTTGATGAGGAAGGATAAACATTTTTTAGCCACATCAGATCTCAGAAGATGGTTTGATAATCTTTGCCATGGAACTTCACATCCAGTACATATGTGTGTCTCCTCTTAACAGATGGTGTGCTAGGACATGATAACATTGTTTCCCTGTGTCTACTAGTAAACAATCTAGACCAGATGCACAATTAGTATTTGCAATGAATTCATTATGAACAGATAAGTGTAATCAAATCCTTCACTGTGACTTCCATGTCATGTACAAAGTACCTTGGGGACCAAGGGATAGCTTACTCTGGCAATAACCACGGCCTTCTTGAGCTTTCAACTCTTTTGCAACTCTTTCATATATATAATTTAAGATCAGTCCATGTAGTTTTGATTTTTAATAGTAAAAAATAAGGGGACTGTCATGAGGTCAAGAGCACAACCATAAAAGTCAAGATAAGCTTGCAGTAAAAGAGGAGGAGCCAAGAGATCTGGCCATAATTGCTAGTATCGTCTCTTGGTACAAAACCATTTAACCACGTCTGAAGCCCTATTCCAATCTGAAATGTGCGTCAGGGATAGCGTTACCCCTGACATCAAAGCAAAAACGCCAACCACATGGGTGCAACATAGTTGCATGATTATAGTGAAGAGTGTTATGTCTTCATTTTTACATACATGTGCATCTTAGTGTATAACATTGATGATGTAGCTCATACAGTCTTGGATATGGATTGCTATAGACATTTATACATGAATTTGTGGTGTTAAAAATAATTATCTTAGTCTCTGGATATTATTGGGGGTAACTTCCATCTGGATTATATCATCTGCTGTTTTATGATTTTATGAATTCACTGTAAATAAAAATAAAGATTGTATATATATATACCGTATATACTCGTGTATAAGCCGAGTTTTTCAGCACAAAAAAATGTGCTGAAAATCCTCATCTCGGCTTATACACGAGTCAATAGCCAGCAATTTAAAAAAAAAAAAAACTTATATACTCACCCTCCGATGCTCAGCGCTGCTTCCCCGCATGTCTGCGCTGCTCCCCCCATGTCAGCTCGAGTCCTCTTCTGTCTTCTATCTTCTTCTCTCTTCTGTCTTCCACAGGGCGTCGCCATGTTCTTCTTACGGCAGGCGCATAGTATGACGTCAGCAGCGGCCGCGTCATACTATGCGCCTGCCGGCCAGGAAGAGCATGGCGGCGCCCTGCGGAAGACAGAAGACAGAAGAAGATAGAAGACAGAAGAGGACCCGCGCGGACATCTAAGATTTAAGATATTCCTTGTTTTTTGTTGAAAATCCCCTTTCTTAGAGAAAGTTTTCCTGGACATGGGCTCTGCAGGCACTTTATTTGACAATTTTAAATAATATGTCCATAATATATCAAGTATGACCCTGCCAATCCACATGGACATTTAACTTGCACTATTTTTAAAATCTCTTAATGCCTGAAGTACTTTGCTTATTTAAAGTTTACTCAAAGGGGAACCACGGGAATTTCCTTTTATAAGCAAGTTGCTTGACGTGGAGTACTTTGGTCAAATTAATTCTCCCCACCCTGGGCTACTATTGACAGCATTAAAGTCTGGGATCCTGAAAAAAAATTAATGTGGTCTATTTTTTTTCTGTGGCAATGGAACAGTGAAATATGCATTACACTCGCACTGGAGTCCAATGTGTTCTTGATGTAACTTCAATTGTGTTTTCATGCAAAAAAACACACAAGCATGCAACAAAAATTGCATATCTGAAAAAACCATTGAATGCGATCGGTAAGTGTGCAAGTCCTGCATGTCAGAAACTTGTGCACAATATCCGTGTTAAAAGCATTCATGTGAAAGGGGCTTAAGAGTTCTGCAAATTACCATTTTTCAAAAGCATTGTATGAATCCATTGATCAATATATTCATGTTCGATTATATTTATATCTTTCCTACATGTACATTTTACTTATTAAAAATAAAAAAATAAAAATTAGGCTTAACTTTCAGTTAAACGAATGAGTGAATAAAATAAGACTGAAATTTCCCAGTCTGCTAGAGAGCAATTTTCATTGCTATTAATGTCTGATATTCATGAATGTATTAAGAATTGGCTAAAGATTCTACATTTCTTTTTTATGAAAGTGACATCTTTTCCATTTAGAGGAAAAAAAAAGTCATGTATAAAAGTTTCTTGTAGATTTAATTTAATTCAGGATAGCCCATTAAGCAATATACACATAGTGAAGAATTTCTATAAAAGGTAAACCCACAACTTTATTTCATCCTTGAACTCTCATTCACAGT
This sequence comes from Engystomops pustulosus, assembly GCA_019512145.1. Taxonomy (NCBI): domain Eukaryota; kingdom Metazoa; phylum Chordata; class Amphibia; order Anura; family Leptodactylidae; genus Engystomops; species Engystomops pustulosus. The sequence goes on from CM033647.1 coordinate 97,810,515, forward strand.
CTGGAAAGATTTTTTGTTGTCAAAAGATGCCTGTACGGTAATTTTGAATGTTCCAAAAGCCTAATGCTTTCAGAGAATTTATTAAGCAGTAATGAAATTGTCAGCATGCCTCAGCAAGGTTATATTATGACTACTATACTAGAAAACCCTCCAAAAGTTCTCCACGCAATCTTAGAATAATTAGCCTTGGGTTGGAGTAAAGTAATAAGTAAGAACACCATTAATTTAGTTTCATACAGTGAACAAATTTCCCATAATGATGTGGTATTTTATGGATCGACAAAATTACTATTTCAGTCTAGACAAAAACTATTTTTGATCCATATTAACAGGTATGATTGCTGGAGATTCAGTTTATTGCTCAAGCAATATTACTCATGTAACTAAGTGGTACACGACTGTGACCAGTCCACGAATCACAGACCGTGTACTGGGCGGATTTCACGGACCAACCACAGTGCAGAAGATGCATCATAGTGATATATGTGATATAAGGAGTCTCTTCTTCCCCCCCAAACCTACAGCGTCATACTGTTAGCATGATTGAAGTTCAGCTATGCTGTTTTTCACTATTACAGTGCTAAGCCGTAATAACGCGGCCGCCACAATGCTGACACGTTCAGACATGGACGTATGAACAAATATAAAGTCCATGTTGTCCTAAGCCTAAATATAATATCCAGCCTCTGATGACGCATGAGCCGAAATTGGTCCATGTAGAAACGCGTCAGGCAGGGATTAGGCGCTTATGGGATTGAGCTAGTGTGAATACTGCTCAGCCAACTATATCTGGCTAGGGCTGTGCATGTATGACGTGATGCTGTGATGAATGAATTGACCAATGTCCATGTCACGCACTGACCCTATCTAACTTAGTTTCGTGCAACCCACATATAAAGCAGAACACTTTGAATACAACTATTATAATTGTTCTGAAGGTTATGCCCGAGAGCCTGAAACTTTGAATTAAGTTTGTTGTTTGGGTGTAATTAGGCCCACTTTTTAATGGTATTAATAAAATTGATTTTAAACGTTCTTCTTATTCAGACAGAATTATCTATTTTGAGAACGTAAACTTTTGATCAGCTATTTAGATTTCGATCTAAGCAGTAATAACCCCTTTTTTTCTTCAATATAGTATTATTTCCCTTTTTGCTTATTCCTGCTCTGTATAGGTATTCCCTTAGCAGCTCCAAAGAGTTGGTTCTCAACTTTGTGCACAAATACTTATTGGTGCACCCTCTGTGTCTATAGCAATAGTGCTTGCTTAACATTCATAATAACAGTTTTGTGTCGTCCACAAAGGAGGAGTATGTTTAGCAATAAACACAGATCAAATCTAGATCACCTTGACAAATTTCAAGAACCCTGTCAGTAGAGAATAAACTTGTTTTTTTTTGTTGTTAAGCAGCTTAACACTTACCAGATATTTCTTTCATGGCCCAGTTTGGTGTTGTAATGCATGGAATAAGAACAGGTGCACAGAACATGCAATCTTACCCTGAACGGGGCCCTATCTGATTGCCCCTATCTGCTTGCCCAGGAGGGCATAAAGGCCACTGTACAATACTTTTATCTTTTTTCAACTTTTCACTATCTAAGTAGCATTTATCCATTAAAATTTACTCATTGTATTAGGATTTGGGATAAGCAAGATGCAAGGTCCCAACTTTCATCTTTTTTAGAGCTTACAAATCATTTAATATCAGAATTAGAAGTAGTTAGGTGCAACCACCATCAAGGCATGGGGTATCAACAAGGGAGGAATAGGAGAAGTTGCTCTGGGCCCTGAAACTTAAAGGGGTATTCTCGTCTGGGCACTTACATTCAGTTTCACTAATCTTCCATACATAAACATTTCTTCAATTGGATGTTAATTAATGTTAATTAAAAAAATGTTCCTGTGGGAAGATAATTTCTCATAAATGTAGTCATGTTGTCCCTTAGAAACCAGATGGCTTCCTCGAATACGACCACATCACACTCTGGCAGCAGTGTCCAGACTTGCGCTATAGAGTCCTGCCTGACCACCAGGATTCAGCGATCATTATCACAGGACGACTGTGCGACATGCAGTAACTACCGGACATTCCATATACAATAACCTTTTTGTTTATTTGTGCAATCTCTCAGGCAGAGGTGGCCATATCCGAGGAAGCTATCTCGTTTCTAAGGGACAACATGGCTACATTTATGAGAAATTATCTCCACACGGGAACATTTTTTTTTAATAAAATCTAATTGAAGAAATGTTTATATATGGCAGTTTTATCAAATTGAATGTGAATGCCCAGACGAGAATACCCCTTTAAGTATGTCCACTTCCAAGATTGCAGACACAGTTGAATACAATAGCAACATTTCTTTCCTGTACCCTCCATAGAAAGACTTGCAGCTAACACCATAATACAGCTAATTATAGGACATGTCCAGCATGTTCTCACTGCACCATGACTTGTTGCCATAAACGTCTATTGGACCGGGATCTAGCCATAAATTGTGCAGCCGGATCATGATCCCCATTATGTTCAAGTGCATGAGGCCTTTTCCTATATGTATAGGTATAGTACAACTACTCCTGTCCTCCAAATATGATCACCGTATAGTAATATTTCTCTTAACATGTCGAAGTGGACATAGCACAGTACTTCTACTTTTATCCTGTGTATATGGGCACAGCACAGCACAACAGGTTTAAGGTTGCAAGATGTCCGACATTATCGTTGGTTCCTGCAAGGGAACCCCCTCTGCATTTGTTACTACAATTTTATCCTCTAAGAATAGGGGGAGGGAATCATTTCAACAGTCGTGTCAGCTGTCTGCAAGACAGGAACCAACATCATCAGGGAAATACCACAAACAGTCCATACATGATATTTCTACATCTCTGAGGGATTCTCTTGACACAAGCCTTTAAATTACTTAATGTTATCACAATTAATTATTTTTTATTTAGCCATGATTTGAACCTACAATCTCCACTGTCTAACAGAGCAATAGAATTACAGTGAACTCAACTACAACCCTATACACTTACTAACTGTCCATGGATGATTTTTATCTAGCTACAACCTGCACTAGAGTTTCCATTAAGTCACATGCATATGCATTTAATGCATATAATACTTAACAATAATACCTAATAATTAAATTGAATTAATAATAATGTTTAAGACACAAAAGAAATTACAAATTTTGAATAAATATTGGACACCTTCACAATAAAAAAAAAAATCAACTCCTTGCAAATACCAGTTGCTTGTTACCTGTCACATGTGTTTCAATGGAAATGCACATTCGATCAGGATGAGCCCTGCAACAGTCTTTGGAATTGCGTTTCTAAACACAATGTAAATGCACGATACCTTAAATATTTTTAATTCAAATAATGCTTTTTACTTCTTCAGATAATGTATCACACTCAAAATTCTGTTATCTGTGCAAGACTATACTCGAATATATATAGAAAAATATATAGAAAAATAACAGTAATTTCTGGAACCTCTGGCACTCCTCACAGCTCCCCTTCTCTCTCAAGTGTTGGGTTTGATTTTGCTCTGCACGCATGCACACTATAATGGGTCAGTGTTGCCGTCTCATAATGTGTGCCTGGCATGGCACATGGACACATCTTTACCTGCACTGTGACACAGGAAGCCAAGCGTGAAAAGGACCTGTGAGGAGCACCAGAGGTAAGTACTGAGTTTATCTGTTTTATATAACGAGATGTCCCGTTTGGGAGGCTTCTACAGGGGATGAGCTGGGGAGGTTGCTGGACATTTTATTAGTGAGGGGTGGTTGCTGGGCATTTCATTAATGAAGGGAGGCTACTGGGTATTTTATTAGTAAGGGGAGGCTGCTTCTCGGCATTTCATTAGTGAGAGGATGCTGCTGGGCATGTCGTTAGTGCTCCATCCTTTAACCCTTCTCCAGAGAATAGGACAGGCAGCCATTCCCTGCTTCCCTGAATCCTTTGTCAACTTCTAGACCCCTTTCCAACATCTTATGAAGCATAAAAAATGGTCCCCTTGCCAGTCTCACTCCTAGCCTGCACCCAGATAATGGTACTAATTGGACCTGATGAAGAGGCTGGTTCGTCCTCAAAAGAAGTAGTCCGCATAAGAAAGTTATACTTCGAACACATGTTTTCTCAAGTCTATGGGACAGTGCATAAAACTGTTTGTTATGTCCAATTTTCTTAACTCATATACAATATCGCCAGTCAATCCCTGATGGTCACAGGATCCTTCAACCTGTTTTAGACTACACTTATCCTTTCTTGCACATCACCCCAGCTACCCATTCCACATACTTGTGGGCATCATGTGACAACTTTTATATCACAGAGATGTCATCTGTAAGTAATTACTTTTTTACAAACTGATGAGAAAAGCTAGTGACTACCATTATACTGTCAGGCTCTAGGGGTAGTGGACCCACTGGACCACCACGGACGATGACGTAAGCGGACACCTGGGACCGGAGTCTAAGTGGCACTTGGTTTTCACCAGAGCCTGCCGCAAAGCGGGTTGGACTTGCTGCAGCGTGGTACCATCAGGTCATTCCACAGGTGTGACTTTGTCCGCTGTGGTAGTCAAGGCGAGGCTCGTGGTCGGGGACAGGCAGGAGGTCAGGAAAGGCGGCATGGGATCAGGCTAAGCTGTAGGTCAGGGCTGGCAGCTGGCAGCGGAGGAACGTTAACAGGAACAGGTCCGGGGTCACAACAGGAAATCAATACACAAGCACAGGGCAATAATACAAGCTTTCTCAAAGGCATATAGGACAAAGATCCAGCAGTGTGTGCGCTCCCTAGGAGTCAGGGATGTGTGCACACAGCCGCAGGAGCCGGAACAGAAACGGGGACAGGTAAATGGAGCAGGCGCTGCACTGGCGGGGCATGGGTGAAGCTGCAACCCACGATATGGGTTGTGGGAGCAACCTTGACATGTACTTCACACAATTATAGATCTGTATACTATACATAGAGTTGAGTGGCTGCATCTAAGCTGCCTTTATAGAGGAATCTATCACATATAAAACTCAGTCTCTGTATTTAAGACACTAAGCAATATAAAGGCATCAACCTTACAGCAGCAAAACAAAGTCCTTTCATGGTTTTTATTCATATCAGTGGCAAGTTGTAAAACATGTTAAAATGTAAGTTCTTGATTTATTTAATCTTGTTTTTTAGAGTTATATTCCAGCCAGCATTTGAAACAAATATTTTGGAGTGTGCTTTAAAAATGTAAGTGTAGTCTAACATTCCGTTTCCTGATATTTGGCTCATCCTATATATCATTTTAAATGGTTAGCTACATTTGTGTAAAAAGAAAAGCTCTGCACTTTTCCAGCTTTGCACTTTCATAAATGACTTTTTATAATGTTGAAATTAATTCTGTAATGATTGCCTTACTGAGTTTCAGACACACATAGTGCGCTCAGTACAATACAGTAGTAAGGTAAAATTCTACTATTTATGACCTGTGCTGAAAGTTATACCCTCTGTAAAGTCTTTGAATGTCACCATCGAAATAACTGGGAGATAACTCTAATTTATGGTGCTGAACATATAACCACACTTTCATCAACCTGAACGTAAAAGCAGAAAAGCAGTGGAAATTGGACACAGTTTTAAATATCAGAGCATTGCTTGGACAAAAAATGTAGCAGTTGGATAAATCAAGGTCTTGAACCAATTCTGCTAAGATTCATACTAGTAAGAAATAGAAGACCAATAAATTCCTATATTGCCCTATACATTTAGTACCTACCTTTGACCTAATGACACCATAAATTCTTCACTAACCATCTCACCTTGTGATGCCCCACAATAGTACATTGCTACAATTTATACTTAGTTGGGACATTTTTTCTAGTCTTTTTTATGCTTTTTATGGGGTTTGGACTTTTTTTTATTTTAGAGGGTGATATATCAGGCATGTTTGTAGGTTAAAAACACAGTGGTTCGTGGTGCACAGTTTGCCCCTTAAGGAGCTACTCACGGTATAAGACCGGTCCACACAGTCTTTGAAAAAGTCCAGAAAATAGAGAAAAATATTTTCACTATGACCGGAGCTCCAAGGATTCTTCTTCTCCCTCTTATTTTATCTTAAAACTTCGATGAACAGCACCAATCTTCAATTTCTCCTGCTGAAAGTATGTCACCATTCAGACTAACACCATCGCACTCTAATTCTCCTCCTTTATTATATTGTAACTGGAAGAAAATATGCAGGCAGATGGTGTGGTACGTTCCAACAAGGTTAAAATTTATTCCAATTCATTATACTCATCCAATAAAAATGCGCATATCACAAATTCACATAACGGGACGCTAGCTTTCTATCCGCCCGACCCAGGGTTTCGCCGGCAAGGCTTCTTCCGGGGCGTTGATGTTTGTAGGTTATCTTTTTAAAAGGTAGTCCAAAAGTTGCAAATTCTTCTGCAACCCACACCTAAACTTCTGCCATCTTTTTCTATGTCCAGTGGAAAATTTCAAATTTTGGCACAAATATACAAAAGCGCCAAAAGGTTGCAAATATAAAGAAAAGCCTAAAATAAGTGAGCCCTTATATGTTTATCTATATGTATCTTTTCGGTTGGAAAGGCTATATGAAACATTGCCGAATGAGAGACCTTGAAGCCACATAGAGGATGTCATGGCACCTTATCAGCAGCCCATATTGACATTATGTTCCCCTCCATGCACTGTAGAAGTTTAGGTGCCACAGTTGGCCTCATCACAGCAGTTATCACCAGGTTTCTGCTGTATAATGCTGCAAATATATAACCTGTGTGGAGAGGGTTCACTCCATATATCCCTAAACCTACCATGATGTATAGTTATGTAATAGTGTGAGAAGGGGTTGTCAATAGTAGGGGCTTGGAAGCTGACCTCAACAACAATGTTCCTAATAAATGGGTCCCATTACTAAGTTCACCAGAAAAAAAGGTGTTTTCCATGCAAGATATTTCTCTGTTAAAATAAAAACAAGGGTCACTCCCACATGAATGTTTTTACTATTAATCATCATAATAATGAAAGGGATTCCCCACTATGGTATCAGTTGCAGGAGAAGTTCCTAGCTATTTAACTATCCAACCTTCTGAAATATATACAATGAGAGATTTTATTTTAAGAATGTCTTTGAAATAGCAGTAATTCTTCTTTATTAAACTGCACCTTTTTCTAGGTACAATGTGCATCACCTGCTACAGTATTTGACTGAAGCACAGTGTAGAAATGTGAAATTAGTTTCTTAGATTATAATTTCTGAATGGGACAAAGACAGAGAAACTTAATTTGTCTTTTTGATTTGTCTCACTTTAAGCCAAAGGGTGCAATCATAATAATTACCTCTACATCTATATCCTTTTCTTTATCCAACAGTTATGAAAGCCGAGTGATATTCATAACATCCCCAGCCTTTAATAACACTATAATGTAATTGGAACCTAATTCCTTTGTAAATGTCTCACATTTGGGGCTTTACTAATTGTCGCTGTGAGGGAGATCTTTTCAGCATGAGGTTTCTAATGATTTCTGTAGAATCAATATGCAATTCAAATTAATTGTGATTAGTAGAAGGCGCAAAATGTGACACCTGACAAACTGCTCAGGAGTATATTCCAAGCTATCATGACCGTAATTACTTAGTGCTTTAAATCTAGCACCAAGCACCACAAGGGAGTTACAAAAGATTTAACTGTTTAACTCCAAAAACATACTGGCCGTCATGAAAGTGATCCTAACAATATCATTATTTGACTTTTAAATAGTGAATCATTCTCCACATTCCCAGAATTTCTTTACATCGCCTTCCACTCTCCTGTAGCTAGAATACATTTTGATATGTACTACCAGAAATAAACTTCAGGTTTCTGACAAACCAAAATCTTGAGAATGTTTAAGCACTGACCACAATGGTTGTCATCAAGTACTCCTAGAAGAACATTATTATCATAGTAGTATACAAGGTTGGAAAGAGACGCAAGTCCACCAAATTCAACCTCCACAAAAACTAAACAAATGTTTTTTCTTCATAACCTGTGATATTTCTGTCACAATAGGCACCCTCAGGGTAGAGAGTACTAGGAGGTGTTATTCTTTAAGTGGTTATTCAGTCTGGAACGGGCTGCTGCATTCCCTGTTAACCTCGGAGGATAAGTGGCGGTGGTATATATACGAGTGGAGGTGTGTGTAGAAAGAACAGGTTTAACAGATGTGCTGCCCCATAGATGCACCGTCCTCTTCATCAGATCTCAAAAGACTGCCCACAGTGTGTAATGTTTGGACCTGATGAAGACGATTGTGCATCCTCGAAACACGTAGTCCACAATGCATAAGAAATAGATATTAATTAGCAACATACATATTACTTATTGTCTATGGGGCAGCGCGTCTGTTAAACCTGTTCTTTCTACATTCACCTCTTCTACTATTTTTGCTCTCCAGAAAGACATTCAGGCCTCTCTAGAACATGTACAAATAGCCCACCATAACAACCACCTACGGCAGAGAGTTCTATAGTCTCACTGCTCTTACAGCAAAGAATCCCTCTCTATGGTGATGGTAGAACTGTTTCTCTCCTCTAGGCATAGAGGATGCTCCCATGTCCTGGCCACAGGTCTAAGTATAAAAAGGTCTTTGGAGATATCTTTGTACCTACTATTCAGGTATTTGTACATTGAAATAAAGTCTCCACTAGGACTGCAAGGCACTGTTAATTCACTGTTTTGCCATGACCAGGAGCTTTTAAAAAAGTTATGTCAGGATAAAGCAATAGCATGCTGACCAGAAATTGTTACAATAAATGACCACCCATCCTGGTTTATGACAACAGTGGCATTAGCTCATTCAAGTTGGTCACACCACTAAGTTATTGTTCCTTGGGCCCAGTTTTCTCATATGACAGTGATGGCGAACCTTTTAGCGGCTGAGTGCCCAAAAAGACACCCAAAACCCCCCTTATTTATCACGAGGTGCCAACCAAAAATTAAAGCAGTAACTTATTGCTCCCTGTTCTTCAACAATCATATTGGCCTCCTGAGGACAGCAACACAGTAGTAAGATGGAAAATTAGCATCTTTTTAGCTTCTTTCCAGTGTCCCTCTGTAGACCTGTAGAGGCCCAGCAGGAGGTCCTCCAAAGATAATTCGGCCCTGTCTATTCAGTCTCCCTCTTCCTACAGTCCCAAATAGTGAAGTAAGTATCAAAATATGACTGAAAGCAGCATCTTTTAAGTTGCTTGGTACTGCAGGAATATTCTTTGAGTCCTTTCTGGTGTGCTGGGGCGATGGCCCAGGTGCCCACAGAAAGGGCTCTGAGTGCCACAGGTTCGCCACCACTGTCATATGAGATACATAAGAGTCTCAAAGATCACTTGGCCCCAAGTTGAAAGTTACTGAATAAGGAAAGGTTTGTTCAATCTGAAGAATTATCTCTCTCAGCCAGAAAATAGGAAGAAAATGGAATACTATTATCTGGTACAGAACCTCTGAGACAGTGACTTGAGAATGTTGATCAACATTTCACTCAGTAACCTCATTTGCACAGAGATTGTTTTCAAGAAATGAGCTTTGTTTCCACTTAGAAATTTGAGGACAATTCATTTCTCCAGCTTTCGAATTTTAGAATATTCCATCATCCCTAATATGTTTACTATATCTTTCTTCCTCTTGTAACAATATCCAAGTTCAAAACAACTTGTGAAGTATTTTGTTTATCATAATTTGATAACACACAGCTCGTTACATTTCTTTATTCCATTGTACAGGAAATTGTTTAATACTGATAAAAGGTTCCAAATGACTGAAAATATAGGAGGTTAGTGTTCATTATTCTCTTTTTTTAACACAATTTGATCATTTATGTTAAAGGCACCACTTCCTGATCAGCATGAAACTTAAATACTTCAATTACGGTCGTATTATACTTGATAAAAGATCTATTTTTCATGAATTTTATCATGGACAAAAAATAAAATTACAACAGCAACAACATCTTTAGTAGAAGAATACAAATATTCCAGAATTTTGCAGGATTGCAAAGGTGCTGCATTATCTGAAAATCTTAATCATCAGAAGTTAATGATAAGGTTTTATTTAAAATAAACACAAAGTACAAATGCACAGACTGTCAGTTTAAATAGATGGCCCTCCATGGGCAGCAAATAATTTTTATTACAACTCTGTTTTTACAATTACCGTATATACTCAAATGTAAGCTGAGTTTTTCAGCACAAAAAATATGCTGAAAAACCCAAACTTGGCTTATATTCTGGTAAAAAAAAAAACAGTACTCACCTTTCGAACACTCCCGTGGGTACTCTTCATTTTTCCGGGCAGAGTGGACCTGTAGCGGCTGGCGCACACGCTAGGATGTCAGCAATTATGTCAAAGTGTATGCACCGCCAGTGCTCTCGGACCTGCTGCTGCCAGAGCACAGGAAGAAAGAAGAGGACCATTAGTGGGTGGCAGAAAGGTGAGTATTGAGTAGACTTTTTTATATACTGGGGGTGGGCTGGGTGGCAATAGACTGGGGCAGGCTATCTGGCAATATATTGTGGGCAGGATGGATGGCTATATATTGGGGACAAGGGTCTGAATACCTATATACTTGGCGGTTGGCTTTGACCATGGAATTTTCCACTCTAAGGATTATACTTGAGTCAATAGGTTTTCCCAGTTTTTGTGATTAAAAGGAGTTGAGAACTAATGGAGTGTCTTCTCTCGGATTTGGGAGAATTAGGTCCAGGCAGAAGGGAAACAAAACAGAGGACAAGCGCGCCCCAATTCAAGTGTAACTTCGGTACAGTGGGACTTATATAAGCATATATGTATTAAGCTCACCTGATTGTGAACATCAAAAAGCTTTTTGATTATTGTAAAATAATGTATGCTGCTAGCTGTCTGCTCCATGACCAGGGCAGAGATATATAGGGCTGCTTCTGAACTGGGATATATAGAGTACACGGCACAGAGGGATTCTAGTAGTTTTGAGTGAGTGGCACTGCACACACCTCGGATAGGTTTAAACAATATCTTTTTTATTAGTTGTGATGCGTTTCGATCTCGCACTGAGATCTTCATAAGGCATATGAAACATACAAGTCTGTACGTTTTACATGCCTAATGAAAATCTCAGTGCGTCTCCCGCTTTAATCATGGCAGGTATAAGTACAATTAAAGTTGGAAATAACAGTGGGTAAAACCAAATTTGCTAAAGTACAATATACTTTATCGTGCTAATCACAGAATGGCTCCTATGACCCCTTAGCAACACCAAGTTCCGGTCTTTATAACCAATCTATGACAACTACTTTTTCCCAAAACTGGGAAGAAAAGACCAAAGGAAAGAGTTCCAATAGGATAAACTTTATTATAACAATACAATAAAAGCATCAAAAAGCAGCAGGTGAATCTGAAAAAGACAGAGAGTTACCCCTAACATAAAGAACTACACAAGGTGCAAATCCAATGACTGTGTACAGTAATATTAAATACCCAAGGAACATGGTAATCGGCATCCTAATCATTACCAAAATATGCATGTACTATGCCAGACCCTGATACCAAGTGGTAAGGGAGGTAACTAATACTCTCCCATATCAAGGATAACACCAGTCTAGCCAGGGTAACGCTGTGCCCGATTTGCATTTCGGCTATTCCTAGCCTTTGTCTGGGGGTGATCAGAAGTGATCAGAAGATTTAGATTAAGTGTAGTTGACATTTCCCATTGTGTGACACTTTCTTTAAGAATTGGGGTGATGCTTTTCTTAGTGAAGCAGAGGATTTTTTACTATTTGGACAATATGAGTATGTACTTTTATATATTTAATTTTATATTACTTGTATGTATTTTTGTTATACTTTGGTTGGAAATAACAGTGGGTGCAGATTTTTGATCAGAACTGTACTGGGTGTGATCAGAATCAGGTGCTCTATTTAACTCTTTCAAACCTGGAGATCACATAACTGCTGTGTTCAGTGCTATGCAGTGAGGAAAGGACAAAGCAGAAGCAGTAATAAACCACTTTTGCCTTTTCCCTAGGGTCTCTGTCTGTCTCTGAACCACAGATTTTATCCTGTTCCTATGATATGTGCAAAATACAGTGGCTGGTTGGGGCAAAGGTAATGTTATTATTATTGTTTATTTATTTATTTATTCATTACCTGTTTTTCTTCAATCAGCCTTCATATTTTGGGATGACATTACTAAAATTTGGGAGCCAATATAATAATGGACAATGATTTTCCTGTAATGTATTAATAGCATGTGCATAAATTCTTGTACATACTTCAGAAAAGTCCAGAATCATGATCCTGCAGCAAAGTAAAATATATTTTTAGTGATATGGTTTATTAGTTTGCTAAATAATAATCTAAATCTGTTTGGGAGGTTGCTGCCAATGGACACACATCAAGATATTTTTTATTTGTGAAGGTCACATTTATTCAGTAGAGAAGAAATGGTTTTATAGAATGGATCCATTGTTTTTATGTTTCTCTTATTTATGTTTTTAATCTTTCTGCTTTTATGTAAATTTGATGTATTCCTAACATTTCTATTTCATACAAAGAGAGTAATAACACAATCTGCCTGTCTCTTAATGACTGAATGTTGTCTATGTGCAACCTTATCACACAACTCCTTATAGAATATATTCCACAAACTTTCAGTCCTCCGATGCAAAGAGAAGCCCTGACAAGTTGGCAATTAAAATCTATAGCCAGTATCCTGAGAATACAAGTGTCAGGCTGATTTTATTTCTCCTTGTAGAAGTAGTTTGACTTTTTATCTAGCACACCAATTAAATAAATGAAAATGACAAATATTCATATATAGGAGTTTCTTACTATCCCAATCATCAAAGGAAATAAATCATAATATAAACTTTATGTAAACAGTCTGACTATACATTGACATTAATAGGATATTCACTTGAAATCTGTTTCTTGGAAATCTTTCTAAAGAAACAACATTTGTTTAATTAGGAATGATAGGTAAATGACGTAAACATATTTCAGTGTATCAGGTCAAAATAAGATTTGCTTCGGCTATCCCTCTCAAATCACAATGGTTGTCATGAGGATTCCTGATCCTGCTAAAGCAAGAACCAGAACCATTGAAAGAGGGTCCTGAAGGAGTCAAAATCCTTGCTAATGAGCATTGGCCTTGTTGTATATTATGTATCTTACATGGCTTCTTACTCTCCAATAGCAATAAACCACTACATGTGAGGACCATTTCATTTTTGGAATAATTTAAAGGCCACCATTTTTGTTATTATTTAGGCACTGGCACTTGGTGCTTACAACCCTACTATTCCTGTCTGTACCTATGAAAATGCAGTAGTAAGTCTACTAATTGTTAGACTACAGTAAGGGCTCTTTCACACTAGTGAGATTGCATCAGTTGGCAGCCTATTTGTTATCTGTGTGTTGTTCATGTTGTAGCCGAGTCTGCATTTCTTAAGCATCCAAGAAAATGGACTGCAGACATAAAACATTTTTTTTTCTGATACATTCAGGGTAATTTATAATCCTCTGGGGGGATTAGCAAATGATGAAATCCCTGCCCCTTCACCTCTACATATATATTAGGAGGCAGTGCAAAGTCCACCATCCATCCCAGGATGAACTTTTGTAAACTATAACTACAGGGATATTTTTTTAACAGATGTATATAAAGCTTGATAAACGCCTCCATAATCTACCATTAAGTTTGTCGTGACTGTAACATTGTGCAGAGATGCTATGGTCATAAATGTAACTACATTAACCTGTCCAGAAACTTGCATTGTACAAATCCCAATAAAATGTGATCTTTTTCTTTTCTCGAATCCTGCCTGTCAATATATACAGTAGTTCAGTAGATTAGGAAAATTATTAATTCATAGTTAAATGGCCAAGATTCAACACATTCTGGAACCTCACCAATAAATTATCCACTAAACTAGTGAAGCAATGTATTTCAGACAGACTCACGGCTGCCAGGAAGTTGTAGGTGGTGGCTCGCCAGACTCACTTGTAATGAAGAGTTTCAGGCTTAAACACTACTCAACTAATGATACGGTTTATGTCCAAAGCTGCAGACTATACAATTTTAAATTAAGAATGAGTTTTCTTTTTCGGATAGAAAGTGAAACCATTGTAAGACAAATAATACAGACTTGAATGACAATATAAGCCCTAAAACAATTAGGGTTTATGAAATTTTGAGTCATTGAAAACCAATTTGTGCTTCACTGCTCTTTTCCCCTTTTATAGATGAGAAATAGAATAGAACTAGTGTAGTAAATCTCCCCAATTTTCATGTTCATTGTATGAGATTTACTAAATGTAATTACTTTTGTATGTTTAAAAAAAAAACACTGTTAAACTCCTACTGCCTACTCCCATCAGACCTTGCTGGTTATTTCAGTCTCCTGTGTTCTCTTGTGCTCTTGCTATTGCGTTTCTTGCTATTCAGTGTATTGACTTCTGCTTTGCCCACTGACCATTCTATTTGCTATAAAATTTGGTACCTTTGCCGCCATCTTGGTTTTTACCCAGTTTGTTTGACTCCGCTTGTCTGTCTCTATCTGTTGTTTGTCCCTCAGTATCGTTTATCTCCTAGTGTGACCCCACCTTCCTGTATGTCTTGTGTCGACTTCTGTTACCAGTTTGAACACTGACCTATATCTGTATCCCGGTTACTTGTCCACTCCACCATCCAGCAGCTGCCAGATGAAGTAAGTTTTCCTGTCATATTGTAGGGTAACTCAGGGACCCTTATTTAGGTTCCAGATAGCCGGTTTGCCCTTGTCAGGATGGTTTATCTGCTGTAGGCAGGGCCTTCGCCAGCAGGGACATCACAGGGTGAGTTCACCACCACTTACCTAGTCTGGCAGCTAGCGCCAAGCCTGGTTGTGGTTGCGCGGTTGCTGGGCAGGTGTTGACACATATCCTTTGTTACTTTAGAGGACTGTAGGACTTTACTTTTAAAAGAGAATAAAAAAGTTTCAAAATGCAACCGAATTATTATAGGCAAAGTAGAGGAAGAAGTAGAAAAGTTTTCGTCACATTCCAACTTCTTTTTTTTGTTGCTGACTAGGGGTTCTTTCAACATAATTATCTAAGACATAAGTTCCCGTTATGATCACATGTGATATTCCCTTAGACTCAGCATAAAGGTTTCAGTCCTGCAGGGAAAAAGTGAAATAATGAATTTCTCTAAGGGGATTTACCATTCTATACCTGAAGGAATGTAAATGTAGCACTAGAGAGAATACTAAACACTACAAATGTTTCAACATCCTACAATAACTTTTAAGGATTTTAAATTACCAGATTCTCTTAACTTGCCTACTATGGCTATAAAGACATTAAATAATTACAGTTGTTTTTTGTAAAGTGTAATTTAATCATGAACGTACAGGGCATTTACTTAGAAGATTGTAGATCTGGCCCACAGATAATACAGGTGGTATTGGAACTGTCCTCTATGTGGGAAATACAGTTTTTTTTTCTGAAGTAAAGTATTACAATCCTTTTGAGTAGCAACATCTTTGGCCCCAAATAGACACCATTTGGGATATGCTCTGTGTTTTAACCTTTCTGAAATTTCCATTGCTACCCTGTGACAGTCCTAACTCTGACTACTTTTCTCCTGCTTCTAATCAGCTCAGGTCACAGACACATGACTGGTCATGATCACATCCCCTTTTGTGACATAATCATCATCTGTATTAAAATGCACCTCATTCAATGTACTGTTATCCATGACAAAGGACACAATTTGCGACCGAAACGCATTGGAGGATAACAATGTCCATGTTTTAAAATGTTGAAATAAAGGAAGAATTTATTTAACATAATTCCTTGGTGGAAGCGAGCTGGATCGTGTACTAAACATGTTTAACTGATCTCAGGTGGAGTGACGGTCCGTACTCTCGGAATGGGCGTTCCTTGTGGTTGAAGATGGAGACTATTTTCTTGTGTTAGCAACCGTAGGCGTGTCCTCTGCAGACTTCCCTGCAATTACCCTGGCTGTACATGTGACTCTGCAGTATAAGGAAAAGGGTTACTTGCCAGACACCATTATTCATATGAGAAAGAGCTAGTAAGAGGTTGCTGCTCAAAATAGGGTCAGTCGGATAAATAGGGACCTTTGTAAAACAAGCAGTTGCTTTTTTCAGGACACATGCAATAGGTAACTCATAGGCTGCTATAGGGTAGGGATATTCTTACTGACTATACAGCAATTCTTGGAAAGACCAAACAGGAATATTAGCATTTACTGCATCTTCCAGAAAATTCATGAATAGTCTGTTTCTGAACAGTTTTTAGCTCCAGAAACATGAATCATTAACAATCATACCTTGATTGTAAAGTTGCCCAATCACTGGATAATGTCCAGCAATACCTTGTTTATAAAGGTGTTGTCACTGAAATGCAGACACAAATGTGTACATTAATAAAAGTGCTGTCGTTCGTGAATAGCATCCCGTAATACCTTGATTGTAAAGGTGCTATTGTCAGTGAATAGCGCCCACTAATATGTAGATGATAAAAGTACTGTTGTCCATGAATAGCCTCCAGTAATACCATGATCAATAAGTTGCTTTGATATTGCAGGTCCTTTAAAATGAAGAAATCAGGAATCAATGGACAGGGGCATGGAAGTTCTACTGCTGGTGGTAGTAATGGAGCTGGTACTGCAAGGAGTGGATGTGTTCTGTCTCTGCCTATGATGTAAGTACGTGCATTTGTGTGCAGCGTGTCCTGGTAGGCCTCAATAGACCACAAGAAGCTGAGAAATTTGTCAATTAAATGGCAGACAGTGCTTCAACTTCTATGTGATCATCTTTGCCATGCTTATGCTCAGTTGGAAGTGCAGAGCCCCCCTTCAAAATAGCAAAGCCATTTCAGCCACATGAAGTAGTCAGTCGTGCTGTATGATAACTGTTCCAGATGGGATTCCACAGTAGCAGAGATAAAGTTCCATGATTCCCAAGTACTTTTTACTAGCGGATGAGGGTGTGGATGATGGAGTTTCAGAAGAGACCTATGATGACATTGAAACACACTGCCAATGGCTGTGCTATATGCAGATATAAATGGGGGGCAGCAGTGAGGGCTTGGTGAAAGAAGAAGCAAGGGGTGATGACATGGGTGAAAGGCTGTGATACCTTGAGTGGATGGGGCATGCAGCACCAGAAGGCAGAATGTGACTCACATGGTGGAGGATTATACATACAAATGTCTCCTGATACTGGGTCCTCCCCATTCTGGGTGGAAAAACTGGACATGTGACCAGAGTCTGACCTTTATGCCTTGCAGGTTGTGCCCTGTAGCTAGTGTGCTATAAACGTGCGTTTTGAGCAATGCTACTGGTGTCATCACTGACAAAAGGATCCACCTTTCTACAGCCAACATGTAAATCTTAATGTTCATTAATATGAACCAGGCATGGATCTAACGTGACTGAAACGTCACTTCAAATCTTTCAATTCTGCATTCCCTGAATGTCAACTATACATTTTTCAATTCCAAATTTGTGGGACTTCAATTTGAAAATATTCAACTCCCAAATACCAGTATATCAACTTAACATGTTTCAATTACGCTTCCCTGGAACTTCAACTTGAAAATTTTCAAGCGAACATTCTTGAAATTTAGAATTTTTACATTGCCAGAATTTCAAATGCACTGGTCTGCCACTTAATTCCTCCAATGCCATGTAAATAACTGGGTCTGAAAAGTTAGAACACCACAGTGAGCAGAAGGTTTTGTGGTTTTCCCAAGCATCTTTTACTGCAGAGAGAATAACTGGGTCTGAACATGCATAGCACCTATAACCACAGTGGGAGGAAGGGTTTGTGGTTTTCCCATTGCTTCTTTTACCCTAGAGAGAATCTTTGGGTCTGAACTAGAGATGAGCAAGCACTAAAATGCTCGGGTGCTCGTTATTCGAGACAAACTTTTCCAGATGCTAGAGTGCTCGTCTCGAATAACGAGCCCCATTGAAGTCAATGGGAGACCCGAGCATTTTTTTGCTAAAACAGAACAGTAAAAGAACAGTGCTTAATTAAATATTCCAGATGTTTCCTGATGTTTTGCTTGTTATAACACATTGAAATAACACTGTTCTTCACTTTGCAGGTGTGCGCGTGTGTCTCCCGCTAAGTTCGGAGATGTTCGGAATATCTGGAATGTGAAGAATATTATTCTTCCAATGTGTTCTGCACTTAAATGGTCCTGTATTCACTGTTTTTAATGTTTTAATTATATTCTTCACTTTGCAGATGTGCGCGCGTATCTCCGAACCTATCGGAAGACATGCGCAAACACCTGTAATGTGAAGAATAGAATTAAAACAGTGAATACAGGACCATTTAAGTGCAGAACAATATTCTTCACATTCCAGATGTTCCGAACATCTCCGAACCTAGCTGGAGACACGCGCGAACACCTGCAATGTGAAGAATAGTGTTATTTCAATGTGTTCTTACAAGCAAAACATCAGGAAACATCTGTAATATTTTATTAAACAATAAAGACACTGTTCTTCACTGTTCTTCACTTAATTTAATGCTTGATAGTGAGCAGGGGAAATACTCGTCCAAGTAACGAGCCGGTCCGAGTATGCTAATACTCGACCTAGCAGTATACTCGGACGAGTATACTCGCTCATCTCTAGTCTGAACATCTAGAGTGCCTTATACCACAATGAGAAGAAAGGTTTGTGGTTTCCCACTGCTTTTTTACTGCAGAGAGAATAACTAAGTTTGAAAACCCAGACATCTTTTTTTAAATACATTTTTTTCTTAATGATTTCTTCTTCATTCTTCTTTTTAATATCATATTATTACATTATTAATACATTATTTTAAGTACTATACCTAAACCATTTTGGGCATGGCATCTGCCCTGCTATTTCTGTGATTTTTCATCCCTCTAGTCCTTACTACCCACATTTTAAAGTAATTTTTGAGTGTTCAATGGATTCATGTTCGGGTCCCAATCCAAATTTTGCTACAAAATTCAAACAATCCCAAATTTTGGCCAACCTGCTCATCTCTAATGATAAGTATAGGTCATCTGAAAAAAAACGAGGCTTTTAAAATATTTTATCAGGATAAGGAAGTTTTTTGGACAATGCACATTCCCAGAAAATCTGTCCAAGCCTTCTTGCCCACGCTAACCCACAGGTAACAACTGGAGGACAATCCCTACTCAGGGTATGTGCACAGAACACACAAACATAGAGACAGACAAACAAAAGTGAGATCATGATAATCAGGTAAAAACAAATTCACGGAAAGGTACAGAATCATGTATCAAATAATAGTCTGCCATTTTTATGTGGCATTGTCTGCAATGTTTTTGAACAGTACATATACACAACCTCCACAGCCTCCCCAAGGTTCAGTCAAGAACTTACCTCCTCGTGGAAGCTGGTCAGATTTGTCTGACAGGACTGATCCCTTATAAATCTATGCTGATACTGGGTTGTAAGGTTATGTACAGTGAGATTTCCATTATAGCATCTCTAACAATCCCTCAAATGTTTTACCCACAACAGAGACACAAATACTGCACATTTTTGCTGGCCATATTTGCTTTAAGCAAAATATCACATCATATGAATCGGCGATTATGTAGCATTCGGATCCATGGTGTCTTGCAATGTGTGAGCTACAGTTTGCAGCACATATTTGTTTGGGACAGTATAGGAGATGACTTATGTAAATGCTGCTTTTAATTTGAAGCTTTTATCTTTTTTTCTAGGAAAAATGTATCCATTGAGTGTATAATCTAAGCCTCCTTGTATTAGTATCCTAAATTCATAGGAGTTATAAATTCTCTGCAAACTTTGAAACATCGAGCCATCAAACCCCATAAACATTGCCATTATGAAAGGAAACTGCAGAGAGAAATGTCTATGAAAGGTCAACTGGATACACTTTATTTATTAGCAATCCATGTAAGACATACCTTTGCTATGAAATTAGTGGAATAAATCTTCGCTCGTTTACAGACAAAAAAACCCTTCTTTATAGCATTTTTGTAATTTTTAATATATTGGGTCAGAGTTTACTAACACTATGAATGTATCATAACAATTCCTTGGAAGGTAGAGAAATTGAAGATTAAGCTGAACATTTATTTTCTATGAAGGTGAATGAGCACTACCAAATGTTGTAAAGGGCCCCAGTATAAATGTTCTGATGGAACCACACCAGGATTTGTTAAAGAAGCTTTTTAATTTATGTACATTTAATTTATGTACACATTTGAACAGAATGTGACAGATACTAATGTGGCCATCCTTTACTTAGCTCAAACTTGTAGAGGAATTTTATTATCTATCCAGACGCACCGACTGTCCATTTTACCATACATCTCTGTCCATTGGGGGAAGATGCCCGTACCGGCACACTGCCGTACGGACTCTAGTAACAGTCGGTGGCATAACAGCCATAGCAGCGGGCAGCATCCCTGGGCAGCATCCCTCTCTGAATAGTAATAAAGGCCCCTGTGCCATCCCTCTGCCCCTGTTCTCCCACCTCATCTGCGTCTACCTGACTCGGCCTCTTCATTTGCGGCCACTCAGCCCACCCACTTCATTTCCCACCACCGCCCTACGCCTCAACAACGGCGGCATGGCCGATCCATCTGAGGCTGCCCGGCCTAGCCGATCCATCTGAGGCTGCCCGGCCTTGCCGGCCTACCCCTTCCACGGCTTCCAAGGCGTGCAGGCCTGCATGATGCCACAGACACATACCAGCCTGGAGACACAGCCACCCGCCCGCTGGGATGATGCCACCGCCAGCCTCCTTACCAACATATCCCACCCCGGTCTGCAAGAAATGCAAGTAAGTCACCATATACTAATTTATAGTTAAATGTATGTATGTTGTGTGTGTGTATTTGCTTTACAGTATATGCTGTATGTATGTGTGCATTTGCTTTACAGTATATGCTGTATGTATGTGTGTATTTGCTGTACAGTACAGCATATGCTGTATGTGTGTGTATTTGCTGTACAGTATATACTGTATGTATGTGTGTATATGCCGTATGTGTGTGTATTTGCTGTATGTATATGTATGTGTGTGTATGCTGTATATACTATATGTATGTGTGTATATACTGCATTTATATGCAGTATGCGTGTAACCGCTGTATATACTGTGTGTATGTGTATATACTGTATGTGTGGTTATATGCAGTATGTAGACACATGCATATATATATATAATGTATATAACGTATGTATGTGTGTATATACTGTATGCATGTGTGTATATGCTGTATGTATGTGTGAATGCTGTACATATATGCATTATGTGTGTATAGATTGTATATACTGTATGTATGTATATATGCTGTATATATTTTCAGTATGTGCGTATAAGGTGTTTTATACTGCATGTATGTGTATACACAGTGGGTGTATACCATATGTAAAAGAATATGATGTATGTATGCTATATGTATGTATATAAACAGTACAAATGCAAATTTAATGCTTATATACTGTATGTATATACAGTATGAGTTTTTATATACTGTATGTATTAGTGTATAAATGTATTTATGAATACATAACTGTGTGCATGAGTATGAGTGTATACATATACATATGTATGTATGTGTGTACAAGTATATAAAAGTGATTGTAGATTGTTATGTGTGTGTATTTAAGTGTATAAATGTGTGGGATTGTATAAACGTGTGTGTATGTATGGATATTTTTAAGGGGAAGAGGGGCCCCATGCAGAAATCTAGTTGCTAGTTTACTTATGCCACGGCAAGTAAAAATATCAATCTCTAAGTAGGACCCCCCACTGAATTTATAAGATAACAATAAACAATATTTCCAAAAATAAAACATGTTATGCTGACATAATGGACAGTGATGTGTGGACCTACTTTGTTACCAAACGGTTTTGCCTAATGGCTACTCCAAAGGGCTTTATCCAAATGATGTCCTAATTTTCATCCTACCACCCTAAATGAGGATGTAGACGTCAAGGCAGGAAACCTCAAGACCACTACTTCTGGAAGTAGTTCCAGATAGAGATGAGTGGATCCTTTTAAACTACGGTCAGGCCAAGTTTTAAAATTCTGTTCAGGTCTGGGTAGCCCGAACAGTAACACACGAGATCAGTGCTGGCACTACCTGCCGTCATTCTGTTGAGGATTCTGTGATGTCATAGGGGAGCGCAAACCCTCTCCCAATATGGTAGCATGCATGCACCACGGATGGTAAGAACTGGCATGCCCAACATTAATATAAATGTTGTCAGCGTTGTCAGTGGCATTCAAATAGATAACACCCAGTAGCCAGGTTACGACTAAGGACTGTTCATGGTCCGAAACGCATCAGAACTACGTTATAGGAAGTCCCTATGTTTTTAATATTTTCTAATAAAGTGGACTTTTATTTCGTCACATACTGTCTGGATGCTGGACTTTCCTCTTTTTGTAGCAAGCTGCCTACAAAACAGACCCCAGGTTCAGTCTAATAGAGCACCAGACACATCTCCAAACACCTTATTTTAGCTCTGTACAGCTTAGAGATTGTACAGAGCCACAAAACATTTCTGAGTTTCAAAGGAGCACTTTTTAAACTGGGAGCATTTCAGGATATTAACATGTATGCAAATCCCTCCACTATGTAGGTCATTAAATTTAATTTATCAATTTAGTATAATTATTTTTGTATTCACTTCTGTATTACAATTTTAGTTTTAAGAAATTGTATTCAGGCCACAAAATGGTTAAAATATCACTTTCTGTCGCCTTGTCAGACATCTACAAGCAATATTTGTTTATAGCTTAGTGCTTGTTTTATATTTGAGCATCATACATTTTAATTAGGAGATTTTACAGCCATTGTGCATTCTCGTACTGCCAAGTGAAAATTAATGTTACTGTGCAATATGCAAGAGAGTAAACCTATCTCAGCAAAAGAGGCAATATCCCGAAAAGTTATCAAAAGCAAACAAGATTGGACCAAGGATACTGATTTGCATGATTCTTTTATATTCTGTTCTACTATATATATGCATAAAGGCTCTTTCCATGTAGGGCACTTAATGCCCTTATTATTCGAGAACACAAAGATTCTTTATCCTACCATGATGTTAAAGTAGCAATGTTACATTAGAGACAACATAACAAAGTGAAATAAAAAAAGAAGCACCAGTCTTACAAAGTGCCAAGAGACATAAAAGGATTTTGGAGTGCAGGCTGCTGAGTCACTGAGGTGAAGTTATTATTCTAATTATATTTTATCTGTAAGGTTCCTGTATATTTTACTTGTGGCATAATAAATGTCAACTATTAAACTAGACCCAGGCAAAAGGTAAGCAGGTCTAAGTCTCCTGCCACACAAACATAACGTTATTAGCAGAAAGGTGAGTGAGATCACATTTATGAGCTCGTAAAACAAAGTAGAATGAAAGAAAAAGAAAATCTTAAGAAATGTTGAAAATATAAATTCTATAGCAAACAAGTAATGCGCATGAAATGCAAGCTGTAACTGCTTGGGAGTCTCAAGACTGGGGCACTAGAAAGCTGGTGGGCAGTAGAAAGGGCAGTATTATAGCTTATGCTGCCCTTGGCACTCATAGTATAGTCCACTATTAAAGGCAAACCTACTGTATATAATGTGCCAGTTTCTACATAATAATAGTAATAATAAAATATGGTCAGGCTTAAGAAGGAGATCAGATCAACAAATAATTTATGACTTAGTAAAAATCGTCAAATTATGATCCCACTGATAACCACCCTCTCCTAAAGACTTTTAGTGCATGTAGCCCCATTTCTATAGAGTGACAACCTTGCACCCTAATCTAAAATGCTATTAACCCTTCTTTGCCTACTTCTATATGACCCACTTGTGCCCAAATCCAATATACTATAAACCCATGTGCCCATATACTAAAGACTATGACCCACTCATTTAAGCAGTTGGAAGACTTATATGAGTTTCCCAATTCCTTCCACTTGTTGGACCTCCAGTTTCATAATTCAATTAATGCCCAATTCCCTGGGGATCAACTGATAGACAATTTCTTTCCCATTCCTCACCCTGGAGACTCCAGTAAAAGCCATTACTTACCGCTTATATTGTGAGCTATCATACACCCAAATAAGTGAACACCTGTCCCAGATAAGGCAATCTGGGAGAATGAGCTAGGTCTACTGATGGACGAGTAATGGCACATCGCCCTTCATACGCCTAAAATGGATGCCCCAACCTGGTTGATAGGATGTCTTAAGTTTATGTATTACACCAAGCATACCTTACAACTGCTAGAGTAAGCAAATTCAGCTCTGGCTTCCCTGACCTATGCCCTAAGTGCTCTAAGATCCCGGGTATTTTCCTATGTATACTGTGGTCCTATCCTATAGTTTTGTGGTTCTGGGACCTGGTCCGAAAATTTGTATTTGATAGTATGGGTGTAACAGTCCCTGAGTTATGTCTCCTTTTGGTGGACCCGGACTAGTCCAGTCCACCACAGACCAAGCTTAGATTAGCAAAACTCCCTTTACACCAACGATCAACAATCCCTCATCACTACAGATGCTATAAAAGTACAACTCATAACTTGCTTACTTGCACATAAAAAAAACAGAGTAAGGTCCCCTGCAAACAAAGGAAATGGTGACTATCCAGTTATTGGTCCGCATAGACAGCTGTGGCGCCCGGTCACAGTGCAGTGAGCACACGGTTGGCTGCCAGCTTCAGTATTTTGCGCTACATTGTGGTTGTTCAAATTGTGTCACATGCCCTATGTTAAACAATGCACCACAAAAAAGATGGTGAACTGTTGGACCTGAGTGGGGAAGCGACACATTCATGATTTCAGATGCATGATCTTAGTGAATAGCCGCATGCTGCATTATAGACGGACAATGTTCTTCCAGAGAACCATAGTAACTTTGTAAGTAAATGTGCTCCAGTGTTGTAAGTTGCTGTACACAATTAGCCATAGATAATCACTAGAGATGAGCGAACATGCTCGTCCAGCGCTTGATGCTGTCGAGTACTAAGGTACTCGAGACGGCTCAGTTGCTCGGACAGTATTTCCATGCTCGAGATCGAGCAATTTAATTAAAAGAAACACAAGTGAAGAACAATGAAAAAGAATAGATATAAAAACAGTGTGAACCAGTGAAAACACAGGATCATATTTAAGTGAAAAACACAGTAGAGAACACATGTGAAGGAATAGATTACAGAGTTGGCACATCGTTACTTGTGCCAAAGAAGGCAAGTGGATAGCGCGCCTGGTAAGCCACCCCCTCTTGCATTGATCCTGATACCTCCCTCATGTCCTTTTTTTTCAACCCATTGCCAGCTCTACCAGTTATCTCTCCCAGTTGTGAACGGAAAAAAATAATATGTGCCATAGAACAGCAATGTGTGGAAGAAACCAGGGTGAAGTGGAGACAGGACAGAGACAACAGGGAGCACGCACAGAGACAACCGGGGAGCAGCACAGAGACACCGGGGAGCAGCACGGAGACACGGGCAGCGGCAGCACGGAGACATGGGGCAGCGGCAGCACGGAGACATGGGGCACGGAGACATGGGGCACGGAGACATGGGCACGGAGGAGAGCAGGGGCACGGAGACATGGGGCACGGAGACTGGGACGAGGAGAAGCAGCGGGGCACGGAGACATGGGGCACGGAGACATGGGCACGGAGAGCAGCGGCACGGAGACATGGGCACGGAGACATGGGGCACGGAGCATGGCACGGAGAAGCAGCGGGGGCACGGAGACATGGGCATACGGAGAGCAGCGGGGCCGGAGTACATGGGGCACGGGAGACATGGGCACGGAGAGCAGCGGGGACGGAGGAGCACGGGGCACGGGGGGACATGGGGCACGGAGACATGGGGCACGGAGACATGGGCACGGAGAGCAGCGGGGACGGAGACTGGGCACGGCGACATGGGCACGGGAGAGCGCGGGCACGGAGAGCAGCGGGAGGCAGAGAGACGGGGCATGGAGAGCCGGGCAGGGCACGAGGAGAGCACGGGGCACGGGAGACATGGGGCACGGAGACATGGGGCACGGAGACATGGGTCACGGAGAGAGCAGCGAGGGAGCACGGAGAGCATGAGGGGCACGGAGAGCAGCGGGGAAGGGACGCGGATCTCCCGACAAGTAAGCAGATGTGCAGAACATCTGTAATCTATTCTTCACTGTGTTTTTCACTAAATGATCTTGTGTTCACTGTTTTTTCATATTCCTCACTGTTCTTCACATCTGTTAACTTGTCGGGAGATAATATACCGCGGAACAGTGAAGAATAGAGATTGCAGTGTTTGCCTACATCTGCAACTTATTGAAGACATTCTTTTTCAATTAATTAACAATTTTACCGAAACCAGGTCCCTTTGAAAAATGCTGAGTTCCCATTGACTTCAAATGGGGGTGTTATTCGAGACGAGCACTCGAGCATCTGGAAAAGTTCGTCTCGAATAACGAGCACTCGAGCATTTTAGTGCGCCGATCATCTCAAGAATCACCCTTAATATTCTGTATGCCTCAGAATCTGCCAGACATATGTATTTTATAACAAACAGACAATGTCTATTCATAAAATATAGCAATAATGAATTTATCACAAAAGTGCACTAGCTACATGACAAAAGATTGTGCAACATGATTTTACATTGTTTGACAGTGTATTGTCACCAATATCAGAAACCCATCATGATCATCCTCAGCTCTGTGAGTTTGGGAAAGAAATGACAGCTTTGCTTAGTCCTGTCCCAGCACAGAGACATACTCATTCACAGAGCTTTTGTTTATAGCCTCAGACTACTCTTTAATTGTAGCACCAGATACACTCTTCCGTTTCCTAATGTAAACTGCATAGATCTTGCTTTTCTGTACATACTATGTTCAGTTCAGGAAACCTATGTATATCGTGTGCAGAGCATATTGGGATATACCACCATGTTGTCAGAAGTGGATTACTGTGTCACGGAAATCCAACATAACATGTGGAAGAAAAAAAAGCTGGTAACTTAAATACATCTCTGCCACATTCTGCCGCAGCTAGGGGGTTGAATATCAATGGGTTTCAGCGTGGACTATGACTGATAGGGCAGAGATGCTGTATTTGAGGAGAAATGAAGAATGATAAACAGTGCAATGAAGTTCAGAGCTGAGCCGGTGTATGCCTGCTCGCTGCAGAGGGCGGTGACAGGAGGAGAGAGAGAAGTCATTGTCAGCAGCAGCATTATCACTACTTGCACAAGAACATGGAACAGGTTTGACTTGCGAGTAATTACCCAGCTGAACCCAGGATGATTACAGGCAAGCAATGCGTGAATGCTAAAGTGCTGCTTGTGCTGGGTGTCTTGAACTAAATGCACACAACATGCAGTGTATACATTACAAGGGAATCATCATGTGAAATGTATAAGATCACTTTAATAATGCACGAGAATCTATTACAATAGTTCACCCATCCATGATAAACATAGCACAATCTCTTACTTGGAAGCAGGTGTTTTAAATAATGTATGAGAGTGGAAAATGTGTTACATAGATAAATAAAATGCAGAACACTTAGCAAACAATTGCCAAGCAGGTATAATGACACAATCCAATAAGCGCTAATAAAGCTTTCCTTTCATATTAAACAAATGTGTCTACTTTCTTTGTTATGGATAATATCTTGTCTGTGTCAATTGATAAAACTGCAATATCAGATACAACAAGTATTCAAGACTCAAGATGCTGCTTCGAGAAGCAGACATGTTTTTCAGAGCTAAACAAACAACTTCAAATGAACACTGCATTTTGGCCCCATGCACACGACTGCCGGTGGGACAATGCTTGCTGCCGTACAATGCCCCCCCCCCCCATTGACAGTTATGGCGCACGGGACTAGAGTAAGGCAACAAGCACTAACCGTTCGAGCCGTAGCCACAAAAAAAAAATAGATAGATTCTTGGCCGTATCTAGACAATGCGCTCACGTCCTCCTCTCCCCCATGCCCCGACAAAGTTTGCTTGCAGCCTAACGTTTATTCTTGAAAAATCTAGACACAAGCAGAGAAACAAATGCAACAGTAATAAGCCACATTAAATATGGTCTGTATAGGGTTTAAAAATATGTTATCCCTCACAGTGATAATGATGATTTTACTGCTGTGGTGAGAAAGACTGTGCACTAAGCGAATCCTGGAACTGGATTTGCACTGCTGTGTTTTTTGTTTTCAAGTCATTGTCAAGTATATGTAGTGAAAAGGAAAACGGCAACACTACAGTTGAAGTCAAAATGATTTGGTCGGTTATTTATTTACTAGGTGTTACAAAAGAATGATAGGCCCCTAGTAGTGAGCCTTGCTCAAGCAAGTGAGCAGTGGAAACTAGCAAGTTATATATACTAAAATATATATAAACACTATGACATCCACGTTATGTGATCAGAATCAGTGACTTGTGTTATGTGATCAGAACAGTGACTTTTTATGTGATCAAAACCATGTTGTATTCATCCTGCACCATGTTATTAAAAATGTGAAAACAATACAATTATTGTCTATACTAAAAATAAATTATAGTGAGACAAATCAAATATATTAAAAAACAGGCTTCATAATATAGAGGAGCAGGGGAGAGTAACAAAAGTGGGATGCGTTCTTGTATCAGGGACGAATCGTTTTGCTTAGTTTAGCGCTTCATTTTCCCTAAGCGGCAAAACGATTCGTCCTGATACAAGAACGCTCCACCTTTGTTACCCTCCTGCTGTGTATGCCAAGTATTTAATGGACTAACGTAAAGAAAAGGTTTTACAAAAGGTGGTGAGTGCCAACTTTTCTCCTCTATATTATGAAGCTTGTTGTACATGGACTTTCGTTTATAGTTAGAGGGTACCACACCGAAGTCTGGGAGTAAACGCGCTTTTGATCTTCCTCGACTCATACACCGAGCTTCGTTACGTCTGTCGACTGCGCAGGAGGGAGATATCTTCAATAGTGCCCCCGATTGTCCCTCTTTATCTACTTTATATTAAAAAACAGGTACATATTACAAAGAATATGAATATTTTACACATCAAATTCAATAATATATATATATATATATATATTTATTATAATAATACAAAATTATACCATGTAGTGAGCCAAATTGCAATGTAAGACCCTAGTATGCGACAATACATGGATCTAGGTATAAAACTCCATATTCGGATGGTTAAAGCAAAAAGGCCTGTGCATGCCGACAGCTATTGGCCTAATGAGCATACACAGAAAAAAATCTACCGATGCTGACCCCTCTAGGCAAGGAAAATGCATTTTCATCCTAGGACTCCATCTACGTATCAGGATTACCAGATGAGGGTGGTTAGAAAATTGGTGGAAATTGATGCAATCACTGAGCCTTCGTGATGTCCAAAGATTCTGGTCCCCTCCACAGCCATCCATGTGTCGTGGTGTGATTTGGGCTGAGAGTTGAGCACGGCTACTATATGCCTTTGGCCCACAAGAAAGGATATTGTTAGCTTATAGACATCACATCACTGGTAATGTATTCTGGTATCAGGCTCGTGAAAGGAGGTGAGTACAAGGAGATATGATCTGAGAAGAAGCTGATGAAGACCACATACTTCCTTCTTGTAGTCGTTTGTTGTCAGAGCCCTGGTTTCATTTAAAAGTAGAAAGTTGTAATATACAATGAAGAAAAATCTTCTTCAGGCTAAATCTGCCAGTTAGTTAAATCTCTAATCTTATTAATTTGTGAAGATATACTATCAGAGATTTACTGAAGTGTCTTACATCTAATCTCTATTCTAAAAACTTGTTTGCTTAATTAAAAACTTATTAAAACTTCTGACGCCCTCCATCTGATTAGATATCGCGAAGCTTTTTTTTTTTTTTTTTTATACCTTTGCTCCTCTGTTCTTACAGCAGAGATCCAAGAACCCAGTGCAAGGAATTCTAATTAACAGTCTCAGTCAACTTTAGAAACGTTGTCACTAGGAGATACCAAAAAGCAGTGTGAGAAGAACTGGAGTACGGGATCAAGTTGTACTTCACAGGAGAGAAACTGCAGAAGTAGTGTAATGCAGAATACATAAGAATAACTGAAATTTTATATCATGCTATGAACATCAACATAGGCTTGCAATAGATGCTACAATGTTTTGTAATGTTGAATAAGACCACATTTACACAATGTCATAACCAGAACATTTGCCAATTCCATTATGTCTTACAATTTGCTGTGTTTAAAGAAACATTATATTAACCGGCTGGCAAAGAGAAGACTGGTGAATCCTCTGGGGACCCTCTAGGACAGTGATGGCGAACCTTTTAGAGGGCCGAGTGCCCCAAACTAGCAAAAGACCCACTTATTTATCGCGAATTACTAGCCAACACAATAATTTATTTTGTGATTATACTTCCTTCTGTCAGTTTGAATGATACCAGCTCTGAGGGACACAATAAAGAGAAAATAGTCCCAGGTAGAGCTGTCACTTTTTAAATAGCTCTGTGCTCAGCAAGTCTGGGGACTGCAGGAAGTATACTGAAGTCATCTCTGGTGATGGCCTGAGTGCCCACAGAAAGGGCTCTGAGTGCCAACTCTGGCACCAGTGTGCCATAGGGTTAGCCATCACTGCTCTAGGAAGAAGCTCAGAAGATAAGAAACTGCCCCACCATCGTGGAGCTTGTACCAGATTACAGCCAGAGCTGTTTTGTGTTCTTCTTATACTTAACCGGTAATAAGTTACCCTCCATTTCCTGCACTGCCTCTACTCATATTATTATATAGGCGTGCAGCGGCAGGAAACAGGGATGAGGAGGAAAACAGGACAGTGACACAATAAAGAAAGAAAGGAGAGAATTGTAAGTATTTCTCTATTGCAGCACACTGGCTTTATCCTGTAATTTACATCTTTCTAGCAGCTCACTCCACTGCTCAATCCAGTTCCCCATACGCTCACTACTAACAGCCTTTCCAGATCTAATCACATCGTGACCACTTCACGATCAATGCCCCCCAGCTGCTCGATTCTGTGTCTCACAGCGCACAATCCTTTCCCCTATTTTCTAATCACTATGTGTCAGCTCCACCTTTGCTGCTCATTCCTGTGTATCCATCCCTCCTTGCAGCTACTGCTATTTGTCCCCACCATTAGCTCACTCCTGTTGTACCACCTCTATGATTTCTCCTGTCCTCCCCAGATGTATACTCTTGTGCTTGCCCTTCAAATTCTCAATCCTCCCCACCACCAATCACCTACAGGGCTAACTACAATGCCTCCCCAACCCAGGTGCACACTCCTGTGTGCCTCCTTCACTCTAGAGTGCTCATTCCCCTATAGTGCTGTGCCTCCTTTCTGTTAGGTGCTCATTGCTGTGCCCTTTTTTTCTGCCAGGTGTTCACTCCTACTTTTCCCAGGTACTCACTCTGTGTGCCCTCAGGGTACCCATTCTGTTACACCCAACCCCCCCCCCCCAGGTGTTCACTCCTTCTTTCCCATGTACTCATGGGGTACTGTGTGCCCCCTGGGTGCTTACTCCTACTTCCACAGGTACTCAATCCTGTGTCTCCTCCCCCCCAGGTGCTCACTCCTACTTCCCCAGGTAGTCAATCCTGTACCCTCAGCCACTCAGTCTTATCTCCTGCCCCTTCACCCCCTAAAGAGGAACTGTACCCTAAAAAAACACTCTAGGAGCTGCCTACTAAGTAAGCACCTCCTAGAGCTACTCCATATAGCAGTGGCATACCTGTGGCTTGGTCCGGGTGTATGAATGAGGGGGCGGTCAGAGGGCCAATCCCTCTCCGCTGTTTCTTCCCCAGCAGTGATGTAATATTTTAAAGAGTATAACATGTATATTAGTGTGTAATATGCGTGTTTGTATTTCATCATTTCTGTGTCTCCCATGATGTCACTGCTTTCCCCCATCTTCTAACTTGAGTGTCTTCTAACTAACCCCCATCTTCTAACTTAAGTGTCTTCTAACTTTCCCCTCAGCTGCTCAATCCTGTGTAACCATGGGTATGCATGTAAAAGTCGTAAAAAATTGTGAGAAATCTAATCTGCCAAAAAAGATCATAAATTGCAAGCGAAAAACCATGTAGAGGAAATGAATTGTTATACTGAGCTGTGCCCACACATAGAGGATAAGAGTAATAGTACTAACAGGATAGAAATGTTGTTTTGTGCCCATACTGTTTATGCTTTATAGGAGTAATTGCACTGTGCTGTGCCCATATATGCCTGATTGGAATAGAAATATGCACACAACAAACACGCAGACTATTATTGCCAGGGCACTGAACTCCATCTGTGTCCTGAGGTCATAGATAGCTTTGATGTTAGGATTGACCACTGATGTCATAAGGACTAGTGCAGCTGCACCCTTTGCCCTACAATTAAAGCATTCCTGCATCTTGGTGGATAAGTGATCCCAAACCAACTGACGGGTTCACTTTTAACATTTCCCTAATACATTAGAATGGGTTAACCTGATGTTTGATTACACTTTAAGTATTATATATATATACTCTTCAAAGTGTAATCATATATATTGGTTTTAGCATTTAATGGGCCTTCAAATAGGAATCTGTGCACTTTTTCTAAAAAACTAATACATAATATAGTCACAGCAATCCAGCTGTACTTTAATGTTTTGTAGATGCCCTGAGAGGTCAGTAAACCACCGCAAGTTGTTTTCTCACCTTGTGATAAAGTTTAGAATGACCAAGCCTTGCTTTCATTTAACCTTTTTTCAGCAAAGTTTTGTTCTTTATTCAGCATAGTAGCAGAAAAGTTTCAGCATGATTTTCATACTTTCTTAAAAAATAGTATGAAATAGATACAATATACATATACACTCCGATATATTGGCTTCAGAAAGGTTTCCTCTTTCAAAATCTTGTAGCGCTGCTGTTTTCCATATATGTATATACAGTGGGTATGGAAAATATTCAGACCTCTTTAAGTTTTTCACTTTTTGTTTCATTGCCAATTGGTAAGATCAAAAAAGTCCTTTTTTGTTCATTAATGTACACTCTGCACCCCATCTTGCCAGAAAAAAAACTGAAATGTAGATATTTTTGCCAATTTATTAACCAAGAAAAACTGAAATATCACATGGTCATAAGCATTCACACCCTTTGCTCAGTATTGAGTAGAAGCAGCCTTTGAGATAGTACGGCCATGAGTCTTCTTGGGAATGATGCAATAAGATTTTCACACCAGGATTTTGGGATCCTCTTTCATTATTCCTTGCAAATCCTCTCCAGTTCACTCATGTTGGTTGTTGAATATTGGTAGGAGCCATTTTCAAGTCTATCCAGAGATATTCAATTGGGTTTAGGTCAGGGCTCTGGCTGGGCCAGTCAAGTTCGGTCACAGAGTTGTTCTGAAGGCACTGCTTTGTTATTTTAGCTGTGTGCTTAGGGTCATTGGGGGTCATTTACTAAAGGCCTGAATCGCGTTTTTACGGCGGGTTACCCGAATATTTCTGATTTGCGCCGATTTTCCCTGAATTGCCCCGGGTTTTTGGCGCATGTGATCGGATCGTCACCGGCATGCACGCAACAGAAATCAGGGGCGTGGTCGAACGAAAACTCGACGGATTCGGAGAAACCGCCGCATTTTAAAAAAAAAAATGTCGCTGGACACACACTTACATTCAACCATCAATGGAGCGTGAACTCCGGCGGACCTCGGCGGACTTCAGCGCAGGAACTGCCTTAGTGAATCTCCGGAAGACCCGAATCCACCGCAGAGAACGTGCCCCTGGATCGCGATTGGACCGGGTAATTAAATCTGCCCTATTGTCTGGTTGAAAGGTGAACATTTAGCCCTGGAACATTCTGGAAGAGGTTTTTATCCAGGAATTTCTTTACTTGGCCGCATTCATCTTTCCTTCAATGGCAACCATTCCTCCTGTCCTAGCAGCTAAAAAACACCCCCACAGCATGATACTACCACCAGCATGTTTCACTGTTGGGATTGTACCAGGCAGGTGATTTCAATTTTCATCTCATCCGACCTGAGAATTTTATTTTTCATAATCTGGTAGTCCTCCATGTGTTTTATTGCAAACTGTGTGGAGGCTTTTATATGCCTTCTATGTAGAAGAGGCTTCCATCAGCACACTTTGCCATAAAGCCCTAACTGGTGAAGGGCTGCAATGGTAGTTCACTTCATTCAAATTTCTCCCATCTCCCTACTGCATCTCTGGAGCTCAGCCACAGTGCTCTTGGGATTCTCCTTTACCCCTCTTACTAAAGATCTTCTCCCATGATTACTTAGTTTGACTGGGCAGCTAGGTTGAGGAAGAGTTGAGGTCATCCCAAACTACTACCATTTAAAGATTAAAGAGGCCAAAGTGCTCTTGGGAGAAGACCTTAAAAGCTGCAAAAATTCTTTTGTAACTACATGCACTGTGAGCTGTAAAGTCCTTTATAGACAAGTGTGTGCCTTCTCTAATCAAGTCAAATCAGTTTATTAAACATAGCTGGGTGGACGCGAGCCGCTCGTCCGAAAGGCCCGCGGTCCGGGCCTTCCGTGAAGCGGGCGGGCTGGGGAGCGCAGGAGTGATGGGTGTGCCAGGGAAGGGGAGGGCTGGGCAGCAACATGTGAGGTGGGTAGGGCAGGGTGGGGCTGCTGCGGTCCTTCAGCAGCAGCCAGGGGAGGTAAAGGGTTGGGCAGAACCCACTACGTCTCCGCCCACCTCCTATGCGGCCTGAAATCAGCGGCGAACCTGGGCCCCGTAATACGGTACCGCATCGTCGTGGTGGGCCCCTTTGGAGCTGTGGGGCCCCGGCACTTGCCCGGGTCAGCCGGGTGCTGATGCCGGGACTGCTACTACATGTACATTGGATGGGTTTTACAGTCTTGTACAGCATCAGTTTTGCAAATTGTACCCTTACCCATCTATTTATGGTTGACTTTATATCACAATCTTGAATGTGGCAAACAAGTCAGCCATATCCTATAGGCATTCAAGAGGTTGGAACAGAATAAAAACAGTATCACACTTGTACAAGGATGGTCTCTTGGAGCTTCATTATATCTCTACATTAATAGTACCAGTTTCATAACCAATACATTTCAGAATGAGGATATGAATATAGCTAGAGTAAGCCATGTTCTTTATCCTCTTACAATGTGACATGTCCCTATTTCCCCCACAAATGGTTAATAAATGTGTCCCACTGCAGACTCAACATGGTTTATCATGGATGGCGACCCTCCAACCCTCCTATGTCACATCCATTTTAGTTCCTAGCGCAAGTTATAGTGAAATTCTATTCCTGGGAGTATAGGAGCCGATGTTTCTTTAGCAACTTGCAGGGTGAAGGGGCATGAGGTGCCGGATCTTGATAAATTCCCCACACTGTTCTTTGGGTAGAATAATAGATCTCTAGTCTGTAGAGTTGTATTATAGGTTCCTTTTTCGCCATATAATTGATGTAGGGTACTTTCAAATATCTTTAGTTTTTCATACCCTGAAGACAAAAGTAATGCACATTTTAGATGTTCAAGGCATAGTATGCACATAATGTCCTTGATAATGCATGTGGAGAAATATACATTAAAGAAGTGTGGGAAAACTATAAATAATTTACTTCGTTTTTATTTACATAGTGAAACAAGACATATATAATGTATGGATTTTATAATTGCCTTTGCAAAGTCCTTCTTACAACTGTACAAGATGATGATATTATCGAAGCTACTGGATGTGCAGGTGCAATAAAAAGAATAAAAGAATCCCAAGTTTTATAAAATTAAAACCCATAGGTCCAAATGCTTTTCCATTTTCTTTGCAGATGACATAATTGGGTTCCATGTATTATTTTGCTTAGGTCAGTTATTTGTGTCATATCAAACATTTGCTTTGCTGGCTGATCAGATTACTGGGAGTTCTGGATACATACACATTTATATGGTAAAACTGCTGAAGAAAAAAAAGGTGTGAGAGTAAGCCTTGGGTAAGTGAGACATAGACTAAATAGAAATTACACAATGTGTACTTTCCTGGATGCATATTACCTATGTATACAACCTATATATAGCAATGACTTTACATTAACCCCTTCCAGCCACAGCTAGTTAAAGATTTTAATGGACGGGACCTATTTTTCAAATCTTACATGTGTCATTTTATATGGTAATAACATTAGATCACTTGAGTGTACTTTTAAATTTGTAAAAATACACAATTTTCAAAGTGAAAAATCTAATTTCAGGCTGTTCCAACATCAGTGAAAATGCCTCAAGACAAGAAATGAGGCGTAGTAGTATGTGTTGCCTCCGTATGCCTATATGACCTCTATACTATGTCTGGGCATGCTCCTGAGAAGGTAACATATGTACTTCTAAGAAATCTTCTCCCAGACCTGGATTAAAGCACCAGTAAACTCCTGGACAGTTTGTGGTTGAAGGTGCCCCAGTGGGAACCTTCCATCTTATTGTGGCCTCTCTTTTTGCATCCCCTCCATGGCCCTGTCTGTTGTAGAAGAGGCTAGGAACCTGTGACAAGAGTAGCATTATTCAGGCCCCAATGGAAAAATGTTGCATAAGCACAACATGGACTTGTGGATGCTGGACCCTCATACCACCCTCAAAGAGTATGTTTTTAACAATTTGAGTAGACTTATGGATTTAAGTGAAGTATCAACATTCCTTAATGAAAAGACTGACAAAGCTCACCAAAAGGGCTCCACACATGGACAGAAGAACTCCAATAATGAGCTTCTCCAGTGCAGGTAATTAATGCTGACTGGACTGTTCTAGCGTAATTAACATAAATAACATGAGCCTTGTGTAGTACATTCGGTATAGAAAATTCCACAATCCTCGTACAATGGGGGAGAGAATTCTGGTCTCCTTTTCTCATAAACTATGAATCTAGGGTGAACCCTAATGTAGTTGTGGACATTTTAAACATTACTTGTTGATTATCCCTCCTGTTGCAGTCATATTTGCCAATGTGGAACTGTCACATAACTGGAGCACTAGTTACACAGTTATGTATGTGTAGGTTTTCCTTTGGTAAATAGAATGCAATATAAAATATAATGATAATTTTATGAAGGCAATTAAAACATGATCATCGTCACCAGGTTTCTTGGGACTGCTTGATTATTATTCTTGTTTAAGCATGATTTACATGAGATGAACACACTCTATTCTGTCTATAGTATAACACTAATACGCAGTCTACAATTGCATTCAAGGACCTCATGATCTATTGTAAACGGACCCCTACTGATCTACTACATTGTAAAAGGGGTATTTTGGTTTCAGCGTATAAAATTATAAACAATATTTTTTATCAACTGTTTCAATTCTTTTGGGTGTTCAATGTTTCTACATAAAGTAATTCAGTAGAAATCTTTATTTCTTGCTTTTAGGTAATATACATTTGTCCTGGTCACATGATACACATTCTGACAATGACAACATAGTTTTAGCCCTCATGGACACAAACAAGGGGATACATCAGGTCTTCTATGTCAGAAAGCTAGTATAGAGGTCCTCAAATAATCTAATTTCTGAGCCTAAGCTTCTTTTGTATCCGGCAGTGATGGAGGAGCGGGAACTTTGTCATGTGCTGGTTCAGGAACACCAGTGTATGATAAATTTCCCTAAAGGCTTTTGGTCATGTGGTATCAATCTATTATTTGGAAGCACTCAGACACATGTAAGCTTCCAAACCCAGTGCAGGTCCTAAGACTGCAATTTTTTGCAGTTCAGACTGTCTTTTCAAATGTTAAAGCAACTTATGACCGTTTAAAGGGAATTGGTTTTGACCATCTAATGCAGACAGTTTGATTGTAACCCTCAAGAGCTGTGCAACCAACTATTTCTGATTATTGATTCATTCATACGGAATGTTCCTAATTTTCATTATGTAACCGACTGCAAGGAACAAGAGCCACTCTCACTTTATAACAGTTGTGTTGCTTATCATCCAATTTTGCATTTTCTGTGCAGATTTGAAGCTGTACATAGCTTCTGTAGTAGAGTAAGACTGAACTTAACTCTACGTTAGAATGCCTCACCTCAGGTGCACCTGACATCTATTAACCACTTAAGGACACACCCCTTTTTTATTTTTGCTTTTTTCATTTTTCACTCCCTACTAGCAAAAACTTTTATTTTTCCATGTACAGAGCTATAAGAGTGTTTTTTTTTATGTGTAACACATTGTACTCCCTAGGGATGGTGTTTAATAATTCATACAGTGTACTTGAAAGCTAAAAGATAATTCCAAATGCAGTGAAATTGATGAAAAAACTTATAGAGCCATTTTATTTTTGGCCCTGTTTATACGGCATTCAGTGTGTACCCCATACAACACTTCCCCTTTATTATTTGTGTCGGTACGATCACAGAGTTAACAATTTTATATAGGTTTAGTCATGTATTAGTAGTGGGATGACATTCATTGCTTCCATTATGGGGACTGTATGATCTGTTAAAATTTTTTAATAAAATGTTCAGGTGTTGAAAAATGGCAAGAATTCAGACAATTTGGTGCTATTTTTCATTATGGGACTTACGACTGGGAATAAACATTTTTATATTTTGATAGATTGGGCATTTTGAGACAATACCTAACATATTTATGATTGTATTTTTTTATTTATTTTTATATCAGTACTAAGGAAGGGGAGTTATGTGAGCTTTTAGTATTTATCAAATCTTTTTTCTTTCTTTACTTTAAATAAAACATTTTTATTGTATTTTTAGACCCTCTATAGTACTTGAACCCAAGGTGGTCTGATCAATCCTAACATATTTGGCACATTGTTATAGATTGGGTTAAATGATGCCTGCACCATTCACGGGTGCCAACGACTGGTGTGTATAAACCCTCTTCATAGAGCCGCTGCCACACCACGACGTATTAGTAAATCCTGGTGTGATAAGGGGTTA
Organism: Engystomops pustulosus; assembly: GCA_019512145.1. NCBI lineage: Eukaryota > Metazoa > Chordata > Amphibia > Anura > Leptodactylidae > Engystomops > Engystomops pustulosus. The sequence goes on from CM033647.1 coordinate 97,849,463, forward strand.
AAGACCTTAAATGTATGATGCATATTTTTTTACTCCAAAGGCCACCAATATTTGCAGTGATCTCCATTTGGTTACTGTTCAACTAATGTAAAAGTTGGCAGATGTTGCATTCAACTGCCTTAGTAATATAAAGTGTGGCACTAGGAACTGCTATACTGTCTTTTATGGTATGAAATATTGAAAAATGCATAAAGGCATAACGATGGTGTGGCATTGAATTAGACAGGTCCGTGGACATACATTTTCATGTCACTTAGGAATATCCTGTACACTTTTAGAGGAACAGCCATGGCAGAGATGAGTGGGATTATTGGTACATTGTAACAGGTGTCTATACTTGTTACATTATATTTTAGTGCTCAAGAGAACTTTTCAACCTTCATTTTACAGATTATGCTGGGAAGGTAATTGGCCCATAGTTCTATTGTCATGAAATCATATGCTTGCTTCTTTAATATCGGCTTGAACAGCTGCACTAATAAAGTGCAAGCAGAGTATTTCTAAGTGCCTATGTGAAGCACTTTCCTTGTTAGGTATATGAATACCTGCGAGCATTAGACGCATTATGCACAGATTACTCCCATAATGCACAAAGAATGGTCTGGAGAAGAAGCAATGTTTAGGCTTATAAGCCTTTCAATATTGACGCCACAGAAGGGGGAAGTTAACCCTTTACCTTCTGTACTGCAGCAAAATATGAGTTATCAATATTTAATTGTTAGGGTCAGATGTTCTGTTAACCTTCAGAATATAATTAATTTGGTTATTGATAAAGGTTTATTCCCTAGACCTAAGAAATTAGAACTAGATTTAAACACAGTTTTGTATAAATTTGGAGGCTAATTTCAGATAATTAGATTTGTGATCATAACTCCTTTCACAATAATTTCTAGATGTCTTCCCTGCTATGGATGAAAATATAAGTGATCACCTTCCTCACCTTGTGTAGTACACATATAAGGGAAGGTTCCCATACATCTTCATTGTCCTCTATACTGAAGTCTATGGAGATCATTGAGCCATCAACTACCTTCCAGACCAGTTAGTTGTTCAATGTCTGTAGCGCACTCTTAATTCTGGTGTACTACACACAGTCTCATTGAACACCCACTCCATGAGAACAAAGATTTGCTGTAAATAGCTCCTCCTCTTCCTTAAACCTTCTGGGTAACCAGCCAATCAGCAGAGAGCACCTCATTCCTCCTAGTACCTCCAACAATTACAAACAGCCCCTAGGGAATGCAAGAATACTGTATATTAATCAACAAACAATACATGAAATTAAAAATCCCCCCTCCGTCATTCCATTACATATTTATCTTTGATACTCACCTCTTTTTTCAGTGTTTGGGCTCAACACAGTGTGGCTTTAGTTTATATCTAGGGCTTCAGTGGTGATGCCAAAATCGTTGCGTATTTAACAAAGCCCAGGAGCCTTAGCAAACAAAGAGGAAGGTAGAGTGTAGTATGTTCCAACATTAATGTGTTGTCTAATGTTTGCTTATTTTATGATAAATTATGTAAGGATCTCCTTTAGGTACATAGGTCAACCATGAATTAAAAACAATAGAATGGGATAAGCTATTTAAATCCATGCCAGGTTCATTGTCAATCTATCACTTGCGGGATTTTTGCATGAAGCCCAGCAGTTTCAAGTTGCACTGATACACTCAGCAATTATTAACAATTAACCCTGTTATTCTCTATTGCAATTACCTACTATGAATGTTGGTAGATTTAGCCATCTATCGTTTCAATGAGATTGTTTAAAAATCCTACATTCAACCTAACATGGCTGATAACAGTGTGCACTGGTTATCACCTGCATATGATTCACACAGTGGCCCACATTTATTAAAGCCCCTGTGACAGTTATTTTGTCTTTTAGTGCAAACTGCTTGCACAAGTGTCGCGGTTGCGACTATACTGAACACGACACAAAATTCTGCATTGAAAGGGGCGATCCAGTTCACAATCAGACTATGCAACACATTTATCAAGCAGTGTATGAAAGAATTGTTCCACACCACACACTTTATGTTAAAGGAGCACCAGAAAAGAAGGGTTCACTCTGTTGGAGCTCCACAAGCAAACAATGATCCAGCACAGTCTTCGATGTAAAATCATCCATTGGCATACAATGTAGGTCCCCTAGACACACATGTAACGATCAACACGTTTCAGCCGTTCTGGTCTAAGTCATGATCTGACTAAGGCCGGTACGGAGTCTGGAGTCCTAGGATATTCTGTGCACGGGAGGTAGAAACCCGAGAGGAACAGCGAGCTGAAAATAACCCCTTTCATTTATCACTCTGTCAAAGGAGTGCATTCATGAAGAACGGGTGCCACAATCAATGAATCTGGTCCACCCTGCAATTTGCACTGTTTTTGATAAATGTGGGCCAACGTCTAGGTTCCCATATACTTTTAAAAGCTAATTATCAATCTGCTTTTATCATTAAAATAGTGTTTCTACTCACTTTTAAAAGTATAAAGAAGTTAACCTGGCTCCATGCAAGAAAGCTTGATGGAGTCATGGGGGCATCTACTACAAGGCTGCAATCATCATCATTATTTGCTCTCTGCTCTGCTAGATCTTCCTTTTCCTCTCATCCTGATGCAGACGTTAGCCAAACCCATGCTCCCAACAAATCTCTGACAGCTTGCATTTGCAGGTAGGAGGGGAAAGGGGGGAAGAGGGAGACAGCTAGCTGAGCAGAGAGGTGATAATGATGTTGACACAGGATCCAATGGCAGGGAGCCAGGTGTACTTTTAACATCTTTTATAAGTGAGTGAACCATTAATGATAATTGTAAATGTAGATGCATAAATAGTTTCAAAAAGTGAATGGGAACCTGTGGATTGGTAAAAATGTGAAATCCTGATGATAGGTTCCCTTTAAAATATTGTCTCCAAGAGCAGGGTTGTACATTTTGTTATATATAATCAAATGTTGATTGTGTCAGAACTCACAAATTGTACTGATGGATCAGGTTTCAGGCTTCTTACTGGAAAACCACATCCAGAGCTGCCTGTGATTGACAGCTCCATTTCTGATCCTGGGAAAGCTGGGTGTGTCTCTGTTATTGTTTTGCCTGCAGCTGCAGTTTGAGTGATAGATCGCTGAGCCAGTCAGTGATGGAGGTAGTTTCCATTACTGCTTTATATTCTGCCCAACCCTTCATTTGGTGCTGGTTATTGCAGTCTATCTGTGTATCTAGTGCTCTTGCTATTGTGTTTCTGGCTATTCTGTGTACTGACTTCTGCTTTGCCTACTGACCATTCTACTTGCTAAACGGATCTGTACCTTTGCCGCCATCTTGGTTTTGACCCGGTTTGTTTGACTCCGCTTGTCTGTCTGTATCTGTTGTTTGTCCCTCAGTACCATTTATCTCCTAGTGTGACCCCACCTTCCTGTCTGTCTTGTGTCGGTTTCTATTACCAGTGTGAACACTGACCTATATCTGTATTCCGGTTACCTGTCCGCTCCACCATCTAGCAGCTGCCAGATGAAGTAGGTTTTCCTGTCACTTTGTAGGCTCGCTCAGAGACCGTCAGTTAGGTTCCTGATAGTGGGTTCACCCTTATCAGGGCGGTTTATCTGCTTTAGGCAGGGCCTTAGCCCGCAGGGACGTCGCAGGGTGAGTTCGCCACCACCTACCTAGTCTGACAGCTAGCGCCAAGCCTGGTTGTGGTTGCGCGGTTGCTGGGCAGGTACTAACAGCACTTATATTTTTTTACTTTGTCAGATATAGCTCCCATTAGTTTCCTCAAGGAGGTTGTATCATTTAGCCCCATGATTCTTTATGTCCTTTTAGAGAAAATTGACATCATACATAAGTTTCTTTCTATAATTGAAACCTGAGATCTCAATAAAAAAGTATAGAGAATAGCTCTACTACTACTACTACTACTACTACTACTAAGTACTGAATTGTCAGCAATTCGATTTTCAGCATTATGGTTTTTTTAAAGATCAATTTTTATTTGCTAATACATATACATTTTATAAAAGTATAAAACATAATTAAACAAATTTAAAAATGATCTGAAGAGTGTTGTGTCACTGAGTCATTGCTCGATAATAAATGGAACAGCATTATTTCTTTAGGAATGTATGGCCCAACAATTGATCATCGGGGATTCTTGGCCCCCAACACCAGGGATTCCATGAGACAGACCAGCAACAATCAGCTTCTGACAATGGTGGTTGTAATTAGTTATCAGTTATCTACCATGAGGCCAGTTGAGCCTTTGGCCCCAGGCGGCAGTGTATCGAATGTCATAGAGCAGGATTTTATGCTTTCTGCTGATTAAGATTTACTCTACTTTTTAGCTTCTAGAACTTGTGTTGCTGCCTAAGTGTCCATGGCTCCTGAAAAATCACCAGTAGGCCCCTTCACTCTCCCTCTTGCCTTCTCACTAGTCTAGTAGTCTTCTCACCTCACCAGCGAGCACACAAGATGAACTGTATGCAGCATCACCGTAATGGTAAGTGGTCAAATCTCCTCTATACAGTAAGACTACCTCTTTCAGCAAATATAGAAACAGATGTGTTGAATAAACTGCTGTTAGGACATATTTACTTCCGGACTGACTGCAGTGTACCTTGTTGTCAGGGAAGGACTTATATTCAGGGTGTAGAATGGTTGAACTATATGACAATTAGTATCTCTTGAATTATCCAGGAAGCTTTTACAACATTCTGGAGGTCTTTACAACCTGATAAACTCTGACCTGAAGAATGTTCTGTGCCGACTTCAAAAGACATTTGGACATCTCTTCTCCATACCTTTCCCCATCCATGCATCAGGACTTGGAAACAAAGAAACTGTTGGAATATTCCTGGACTCTCCCCCTTATTAACACTTTGTCCAATCCTGAATGACCCTGTGGACTAATTAATCAATGGGAACTTCTGAAACCTGAACCTAATAGTAAATGTATAATATATTGTGATATGCAGGAAGTAGTGTTCACTTTATGGGGGCTGCCTGACAAGCCACCTCCAGGAAATCAGGAATTAGGAATTTCTATAATTTATTAGTTCATGTTATTTTTCTCCCTTTTTGGACACACTGTACACCTTTTGTAATTAAAGCATTTACCTTTGGTCCCTGTATGCTCTGCGATCTCATAGCCTTGTGAAGTGTGGTTAGCTGTGTGACTGCTAGAGTGCTGAGTGTGCATGTCTAGTGGTGTGACAAGGTGACTGCTTGAGAAGCAAGAGTGGATGTAGAGTGGGATACTTATTGGTACCAGTATAAATACAATAAGTGGTGGCAGCGGATCATATCTGGAGTGCTGGAGCTGTATGAGGTGTGATTTATGCTCAATTTGTGCCCTGAGTGAAAGGTGAGCGCAAGTTTGAGTGGGCTAAATTAACCCATATGGTCGCACCCCAAGTCACGTGACAAGGCGGTGGCGCCCTCGCCGTAACACTTGTGCTGTACTGTATCTGTGTACAAGCCTTTATGTGGGATTAGGCTCTGTCCAATTCCATAAAAAAAAAAATAGTTTGTATATAGGTTTATATATGATACAGTTTGCAGTCCTTCAACTTTTTTGGCAGCCGGAAGGCTTGGTGCAGCCCTGGTAATTAGTCGTAACTTCATGAAGCAACCCCTAAAGTGACAGAAAAGTGTAAATGTATTTCCATATGCATCAGATTTCTTTTTGTATTTCCAAGTACACAACTAGGCATTGAAGCACAATGCTTTGTTCAGCCTGATCTTCCTGGTTCATTAACAAAATGCAGCTAAGATCCATGTGAAATAACATATTAACTTATAATTTGCTGCAAAGAATAATTAATAAGTACTTTATGATGATACTTATTATGCGCGTTTAAGTGGCAGAACAGGGAGTTAGCACTTGGAGTATCTGCCAATTCATGTAATGTATTCATTAATGTATTATCAACATTACAGTTGTACAGAGAGCTCATCTCTATTACAATGATGTGACTGTACACAAGCAGCATTTCTTTAATGGTGGCAGATGCACACTCTGGACAAGTTCATCCACTGTGTGAGATGATTAATGCTCTCCATATGCAGCGTATTACTTATTTATGCGTTATTTTTAGCGTTTGATGTTCCCTTACCACTTTGTCTTTGGCATCTTTGTGAGAACTCGCAGTCACAAGAATACTGTACTTCTGTATTGAGACAGATGGCATTGTATCTGCTGCTAGGAACAGAGGATGTGTCTCCTAGCGCCCCCTAGTGGATACGGAGCTGCTCACTGTTGGCACAATCCGAGTAAGGTCATTTAAGTGGATAACATATTCAGTCATGTGCCAGATTCTTACATTGGCTGCGCTCTTACTCATGTTTCAGAGCTCAACAGGATATTTCCCCTGTGTCTGTTAATACCTAGAGAAGAGAGGAGGCATAAAATCAATAGATTAACCATATTTTTGCCATTTTTAGCAATAGAGTATCTGCATGTAACTTGATAGCATCATCACATTTCATTTGCTATTTTGGAGAATATAGATTAGTATTGAGAAATGTACTAAAATAGGTTTTGTATCTATAATGTAACAAATGAAATCACTTTATGTAAATATTTACATGCATACATGCATTGTCATTAATAAAAATAGAATATTTGTTAAAAAAAGAATATATATATGTCTTATGCTAGTTACGTGGACCCGTGGTAGAAACATTGCTTTAGAGAAGACTATCAGGGGTTAACAGGTAAACACAGTAAGGATTTGCATGTGTTTTCCAAAGGAGATCAATGTATTTCTGCATCTATAGATGTTGATTGCTATATGTATTCCGAGGAACAGTGCTTGACATACCTTAGCTTATCTCATTAACTATTTCTGTGCCAGAGGTCTGGAGCTCTGTTTCCAGTACATAACAAAATATTTGTATTGTATAGGATGAAATCAAAGCAGTCTGGTTTCGCTTTCTGCTTGTAGATTCCTTTCCCCCTGCAGTGACAGATTGACTGAAGTATCATGGGTTCAATTGCCCCCTGGGCTGATAGGTTTTTAATGATTGCACTCATAAGAGGTCAATTCATTCAACCAGGGCACTGTAAAACTGATGGCTGCTGCACAACCTCTTGGGAGATCAAGACTTGTTAATCACATTTCAGTCTTGTGAACATATACGATGTCAAACATTGATTCAGATTTTCAAAGAGGTTCTGCAGCAGGCCAATATCAATTTTTATCAACTACAGAGGATTGTTCAGATGGATTGCAAGTCCGATACACAGAAGTAGCAGAGCTGGACTTGTTATTTAACTATTTTGTTGCTCCAAAAGGGTGTTAAATCAATGTTGTACTACTGTCCAAAATCATATATGTATTGTGGGAGGGCATTGCTACACCTGCAGATCTCTGATTTTTAAGAAGTCAGGAGCATTTTTATATATACTGAATATATAAAAATGCTGGAGATGTAGCCCTGCTACACCTGTGGTTGTGAATCTGTCTTTGTTGTGCAGCATCGGTTGGGTTAAAGGGCCAGCACTCTTTAAATACATGCAAATGATGTATTAATAAGCCGTGAGAGACAGAAAAGAGAGATGAGATGTGCATTGCCTCCACAGCGGTGAATTGGATGGCAGCTGAAGGGTTACTAGTCGCAGAGCTCGCAGACAATGACTGAATCAACAATGACAAGAAAAGTTGGGCACTTCACTCGCAATGATAATAATAAAAAAATGCATCCATGAATTTCCAAGCAGCAGACCAGCCTCCAAGACTAGCAGCCCAATAAGAGCTGTCAGGGGAGGCTCTCTGAGATCACTTTCTCACAACCCTTCACTGTTTTGCTCAGCAGCCAGGCACATTGGAACAGCTCACTGATAAAATTCAAGGATTTACTGGGAATATCCCTGGCTCTCTCTTTTTTTTCTCACTCTCTCTCGCTCGCTCCCTGTCTGTCTGGAGATACACTGCTGATGTGTGGAGAAAGAGAGAAGGAGCTGAAGGAAACTGAATCCTTCCATCAGGACACATAGAGCTTGAGAGTGTCAATCTCTCCATCAGAATGAGAAGGCACTGGAGCCCACAGTAAGTGAGGACAGCTCATACACCAGGGATCCATCCAGCCTGGTCCCCACATAGATCCCTCCTAATACATCCTGAGCTTGGAGCTGCACATGATGCTGTCTGAATACTGGCACAGTAAGTATTCACCCCTTCCATTGCTTATGTGCTACTTTGTGCGAGAGTTCTCTTGATAGATGGCCAGGGCGCTTTGCCACTGCCTGGGAATACTCTGTCTCCCTGCAGCAAGTGTTGATGAACACATCATTCCCTGCTTGTAGGTGATTACCCATCTTTTTATAGGGAGAGAGTTTGTTGATCTTCTTCTACCAAAAGGTGTCTCTCTGTCCTCCTACTGTATTATTTGCATTGATACTACAGTACAGCATTTCTTGACCAAATGTCAGTAAGGCATTCATGTCCAGAAATGGTTGGCACATGCCGTGATGAGAATACATATCATTCACCATCCTCTTATGTAAATTGCCAGAGAGTGATGTGCATTGGAAGAGCAGGGTTGAAGCTATTACTAATGCTATCATTTTATTTTTTTTTGTGGAGGGTTATGGGCACTGATGTGGGTGGGGGACTAGTCGCAGCAATGGACCTGTAAGACTTACACCTACTGCATGACACATGGGGCGAGAGAGAACTGGAAGATTTAGATGATCCTGTATGATCTGATTGCAGTACAGACTTAGCTTCTTGTCAGTCGTTATATACAGCCATCAAGTTCACTATATTTAGTCTCCTTGGCTTGTTGGAATATACACCATTTCTAAACTTTTGCCTACAATACTCAGGCAGGTAAGCAGGATAATTAAAGAGACAGTGGTTAGTGGCTAGACGTGTCCGTTGAATGCCTGGGGACCTTTGTACCTTTGAGTATTCTCACTATACATTATCATGCACACATATTATGGCACTAGGAAAATGGTGCAATAAAACAGAACCATGTCTCTTCAGTTGGACTTGCAGTTGCAGGTGTTTAATAGGATGATAAGAGTAAATTCACTCCCTACATTGTATCAGAATGCATATGTTCTTCTTTTGGGAACGTAAGGGTTAAACGTAAGTCCTGCGGCACGGTGTGAATATGGAATGCACTAACTGTCTATGAACCTATGATTTAATTATGTGAACCCATCAAAAGGGCAACAACCAAAACATTAATAATACAACATGGGAACACATGAGCCAAATAAAATGTCAAGTTAACACATGAGCGGTTAGTGGTGCTTCTACTTCAACAGGTCATCTACAAAATAATAATTTTTGCATTTACGGAAGGCTGTCAGAATCTAGAATGGTTACGGACGGTCAGGAGAAATCATTGCAAATTCATTTTAGTGTAAATCTGTTGGGGATCAATGATGCTGAGAGATGTTTTTGTAATGTGTCTGTGTACAGTCTTTAGCAGGAGTTACAGACATATTATTGTCAAAAAAATCAATATTCTCATGCACAAGTTGAGCCTGGTGGGTCAGGAAATGAATCAAAGTTGACTTTGAACAATAGGTGGAATTTTATTAGGGCCAATCACTCTCTAGAATAGTTCTTGTGTCCTCCATAACCAATTCCTAAGACCAGTGCATACATTATGGTGTCATTCAATTTCCTATATTACGCTATGATGGATCTTGACAAAAAGAAGTTTTTAAAATTTTTGACATCATTGATTTTTTTTTGAATCCATAAATTCTACCGCAAACATTTTTTAAAAAAAATCCAGAGTGATGAGGGAATTTAGAGGACACTTTGAGCAGGGCAAAACATTAACCGACCAAACTCTAGAATATAAAGATGCCACTGGCAACCTATCTCCCTAATTATTTTTGGCATGGCACCACAGACTGTGAATATTAAACATGGGACCTTAGTGGGACTTCATACATAGACTTCTCAAATCAATTTAATTTGGACGTGTTGCTGCATTTGAATCCATGCTCAAAACGCGAGGCAGAAGATGAAGGCCTCTGCAAATCGGAAAGAAATGCTGATTTGCTTTTAAAAGTATAAATATTTTATGTTCCCACGTGCACTGTATGATTTCAGCATACTGAGATGGGCATGTTTTTTTTACTGGAACTCAAATAAAATTTGATTCAGCATGGGAGTCATCAGTACCAGCAAACATAGTTACTGCCTGGCACCTGTAATGTTATATGGCATTTTTGCCTTAACCCTCTTATATCCAACCAAAACATAATCCAGACTGTTGCGGGTCGCAAAACAGGGATTCAATAAGGTTTCATCAGTGTAACACAATATAAGGTAGCCGGATGCACACACAGGTAGGTCATGTTAGAAGGAGATCAATCCAACACATTCTTGTAGTAATGCTGTAAATTACATAACCAGCATTGTGAGATGAGAACAGCTAAATAAATAAATAAATTCATGCTTTACTTTCCATTACCTTCAATTTTTAAAGTATGATTCGAGTGGCAGCACAGAGAACTTGCTTTGAGTCATGCCTGGAAAAAAAGCATTTACTGTCTGTCATCTAGTACATAATTATCGATTCTTTGCCACTGTTCAAAAAAGAAATAAGTACCTATAAGGACTAAAAGAAGTTTTGTACATTTTAATGAAAACACAAGCAAGTTACAGGAACCTTGGGGATATCTTGTCTCTGCTCAGGTTCTAAAGTAGGTTTCTTCATTGACACCCCATTGTTTTCTGTATATATTCATTTTTAGAATTGAGTTTACATATTGACCCAAATGGCCATCAGCCATTCTTTGTTACTGGAACAGGAGCAAATTGCATTTTATAATATTGCTTGTAAAGATGGTTTCTTCAGATTTACTTTTATATCATATTATTTTTATCAGGGTCAGTATTACCTATGCTGATGAATAACATCAAGAACATTTAGGTATTTTAAAATATTATTGCAAAAAAAGTATAAACCTATAAAAAATAAAGTACCAAGGAAAAAATAGCAAAAATATAAAAAAATAAATTAAAAAATACCACCAGGAATACTAAATAAAAAGATAATACTCATTTCACATAAAATCTGTCCTACAAAGATATCCACAATTATAGGACATGATTCGATGAAAACAAAGTATAATGTTCAACTGGCGCCCAAAATAGTTACTGGAGATGAAATATATTCCAAACTATGAACAATTAGCATTGTTACTAAAATATGTCCGAGCTTTGATGTCTTTAAAACAATGACTTGTCAAGAGAAAAACACTCAAAGGACAACTCCCTGCCATTTTTCCATGCCTTGCTGTATGCCACGATTATCTTCATCCCAACTTCGTCAAAGTTTAAAAAATAAACCCTATGGGAGAAATGCTAAAGTATAATTCTGTCAGAATTAAATGTCTACAGAAAATAGTAAGCTCGATGGGTTTCTGGGTAGGACTCTAACAAAGAACCACCGATCTGAAGTTTGTAAAGACAGGCAGGGGGCTTTGACTTTCAATGTGTATGTTCAATTTTAGGAACAGCTGGCTCTGTGGATGACAAAGACTATTATTAACTGGCGTGAAAAATGTAAAAATCTGTTCATTATATTTACTACACTGCTGATGTGATTGAACTTTTAAGCCTGGTTATAGTAGATGAAATTACTTATAGTATGTGTTCTGGGAGAAAACATTATACATAAATCATGGCCGACAATACAGATTAAATACTTAGCCAGAACAAATACATTTCCTCTTCTAAAAAGCAATAAATGAAGACTATCTATAATGCTGAGCCCCTAATACAACTGTCAGATACGTCTTTTCCTTCTCAGAGTCATTATTTGGTTCAACTTGGATAGTCCAGAGGTCACAGAGGCTGTCTAGATGCTGTAGACTGACCAATAGATGTAGGCTGAAGATAAAATGGTTAATTTTGCAGACATAACAAAAGCAGCGTGTAATTGATGTTGGTTGTGAGACAGTGCTGTGCCCTTCAGCGGGTCTTCCAAACTGCAGTGAAGTCCAACATGGACTAAGTTCAACATGCCATAAGGGGTTTCAATGATAAATAAGAGGTTGAAAGGTATTCTGTATGTTTGCACAAGCAGTTTTATTGTTGTGTATTGCGTTTTGTCTATAAAGATAGATGTAAAAAATTAATCATGGGACCATTCCAGCAATGGATGATAATAAACCTTACAGAGGAGATCTAGAGGGAATCTAGAAATGAGTTACATTTGATTTAATACTGTATATTCTTTACAGAATTGATTTATGAAAAAATTAGAAAATGTGGTTCTACATAGTGAATTGTGAACAGTGAATCAGTTTGATGTGTCTGATTGTCCTTTCCAATGTAGATGTAAAGCGCTAGTAATAATGATATTAGGATGAAAATGTTATGTAATACCAATAATTAACCCCAAGGCGGGCATTAGCAAAACTTTTTTTTAACCTCCTAGTGCAAGGTATAATCCTTCTTATAAATATTTCTCTTCAAAATACCCTATTTAGAAGTACTTGTTAAATTGTAACACCACTGGTATTGTAAATAAGCAACTTTTCATGCTACTCTAAACTATCATTAATGTTCTTTGATCTGTTCCATAGAGTATGTACAGCTGTAGCAGTCATAAGGCACACACTGTGCCGGACAGGCACACCATTTTTGGACGGTTACCCTTCATAAATATTGTGGCCTTAGAAACTTCTTTTATGTGATGTTGTATTGTGTTTCCATTGCTTTTTTGAACTCTAACCATTGGGAATATGGTTGAGCTATAACCAAACACAGTTTGCTATAACATGAAAAGATATAGTAGATGTGGGAGTTATCATGTCCACACAAGTTCTCCAGCTGTAAACTAAACAAAGTACAATCTTAAGAACCAAAAAGACACATTGTTGTATCCCCCATTGCTTCCCGTGCCTTCTGATATAATTTTAGCCACAATGTCCACATCTTGTGTCCAAATTTTTTAGAGAAGTTTGTCACAAACTACACATATTTTAGGTCAGTTTTAATATACTTCATGTTAAATTCATATAATTTATGGCATAGTGAAAATCAAATTTTAGTTTTCGAGAACAACATAGATAAAATATGTCTGCGGATCTTTCCAGTTTCCCATTACTTCTTTGCACTGTTGTATGTGAAGACACAAAGCTCATTGTCAACATTCATATCTATGGAATAGTTTTATATTGATGAGGGTCTAACCTCAGCCTAGTCCAAACCATTGGCTTATCCTATTTAGTCAATACAAATTAAATGTATTACCTTGTGCCTGGTGTATTTGAAAATGTATACTTCTGCAAATAGAAAGTATATATGTACAATCAGTTGTACTTATACTGTCTGACTTTATAAATTCCGAGTAGGTTATTTACACACATGTGAATTGCACATTAAGATTTCTCACTAAAGCTTTTGTTTACTAATTAAATCCATGTTTTTATGCCACAAGAAAGAGGCAGACAAATCCTGCCACCTCGTAAAGCATAACAATTAAAGGAAACCTCTGCACCCGGTTTACATGCGTCGTGTAATGATTATCTCCTTTCATTAGGGCTTGGGGACTTGCAGCAAGGCATTGTGAGTCATATTTGTTGATATACATAATGATTAAAATCATTTGTTGAATTGATTGTTTTCCAGTTGAATATGATGCTGCTCTATTTCCAAAGAACAAAAGATGATGAAGAAAATTACCTTTTTCTAACTAATGTAGAGTAGATTTGTAAAGGGATTAAATCAAGTGAGGAAATTGCTCATAATCCTGTGTTATACGGTTTGGATCTATTGCAGTAGTTCAGCGGGAAGTTCTTAAATTACACAAGAAAGTTTGATTGTGGAAGATCATATTTTGCATTGGCATATGCAATCCCTACCACTAGAGATTTTAGAGCGACTGCTCTTAAATTGGAATATTATAAGGATCCATGAAAATAGCATTGTTAGGGATGGTGTGTCCAGTATGGTCTCAGTGACTGATCCTAAGAAACATGATTGAAGAAGCTATGTGGTAAAGTAGAACTTCATTTGAGTCTAATATGAGCGAGGGCAGATTTAAGAGATTACTCTGCCACCAACATTCCCCTTCCCCCACACACACACAACTAAAAGAATATTTTATTTTATTTTATCGGACACTGGCACAGCCAGTCCTCTATTGATATTTCCAAAGGATGCCTTCAAAAGTCCTTCAAGAGAGCCTGAGCCACAGATGCCCATTTAGTGTTAAATAAGTCTCTGTGAGTTGTAGTCATGGAGACCCCCTAAGAGTTATTAAAACATATATCACTTCTCAGTATCAAATATCCCCCACAGAATACAGTTGACCCGTCTCTTAACTCTTTGGTGGCCTGAATTGTATATCATGATTATACATATTGATGTTACAAACCAAACTTGACCAACTGTGGCCCTCTAGAAAATCATTATTGACCCACATGATGCTTTAAAATATGATTCTGCGTATTTTATCACATACTAGGAAGAGTATAGTATATCTATATCAGCACTATGATGTATCTTTGTTCCAAATGAAAACCATTTGAGGTTCCTAATTATAGATATTGGCCACAAACTGGTGAAGTCTATGTATATATTTATGTGCTCAGCAGAAAAGCTGCTTGACTTGCAGGTCGGTTACTTATTTTGATAAATTAATGCTTTGTAGCACCTGATATCTGCATATTTTATTTTTGTTTTTGGGCAATGGTATTCTTGCGTCATGTAAGGTAGACCAATACAATCATGATTCATGGTGAACATGAAGAATAAACTGGTGCAGGATCACTGCAAAATAATCTATTTCTACAGGAGGGCTCATGTCAACCTAGGCTTCCAGACTTCACCATTGAGGTTAGTCTTTTTCAGTGATATGAATACTGAGCACTAGAGGCTTACACATGCCCAAATCCCTGCTTATTCTGGCAATGTATACTTGCATTAGATGTTTCCATGAAGAGCTTTGCAAAGTTATACACATATAATGGGGTCTGTGAAGACAGAGACCACTAAATATATATATATATATATATATATATATATATATATATATAATTTTTTTTTTTTTTTTTTAATTTAAGCCTCATCATGCCAAGCTATGCCATCATGCCATTGTATTTATTATCATCTTAAAATGATGTTCTCAAAAGTGATGTTTAAAGAATCAACTTTGAACCTATCCATTGTGGACCACTTAGCAGATATGCAATCTCCCTCTTCTATTGATGGATGGGCTCTTTAAATTCTCAATTTTGTCTCAGAACTTTCAAACCCCTCTGTTGATAAGTGAGGCAAACGGATGAACCAATGTGTTTTGGAATACATGAGAAAACAGATTAAGTCATTTTCTAGCTCATGTAACAATCCTTCAGGGAAATTCCTGGTTGAGTTGATATATATTCACATGATATTAAGAACATAAAGTTCTTCTGTTCCAGTCATAGATTTTACTTTGGTAAAGATCACATAGTGGTCAACCACCATCACTGCATGAGGGAATGTAGGTATCTATTGGCAGTGGATCATCTGGATGTCAATGTGCCTTGAATAAGATCCTTAAGGGGTTTATTCATCAAAGACACTACCACATATTTTCAGAATGAAGTTTCAAAATTTCTGAAAACAAATACACTTGAGCTCAATACATGATATTTGCATTTATTTGTTGTGTTTTCATGAATCTTTATGTCATGAAATACTCTTTAATAACTTGCCTATGTTGTGGCATTCACATCCACCTATCAAGCAAGGGACTGCTTTTACATCTTTTGTTAAACAGCTCACAGTTCAGACCCCCAACATTCATATAGTGACCATTTCTGGCAATTTCTTCACTTGATGATCAACCCGCGTTAGATGCCTTGGCTCCAATAGAGGTAACCAGTATATGCTTTTATGGTCTGTATACTCTAAGGAAATAAATAGTAATTACATGCAGGAGTCACTACATTCCCAATGATCATATTGACTGAGGAGATTCATTTTAAAGACCATATCTTTGCAATGGCCCATTGCTGTGTAAATATTGTGTGTAACCTGACAAAACAGTAGATTGAAAAATTAGAAATACCAGTATGACAATGCATAAACTTATCTGGATTTTCTTGTTTACATTGTAAATTTAACAAGAACCCTGCCATGCAATATTTGGGTTTTGAATTTTGTTCTTCACTCTCAGTGTGATAGTACAGGTTAAATATTGGGTCTATAACATTGCTTGGCTGGGAAACACTTTCTGTGTTATGCATTGCAAACTTCACTCACTCAATTTTTTTCGTTTTATTTTAAGGGAAACATCAATGAACAATATTCCAGACACGTCATGTCCTTCGACTATGAACTATTTGTGCTTATGTTTATTGAGCAATAAACACTCGGATCAGCTGCACGTAAACATCCCTCTCTGCATGATGAATTGGATGCCTGCAATCTGGATGTGAGCAGAACAATTGTTTCATGTTGTCCGTGTTCTCTACAACTTGTGTTACAATGCCAGAAAGACTTGGGGAAATGCTCATGGATATTTGGACTCCATTTTTCATATTATGGATTGCTGTTCTTCCTCATGCATACATGGCTCCAAGGAATGAATCCTATGTACTCTCCACTGAAGTCACCACAGAACTTAATGGAATCATTGATGAACAGAAAGTATTGAACAGATCCAAGAGAGGCTGGGTGTGGAATCAAATGTTTGTCTTAGAAGAGTTTTCTGGACCAGAACCAATACTAGTGGGACGTGTAAGTTCTACAATTTATTCCTATATTCTTTTATTTACATGTCTAGATGTTATTTATTGCTTGATATTTTACTATACTATTATTCTTATTGATATTTATGATTATTATCATAAGCATTATTACATTAAGTACTCTTAAGCCTACTGTCAATATTACTTCTACAACTATTACTACTACTACTACTGTTATAAAGGGCAATATTGGGTGCATGCTATAATATATAATACTAAACTAAATATAATAAACACTTTGAGAAATCCATTAACGCTATATACATTGAAGTTGGGTTTAGCAGGACTTGTCAGCTTTCCTGACATGTCTGTTTCAGTTAATGTTCCTTTGGATAGAAATTACTATAGTAAAGCATTTTTTCACTGCACTCTGTGTAGTCTTGGCCCTCTGTAACTCTTCCTGCAAAATATATAAATAATATGGCCCCAGAGCATTACCATCGCCTTATACAAAGGGTTTGTCTCTCTAGAGTATTACAATTTCATGGCAGGACAGTGTCAACCCATGTAGGGAGACATGTTAGCACCCAGATGTCATTTTATTCATACTTTTCTTAGAAGAACAACAGAGGAAGATTTTTAAAAGTTGTTATTTATTTGAGTATTTAAACTCATGTAAATGGAGACACACTGTCCCTTTAAATATGTTCTTATAATATGGTCAATGTTTATTATTGTATTATATCTTTAAACCTTTTCAGGTTCCCATAGACTGTTTAATACTAATTCCCAATCTGCTTTTACAATTAACATTAATGCCCAATTGTGGGCAAATTGAATTGTGTAGCCTATACAGGAGGTCCCCCACTTAAGGACACCCAACATACAGACGACCCCTAGTTAATGACAGACTCCTCTTCCCACTGTGACCTCTGGTGAAGCTCTCTGGATGTTACTTTAGTCCCAGGCTGCAATGATCAGCTGTAAGGTGTCTGCAATGAAGCTTTATAGATAATACTTGTTCCCATGACAGCACAAAATTTTGAAACTCCAATTGTCACTGGGGCAAAAAAAACAAAAAATTGGTCTGGAGCTACAATTATAAAATATACAGTTTTGACTTACATTCAAATTCAACTTAAGAACAAACCTATGGAACCTATCTTGTATGTAACCCGGGGACTGCCTGTATACTATAT
The DNA here is from genome assembly GCA_019512145.1 of Engystomops pustulosus. NCBI lineage: Eukaryota > Metazoa > Chordata > Amphibia > Anura > Leptodactylidae > Engystomops > Engystomops pustulosus. The sequence goes on from CM033647.1 coordinate 97,867,316, forward strand.
GTTGCCATATGATCACCATGTTAATGAATAACCCTAATATTTACAAGGGTTTCCTGTAGACACTACAGTTTTCTGTGCACAGGTACACAAATAAGGTTAATAGATCAGTTTGCTTATGCAATGAGTTGCTATTACCTTAACACGGTGTGAATGGGCCCTTATTGCCCAGATTGCTCAAAGTGACGAGTATCACATTTCATATCATAGGTTGGAGTCATATAATATATTCTTCACCAATACTACAGGCAGCCACCATTAACTTGTCTGTGATCTGTGCTACGAAGATTAATTCAGTAAAAGTTGGTAAAAATGGAAGCTCAAGATGAGAAATTCAGCACCATGGACAGTGATCTTTTATGTTGCTATATGCACATACTGGGGCACATTTATTAAAGCACTTGCGCCAGTTTCCTGACGGACTTTGCACGTCCTTTTGGGTGCAAACTGCTTGCACAGGTATTTAGGAGGTGCCTGTGCCACATTAATGTTGCACGCAAGCGTTTTGTGGCATGGCTGCACTTTTCTTCATGCAACTCAAATTTCTGCACTGATTGGGTTGTCCAGTTCTTAGTCGGATCATGAACCAGGTTTATCATGCAAAGCCCGACAGAAATGTGTTTGAAGCCCTATGATTAAAGGTGCACCAAAAAAAGTAGTGCACTCTGTCGGCATCAGATTCATGAAGAAAATCCGCCTGAAATCCTGAATCTGGCACCCCCTGCATTATACACAGACAGACTGCACTGTGCAGAATGTGCCGCATTAAATTGTGTTTGCATAGTTTACTACATCCTGCTTAAAATTTTATTCATCTGTTAGTTAACCTTCAGTATACATCCAAAGAAGAGAAACAAATACCAGTCAACTCATTGTGTAACTATTGGTTACTCAAATAGTAAATTCAGTGGTGATGTTAACCCTTAAAGCGAGTTTCTCCATTGATTAAATACATTATTGCTTACATCTGAACTGCTGCTATAAAAAGTATTATTGCAATAGCAAACAATAATAGGATGCCCTTAGATTTTATTCTTGTCAATTTGTCTGTTCTAAATTCCAAATGATGTCCTATGTACCACTGGTTTGTGACAATGAGCTGAAGTTCTATGCTAATAGCCAAATGATATAATATGTTGTTATATCAGAAGTAAAACACAGTGCCGTTACACAAGAGAAACTCAGCACTTTTACACCTGCTACTCCCTCTAATCTTTAAAGTGGCTCATAACAGGGTTTTGTGGGATTTTAGATCCCAGATGTTGCACTTTCATTAAAAAAATGAAAATCTCTATATTTTACTTCTCTGATTCCATTCTTGCTCCTGTCACCAGCTTGTTGCATTCACTCGACTTGTTGTCTTAATGGACATCAAACAATTGTGTACGTAGGAACAATAAAGATGTTCACATGAGACTGGTGGCCTTGGTCTAAAGTGAAAAACTGCTTTAATATATGGCAACTGTTTTTCTTACTATGAAAGCTTTTACTATATTTTTTTCTGTTCTGTTAGACATCCTAATACAAGTAATGATTCCATCCTGGGTTTATCCAGAAAATGAAAGTATTTTATCAACAAAAAGCATGACCATCAATTTCATAAATGCTACATAGCATAGCTGAGCTACATGTAATGCATTAGGATACAAGGTAATTGCACTTTGGATATATCTGTACTTCTATCATATGACAGATACTACAATATAACTCCACGACTATTATACAGATTGTTCTATTTCTTCATCTCCTCCCTACCGCTTCATTTTCTGCTTGCAGTGACTGATGCCATTTGTGTTGTACTGTCTGTTCATTGCTGAAATGGTCATGGCTTCAGTGTCCACAAAGCACTATGCTCTAGACTTGTAATTTACTGTAAAGTACAAGATTCAGGCAGCTGTAATATCAAATGCTGCCACTAGAGGTGTCAGATCCAAAACTATCTGTAAGCCTGGAGCGTTCAGACAATATGTGCAGTGTCCACAGCCTAAAAGGAGAAGCATGAATGTGTCACAGCGATTGCAGTTACTTAGCATCCCACATTAAAGAAATGTACATTATTTCTATTACAATTAACGGCTTTTCTGGTTGTTGTTTTTCAGTCGAATAGATTATGATATGGGATAATAAAAAGAGGAATTCATGGAGAAAAATAATGAAGGGTTAAACTGAATCTCTGGTTTAGAAACCCTCTTTTTAATTTCATTACAAATTCCTAAACACAAATAGAGCAGTACTGATCACTACAAAAAATATCCTCTGTTTGTAGAGGCATAAAAATATGTATATATTACCTAAGGGAGGGTGAACAACATTTACAGCATATTGAAATATATGTTATGGATGTCTGATAGAGGTGGCTACCATGTCTGAAACCCACACCCGTCATTGCATTGCATTGTTCCTGTTGGCAGTGTGAGGCAGGCTGTCAGCAGTGGCTTGGTCCTACAGCTACAGAGTAGAACTGAGCTATATCATCCCCGTCCCTTGCATGGAAACAGATGAGCTCTCAAACCAGCAGAGCTCAGTTCTAGGCTGTTTCCGGAACCGTTACATTACACTACACATCTTTTTATCCCCTGTGATAAGTGTAAGTGAATATCTGCACGCACATTGATTTACAGATGTGGGATGATTTTTTGAGGTCTCAGCTGTAGTTGTTACCTGTGTATCCTCATCAAAAGCAGAGAACCTAATATGGTAAACTAGACAACCAGGATACATGTCAAATAAGCATTGCAATGATACGTATCCTGTATCCCATGTAATGTTGTAATAGGTGTGGGTACAACTGACAAACAACTTCAGTGTGACTTTTATCAAATGATTCAGTGTGACTTTTATCAAATGATTGGAGATACACTGTTCAGAGTCATAAATAGTGCCACTCTCATCCTCAGGTTATGTATTGCATTGCAAGCAAGATCTCTTCAACATTAGCATGATTAAAAATTGGGTACTTCTTCAGATTTTTCTGCTTTATTACTATTTATATTTCTTGCAAATATACATTTTGGTCAATACTGAAATGAGTCAAATAGACATTGTAATGAGTTATCTCATTCATCTCACTGGAGCAGTAAAAAGAAGCCACCTATGTCTATAGTGGTCATTTATTGTATATAGAAACCTCCTGCTTCCATTCACAAAGGCACATGAACATAATTTGAGTTAGTAATACTATTCAATTATCCTGACTCCTTCACTGCAAGGAGGCAAAAAGCAATAAGAAAAATATTATCATAAATATGAAACACTCTGAAAATATGGATACCGGAAATTAGACTGTGTGAGGTTCGCCTGGTTAAAGATTGGCTCGGCTATCTATAACTGACACCTCATGCTGTATTACACTGAAGGAAGCCTTAATTCTGAGAAATTTTAATGAAGCCATAGGCTGAATAAAAAATGAAGACTCCAGGATAAAATTAAAGCATACAATGAATTTATACACATAACAAGACATAATGATATCCCATAATAAAACAAGATGTTCAAGCGCTTTTACATGAGGGTCCTGGTTCTCTAGGAAGCGACGGCCATCCAGCGTGGTGATCGTTAAACTTGACAATTATATGAGAGCCATATTTTGTAACAGTCAAAGCCAATGCATTTATTAATTACAGAGATCAAGGAGAGCAGAAGTTTTATACACCTACAGATACGACACTGAGCTTGCACTGCTTACAGAGGAAGAGACCAGCAGGTTTCATGATTATTGTAAATATTTTTGTTTAGAAATTTTGGTAGGAAACACTTGAGACAAAGGCTGATTCCCTCGGTATTGATACAGGTAGCCAATCTGTGCTGAGAAATAAAACACTTGAAATCACATCTCATTCGTATTGTGAAGATTTCAGGCACATATCTAGTTCATTTTGATATACATAAATGGTAATGAGTTCCCCTCAATATCCGTGTGTAGAAGTACAACAGACTATTACCGGAGTCCACTACGTGAATGCAGTCAAATACAACATAGAAGTCAATGGGCATAAAAAGAAGATCACACCCTAGATCCCCAAGCAAGGCTTCTGAATATACCCTGGGGAACAAGTGTAGAATCCCATGTACCTTTTTGTATTTTCTTCTTGGTGAAATAAATTAAATGTTCATCATACAATGTGTGGCCACCATGTTTATTGTAGGATTAACATTTTAAGGATTTTGCTAGAATGCTTTGCTATTGTATTAGAAAATTTTTTGAGAAGCTGAATCTTTTTACAAAATGTAGGTAGCTGGGATTGGTCAGAATTTCTAATATAGTGGGCACATATATTGGGAAATATCTTGTATTTTATTCTGACCTATTAAACTAGAAATCCTGTAATAGAAGTTTATGTACTGGTGCTAGTAATCTGGATCACAAGGGATTTCCCTGGTAAACGTATGCCAAATATGACTGTGGTTTGTCCTGTCCAGCTTTGCCTTGGCATTGTGTATCATTGGGAGACTGTCCTCCAGTGGTCAATTAAGGGAGGACTGGAGAAAAGTTCAGCTATAAGAGGTGCACATATCTGTAAATGTGCACATTTACTGAGGCTGTGCACCAATTTTCTGTTGCACATCCTTCTAGTGCAAACGGCTTGCACAGGTATTTAAGAAGTGTCTGCGCCACATTTGTGTCACACGCGACAATTAGTGGTGCAGTTACACTAGTTCAAGGTGTGCTATACTCAAGAAAAACATGCACCAGAAATCAGGTCGCACCCTGCACATTACACAGATGAACTGCATTTGGTGCAGTTTGTACTGTTGTTAGTGAATATGCCCCAATATTTTCAATCATGGAAAACCCCATTGTACATTGACCATTTTTATAAGGATTAAATTACCCTGCTTATGTTTTAAGTTGTAAGAAAATGAAAAGATGTTTTCATGCTCGTAAATGTGTGGCTTTTGAACTTTAAGTCCTGAAGCTGGAAGCTCACCACGCTCCAAATTTACCATCTGCCTTTTAACTATTATTGGGTTTCTCACAATATAAATATATACTGCTACAGGATGTTTGACCCAGTTTACTTGTTCAGAAATAGCATGTGATTGACCCTTAGGCTGGGCGAAATGTCTAGAGATATTCTTTTTGCTACATCTGTTTGGCCGTAAAAATAAAGACATTTAATTGTTGATTTTTTATCTCTTGTCTGTAATAGCATAAAGCTTTGTTGGCATATGTGGGATGTATATCTGGGAAATTTTTATAATTTCATATTCTAAACAGTATATAATGTTATATACATATGACACAAATTACATGGGAGTATATGTAGGCACTTCATAAGAATGTCTCTAAATGGATTTATGATAAATAGATCCTGGTAAATTCTTATTTCTCTGTACTATGTTAGAAACTTTGCTGACTATAACAAGCAGAAGTGGCATGTACCAACATGTAGGTACTATGAGAAATAGAAATATTACAACGGAAAACCAGTGCAGTTGACTTTTTTAGCTATTACATGCTGTAGTAAAATGGAAGAAGTAGGATGACACTCACCAAGGTTCACTGACAATCCATAGACCATGTAGCAAAAATGAGTGTCTTTGTTAGGCATCAAGGGAGTACATAGAAAGGGGAGGGAGAGGAGATGTTCCTCCTGCGGTGCAGACTGGAGCGACTGCCGTTTCGCGCTACATGCGCTTCTTCCGGCTCACGAAACGGCCGTCGCTCCAGTGTGCACTGCAGGAGGAACATCTTCCTTCCCCTAGGTATGTACTTCCATTCACCTCTGCATCACTTTGTTGGATTGAGCACCACCTACATTGACTGGGACCATTCACCCCTTCCCATACAGGACGCAGGGTCCCCCCCAGGAGCGGAACACTGTTTTCTACATGCTGTAGTAAGCTGTTCCTGCCAATTTGCATAGTTGTCTAATATTAATATTGGAAAATAGATTACTAATGGTAAGAACATTTTGACATTGTATTAGACTATATATTTGTCTTTAACATTGAAATACTTCTTCAATTGCTTATGGTATCTTAACAGAAATCATTTCCATGACTTGAGGTATTGACATTTCTGCATATTTTATTTTTTGCTCCTCAATGGGTTTGTGTGTGTGTTGTGCAACAGCCTTTACATTTAGATCTACGTAGGAACAGGTAGGTAAGTAAAATGAAAAGTGTTTTATATAGAAATAATTCTCATACACTTTTAGATCCCACCTAAATCATGGATGTTCACTTTCACCTTATCGTTAGCCTGCATCTTATTCCACTATTAATAATGGCATTGACAGCATTGAAATATATGGGGAATGGAAGATGAACCAAAGTCCTCTCATTCATCTTCCACTTTTGGTTTCCCACATATCCCAGAGTCTAAGAGCAAAAAAAAAATCTACTTATCTTCCCTGAGAACCAAATTATCAACATACTTACACTTCCTCCTTTATGTCAAGGAAGAGTCAAGAGGTTGTCATCCACATAGGAATTTTGACGAAAATCTTACTTTTTACCAAGTTTTCCCTTAAATTTATAGGGTTTTACATTTCCATTGCAACATCTGAAACTAGTTGACATTATCCATTTCCATTATTAAGTGAATAATGTAATTATCATTAGATTTATCAGAAAGTCTGAGATCAGAACTGTTCTAGTTGCTCATGGCAACCAATCAGCTCAGCTTTAATTTTCTAAACAGCTGTGGGAAAATGAAAGTTGAGTTTGGATTGGTTGCGATGAGCAACTAGAACAGCTATACTCTCAGACACTTCTGATAAATCTCCCCTAATATCTATTTGGTCTGTTGTAGGTTCTGCTTAAAATTCATGCCCCTGTTACAAATTCAAGTCAGACCACACAATAAACAATAGTAAATACAGACATAGAGGTCTCTGTTCTTGACTGTAAAATAATACATTAGATTGAAGCCATTTCCAACATTTGCCAGCTAAAAGAAACAACTTCCTAATTTAGATCACACTATTCCCATTATATATTCTTAATAGCCTCTCCAGGTCCTAATAATGATCTTAACAGTAAATCTAATTTTTGATTGTTAGTCATTGTAAAGACATTAATTGGAAACAACAGATATATTCCAGAGCTTGGACTGTAGGTAAATGAGTTAATTTACAATGCTTTTCAAGAACCAATTTTTCCACCTTGTCTTTAAAAGGCTGTATAATTGTAATGAGCCTCCGTGTACATAAAACTAATTGAACACAAATTCATCCAGCATTTAAAAAATATGATAATCCCTTCAAGGTCATGCTAATGCGAAGATTGCATTCCAAACTCTTGGAGTTAAAATAAATGATCAAACAACAAATCTTAATAAATGTTTCTTCTCAAACACTCCAGCTTCTTCTAATGACCTTGTGTAATCATACATTACTTCCGGCTTCTTCTCTTCTTACCTAACATAATTACTTCATTTATTTATCCTGTTTTGATTAGTTCCTGCATTCTATGTACCCAGTATTGATAATACTGCAACCAAATATGGTCTTTTTTGAAATGTTTGGTTGATTATATAATTCTCAAATCTAGTTTCTTCTCTATTGGCAAAAATAAAGAAAGTAAGACACAACAAAAAGTAGAAAAAAACACATATTTTATATGTTTGAAAGAGTGGAGATGAAAAAACCAATGCTTCATCAATGAATACATACATAACTTGGGTACCTGCGCCTCATATAAAATTATGTTTACCTTTTTAAAATACATCATGAATAGAAGTGGTATCATTCTACAGATGTAACATATTTTGCCCTAACCTCCAAGTTGTGCTTTTGCATAAACGTGGAAGGCTCACGTTTGAATACCATTCATAGACCTAACAAGCACTACTCTAATACAGTGGAAATCAGGATGCACATTTGGCGCTTAGTACATTTATATACTATAGGTTGTCAGTGGTAGATGAGTGGACCAAAACTTTTCATTTGGGATAGGGCTTCAGCTGCGCCTTGCATGACCCAGAGATATTGCCGGATTGGCTGCCAGACAGCCAATCCAGCATATTACTTCCCATAGCAACTAGTCATGGCTTTGATTGACCAGGGGTGTTCCCGTGTCCAGTCACAGAAATGGATAGTAGCTAGGGGCCTTAATTTCCTGGATTAACTGTGGGGCAGCCAATCTGACAATATGTCTGGGCCGGATTATATGGGCAGGAAAGTATGTTCTGTATTATTTTATGTAAATTTATATTATCAAATAGTGACTATAACTTGTACATGCAATTTGAGTAGAGCAAAGTAACGGCACTCACCGACTCCAGAAGATGTGGAAGAAAAAACGTCCTTTATTGTAAACTGAGCATACAGGGAGGTAATACATAGCCGTTACTTTGCTCTACTCAAATTGTTACTTCCTTTCTACATTGACTGAGCACTGCCATAAAGTCCTTTGTTGTGTGTGTTGGTCCCGGTCCGTTCTCTTATTGTGTGCCAGAAAGGATTTCGCCGGGGCGAAGATAGTGTTCGCCAGAGACCTCTCTTTCCATGTGCTATAACTTGTGCATGCCTCTACCCGATTACTATATTATTAATGCAACAATTAGGGATGAGCGGACCCATTGAGGTTCGAACCCGAAAGTTTGGTTTTAATTTGGGTCAGGGTAACCCAACCTGAACTAGAAAGCTCACCCCCACTGATAACACTGATAACACTGATTGCTGTTTTACCCTTTAAATGCCAGACTCAAACCCAAGAAGTTTGACACGTATCTGAACATTGTGGGTTTGGGTCAACTCATCCCTAAACACAACCCCTTCTTATCTAAAGTGAGCCAAGCAACAAGTGGACTACTGAGTCTTTAGCTTTTAGGAACATGCAGCAAGCCAAATAAATGGCTGACTATATATCAGATGGGCAGAGAGGATAATGAGAAATACGACATGTTAACTCTAGATTATAAATAAGAAAAATGCTATACTATTTCTGCGGCTATTCCCACTAGAACATATGAAGGAAATTTGTCCTTCCTTTGAGCTTACAACATAAGCACTTCACATGATAAAATACCCATATTTTAAGCAAAAATGTCCTGAAATTACAGCTTTTATTATAAGTATTATAGGTTAGAAATGACATATTTCCTTCCACTCCATTCCTCAAAAAAAAAAAAATGTAAACTTAGAAACCTTGAAAAAAAAAAAGCAAACTCAAAATAAAACTTAAAAACCGGCATTTGACATGGCAGTCCCCAGTAAGACAGATATCAAGTCCCAGAGGATTCAACTCCAGAGCTTACTCTATTACGGTTATTGTAAGGCAAAATAAGATCATACAGTAGTAAAGGATGTGATGAGCAATTTAGAACCTGGCCTATGAAATTATCAGCAGGAACTCTGGGTAATCAGATTTAAGGGGTCAGATAGAGGTTTCTGTAATAGCAAAAGGAACAGCCAAGGGTCAATTACTCAGAACAAAAATATGATGTTCTTAAACTAAACCAAAAAACACAAAGCAAATCAAGTGACCAATTACATATGTTTGGTTTTACTTTATAGTAATTAACATTTTCTTTTCCACAATGGACATCATTTTAAGTCAGGAGCCTAAAGCTCAATAAATGAAAAATGTTATATTTCAGATCATTATAATGTATACATTCACTGTATAATGAGCTTATATTATTTGGAAACACTGCATATAATTAAAAAAGACTAACTGAAATGTGTGAATGTTTTAACATTTTCACTGCTTTTCACTGAGGAATTTGAAGTTTTCCTCTAGGGTGTGAAGTTTTTAATGTTTTATCTACTATATTTAGCATGATTAGCATTTGACTTAAAGACACGGTAAGTGAAATGAGGTAACTATAGAAAGTTTATGTAACCAGGCTGTTTTATACATTAATATTTTCTGGTATGTTATTCTGTTAAAGTGAACCGGTTCTGTGAACCGGTAATGCAACATAGCCCACCCAAAATAAAAGCTTCATTAAAACCTATGATTAAAAAACATTGCCCTTATCTCTAAATGATTAAAAAAGTGAGTCCCGCATAGTAAATTTTACTTGCATTGCCCTGCTACCTCGTTCCTGATTGACAGGCTATCATATTCTGCTGTATGGAGAGCTCTGTTACATCATCGGGCACTTAAAGTCATGTGACCAGGATGACATAATCAAAGATCCTCTGACATTTGCATCATCTAATCCATGTATGTATTTGATCACATGAAATCACAGCATGCCTCCATGGAGGATGGGCAGTAGTAGAAAACCTTTGAGGATGGGAAGGATTAGAAGTTTATGCAGATATTCTGTGATTTCATGTGATCAGATATGTGCATGATGTAGAATTTGCTAATATTTGGGGGCTAAAAAACCTGTGATGATGATGCTCTGGTCACATGACATGCTGAGAAGAGGCATGGGACATAGGGAGGAATAGATGGGAGGAGCTGTCCAAGCAGGGAATATAAATTCACTTTAATTGAACTAAATGGGAACAATGAATTAAAGGTCTTTATCTTCCATTACCCATAAGGTTACATGTGCAGATTAGGTGGGGGCCCTGAATGCAGATCCTATGTGTTTCAGGGTAGGACTAAATCTTTCATCAGGTCCAATGTGTACAATGAAGGGATCAGTCCTCTGCCAAAACACATATTTTTTATTTCTCAGACAATAAACAATTCAAAGTCATCTCTATAGTGTAGTTCTAGCATTTCTCCTGATTTCAACATCCCCCTTTATTTCTGCATTATGTAGTTCATTTTGAGATCCGTGGGAGTTGTGGCCAGCAGCAGCCCAACATATTCTTCTTACGGCACATACTATTGTTATGCACATAACATATCTCTCAAGGTGAGAGTCCATCTTTTATCATTGCATCATTGGCCATGTGGACCTCTTGCCAAACGTGTATGTTATCGGCAATTGTGCACTGTTTATGCAGCTATTTCCTTATTCATCTTATGAGACAAATATTTGAACATTTCCAGCCATGAGGAAATGTGAGAAAGGGCACATCTGTATGCACGTTATTATTCCCTTATTACATGCCTGAATCAGCTGCATCCATAAATTCAGAAATGCTCATTGTGTGACCCTACACAATGAAAAATATATGAATGTATATGTTGATGCTCTACGTTTTCCAAGCCTGATCATTGCCAGCCGATGGAGATATCATCATATAATACCTCTAGATTCCCTTGAAATTTCTTAAACAGGTCATGTTTTGAGACATTTTTTGTGATAACAGATGGAAAAATAGCTAGCGTTGTAGATTACATTAATTCACGTGTATATGATTAAGAAAATCCTCCAAACACATCCTGCTGGGGAACACAAGAAAGCTTACCATTACTTATAGACAGATTGTTGTTAAAGGCTTATAGTACAGGTGGTGATGATGATAAGATATAATTACACAATAGTGACTTGCTTTCAATTATGTTTTATGGTAAAGACTTAAACTATTAGCTATTATGGTTTTACAACAAGGAGAAATGTTGCATTGTACGTTGGGCAGAGAACATGTAATTTGGAATTTGACACTTGTCTCACTGTGATTTTGATGTCACATGATCAAACTATTGTCATGATGGAGTAAACATTTGATCTCTTCTATAGAACCTTACAAATAAATTCATTTTAATCCCATTAGCTAGCACTGAGTGGACCTGAACCGCAAAGTTCATCATTAGAAGTTCTAGTTCAGGCTTTGGCACAAACACGCGCCGTTAACTCACAGATCACTGACATTAACTATTTAACTGGCATTTGCAGAGAAATTTTAATTTCGATCGCGAGTGTTACTAGTGGAGGATTGGGTCATGGTTGGGTATTCAGACCCCATAACACCTTTTTTTACTTTTTGTCTTTACGTTACTTCTTCTGACCTGTATCACGGCTTGTTATCTATGGGAAAAAATATACTCCTTGGTTTCAGTATCAAATATTTAATGTAATGTGCTAAGAAAGCTGAAATAATAATACCAAATGCAGTATAATTAACAAAAAATATTAAATTGCACAATTTTCTTACATGCTTTGTTTTTAAATATTTCTTGGAGGCAACCAAAATGGATGCCAGATTCACCAGGACACTTGTTATGTCTCAGGCTTATGGATGGAGGTTCAAAACAAGGAACATCTCATTTAGAATTATCTATTTAGGCCTTGCTTGTGGTTGGCTCCTCCTGCACTGCCGCACTATTGAATTAAGACTTTGCAAGATCACCCCAGTGAGCGCCGCTTTCGTCTTTCACACATCTAGTAACTTGGTTATAAACGTGTTTTAGCTTAGATCTGTAAACTTTTACTTTTATTTTGATTTTCTTGTTTAATTTTCCTGACCCAATTTCATTGGGCCATATCATCTTTTAGAACAATTGTCTCATGACACTTATGACATGTGCAGCCCAGGGTAAAGGAAGGACACATGTATGTTCTATATAGGATATCACTTTGAGCCATTAGGATTGGGTGACATTATAAAGTAGTTCTCTATTCATCATGCATCGTGGTTGCTATTGAGTTGTTTCAAGATTATTGCGCGTAAGATGAAAAGGAATTATATTATCATTCATTATGGAAATTCATAAAGGTGGTCTTGGTGCTGGGCACTACTAGATTTTGCTGGCCAGATCGTATTGAAGTAATGTATTGGATTGGAAAAAGCTTAATTTATAACAGGAATCTATTTGTGGTCCATGTGTCGAGGATCCTGCTATGCCTGTTTTATTGTCTATATATGGGTTTTAATTCAGTATTTTTGATATCTCCAGGCTGATGATTTGTTTATTTTAGTAGTCAATGGAAGGTATTAGAAATGGAACAGTTCCTTTTGTTGCCATCAGAGACAAAAAAAAACTTAAAAACCTCACTGTAAGCAAATAATCCAAACTGTTAAGCTGCTGGGTATTCTTTAACTGTCCAGAACTATGCAATAAAAACTCCTTATGTTCCTTTAAGCTATCAACAATCTGTTCCTTCCCATTTGTAAATTGAAATGTGATAGGGAGAACGTTCACGTCTGGCAAAGTAGGCACATGCAAGGGCGAGCTGAGCTGTTTTTAAAATATGCCCCTATCTACATTTATACACTTCCATACTGCTGAGTGGTGACAATAGCTGCGCTGCAGCCTGGCTTGCTATGACTGACAATCTCATTCAACTGTGCAATGATATGTCTTATGACACAGCAGAGTGTCCCCATGGACTTGATTAGTTAGACAGAACTTTTACTTGATATATGCTACTGTATGTTCTTTGCCTCCTCTGCATGCATTACATCTTCATGGCAGATGTGCTTAGAAATCTGTGGTGAATCAAATGTCACTGTTCTTCTGCAGGAGACAATAACAGAATTCAAAATGAAGCTGACAGTAAAGTCGGGAAATGGTAGACTGTTTTTTGCAATTTAATAAAAAAAAAAATGTCTGTCTGAGTTTCCCTTTTTCTGCATTTCCTGAAAGTTTATATTGAAGGCTACAAACAGTAAACATTACCAAGCAGCTGAGACGTACTGGGTACTGGAGAGTCATCTTGTCTTTAGGCTTAACTTCTGTGGAGCATCAGAAGGGAAACTCAGCTGTAGGGATGGCATAGATTTGGCAAGGATGACCCCTGCACTGTAGGAGATGCACAGAACTATTTTAGTTTTCTACAAATCCAAGTAAAATAAAGCTTTACTTCTGCTTGTCATATCAAACACTGCTAAAAGCACAATAAATAAAATAAATCCCTTTATAAAATAGAGAAGACTCAATTCACTCAAACATAACCAGAAATGGGAATTCATTCCAGTATGGTAAACATAAAAACAATTTGTAAGTCTAACCTTTCTTCCTAATATCAGCCTTTAGATTGCTATATGGACAGGAGCTCAATCCTACAACTCTACGTCTACTGAACTATATTTTGTAATCTCTAATGTAAAGCTGAAAAGCATCTGAGGTACAGGATCTAATAATACAGCATGAAGCAGCTCATAATTAGCAGTCAATTTAAGCATTTCCCCGCTCACCAAAAATCAAGCCCAATCACAGCATTCCAGGCTGTACAGTATGTACTTGCACTACCCAACTCGTACATCCTTGACTGGGTTTATGGTTCATATTTGTTTCAAATTCAACATAATACAAAACTATTTTCAATGACAGCACATTATTAATAATAATAACACTGGTTTAAATTTATTGTAAATATTCAAGTTCGATTCAAAAAATTCAATCTTCCAGTTTAAGTGTCTCTTCTCAATTCCCCCTTTCATTTGTGCCATTGTTGAACCCCTTAATTGTCCTCCCTTTCAATAATCTCCTGAATACCATATGTTTTAATGCAATTTACCTTAAATCCTTCCAATGAAGTAGTGTGATCACCTCATTTTTTTAATCTGCTGCCCCGCCCATGTCACATGACAAAGGGACATGTTTGCTTGATCTAACACTAGGCTGGAGAAAGATTGGGTAGTATAGGACTTTATGTACTACCAACAGACCAGTACCCCTGGGTTGGGTGTTTCAGACCTTTGAATAAGACTGTGGTAGCCTCTAAATATCTTGAAAATCGAGAAATCAAGTCCTTTTACATCTTCATTCCATCATCTGCCTTTAAATACCAGTGTGCACCAAAATCCCACCATTCCCTCTACCATATTTCCATCTACACATTGGATGTCAATCGGATGTGATCAGAATGTCAAAAGAGTTACGTGTCTACATTTTATATTTTAAGTCAAAAGTGCTTACATTTTATATTTTAATTCCTCGAAGGAGGTTAAAAGGGTTTAGCCAGGAATATTTTTATTACTAGAAAGCACATGGACAACAATATTAAAATAAAAGACTAGTCTGTGGGCATTATTAGATAAGGATGCAATCAGAAGTAACACTGACTGTGCCCCCCATGCTACATTCTTTGTTTTAAGAGAGAACACTTTTATAAGGCTACTGTCACATATCATGTCACAATTTTAATTACCACTGAATGTATGCAGGGGTGATGTAAATCAGAGTACTCTTGAAACTGTAATATGTCCCTGAGTATGAAAATTAGGTATAAGTGAGAATTATCCATAATATACAGGAACATGGTGTAATGTACTTATGTAACATTTTTTAAAATGATGTTACATGAAAAGTTATGGTAAACACCAGGTATTATTATGACATCCTCTGCACACTTGACATTGCCCAGAACAGTAAAATAATGAGTTCTCCTGTTAATTTTATTAGTGTATATATAGTGGAGACACAATATTAATGACTGCAATGCATGGATGATCTCACAGTTATCCAATACAAGAAGACTGCACGATAACTAATCTGAAAATTAGAATTCCTAAAATACAAAATAACCATGTCATATAGTGGAATTTTGATCTTGTAAGGAGTACAGGGGTAGTTTAAACTCTGAGACCACTGTAATGGTGAAGGGAGCTATAGACTATAGCACAGACTCCCATACATAAAATGTCTCATGTAGATGTCTCGATGAGATGTGTAAATATGCATAATATGGACTAGAAAATAACTTATACTTATTTTTATAGTGACATCTGTTTTTTTTTGCTTTTTGTTGTTAATGATAGAATCACTGTATACCCTAAATTAAAATCCATGGTCACTTAACATTGAAGTCTTACCCATACTATGGAGACATCACATTATCATATTCAGACCAGACATTTGGATTGGCGTGCTTTGGCATGAAACCCATAGCAGATGCAGTTGCGCCTATAAAGACAGGGGACATATGTAAGAGACATTGCTAAGTTGAAAGACACCTTATGCTGCTGATTGGTTTAACATTGCTTAGCATTTCCAGATAAAAAGGACTTATCCACACATTTGATAAATGGAACTGTCCCAGCTGTTAGCATTCACTACTAAGCTTATTTTAATGATGACTAATGCATCACTAAAGGTTTATTTAACACTTTGTGAAGTTGTTTATCATACTTGGGGATATATTGAACTGATGATCTTAGCCATGTTTTGATATGACTTTTTTGTGTTTTTTAGCTCCCACAAAAACAGTAATAATGATCTATTTGATGCCCAAAAGGGGTTAGACTGTGTGAAGGGGTATTGTACACCAAGTTTGCTACACAGCACAGAGAAAAAAAACTCACCCCATTGTCTATAATGCTTGAATCTATTTATTATTGCCTTTAATAAGAGGCCCTTCTTTATGCTTGACCTTAAAGCCTTGTCCGAGCGAATTGCATTTTAAAACAATTTTCAAGCACATCCAGAATAATTTCTCCCTAAAGGCAGATGTGTTTAGACCTCAACATGTGTGTTCATGGAGCAGTTATTCCAGATGTGGTTGAAATGCTTTTCAAAGCACAATTCACTATTTTGCGAAAATGTCCTTAAGTTCCAGCGTAAAGCAGGATCTCTTATTAAAGGCAATCAGTTCCTCCCCTGCATATTGGGGCTGGCCCATACCACCTCACACTAATATTGTGCCCAATTTGCCCTCCCTAATTTTTTCGTCCCTTCATCTACCCTTTGTATTATGGCTTTCCATCTCCCTCTTATATAGCAACCCCTTTATCTCCTCTTTATATTGTGGTTCATCTAGTCTCACACCTTATATTCTGGGGCTCATATTGAGGCCCCTCTTATGTCTCCCTAATACCCTAATATTGTAGCACATCTCATCTCCTTTTTATACTCTGGGCCCCTTCCATCTTTCCGGTTGTGACCCCCGCTACCAATTTTATTGTGGCCTTATAAAACCCCCATATTGAAGCCCCTCTTCCTGATATTTTGGCCACTTATCTCCCCCTAATATTGTGACACCTCTCAACTCTCCTTCATATTTTGGCACATAATTTTCCCCTCATATTGTGGCCCCCATCATCTCCCCCCTCATTTTTTGCTCCCTCATATTGTGGGCTCCCTCAACTCCTTCCCTTACTGAGTGTCCCCTTTCCTCTCTACTTTCTTATTGTGGCTTCCCTTATCTATTCCTCCTATTGTGGGTCTCTCATCTCCCTCATATTGTTGCCCCTTTCATCAATCTCCTCATTTGTGGTCAACCTCCTCTTTGCAGTGTAAAAATAAAAATCACTACATACTTGCCTTCCCACTTCCCCAGCAGCTCTCCTTCTCGCTCCTCTTCTTTTCTGCTGCTGTGTACAAAGGGTTGGCAGGTGATGACATCATCATATAGCACCTGTCAGCCTACTGCATATAGCTAAGAGAAGCACCTTGATGTTGCGGGGATCAATGTTTTAAACTAGAGAATGCTTTTTGTCTGGAGGATGTAGATAAAGTTGAGTTAAAGCAGTATAGGCAGATTCAGCGACAGCAGGGACGGGTTCAATTGCCACATGGGAGAAGTCAGTGGTTGTTGGGGCTCATGGGCGTAATCACCGAAATACCAGTGTGCCAGTCAGACACTGTGTAAAGATATGTGTTTCCCAAGTTAAACTACCCTTAAAAAAGACACATGAGCTCATGAGAACTTAAAGGAGAACTGTAACCCTAAAAAATGGCACTAGGAGCTGCTTACTCAAGTGAGCAGCTCCTAGTTCTAAAACAAACGCAACAATGCTAGCCTCCAATAAAGCTAACACACACATAGCTGCACTAACATGGGGAGAGAAAAAGAACTGGACCGCACATCCACACACCACACAATGATCTACTGCCACTAGGCTACATTATATAGCGAACTCGAGGTTCTTAATTACATTTTGATCAAATTGTATAAGCCCACCAACCACTTCACGGTGACCTCTTTATGGTGGGTCCCTACGCTATTATGTGCAGCATCACATGGCGTCCACCACCACTGCAGCACAGCGCCGGCAGGGACCAAGACCCGGTTGCCCCCCAGCTTCCATACTGGCAGACATAGACCCCATGGCTCCGGGCCCCGGGCTATCACCAGCACCGCACCACAGAAGCGGTGGACACCATGAAACACTGCACCATGTGAACAGGAAAAAAGGCTCACCATGTGTGAACAGGTGTTGAATACTCACTTTTCCACGTGGTCTCAGACACTAGCTGAGAGGAAGTTGGCGGCCCCTATATGCAGTCATCTGCTAATTTAAAAACACCTGGGTCAAATGATCTACTGCTGCTAGGCTACATTATATAACAAACTCGAGGTTCTTAGTTACATTTTGATCAAATTGTATAAGCCCACCAACCACTTCACGGTGACCTCTTTATGGTGGGTCCTTACGCTATTATGTGCGGCACACACAGCTGCACTGTACACTACTAACGCCGGACCGCTCTCAAACCAGTCCAGCGTATTAATGAGGGGGCAGAATTAGGGGCAGTAATGTGCGGCAGTCACCTCTGGCCTTTGGAGAGGGTGGGGCAGTCTGGGAAAATAAGCAGCTGCAAGTGCCATTTTTGAAGGTGACAGGTCCTCTTTAACACAGAAGGATTTGCTAACAATGATATTTATATCCACCTAGTTGGAGTTGTATGGTATGAATTATAGCCTTTCAAAGCTTTTGTCAGCATATCTCAACATTGTATATCACATTGTATAGCATCGTATAGAAGAAACATAAATCATATATTTGTAGATACAGTCCTATAGGAGATCAGCAGGAGCTGTATGTGATCACCTTTTTAATGCCAATTGCAGACAATAGGGCAGATTTACTTACCCGGTCCTTTCGCGATCCCACGGTGCATTGTCTGACAAGGATTCAGGTCTGCCGCGATTCACTAAGAATGTGTGTCCAATTTCCTGCATGTGTCGCTTACACGCCGAGGTCCGCCGGAGTTCACCTTCTTCTTCCTGGTGCTTGTAAGTGCGTGTCTTGTAACACAATTCTAAATGTTAAATCCAGCAATTTCTGTTGCGTACCAGCTAGCACGATCCGATTGAGTGCGCCAAAATCCCGGGACAATTCGGCGCAAAACGAAAATCGTCAGGAGACCCAACGAAAATGCGCTCCGCGGACCCTTAGTAAATGAGCTCCAATATATAGTAAAATAACATAATATGCAGGAGTTGTTCTAAGCATCAAGCCCCAATACAATCAAGAAAAAAACATATTAAACTCTTCCAACTATATTTTCTTTTAACAACAATGTGTAATATAATTAAAAGGAAGGTTGTTTTTTTTCTAGATAACAATAAAGCATCAACATCCATCAAATGGAAGATTTCCACTTATTTGTCACAATAAAACATTGAGTAATTTCAGTCTGATATATTGCAAAAAAAAATCAACAATTGAAGATATAAAAGTTTTTTCCTTGGACAAATGGTAGACATTCATGGAAGTCCATTATCTACAGTGTCATTAACCCTTTGATGCTCTGAATCCCAATATTATCCTAATATTTTCTGTTATGGTATTTAGTCAGGACCCATTGTCCTTCTTTAATATATTATGCCTTTACACAAAAGTACCTTTGTGAATACTAACAATGATATTGAGTTTTCATAAATTAAATAAAAAATCTCCCTTTTTCTTAATCTCCATGGGATGACTTAAATAGAACAACAACCCAAAATAAAACAATGTAAAATGCAATTAAATCTCTAAAATGGCATGTAAACAGAAATGTTGGTTCATGGTAATCTTGCAAAATCTCCAGGTAAACTGAGCAGTTCAAACTAATGTAACGAGACAGCAGAGAAATACCTTGTGATTTATTTCATTACAGATTTTTTGATTATTATTTTTACTTATTTATTTTTGAATGTGTGGCCTATGCTTTGTGTATTGTTATAGACTGTGCATTGTGGCTTTATTTCTCTACATGTTTTTGGGACAGCTCATTTGGGAAAGTGTTAAACTCCCAGTTGCTGAAATGTAATTTGTTGCTTATTTTATTTGCAGGGTGTAAGGGCAAATAAAACACAATGAAAGACTATAATAATTCTTGGACTATCTTGAAAGTGTTTAGCATTCCCTCAGCTCTACTGCTGAGCTGAGAAGTCAATTTGTTTAATCCTTTTTAAGAGTCCTGGGGACATATTTTATAGCCTCACAAAAGAGGTATGGCAAATATCCAACTCAAAGGCTAATATTAGTTGAAATGTTGTTGACTTGTTATATGAATCTTTGGGAGGTCTAGTTTTAGCTGCTCTTTATCACAAAGTCAAATTTACAATACAATTGTTGTCTGCTTGAGTCTTGTTTACCACTATGGTTCAGTCTGTGATAAATTTCTAGCATTCAAGACATTTTTCATTTGCTTTTGTGCATTGCCGGTAGCCGTGACAATCAAGTTTCCTAAATGCATAATAGTCTATGGAAAAGTTTAATATATTGTCAGGAACAGGGAAAGGAAAGCAATAGGTGTCCTCTTAGAATTCACAAAGTGTTCTCTATTCTCTAAAGTTTTCTTTAACAAGTAGGAGCATACATGCAGATAGATAGATAGATAGATAGATAGATAGATAGATAGATAGATAGATAGATAGATAGATAATCTTGGCCTCAGTGCACACTGCATTGAGGGCTTGGTTGTCCCTTTCCAAGATGTCTTCTCGGCAGACTCAGGGCACCACTGCACATGTGCAGGTTGGATCCACAGACGCTAAGATTGTATCAGCTGTGGACCAGAAGCTCCCACCAAGAGAGTTCTCTCCAGAGCCTTTTGGGTAATTTTAACCCCTTCTTTACACGCCAGTCCTTGCCCTTGTACACTTTATGATTACACCTTGTACCGTATAATTGTACAGCGAACAACGACATTGTTATATACATGTATTTGAAACCGATGCACTTTATCTTTGAATGTATTTTTTATATATATTTTTGTACAATGATGAATAACACAATATTGCACAGGCACTTTAAGACACGCCTCTTTATGCTAATCACTTACTATGTTTTGCTATACATATCCAATGTGGGTCACTTGTCTGTTGCTTGATGAAGGTGTCACACACCGAAACGTCGCCACTTGTTCAATAAAGTTCACCTTTTATTTTGAAATTTGAACCATGGAGTGCTGCCCGCTTTTTACTTTATTTTACTTTATTTAGATAGATAGATAGATAGATAGGATTAGGAGAAACAGCACTCCAAAAGGCAATATTCAGTGGGAAAAAGGCTTTTTTATTCCATAATGAACAATGTTTTGGCTCTACGTGAGCCTTCCTCAAGCCAGGAGGTAGATAATTAGATCTAAAGTAAGGTAAGTTTGATCTACTTAGGTCTGTGATACAATATATGCACCTTGTGTTGGACAACTCATGTCTTAAGGAGTACCCACACTAATGTTATTTTTTTAATTGGGGGTACTTGGCAAAGGAATATTAATAAACACTACATCAGGGTACATAAGGCACTTTTGTAGATGAAGAGGTCAAGCATAAGACAACCCCAACATGACCAGTCAACATAAAATACATGGAATAGTTGTCAAGGGATATATGGAGAGAGCTTACAGACTAGGTTCTCTCCATACAGAGCAGACACCTGCAGCTATTTGCCACAGTTAATCTGTTATGTGCCTCATCTGGGTATAGATAGCTATAAACTACAGTCAGAAGAGGCTTGTATTCCAATAGTGAAAACTGCATTGGTCACTTGTCTGATTGCATTTTATGTGGTTTTAGATCAATTGAAAAGTACTTAATTATTTGCTCTTAATTTAATTAACATTTTTGCTTTGGCAGCTTTACTGAATCCATCCTCTTTAATGGATATTAATAGCAAACCCCACCCTCTGAATTTATTCAGGACTCATTAAATAGAAAACCTCTGCAGGTCTTTCATTCCTTTATGTTTTAAAGAGTATTATATCTTTAACTTATGCAGAAAATTGTGCCACAATAGGAATTACAGTTAACAATGACAAGAATGTATCATTATTTACATCTGGTATAACATGTATTATAAAAATCATAATTTTTATATATCTGTAATTTGTAAAAGTGTATATGTCTGGGTGTGACTTATCAGGTTTGTCCTTTTGGGGTCCAAAAGATATATTATAACTTGCATCACAATGTGGTGTTGGTTATAGCTCTCACAACAAGGAACTGGTGTGAATTTGGGCTGCTGGTATATACAACTCTTAGTGAATTAGGCACCATTCTTTCCAACACAGGGAAGATCAAGATTGATGCATGATGCACAAGTCCTGATCAGTCTCCTCTATTAGTGTTTGTCAGACATTAAGCCATTCCCTAAATCATTGGGGGAAACTCATCACAATTGTAGTCTCATTGAGTGCTTTATTGCATTTGACTTATATCCTTTTTTTGCATCCAATTTATTGAATACCTGACTTTGTGTCAATATTTTCATCTTTATTGCATCCTAAAAAGTCAAATATCTCTTCTTTGAAATGTAACTTTTTCTAGAAAAAAAATTCAGATTTCACCACAAAATTCCACCAAAAGTCCCAAATGTCATCTTCTGGTGGGTTTTGTGGTTTAATCCATGACATGTGTTGAATCAGAAGTGGCAAGTTTGAGTACACTTTTCTCAGAAGTCACAACAACAACAGCAAAAACCCAAGAGGAGCAAATCAACAAAATACAACAGAAAACAAGTCAAACACAGTGATAAATCCCCCCAATGTGGTCCTAATGATAATAATGACTTACTTTTTGCTAGGGGATTCATTTTTAGCAAGTGATGAGCTCTTCTGATAATTAGAACTTTACCCAGTACTTGCCTAGTAAAAGGTCTAGATGCCTTGATGTAGCCAGTATATAAGTGTTATATATTTCTGTTGCAGAATGAATAATGTATACCCCGTATACTCTCTAGACGATTATATATGGAACTTCCAGCACAAAATATTGTTAAAACCATGTCTAGCCTTTTGAGACAGTCAGATCCCAATTGGGAATTTGAGGTGATGCTTGGCGGCCACCTCTACAACCAAGCACAACTCTGTCAATGGAAATTACTGCCAAACACATTACAAGCAGACAAAATAGAGAACTATATAAATCTGTCTGCTATTATCACTTAAATGTGTCTAAATGTGATGGGAAACTATGTGTCATATAAAAATACCCAGTAGAGAACCTGAATTATTAAAAAAAAACCAATACACTACATATCAACTGTCTAAATGTATCATATTTTAATGTTTTTCCTACAATTTTTTTCTTTTATTTATTTATTTATTTACATTTGCTATTAAAAGAACAACAAAAAACACTATTGAATGATTTATAACAACAATTTTATATCTGATAGCAGATAACACAGGATTTTACTCTCTCCAACATTTTTTGTAAGCTGTGAATTTCCACTGAGACACCACAGAGGTTATACCAGTTTCAACATATTAAAGGAAAAAAAATGATGTAATAGCTATAGAGCATAACGTGATACTTGGGTCATAAATAAAATAATATTCATTGGAGATTTATGAGTCAAGGTATTACTGAGCCTTTTATGATACATCAGGGAAAGGTAGTTTTACAATTACTAAGACTCGAGACCTCTCTTCCCAAGTGTACGCACCAATTGTACAAAAGGCTTTCTGGTCAGGGACAATTTTGATGACCTTGCACTTGCCTTGTCTTTTAACCCAAGAAAAGTATGACCCCTAGAGTGTTTTTTTCTCCTGAACTACGTGAGATGATTGACCTATCTTTTCAGAATCAAGCTTTTATTCCTCATTACTACAGTTATAAGGGAATAATTCTTGAAGTCTGGAAGTATGCCTGCCAAGTGTGGTAGACACCACAAATGTTCCTTATTGTGCTGAGGTCAGAGTTAATGATTTCAGCTTTTAGAGCAAATCACATTCACATTGTTGTTTTTTTTTTCTAATATTAAGCTGTAAAAAAAAGAAAGGTGCAAATCAATGGCATACTATTATAAAGACTATTCTTTTTCTCTTAAATATGTATTGTCTTTAACACGCACAATGATTGCCATTCTTTAGTTTAGACTGCAGATGAATAGATTACTGCGGGGAAACAAGTAAGTGTTATTGTAATCAAAGGCTGGATATTCATGTTATACATGTAAACATTGTCATTGGCAACATAAGAAATATTACTTATGCCTTGAAAATGAATGCAAAGAATTATGTACACTGGGACGAGATTTATTAGGCTACAAGATTTACATCTATGAACAAGAATTCTATCACACATTTTTGGCAGAGGAAAGAAATTGTGCCATGGTGATTTAAGGCTCATGTAATACTGCACCAAATTATTAATGTATGCTAGTTGTACACTACCGATGCATTGGAATAAGGAAAAATATTTTCAACATACTTAGAAATTTGTGTTAAATGAAATGTGCAATAAAATTAACCTACCCAAAATAAATACTTCATAAATAACTAGGATTAAAATGCATTGCCATTTTCCCTAAATGGTTCCTTTCCATAGCTGGAATGTTAAAAAATCTGTTTGAAAACGTATATATGTAACTCACCTGATGTGAGTCCAATGACTATAAGTGAGTCCTGTGTATTAATTTTTACTTGCAAGGTCCTGATTCCTTGTTCCTGGTTGATGGACCTCACTGCTAGGATGATGCTGTTATGTGGAACATTTATAAAGTGATTTGATACATCATTGGGCACTTCATATCATGTGACCAGGGTCATCTTAACTAAGGTCTTTTACCTAGTTACATTTGAAATGTCTACCCAATGTATGTATCTGACCACATGAAATCAGAGCATGCCTCCTTGGAGGCATGGGGAGGACTAGAAGTCCATGGAGGCATGCTGTGATTTCATTTGATCAGATATATATATTTGGTAGACATTGCAAATGTTACTGGGTGTAGGACCTTAGAGGACATCAACATCAGTCACATGGCATTACATGCTAAGAAAAGGCATGAGGCACAAGAAGGAGTAGATGGGAGGGGCCAGAAAAGCAAGGCACGCCCCCTTTGATGACAGTTAATATAAGATAGAGTTGATTTATTGGGATGTAAGGGAAACAGTTTTTACCGAAAAGAAGGGTTTCAATAGGGCTTTTTGGGAACTTGTCTGAATTTGGTGACAGGTTTCTTTTGAATATTATAATTTCTGATAATTATTCAGCAGGTGGTGCCATTGTTTGTAAGCTCATAAACCTTTTCTCCATTCTTCTGTAAAATGTGATTTATGTAGTTAACAGTACTAAATATTAGTGGACATTTATTGAAACCAGCTCAAGGCTAATAAGCCCCCATGTAATTACCTATGACAATTCCTATTTGGTATATATAGAAGTATACTGTGAAGTTGTTCATCTCAGCACAGGAAATGAGAGGGCAGGGAATACATACAATTAATAATCAGCAGCTCTCATGATTTGGTTTACATGCTCTAAGAGTTCTTTCTTTTTAAGTATTAGTATAATTTTAGTGTAGTTGTTTAATTGTATAGGATTTTTTAAATGAATATATTATTATATGGTAGCTGCCTCAAAATCTATATAAACATCTTTGGTAGATAATTAACTACTCTTCGTTTCATGCTTTTTGTTAAAGGGCATTTTTGGCATGAATAATGAATTCTATCTAATATTAGTGGAATTATTTGTTGCCAGATTCTCCATCCATTTTCTTAATTTTAGCATGGGTACTGATCTGTTTCACACATGAATCGTCACTTATAATCTTCTAAGAAAAAATCCCATCTGTTTTGATTATGTCCCAGCTTATCAGTTTTGATCTTTTCCATTTTGACAAAACAGAATTTATTCTTTGTTTGTTTAGATAAAAAATGAATAGCCACATATCAATTTAATCAAACCAAAGTTCAAGTAATAGATTCATATTTGAACAAGGAACAGTGCATTTATTACTTTATAGTAACTTTAATGAAAGAAGTTTGTCTTAGAAGCTACAATACTGTTTAAGTGACTCAATAAGGGAATTCACTTGTTCTTATAAAAAATAAAGCATAGTGTTCAGAAGTGTGCCACTCATTGTCACTGAGGTGGTCCGTGATTTTTCATGTAGATTTTTTTTACCTGTGCCTGTTATGCTAAGGCTACACTACAATTTCTGGTACTTTACCAGTAAGGTTACCACGTCAGTGCAAGAATCCCAAAAATTAGGATTTCTGTATTTTTGCGCACTGTTTGCTGTAAAGGTAACGAGTGAGCTGTAAGGATATCTTATTTGCTACCTTTAGTTCTTATAAAGTTGTTATAAACACGTTGTTGTTTAGCTCTATACATATGGAAAGGCTTTATATTTATTAAAATTAACGTTTGCCATCTGTGTCATTATTACTATTTTCATTGGGGAAGATAATTTAAAGGAGTTGGCCACTATTCCAAAGCAGGTAGTTATTATACAATATAGTTACCCTGTTAGTCTGTCATTTAATTGTAGTGGCATAGGGATACATCTGCTCACCCCTCTGACCACTGAAATAGTATTGGTTTTATCAAAGTGGGCTTAGAGACAGAAAAGACTGCCCTGCCCTCTCCATCCTCTGGAAGCAAGCAGGACATCTGATAGGAAGTCCTGTCTTCTGCTGCCCCAGAATTACAGAAACAAACATCAAACTTTAACAGTGTAAGACTGCATTCACACGAATGTATGGGGGAGGTTTGTATGGTCGCAAGCTTGTGGCCGTACATACATCCCTCATAGATGACAATGGCGCATGGAGCAATACAGACATATCCTATCTTTCCCCAGGTTACGGCCCATAGGCTGTGCATCTGTATTGAGAGGGAAGGGGTCACCCCTCCTCCTCTCTATAGCGGCGGTTCTATGTCTGCCCGGCCGTAGCCATGTGGGTATACATTTGTCTTAATGCAACCTAAGTATAAGATATTTACACTGATAAAGTTTAAGTGGCTATAAATGATGGGCCGCTATCATTTTATCTTTACTCCCACTGAAGGACAGGTACAGTCCTAGACATAATTATATATCACACAGTCTCTTGTGACTAGAATGAACAGGCTTGGACTAAATTATGGTGGTCATAGTCAATCTACCGCCCTACATTGTTTGTACATGTTTGTACTATTGAATTATCTTTAACTATTTTTCTTTGTGTCATTTTGTGTGCATCTCATATACATAGCTACAGAGAAATCCTATTCTCTATGGATACACTGTACTGTAGTTAATTTGTACACTTTTGTACCAGCCACTAAACTGTTTTGCATTTAACATAAGAGGGATTAATTTTTTGTTACTTCAAAGACTGTAATTCTGTAAAAATAATTAAGTCAGATGTAGTCAATGAGTGGGAACACTCTGCTTCTTCACAAAGCAAAACATCATACATTTCTTATATTAAATTCTAACTTGAGCTTCAGTGATTCATGCTAGGTTTTATGACATTTTAATACAAAGTTGTTTGTAGATTTAGACCTCTTTTCTGTGAGTTGTGAATTTTTTGTTCAGTACCATATACTTAATATTGATAGCAGCCATTAGGGTACATACGCATATTTCAGGGGTGCAGTGGATAAAATTATTCAGACTGCCGAACACTTGGAGCGACAGTTCAATGAGTAATACTGCAACTTTAATGATATTAGTTTGAATAAAATCAGGATTTGCCATTTATTTACACATACTAATTAAATAGTAATGTGGTTATAAATTAAATTAATGCTGCTTTCTTTGTCAGGATTAATGGAATATTCTGTTGCTTTATGAATATGTATGTTGATAATGTTCCAAGTGTATTTCTGGTATACATTGCAGCTTTCGTAGGGTACTAAATTTCTTTTGTTAGTTTACTTCAAGTGTTTTATGAAATATGTCACATACCCCAAGATTAGAAGTCAGGCAGGAAAATTCATTGCTGAAAGAATTAAGCTGCACAGGAGAAAAATCATTCTACAGTAATAGATGATATAAATCTGCTGAAGAACACTGTAGGATTCAGGTGGCATATATCCTTTTGTGCTGTTCACTCAAAAAACTAGAATTTTTTTGTCATTGTGATTTTGTGGAATACCACTATGAGTTGTATTTATTTCTTATTATTAACATATTCCATTAGATAATGCACTTGTTTGAGCCCCTATTCTTATGGACATTCAATCTTATTTCTCCAGAATGTACTTGTACTTACTACTATAGGTGTTCTGTAAAAATACTCATAATGCACAGAAAGTATAGGTTCTAAATTGGTAGGGGTCTGTTTTCTGTGTACTAGTCAGATCAGGATACTGCCAATCAGCTCCCATTCATTTGAACGCAAGAAAAGCTACGGTGACTTGGTTCAGCCGATTCTCTTCAATCAGCTGCTGTCATTAGCTGATCGTTTTGATGCAAGTAAGAATGTAAAAGGAGTACCAGTAGTACAAGGAAGATGTCCAATAGGTAAACTATGCAGTTTTGATTTCACCCTAACCTTATTTGAACCAAGATCTCTTATGATGGATCGTGAACTCCGCAGCGACACCTGGTGAACGTCGGAGGAACTGCCTTAGTGAATCGCTGGAAGACCCGAATCCACCACAGAGAACGCTCCGCTGGATCGCGAATGGACCAGGTAAGTAAATCTGCCCCAATGTGTCTAAACTCACAAACTAGTAATCAACTACTTTAAATTTTTGGTCCATGGGTTTCATTCTTAGCCAAAACATCAAAGTGATCAACAAATCATTACATATTTTATTAAGGAAGTTTCATCTTTTATGACAACAACCCCTCCATTCCCAAGTGGAACCAAGTAGGCAGCATTGATAGGAGGTGTGATAAGCTCCCTACATTGGTTTGGACAAAACACAAGGAGGTGGGAAATGTGTAAATTAATGGGGGGGGGTTAAAGGGAATCACAAACTCTGAGATCAGATGGCCACTGCATGATATAAAAAGAGTTTATGCGGTCCATGTATACAGGCTAACCTCCCTGATTGGGAAAATACATAGGAAGAAGAATACATGAGAAGGATGAAGAAAGTGTTTCTGCAGTTTTGAGGATATCCTTCCTTGAGAACCAATGAGGGTGAGAGAATAGGGAGGGTAGGATAATAATAAGTAAAACCCAACAACAAACTGAAACTTTCCTTGACCATGGGTTATGCTGAGAGGAAACCATTTTCTTTTATCTTTAGAATAAAATATAAAATATATACTTTACAAGATCAATGCAGGAACCGCAAAAAAGCTGATCTTGGAACAAATTATACTTTAAAAAAAAATATTTAACTATTACTTGCTAACCCTGATGTTCTTGCTATTTCCCACAGGTCTTAAAACAGGGGAAATCAATAGCATTATGGTCAGCTGGCCAGGGAGATAAGGCATTACATGATCATGAAGTGAAGTCTAGGAAACAAAAATTGATATACAGTAGAGCATAACAATAAACTCAGTCCAATCTGTATGTGTTCTGCACATTTATAGGAGCCACGTCCATATGTCCAATTTGTTTTTAGTGGACCTTGTTGGAGTATTCCATGAATCTTTAATCTATTTTAAATGTCCAAGGTGGAAAGAGGAGCTAAGGCAATTAAAAAGCTTCTTGCTGCATCAAAGCATCATCGGAATAGGATTCATGAGTGTATTTCCACACTTATAAAGTATTTTATCCTGTGCCAAAATATCATGCACTCTTACTGCATATTAACCTGCTAAAACATTTGCATACATAGAAAATATGTGGCTAGACTCCATAAAATGTCACTTTATGACGCCAATACCTATGCGTTTAAGATATCCTTACTGTGTTCTATCTGAATAACAATGCAATTGAAGAACACTATTTCCTGATGAGAAAATGAGTGTCTGGCCACTTACTATGATCTTCTATAGTATGTAAAACAGAATTATTTAACATTTCTATCTGAGGGCACATGCAGAAGAAATCGAAAAAAAATAATTCTAATTCTTTTTCTTAGATTATTCATCTAATCTATACTAACAATGATTGCACTTTCATATCCCATTAGTATAAATGAATGCAAATATAATAGAAACTCAATGTTGTAGAAAATGACTTTTGTAATGGTTTTGACTATACAGTAATAGAATGAAAGGCTGTAACATGTTTTTTTTTCCAATCGTAGATATTCCTTTAAAAACTCATAAGATATTAACAATATGAAACAAATGAAGATGTGAATCATTCTTTACACAATACTACATGTTGACTATGTGACCTTGTGATCCAACTTAGAATGCAAAAACAAGTAATAATATCTAATTATACCAATGTGAAATACATTTATTTATAAATCTATGTCCTTCTAAACCTTCCTCTTGGCTGGACATGTCCAGGATTATATGTGTCACAAGAGTGACATATTTTAAACACAATATTATTTTGTGATATTGTATCATAAAGTGATATCACTGGGTTCTTCCCTTGTCCTCAGTCTCCTGAACTCCACTTCAACATATACAGCCATTATCAGACATCAAAGGAAATCTAACTAATAAGGTAAATCCCGTGGCAGGTTCCTCAAACATATTGTCATGACCCTCTGGTGACAGACTTGTGAACACCCAGCTTTCCATCATCTATGGGAAGATGCTGATGTATGATCAGGTCTGTTTCAGCTGCTTTGGGCATTAACTGGGGCTTATATAAGGCTGGCAGTCTGTTGTCTGCTGCACAGCATTGTTGACTTTTGCTGTTTTGGTTTTGTACCTGCTTCTGGAATGGACTTTGGTTTTGAGAATCCTTCTAGTGCTGGAACCCTTCTAATTGAGTATATTTCCAGTGATCCTGGAACCCAGTAGCCTCCTACCCCCTGTCTTCAGTGTGCAGCTTGCTGTAACTGTACACACTCATCTACAAAGCCAGAGTTCTGCGCATGTGCAGTAGCTCTGGCTTGGGACTGGCAAGGCCGCCACTGGATCTGTCTTATAGGTATATCTGTTATGGTAGGTTTTAACCCAGCAGCCATTCTAATACTAAGTTTTTTGGCACAGAATCGTTCCTTCAGTATGTATTCCATCAATGGGATATGCATTTAAAAGCATTTCAAAGGTTAAGACGTCGGTGTTTGAAAGGGCTTAGGCCCCTTCTACACTCACGAGTGTGATGAGATGAACTCGCATCACACTCACAATGCGTGCTGCCCAGATTGCATGGCCTGAATGCTGCAAACCGGAATTGAACTCAGCATGTCAGTTCATTTCTGGTTTGCAGCATGCAAGTTTATCCCATCACACTCACGAGTGTAGAGGGGGCCTTATGGCAACTCTAGAGCACATTAGGAAAAAGAAGTAGAGACAAAGTAAAGCCAAAGATTCCCCTCATTTTGGACTAATAATATATTCAGGAAGTCCCTGATGATTCTAAGGCTAGATACACACAGTGGGTCATTAATCTCTAGTCTGTACTTTGTGCCTGTCTATTTTTTTTTGGGGTGGGGAGAGGGGCTTTGGGCTTGATTAATTTACCTTAGGGGGTGATATATATATGCCATCTGAGTTTTTTTTTCAGTTTTATAATTTTTTTTAAAAAAGAATATCAAACAAGAGTCGCAGAGGTTTGAGATCAGCTTTGGGACTGAGTTTTACTTGCACAAAAATTGCTACTGTTTAGCACAATTGCGCAAAAACTGCAACATTTTGCTGGGACTGGACAAAAATTGTTGACTTTTTCCATGTGTCCACTTCTGAATTTTAAAGGTATATCAGATGCAACACTTGTGGGGAACTTTAATTGGAGGTGAAAAAGTTACAATTTATTGCACAAATATTCATATATTCCCATTAAAAAAATCAGGGAAAAAATAGAAAAGCCTAAGATAAATGACCTGAAAGTGTATATAATGGAAAATAGAAAAAGGAAATTAAGGTTTTCTAAGTGTAATTATCTACAATGTTGTATGTCAATTCATTTATTATGAACAGAATCCATTTAAGAGGAATTATAATTGTCCGACAAAGAAAGATGCACATAGTGAGACGGTATGCAGTTCACTTTGGATGACCTAATTCAATCAAATAGTTCCTTTTTCTATATTTACCAAAACATAGGATTTTTATACCCATCTCCCTAGTGGTAATGCTTTCCTCCATTTTTAGATTTGACTGCCACCTGCCCAGCCATGCTCTGCTGCCAGAAGATACACAAGAGAGCTGGCCATGAGAGGCATAAATGCTGCGCTTTGAATTGCTTCTGTTTATCTCTCTCTGGATAGTTTTGACTTAAAAGGTATCAGAAATGAAAAGAAACCTTTCAGAGAGAATGTTTTTTTTGTCAGATCTCTGCTCCAATTTACTTTTCTAGTCTTTTAGTAAAGTGTTTAATGATAATTGAACAATTGTTTTTGTATTTATTAATTAGTGAGAATTTACCCCAAAATAATATAGAATAATCACACCAACATATAACACACAGCAATATAAAGCAACTTCCTAAAAAATTTACCATGTAAGTATAGGATCTACTGTCCTCATCTTAAAGAGATAAGAGTCATAAAGGGGAAATATATATATATATTTTAACTTTTTTAGTATGGGAAGAACTAGAGTGTACTGAGAAGAAAACAAACAAACGATAGTACATGTTTTTCAGTTCCGGTGTACCCTCGTTCAAGGATTGTGTCATTAAGTCATATGGTTACCACATGCTGCTGCAGACCTACAAATATGTCTGCTGAAATATTACAATGTTATACCAATGCCCATTCATATAACACCAATGTACTAGAGCACTGGTAGCGAACCTGTGGCACGTAAGAGAGTTCGCCAGGCAGAACTCACGGTCTACTCCTGAAGTCTGAGAAAACACAGGATGTGCCATTTTAAAGAGACACCTCCTTTGCTGCTTAGGACTGTAGGAGGAGATGTGCACAGGGCTGGACTATTATTGTGCCTCCTTCTTCGGGCCTTGCGTTTCTTCCTGTTCATTGGTCCCTGGAAAAAGGTACAATGATAATAAACATTTCTTACCACTGGGTTGACGTCCACAGGATGCCAAATAAGTGGGTTTTAGATCTAGTTTGGGCACTTGGTCAGTGTACTATAGGTGGTAGGTATTTGGTGGCTATCTTTCTTTTCTTCTAGACATTTAAAAACATGCTTAAACAGTGGTCTACTATCATTAGAGCATTGCACACTATGTGAACTTATTATGAAATGTCCCCACTCTTCAACAGCAATACCACAATTGGAATTATATAATAATGAAAATGACCAAAGAGATTTGTTTATACTAAGCTAAGTAGCTGATATGTCCCTGATTATAGGGAAAATTTTAGCTAATTTACTGTTCTTGACAAGGCATACCTGTATTTACTGGGAAAAGATTTGTGACAATAAGATTGTATCTCACATAGAGATGCTTTATTGTTTGCCCAGAAGCTTCAGCTTGATCTCTTTATGTCTCTTTTAATTCACTTGCTTTGGATATTTGTATTGGTATCCCTTATCCTTCAGGATATGCTTATTGCTCATTTACATCTAATTACATATTAAAACACCTAACATGATATCTAGTGAAGTTGAAAGGCAACTGGATTGTTTGAGAATAATGTAAAGGGATGTTTATGAGCTGGAACATGTGAGATGAAGAACAAGTAAACAACTCTCAAAAATTATTTGTTCTGTATTACATCGTTCTCGGTGTTGATACTTATCTTTAAAATGTGTAGATTGATGTGCTGAATTGCAATTCTGAACAATGCGCCTCTCCCTTCATATGTTTTGTATTCTCCGCATGTTGTCTATCTTCTAAAGAGAATAAGGTTCTATAGTTGCCATTATGTCTCAGCTTGCCTTCACTCTGTTTTAACTGTGTACCATACAAGTAAGGTAGTTGATGTGGTTTTTTTTAAGGCTATTCTCCACATGCAGCCAGACAAACACTTCTGTTCTTGTTATTAAATTTTATTTATAAAGCAACGGTCTATTTCTCAGCTCGTTATTGTGGTGTAACATTTGGGAAAATGGGGGAAAAAAGAAACACATCAATTGATGTATGTAAAAGGTACAAAGCTTTTCAAGATTTTGTGTGCCTAAAAAACTCAACTTCGATAACAAGTAAAATAGAAGTGTTTTTGTGATATATTTGTCATGTAACTGTCATACGATGATATAATATCACTGATACACACATCTGTATTTAGTGGGATATTTCAAATATGTTTTTTGAACTTTTTTACATCTAAACCATGTAAGTACTTGATCACACGAAATCACAACAGACTTTGTGGATTTCTACTCCTACCCATCTTTCATGGACTTCTTCTCCCCATCCTCCATGAAGGCATGCTGTAATTTCATGTGATCAAAAAATTACATAGGGTAGATTTGCAAATCTAACAGGACTTTAGATGATGTTATCCTGGTCACATGACTTTATGTACCCAATGATGTAACAGCTATCTCCCAATGTTCCATATAGCAGAATATCATAGCACTTAGACCTGTCAATCAGGATCAAGGAAGCAGGGAAATACAAGTAAAATTAATATGGATGATTTACTTAGTGTGATGGACTCACATTAGGTGAGTTTCATATACATTTACAAACTTTGTAACATTTCAGCCAGAAAAAGGACCCCTTTAGGGATAAGAGCAATGCTTTTTAATCATAGTTTTTAATGAAGAAGGTGGGTTAATTTGCATGACAGGTTCTGCTTAAGCTCTGTCAGAGACTTTGGGGAACATTACATTCCAAGCCTCCTGATGCATCAACCACAACAGGGGGAAGAGCTTCCTTCATACGCCAACACATATATGATAGATGTATGGTAGATTCCCCCTTAGTATTTACCGGATCTTTTTCTGTAGCTTACATTCCCAACAATGGCTCTGCCTGCCCATATCTCTGGTTCTATAGCTCACAGAATCACAAACCAGTTTTAAAGAATAAATAATATTCTTTAATTTCATACTAGAACATTAGTTTTCTGCTCATTTTTAAATGCCTTAGGAGGTGATTTTTCATAGGTAAATTAGTGAGATTTCACATAAAAGCCCAGCGCAGCATGTCCCCATTCTTGGCAGTAACTGGACCTTGAGTCACATGATTCTGACATCTGAGTAGGCATGTTAGAACACCCGGGAGAGGGGAGAGAGCAGTGTGGAAACTCTTCTCTCTGGGAGATGGGGTGCAGCACTATGTCAGTTCATCCAAATTCCATCTAAAAAGCTGTAGTAGAAAAGGACAGCACTCACCAATCTTCAGTTTAAAAATCTTCTTTCATATAATTATACTCCTGTACAGGACAACACGACATATAGGGAAAGGCAGGACATACAAATTGCCCAAACTGGAATCACTCAGAATCACTTTTTGTACACTGTTATCATGCAGCAAATGCAGAGTTGCACCAAAGAGTTAATGAGAAATTGAGCTCTGCTCAATTGTGCGTCTACAACATTTCCAATGTAAAAGTGACTATTTGATTCAATGGCTTTTTAGTTAAAAACACCGTGTGTACATTTTCAATTCTCATCAGGGAGACTGTTCAATTAATTGCATCAAACTCATGCAATATAAAATCTAAAGCACTTAAATTATAAATTCTTTATTCTGTGCCAAGGACTAAAATGCCACACACCTTCTCCTTAGTGAATGGGAGGAAATATTTTCTTTTCCCACCAGAGGCCTTGTTAGACGATTAATGAAATGAACTCTCCAAAAACTCTAAATTAAAAATGCAAATGGCCATGCCCCCTCCTCCCTTTGCCCTACTACTCTTTGAAAGAATCTTAACAAAAATCGCTGTGAGTGCGTCAACCTCGGGATTTTACCAGCTGGAAGTCTGAAACTAATAACTAAACATGAGACTTGATAAGACTTGAAACATAGTAAAACCTCCCTGTTTATTAAATAGGTGCTTCTGCTATGAAAGGTTAATGTAAGTCTTTTAGTTAGGATAATATTATTTTGTGTTGAATGTAGCCTCATTTATGCAGGGAATTTTCTGTACACATGTACATGGCATTTTAACATTTCTAGCTGGATAGGAAACTAGAAACAAAATGTGGCTTGTGGGAAATCAGCATGCATTAACAGCAGTGGTTTGCAAAATCTGTTATTTGCCAGTCTCTACTCATCCAAGCGGCAGTGTTTTAAGGATATCTTAATATGTGCACAGGTGGTTTTATCACTTGCACAGAAGGCCCCATCTTCTGATAGATCCTACTGTGCCTATGTGAGGGGAATGTTAATTAAATCCGGCACTGTTGGTGGGAGGGGAGAAGGAAGAGACTTGGAAAAGACTGCATAAGGGATTAGCAAAATGTTAATTAAGTAGAAGAAGCATCGGATTGTGGTTACCACCATATCTCCATCTGCTGATGAAGAGGGAAAGTCTTCAAATCCAAAAAATATCAAACAAATAACTTTACTCTTTAAAGGAACATAGAAAATGTACAAAAGTCCATACATTTCTCCTTCTTATCATTGTGTTTCATATAACAAATTACTGTTTATGTGAAGCTGAAGCTCAGCCATGTTTCTCCTCATCCACTTCAATACTGTGTATGGACTCATGCATATGAATTTGGGACGTGTGATAGCTTTTGTTTCGACAGCTAGCACACGTCAATATTGACATCTATGGGCTCATACACAAAGCTTGACCCAATTTTAAACCCTTTTGGTTTTTTAACTTGCCATTGGAGAAACATTAACCCGATCAAGAGAAGATTAACACTTGTATTTTGCATTATTTCTACAAGACTATTTTACTCATTGATAATAAATTAACTTGATGAAGTGAACAAATGATGGATAGATAACACATTTGTAAGCCTTTTCAAAAGTAATCCAAGTAATGGTTATCTGTGTATGTTTCTTGATTGTGGACCTCATTTTAATTTACACATAATGAAAATTGTGATAACATTGGTATCTTCCCATCCAAGTCAGGAACAGACTTACCTCTGTGGTAAGAGGTACACTTTTACCACTTTAATAACGAATAAGAAGACTAAAAGACCCATACATTTTATTATGTGTCATATGTGACCCACCCTATATAAAAGTATATAGTTGTACATAGGTGCTATTAAAGACTTGAGAGGGCCTTGGTGAATAGTGTAGGGGCAACAATGATTAGGTAAACAGTTCTGAAGGATGGGTCAGTATGGTGTCTTTTTTTTAAATTATAACTTTTTATTTGTTTTTAAGGATATAAGTAAAGCATTTACAGTTTTACATCAAATATAACATGTGATATAGTAGGGTTTTTTCTACTTATTACACAAAACATATGTCCGGTCGCAGCCGGGCTATAACAATATTATTAACATTGGCATTTGTATCATGTTCACTTAAACAACATTCAACATCTAGCATTGAGGAACATACATGGTCATACATGGTCATACATGGTTGACATACAATATTAGATTCTATTTGTCTGAAGTGAGGGAAGGGCTTTAAAATAATTTAGAAGGAGATTTGTGCAAAAGAGAAATAAAGAAAGAAAAAGAAGGAGAGCACCTGAGAGATACCAATCTTTAAGATCGGTAATATTGGCTATTCATCCAAATAGACCACTGTTTTTTAAAGGATGAGTATGTGTGGTTTTGGTATGCCAGTGTCTTTTCAAAGGCGCATGTGGAGTTGATTACCTCAAAAACTTCCTCAAGGGTGGGCATGTTTGGGACTTCCAGTGTCTGGTAATTACCAGCTTCGTCGCCATCAGCAGGTGAGCAACTACCCATCTATGTGTGTACGGGGAATTTTCCCAGCCACAAAAGTAGGCTATTTCCGGGTATTATGTGTAACATCCCTGTGATATTGTTGATTGTTTGTATGGTTGCTTGCCATGTTGAGAAAACTCGTTACATGACCTAAGTATGGAGGTATGTACCCTTTGGTCCGCAGCCCTCCACAATCCTGCGAGGTGGAGGGGAGATCAAGTGTAGACGTGTGGGTGTGTATACCATCTCAGTGTCGTCTTAATTGCTGCCTCTTGGTGGTTAGCGCACCTGAATATTCGGTGATACAGTAATGCTTGACGCCATTCCATTGGTGTTCAGGTCCAGGCTCCACCTTTTTAAGTGTAGTCAGTTGCAGGTTGTCTTTGTCGTTTATAAGATTGTAATGGAACCACTAATTTTGGCTTAGTATTTGCTTGTGAGTATAAGTAGTTCGCTGTTGATTGTTGGGGAGTTCCTGGTAGAGAGTGTAAAAGTGCTTAATTTTAGTGGATTGTAAGAAGTCTGATTTGGGACCTTGAATTTGTTTGTCAAGTATACTAGGAAATCTTGCCTCCGAATCCAATATGTTCGAGTATCGTATGTATACCTTTTCTTTTCCACTCCTAGATCCAACCCCGGTATGTGTAACTCAAGATATCATCAGGGATCTGGTTTTTTTTGAGATTGTGTAGTCTTTTTTTTGTTTTAGAGTTGATTTTCTGCCATTCGACATCACGATGTGTACGGAATATAAAAAGAGGGCGTGGGGGGGAACCCCCAAGGTGAATAGCGTGGCGCAAACGGAGAGAGCTCGTGTTTGTGATTCCGCTTCTATTCTAGCCCATGCTTTCCCTATTGATGGATTCCACCAGGAACATTGGTCTACAATACACGCTGTTGTGGTATTCCTCCAAAGATGGCAAACCCAACCCCTGCCTTTCTGTGTCTATTCAATATTGTCATAGATTCCTAGGTTTCCTGTCTGCATAAAAAAAGGGTAAGCTGTTTTTTACGCTTGTACGAAAAGATTTAGGGAGATGTATATGGAAGATTCTAAGGAGGTACAAATATTTTGGTAGCACCATCATCTTATAAGCACCACTCTTCCGAACCACACATGTAAATGACTTTGTTTATCTGTCAGCTCCTCAGTAAACTTGTCAAATGGGGGGAATTTGAATTTGTATATAAGGCTGTTGGTAAGATAGTTGATTCCTAAGTAGGATCTATGGTCTTCCTGCCAATCTAGGTTGTAAGTATTTTTCAGTATTGCAAGTTGGTCCTGCGGATTGCATGGGGAGAATTTGCGCATTTAACTTGACTTTGTAGTATGCTACTCTACCATAGTCCTCAGGAGTTGAAGACTCTTGCTTAAAGAAGGTAGGTTTGGTGGTTGATGATTATTATGTGCGCATTTGTGAGAAACTCTTTTATTTTCACACCTTTTATCAGGGATCGGTTCTCAATTGCTTCCGCCAGGGGTTCAATAAAAGATTGAAAATATTGGGCAGGGACATCCCTGGCGGGTACCATGTGTCATGGGGAATGTCTGTGATAGAGCCCCATTAATTTACACTGAGCATTAGGACTCGAGTATAGTGCTGAAATTGCAGAATATATTATCCCGAGAAGCCATCCTCGCGTAGCGCGAGAAGGCGAACGACCAATTAACTCGTCGAACCACTTCTCAGCGTCCACTGTCAAAAGGTGACAGGGATTTTTATGATGTTCGCAATACTGCATCAATTACCAGCCTCTGGTGTTGTCTGGGCTTGCCTGTTTTTTGTAAACCCCACCTGTCGTCTTTTATGAATAGGGTATGACCTTCATTATGTCTTGTGCTATATTTTTGCGTATAGCTGGACATCGCTGTTTAGTAGCGAGATTGGGCGAAAATTAGCGGGTTCTGTTGGGGGTTCCCTGCTTTCGGTATTGTCACAATCGTTGCTGCTAAGAGGTCAGTGGGAAGGGAGCCTACTTCTGCTGCTCTTTAAAACCTCGTTAGTAAGGGGCCAGCATGTGTGCAAATCTTAGATAATTTCATTTGAGTATCCATTGGACCAGGGGATTTATGTTTTGGTAGGGTTTTTATTGTTTTGAGATTTCCTCTACGGTAATTGGTTCATTAAGGTCTGGAGTGAGTTGGGGAGAAGAAGGTAGGTCTAATTATCTAGAAAGGTTTCGATATCTCCTTGTGAAGGCTGTGGGGTCTTGGGATCCCCTCTAAATTATATAAAGGCTTTGTAGTAGTCTTAAAAGCATTTGCTATGTCCTGGGGCAAGTAGTTTTTCTTTAGTAAGTGGGTGGATAATGTGGTATTCTTTTTTCTTTTGTGCGATGTTTTTTTTATTTTGGAAGTAGGAGCGCCCTGCTTTGTTATCTGTGAGTAGAAACTCGCTAACCCCTAGGCGCACCAGGACGTTATAGTACGTCCCTCGGCTACATGTTAAGCGCACGGGGACGTGCTATAACTCTGCTTCTGCATCGGTCACGACCGGAGCCGGCACCAGAAGCAAGCGGCTGTCAGCTGTCTATCACAGCTGACGCCTGCGCTAATACCAGCGATCGGAGCCACTCCGATCGCGGGTGTTAACCCCTTACACGCCGCGGTCAAGCTTGACCGCGGTCGTTGTTAAGTGTGTTTGCGCTGTGGATCGGATCCCCCGTGCCGTACCGGGGGATCCGATCCACTTCTGGGCAGGCTCCGAGGATGGAGTGCCCCGGACTGCCCGGTTTCCATGCGCCGACCCCTTCCGGTCTGACGTAAAGTGTCTGAGCATGCGCAAGCATGTCAGACAGTTTACACTGCTCTACAATAAAATAGTATGTGTAGCATGTATGAACTTAAACCATGATCAGACATCACTGGTTCAAGTTCAAGTAAGTATAAGTAAAAAAGTGAAAACACTAAACACTACACTTATAATAAATCAAAAATAAATCACTTAAATATAAGCCCTAAAATGTCACTTATCCCATAAAAACACTTAATAAAGTATAAAACACACAAAACGCAAAACCCCCCGCTATTTGGTATTGCGCGCCGCACAATCTGTATAATAAAACAGAATCATTACTGACCCGCACGGTAAACGCGGAGGAAAACCGCAAAAACGTTCCGCCAAAGATCATTTTTAATTATACCCTATAAAAAATGCTCTAAAGTGATTTAAAAAATTTTAGCACTCTAAAATAAGCCCACAAAAAAGAACAACTCTTCTCGCAAAAAAAGGTCCCAACCATTTGTCAGCCAAAAAATAACAATTAATGCATATGAAAGATGGTGAGATAAAATGAACAAGATTTTCTCCAAATTAGTTTTATTCAGTACATTGAATAAACTCACAAAACCCCCCAATTTGGTATCCCTGCTCCGTACATCGCATAATAAAACAGAATCGTTTTAGCTCTCACCAGTGAACCCGTAAAAAAAACACCCAAAAAAGCTCCAAAAAAGATATTTTCAATTAATACCTATAAAAATGCTATAAAAATTAAATAAATGTTTGCACTATAAATAAGACACTTAAAAAACCAATCCTTCTCGCAAAAAATAAGCCCTTAACCAGATTTGTGAGGCGAAAAATAAAAAAAATATGCATATGAAAACGACGTTGATGCTAAATTAACAAAATTTTGCCAAATTACTTTATTCAGAAAAATGGGAAAAAATAAAAAATCTATAAATGTTCTTTTCGTAATCGTGGTGACCCATAGAATAAAAATAATTACTATTTTTATGGTATGGTTAACGGCCAAAAAAAAAACATTCCCAAAAATTGATGATTTTCATTCTCCACCAAGACAAGAGTTAATAAAATCTCACCAATTAGCTATAGATTCCCCAAGATTATGTACCAGAAAAGTGCATCTCATGTGGCAAAAAACTAAAGCCCTATAGGTCCTCATTAAAAAAGAAAAAAATTATAGCCTTACCAAGTGACTGCAAATCTGCTC
Source organism: Engystomops pustulosus (assembly GCA_019512145.1). Taxonomy (NCBI): domain Eukaryota; kingdom Metazoa; phylum Chordata; class Amphibia; order Anura; family Leptodactylidae; genus Engystomops; species Engystomops pustulosus. Next base: position 97,908,655 of record CM033647.1, read on the forward strand.
TGGATGGCGCCTCCTTCCCTTCTATTCCGGCCGTGCGCCCATACGCAGGTCCACCACCACATATGGGGTATCGGTGCACTCGGGGAATGGGTATCAAACTTTGTGGAGCCTTTTTCATTTAATCCATTGTAAATGTTTAATTTCCACCCAAATGAGTGTATTGTGAAAACATTACAATTTGCAGATGCAACCTCCATTTTGTTTAACCCTATAAACACCTAAGGGTTAACAACTCTTAAAAGTGGTTTCATACGTTTGAGGGGTGGTAGTTTTTTCCACATGGGTAATTTATGAGTTAGCTTATTTAGGCCTCTCAGTGTCAATTAGAAGTAGAGCAGGTCCATCTAAAATCGGTTTTGGTGATTTTACAACAAAGTAAAATGATACCTAAATTCTGAGCCTCATAACTCTAGTAAAATATGTGGATCTTAAAAAACCCTGCCAACCTAAGCTACATTGGGGAAATGTAAGTATTGAATTAATTGGTGGTGCTATGACTATGCTGCATCAAAAGTAGAGATTTTAGAACCTGAAAATAAAGAATTTTCCAAATTTTTGCAAATTTTGTTTTTTTCATAACTACGCAAAAGATTTCATCCAAATGTTAAACTATTGAAGTACAATGTGTCACGAGAAAACAACTCAAACTCCCTCGGATATCCATAGCGTTGCCACGCTATAACCACATAGTGACACAGGCCAGATTTGAAAAATGGGAGCGCGTCCTTAAGGCCAAACAGAGGCTGAGTCCCCTAGGTTAAGTATGGAGTTTGTGGTCATGTTTTCCGTAGATGTTGCGGAAGCGGAATCTCTCTTCTCTGAGGGAGGACACCAGTTTAGGGAGGAATGTCCTTTATGTAAGTGTCTATTGGTGAATTTTTATGTAAAGGCATTATTGTGTTTCCCTATCTCTTTAACTTGGCCCCGAGTCTGGATATTGTCTCTCACATATACTTTATGAGCAGCCCATAAGTTGTGTCACATTCCTTTGTCTCATTCAGAGCAAGTAGTCTGAGATGTAGGACCAACCCTTAGAGGGAGATCATGTCCCTAAATGAATTAAGTCTCCATAGGTAGTCATTGGGGCAGATTTATCACGCTGTCTGAAAGTCAGATATTTCCAATATTGCCCATGGAACCAATCACAGCTCCCCTTTAAAATATTCATGAGCACTGGTGAAATGAAAGCTGAGCTGTGATTGTTGCCATGGGCAACTGGAATATCAGACTTTCAGACGTGCTTTAATCTGCCCCATTGTTTTTAGGATGTTGGTCTGTTAAAGTAGTGATTAAGGGAGCATGATCTGACCACCCCATAGTTCCATACTATCATTTCTATTCTGTCTAGTAAGATTTTTCCACTAGGAAGAGGTCTCTCCTCGAGTACAACTTGATGTCGGTGAATAGTAGAATATCCTTTCGTCAGCATGACGTGTTCTCCCTACGTCAATAGAGAGTGGGACCAAAAGCCGGACTAAGTGTGGTGGGGAAAACGTGCTGTAGATGTAGTGTCCAATGTTTGGGTCTGGAGTGATTACTACAGCCTCCACATATTAATCGGGAGCCTTTTAACCTATCGTTGTCAATTCTCACAATCTTGTGGACAAAAGTGGATCTGTCGCTTGTTGGGCGCGTAAACTTAACAATAGTTAATTCTATGTTGTTGACTGGAGCAACTACTATGATGTACGACTTTGAGAGCCACTATCTGCTTGTGGATCGTAAGAGCTAAAGATGATGAAACGCCACTAGTACACACCCTTTTTTTTTGGATGGACGATGTTATTATGTTTGGGAAATCCTTGTGTTTTAGAGGTGGTGGGGCGCTGCTGGATACATGCGTCTCCTGGCACATAGGACGTGCATTTCTGGTTTTGGCTCTCCGTCCACAAAGCGATCTTTAAAAGGGGCTGTTGAGGCCCTCTCACGTTTAGTGACAGTATTTTTGGGCCCATAATGCTATTCGTTGTTGGTTAGTGGGGTAGAAGTGTAATGATACTATCCCTGGTCAAAGGCGGTACCCTCTCCCCCTTTCCCCTCACTCAAAATGTAAAGACAGTGATGTCTCATGCAATAACAACAATACAAAAAGTAAGTGAATTCTAGTTACAATTAAAGTCCGCCAAAGTAATGGGGTAGTGCGGACTAAACATAACTCTCTCGCACATACCTGCACAATGTACATAAAGAATTTGAGCGGGTCTGTTATCATTTAGGCGCGAGACCGTTCAGGGATATAGTGCCCGCTGATGCATATGGTGGTGATCCTGTTGTTCAGCTGAGAGTTCCAAGATTCAGAAGGTTTAGTCCCTCACCCAGCGAAGTGACGATGGATCGCATCCTGGTATTTATTAAGGAGTTTGATTTGGAAACCCATCTGTATTGGATTCATCTCCGTAGGGTAGGTTAATGGCAAAGTCCTCTCCTTCTGCCTGGAGGCGTGTCATCAATATTGGCAACAGTCGTGATTGCTGCATATGGGCTGGTAGGTTGTGTTTCCTGGAAAAGGTAGAAGTTGGTCTTTAACCCGAAAACGCGACTTTGGCTTTGGACTCTGTGAGCCCTATCGATCTCAAGTCTCATAACTGCCAGGAAGGAAGCAGTTGTTGTGTGAGATTCTCACATAATCGGGAGTTTGTTGTGGTATATCTCTGGCACACCTCTAATGTTAATGTGTTGCGCCTGTTTCGTCCTCATAGTCCAACCATTTTAGCTTGACAGTTGTTGCACTTTTCTTCAGGGCTAATGGTGACCATCAGCTCAGATTGTTGTAAGCTGAGCCAATATGTCTGCCATTTTATGTTCTATCATGATACGAATTGAAACGCTCAGCACCTGTTTTTAAAGATGATCTCCTGCATCATGTTTTGGAGGATCAGCGAGCTCCTCAGTGCCTCCAGCAATCTCTTTTAAAACAGATTTTCTGAACTCAGCTTTTATCGGGTCTGAATGTAGCAAGCGTCTTGTATTGCAAGCATAAGTATGGGAACACATTAAGGAGCCAATTATGTGGAGAGAGATGAATGGATGAAAAAAGAATGGATGGGGAGTATTCGGTGAAGCGAGCGGCGGGGAAGAAGGGGACTAAGAGGTATGCGAATAAAGGGGCGAGAACAGAAACGGGTAGGAGAAGGGGAGAAAAGTGTGGGAGGGGATGGAAATAAGCGGTGAGGTGTGGCAATGGAAAGTACGAGGAGAAGGGAGGATTATGGAGGAGGGGAAGGAGAGTAGGGACTGGAGAAGAAGGGGAGTGGGGAAAAAGATATGGAGGGGGTTAGAAAGTTCAGAATCGAAGATGGTGTGGCCGGGATGGGAGGGATGGAGGAGTAGAGAGTTGGGTGGCCTAGGGAACTCGACAGATAACTAAAGTTGAAAGATGAGAAGAGGAGAAAATGCCGGAGTGTGAGTTGAGGGCGGAGCTGCGAGTGGGACGGGGTGAAGGGGAAAAAGTCGGAAAGGGGGAGGTACATGGGTGTGGTTGGTGGATGAATATCAAGAACGGATTGGGGTAAGAGAAGCGGTATTGTGTAAAAGCAAGGTGGGATCTCATGAGGGGAAGGGGCGAGGATAAAGAGGAGGGGTGGGGACAAAGAGCATACAGAAGGGTTTGAGGCTCGGGTTGTGGTATGAGGGGGGGTAACAAGGGGGAAGAGATGAATGTAAGTGAAGGGGTGATAGCGTAAAAGGGTTGGGGATTCGGGAAGAGTGAGAGAGGTGTCAACCGTAAAGTATCACTTTTTGGAAGCCTCTGGAGTGATGTTGTGGCTTGCCGCTTTTGCCTCCCCCTTTTTTTGGCAGGGCTGGATGTAGTACTACCTCGTAGAACGTGGTCAGAGCATGGTTTGCTGCTGTGGCTAAGAGCTACTTTGCTGTTTGCGGTCTTTGCTTCGCTGCTTCACAGAGGGGTTTCCAGCCTCCGCCCTTTTGGGTCCCCTGGAGATGAGTGTCGGACCCGTTGTCGGTATCTCGAACGTGGGAGAAGTATATTGCCCTGTCTTTTTTTTAATTTTGTGCGGCTGAGAGGAGATCTTTGCCTTTCTGGTTGTGTAGTGGCGGGCCACAGTGGAGCGGTACAGTGTCTTTTATGTACGCATCCGTGGTGCCTTTCTCCTGCACGGCCGTTGCCGGGAAGTAACGCTGGATTGATGTGCCCGGCTGCTTGTCTGTAGCCCCTTTCTTGCCCATATGCACTGGGGAGGGTTAAACCCCATTGTTTCAACCTTTGTGAGCGTCGCTGCCAAGAAATCGTGCATCCTCGCCGGTATGCGGAGCGGAGGTCCCTCTGTTAAGCGGCCATCTTCTTTGGCGTCAACCACGCCCCATATGGTTGTCTTTTGCCTGTATACTGCTAATTGTGATAAAATCTTGTACTGTATTTCGGAGTCCCCCACACCCCACCACGCAGATTTTGAAGAATCCTGACTCCTGTTTACTGAAAGTATGATTCCTGCTCCAGGTCACCGGCTCTGGTGGACGAACGACTTCACAGCTACTCTTATGATGTTCTGCTTCCTCAGATCAATATCAGATTTAATAAGTAATAATAAGGATGGCGACTTTCACTCCACTTCCCATGAAGGGTTATCAGGCTTGAGGATATCTACATTTTGTGTGATTTCATGCCTGCACAGATAAGGATTTAAAGACAAGACAGTTAGATTTCATAAGGTTGCACTTTCAGAAAAACTACTGTTCTCTCTAGCCCTTTGGAGTGCTCTCTATAAATACTCATTTTCTCGGAAGAGGCGGAGAGACATGCAACCTGCCATTTTTGTAATCATGAGAATATCCCCCACGACTTTCACATCACTTTACCATAATGGAGGGCAGTAATGCAGCCTAAAAGTATTCCCCTATGGACTTGCCTGCCTTAACTAGAGCGAGTGGCACCTGCAGATATAATTTTTATCGTTAGATGGATTCGCTTTTCTTTTTGTTCGAAAAATTCTAGTTCACACTTACTCAAATTGCCATCTTATATTTGGACAGATTTTTGGTAGCTTTCACATTTTTTAAATTTAAATGTACAACAAGAACATCCAAAAAGCTATCTTTCTAAATGTATGCCCGCTATTTTTTTATTTGGTGGTAGGTATGCAAGTATTGTAGATGATTTTTGCCCTAAAAGGGAGACTCTAAATCAAGATTTTACTACACACCGGTTTTGGTTATGGATTATTGGGTTGCCATCTTGCTTGGCCCTATGACAGCATCCTGACAGGAGTTATCATGAGTCTCATTCCCATTCATGGGTCCCAAGCGGGAGCACCACAATGGGGCACAGACTACTCTACCCCTGTCCTGTCCGTCAATCTCCGTCCGGACGGTCCGACAAGAGAAGTCCGTGCGATTCACCAACACGGGCCCTGCAGGATCCTGCTGTGTCTCTTCACCCCTGCTGAGGTCCTCCGAGTTTCACCTTCTTCTTGCTACACTTTGCAATGTTAAATCTCGCGCGCATTGTCCTATCCGTCAGATTGGTCTAGATCTAGGGCTGGCGCCCCCTGATCTATCGCGTGACAGCCGGGCGCCGATTGACTCAAACATCGAATCGCGTGCGCTCAAAACCCCATTTAAATTGGCCGCGACACGACCATCACGGGAAACCTGGCAAATTGCTTTATGCGGACCCTTAGTAAGGACATCCCACATGTGTATCGTTATCAAGTTCCCATTAGGGTTGCGGCCCATGTACACCTACTCCCTAGTGCCCAAGTCCCCAAACAGATGCAAGAAACTGAAGCAGCAGTCCTGCAAATTCACTCATGGTACACGTGTGCCATTTTAGCATGCTTTGAAATAGCTCCATTAGGAAGCTGAAACGTCACCCTGTACGTGGGGACTACAATCACTAAAGTTTCCACAAGTGCTGCTTCTCTGCATTAGTATATTTACTAAGTTTTTTGAATTTTCACTTGCTGCATAATTCCTTCACAACACTTCCTTATTCTAACTTTCTACAGCATAAGGCTGGCCAAAAAAACAAAACGTACGTTAGCTTCGCTGGTCTCTCCCGATTCCGCAACACACACTCCACTTCGTGTCCGAGCATGTCTGATAGGAGAGGGGAGAAAGCTTAACTATTAGGATCTATCCCTACAACTCATGGTCATGGCTCATGTCACAAGAATACCCAAAATAATCGTGTGAAGTGTCATCTAGTTTAGCTATATATATATTAAAATACCCGGTCAAAGAAAACTTAAAACAAATAACATTTTTGTGGCGGTGGCTCATACCAATGCCAATGATTAGGGTCCATGTTCATTTAATATAACCAAGACAACATAGCCTTTTAAACTAACTAACATTGATGGTTATGTTCATATAGAATTTTTCCCTAAATCCTTCCCTTCCTTGGGGAACTTGATGACGAGTGTCTTTTATTCACGTATAAACTATGACAACACATAAAAGTTACACCAATATACTAGCAATAGGCCATATCAAATAGGTGAGGAGCAGCAATAATTTTACATATAATATGCCCACAAGTCAATCACCACCTGTAAAAACCAAACAACCTAAAGACACAGTATAATCTAATCAGGCACAATGGTGAACGCAATAAATACGACCCTATATGTAAACCCAAGATTGACCACACACCACAGCACCCCAAACTCGAACCCCTTCTATTTAATGGAATTTGTATTGGATTGTTCATTCCATCACAAACAGAAGTAAAACAATAAATATCGAATCCAGGCAAGTGAGGACGGAAGCCTTTGTTTAATTCTCCCTGTTTGATAAGCTTATTAGATCAACAAAGAGTAACAACTAATCGGCTTGCGTGTTTCTTTCTGTAGATAAGCATGTTGCAGTAGTAGTAGCCGCTATGAAGAGAGGCTGCGTCTATGACTATGTTTTCATTTGGAATCTAAGAAACGCTTCAGGACAAAGTCAGTAGCCCTTGTGTGTGGAAATTTTAGCTAATTTACTGTTCTGACAAGGCATACTGTATTTACTGCGGAAAAAAGATTTGTGACAAAAGATGTATCTCACATAGAGATGCTTTATTGTTTGCCCAGAAGCTTCAGCTGATCTCTTTATGTCTCTTTTAATTCACTGGCTTGGGATATTGATTGTATCTTATCCATTCAGGATATGCTTATTGCTCATTTACATCTAATAACATATTAAAACCCTAACATGATATCTAGTGAGATTGAAAGGCAACTGGATTGTGAGAATAATGTAAAGGGATGTTTAGAGCTGGAACATGTGAGATGAAGAACAAGTAAACAACTCCAAAAATTATTTGTTCTGTATTACATCGTTCTCGGTGTTGATGTGAACTTTCTTTAAAAGTGTGTAGATTGGATGGTGCGAATTGCAATTCTGAACAATGCCGCCTCTCCTTCATATGTTTGGTATTCTCCGCATGTTGTCTATCTTCTAAAGAGATAAGGTTCTATAGTTGCCATTATGTCTCAGCTTGCCTTCACTACTGGTTTAACTGTGTACCATACAAGTAGGTAGTTGATGTGGTTTTTTTTAAGGCTATTCTCACATGCAGCCAGACAAACACTTCTGTTCTGTTATTAAATTTTTATAAAGCAAACGGTCTATTTCTCAGCTCGTTATTTGTGGTGTAACATAGTGGGAAAATGGGGCGAAAAAGAAACACATCAATTGATGTATGTAAAAGGTCAAAGCTTTTCAAGATTTTGTGTGCCTAAAAACTCAACTTCGATAACAAGTAAAATAGAAGTGTTTTTGTGATATATTTGTCATGTAACTGTCATACGATGATATAATATCACTGATACACACATCTGTATTTAGTGTGGATATTTCAAATATGTTTTTTGAACTTTTTTTACATCTAAACCATGTAAGTAATTGATCACACGAAATCACAACAGACTTTGTGGATTTCTACTCCTACCATCTTTCATGGACTTCTTCTCCCCATCCTCCATGAAGGCATGCTGTAATTTCATGTGATACAAAAATTACATAGGGGTAGATTTGCAAATCTAAACAGGACTTTAGATGATGTTATCCTGGTCACATGACTTTATGTACCCAATGATGTAACAGCATATCTCCCAATGTTCCATATAGCAGAATAATAGCACTTAGAACTGTCCAATCAGGATCAAGGAAGCAGGGAAATACAAGTAAAATTAATATGGATGCTTTAACTTAGTGTGATGGGACTCACAATTAGGTGAGTTTCATATAAAGTTTACAAACTTTTGTAACATTTCAGCCAGAAAAAGGACCCCTTTGGGATAAAGCAATGCTTTTAATCATAGTTTTTAATGAAGAAGGTGGGTTAATTTGCCTGACAGGTTCTGCTTAAGCTCTGTCAGAGACTTTGTGGGAACATTACATTCCAAGCCTCCTGATGCATCAACACAAACAGGGGGAAGAGTTCCTTCATACGCCACCACAATATATGATAGATGTATGGTAGATTCCCCCTAGTATTTACCGGATCTTTTCGTAGCGATATCCCAACAATGGCTCTGCCTGCCCATATCTATCTGGTTCTAGAGCTCACAGATCACAACCAGTTTAAGCAAAGAGAATAATATTCTTTTAATTTCATACTAGAACATGTAGTTTCTGCTCATTTTTAAAGCATTAGGAGGTGATTTTATAGGGTAAATAGTCGAGATTTCACATAAACGCAGCCAGCAATGTCCCCATTCTTGGCAGTAATGGACCTTGAGTCACATGATTCTGACATCGAGTAGCATGTTAGCAACACCCGGGAGAGGGGAGAGAGCAGTGTGGAAACTCTTCTCTCTGGGAGATGGGGTGCAGACACGTATGTCAGTTCATCCAAATTCCATCTAAAAGCTGTTAGATAGAAAAGGACAGCACTCACCAATCTTCAGTTTAAAAATCTTCTTTCATATAATATAACTCCTGTACAGGCAAACGACATATAGGGAAAGGCGAGGACATACAAATTGCCCAAAACTGGAATCAATCAGAATCACTTTTTGTACACTGTTTATCATGCAGCAAATGCAGAGTTCCACCAAAGAGTTAAATTAGAAATTGAGCTCTGACTCAATTGTGCGTCTACACAACATTCCAGTAAAAGTGACTATTTGATTCAATGGGCTTTTTAGTTAAAAACACCATGTGTACATTTCAATTCTCAATCAGGGAGACTGTTCAATTAGCATCAAACTCATGCAAATATAAAATCAAAGCACTTAAATTATAAATTCTTTATCTGTGCCAAGGACTAAAATGCCACACACTTTCTCCTAGTGAATGGGAGGAAATATATTTTCTTTTCCCCAGAGGCCTTGTTTAGACGATTATGAAATGAACTCTCCAAAAACTCTAAATTAAAAATGCAAATGGCCATGCCCCCTCCTCCCTTTGCCCTACTACTCTTTGAAAGATCTTAACAAAAATCGCTGTGAGTGCGCAAACTCTGGATTTTACCAGCTGGAAGTCTGACAATAATAAACTAAACATGAGACTTGATAAGACTTGAAACATAGTAAAACTCCCTGTATTAAATAGGTGCTTCTGCTATGAAAGGTTAATGTAAGTCTTTTAGTTAGGATAATATTATTTTGTGTTGAATGTAGCCTCATTTATGCAGGAATTTTCTGTACACATGACATGGCATTTAATACATTTCTAGCTGGATAGGAAACTAGAAACAAAATGTGGCTTGGTGGGAAAATCAGCATGCATTAACAGCAGTGGTTTGCAAAATCTGTTATTTGCCAGTCTCTATCATCCAAGCGGCAGTGTTTAAGATATCTTAATATGTGCACAGGTGGTTTTATCACTTGCACAGAAGGCCACCATCTTCTGATAGATCTACTGTGTGCTATGTGAGGGAATGTTAATTAAATCCGGCACTGTTGGTGGGAGGGAGAAGGAGAGACTTGGAAAAGACTGCATAAGGGATTAGAATGTTAATAAGTAGAAGAAGACATCGGATTGTGGTTACCACCATTCTCCATCTGCTGATGAAGAGGGAAAGTCTTCAAATCCAAAAAATATCAAACAAATAACTTTACTCTTTAAAGGAACACAGAAAAAGTACAAAAGTCCATACATTTCTATTCCTTATCATTGTGTTTCATATAACAAATGACTGTTTATGTGAAGCTGAAGCTCAGCCATGTTTCTCCTCATCCACCTCAATACTGTGTATGGACTCATGCATATGAATTTGGGACGTGTTATAGCTTTTGTTTCGACAGGTAGCACACGTCAATATTGACATCTATGGGCTCATACACAAAGCTGTGGATACCAAGTGTGAGCAAACTGCACGAGATGTAAAAGATACAGCAGTTCCTATTCTTGGGCAAAGGAAAACTTGACAAAAAGAAAATAATGCTTTCCCCATCCCCATTATACCAGGATATTATTTCTTGCAACACCTCTATTAGTATCCACAAATATTGCCTTTCAGTAGTAGAGCTCTCTTTGACTAGTAGATCCTATTCCTGGCTGTCTTTGCATTTTGGGTCTTGACCCATTTTTAAACCCTTTTGGTTTTTTAACTAGCCATTGGAAAAACATTAACCCCATCAAGAGAAGATTAACACTTGTATTTTGCATTATTTCTACAAGACTATTTTACTCATTGATAATAAATTGTCTTGGTGAACAAATCATGGATAGCTAACACATTTGTAAGCCTTTTCAAAAGTAATCCAAGTAATGGTTATCTGTGTATGTTTCTTGATTGTGGACCTCATTTTAATTTACACATAATGAAAATTGTGATAACAATGGTATCCTCCCATCCAAGTCAGGAACAGACACATGCCCTGTGGTAAGAGGTACACTTTTACCACTTTAATAACGAATAAGAAGACTAAAAGGCCCATACATTTTATTATGTGTCATATGTGACCCACCCTATATAAAAGTCTATAGTTGTACATAGGTGCTATTAAAGACTTGAGAGGGCCTTGGTGAATAGTGTAGGGGCAACAATGATTAGGTAAACAGTTCTGAAGGATGGGTCAGTATGGTGTCTTTTGACCCTGGTAGACTTGGCTATTGTGATTAAAAATCTTGTACTGTTATTTCCAGAGGCAGATTTTAGAGAAATAATTGAACTCCTGTTTTACTGAGAAGTAATGATTCTGTCAGGTCACCGGCTCTGGTGGACAGAACAATTCACAGCTCTCTTAATGAATGTTCTGCTTCAGCAGATCATAAATCAGATTAAAAATAAGTAAATAATAATGAATGGCGACTTTCACTCCACTTCCCATGAGGTTATACAAGGCTTGATGGATATCTACAGGTTTGTGGGATTTTCAGGCCTGCAAAACATGATAAGGATTTAAAGACAAGGGGTGAGTTAGATTTCATAAAAGTTGCAGGCTTTCAGAAAACTACTGTTCTCTCGTATCCCTTTTGGAAGTGACTCTCTATACAATAATCTCATTTATCGGAAGAGCTGAGAGACATGCAACACTGCATTTTGTAATGAATGATAATATCCCACAGACATTTCAACAGCACTGTACATAATGGAGGGCAGTAATTCAGCCTAAAAATAGATTCCCCTATTGACTTGCCTGCCATTAAATAAGAGCGAAGCATTGCACCTGCAGAGATAATTATTTATTAGTTAGATGGATTCGCTTTTCTTTTTGTTCATAAAATCTATTTCACACTTAACTCAAATTGACATGCTTATATTTGACAGATTTTTTTTAGCTTTCACATTTTTTAAATTTAAAATGACATCCAAAAAGCTATCTTTCTAATGTGAATGACCGCTTAGTTTTTATTTGGTAGGTAGGTGGAAGTTTTGTAGATGAATTTTGCCCTAAAAGGGAACTCATTAAAAATAAGATTTTACTACACAAAGGTTTGGTATTGATTATGGATGTTGCCATCTTGCTTGGCCTCTAATGACAGCAGTCCTTGACATGATTTTCATGAGTCTCATGCCCATATCATGGGTCACAAGCTGGGCAGCAACACAATGGGGCATATTACTTACCCAGTCCTGTCGCAATCTCCGATCTGGACGGTCCGACAAAGATGAAGTCCGGTGCGATTCACCAACATTGTGCGCCTGAGATCCTGCATGTGTCGCTTTCCTGCTGAGGTCCGCCTCAACTTCTTCTTGCTACACAATATGCAATGTTAAATCCCGCGCGTTGTCCTAATCCGTCAGATCGTCTGATCAGGCTGGCCGCCCCCTGATTTGTGTCGCTTGACAGCCGGCGCCGATGAACCAAAATCCAATTGCGTGCGCCAAAAACCCCGGTTAAATGTGGCGCAACACGGAAATCATCGGGAAACCTGGCAAAAATGCGTTCTGCGGACCCTTAGTAAATGAAACCCAATGGGGCAGATTTATCAAGCTGTCTGAAAGTCAGAATATTTCTAGTTGCCCATGACAACCAATCACAGCTCAGCTTTAATTTTAGCAGTGATTATGAATACTTTAAAGGGGAGCTGTGATTGGGTGCCATGGGCAACTAGAAATATTCTGACTTTCAGACACTTGATAAATCTGCCCCACTGTGTACAGGGTATCAAGTCCCAATTAGGGTGCAGGCTTCAGGTACACCTAACTCCTAGGTGCACAAAGTCCCCAAACAGATGCAGAGAAACTGAGAAGCAGCAGTCCTGGAAAATTCACTGCTTTTATTCACTCATGGTACACGTGTGCCATTTTAGCATGCTTTGAAATATCTCCATTAGGAGCTGAAACGTCACACCTGTACAGTGGGGACTAAAATCACTAAATTTTCCACAAGTGCTGCTTCTCTGCATTAGTATATTATACTAAGTTTTTGATTTTCACTTGCTCATAATTCCTTCACAACAGCTTCCTTATTTCTACTTTGTATACTGCACAGCATAAGGCTGGCAAAAAAAAAAAAACATCATAGCTTTTAGCTTGTCTCTCCCTATTCCAGCAAACACACACTCTCACCTTGTCTGAGCATGTCTGAATATGAAGAGGGGAGAAAGCTTAAACTATTAAGGATATATCCCTACAACAGTTTGTCATGGCTCAATAGTCACAAGAAAATACCCAAAAATAAATAGCGAAGTCAATATAGTTTATTATATAAATATTAAAATACCAGCGGTCAAAAGAAAACTTAAAAACAAATTAAACATTTTTGTGGCGGTGATCTCATATCCAATGCAGATTAGGGTCACAATGTTAATGTAATATACCAAGACAAACACATATAAAGTTAACACCAAGGATACTAGCAATAATGACATATCCAAAACAGGTGAGGATCAGCAATAATATTACATATAAAAAAGGCCACAAATCAATTCAACACCTGTAAAAACACAAACACTAAAGGACACAGTATAATCTAATAAGGCACAATGTGAACCAATAAGTGGTAAGGACCCAGTGTCCTATCATAAATAACGACCCATAATATATAAACCCAAGATTGACCACCACCACAGCACCCCAAACTCGAACCCCTTCTATTTAATTGGAATTTGTTATTGAAGATTGGTTCATTCCATCACAAACAGAAAGTAAACTAAGAAATATGAATTCCAGGGCAAATGAGGAGGAAAAGGCATTTGTTAATTCTCCCTTGTTTTATTACAGCTTGATTAGATAACAAAGATAACAAATATCGGGCTTGCGGTTCTGTAGATAAGCATGTGGCAGTAGTAGTAGCACTCATATGAAGAAGAGGCTGCTTCTATGACATATGTTATCTTTGGAATCTAATGAAACTCTTCAGGAACAAAGTCAGTGAGCCCTTGTGTACCTGCTGTTATTGCTTGGGACACAAAGCTTTCATTGTGTTTGAGGCATTAAACAAACCTACAAAGTGAGGAGATAACCACCTCCTTTGTATTTGATTCATTTTATCTAGCAGTACTTCTCAGTGAGCATACTCTACGTACATAGCTCTCTGCCCTATTTGTCATGTTATTTCTTCCATGTGAAAAAGAACAGGGAATGGGAAATTGGGTTCTATATGACTTAAAACTGAAATGTTTTCTGATATTTTAGTTTTTTTGTTGCTGATCAGATTTAAAGGAAACCTGTCACGAGGAATGTCATTTATAGAAGCTTCCAATAGCCTATGTTATGCAATAGCCTTTGTCAGTATTCTGAATCATTTCAGATCAGTATTTTATATATGTTCAATTCACATTTCCTGGGGCCGTGCCAGCACCTTGTGGTGAGTCTCCAAGAAGGGGGAAGCTGCTACCTGTTTGTGCCTGTGTCAATCTTTTCTCCTCCATACATTGTTCGCTCACTACCCCCCCCCCCAGGAACTCACCACAAGCTGGCAGTGACCGATGCCCAATTTAATTCTGAAGTGTAACAAGACCATCAATACAATCAGCTTTTAATGTTAGCACATGCATTGCAATCTTTGCTGCCTGTTAAAAAATGTCCCTTTATTATAATTATTCTGTCACTGGGAATACAATCTGGGCAAACGATGCAAGAATGTGATTAGAAGCACAGACATCCTTATTACATCACATATGGTCTCTCTCCCCAGTTACCAATAATTTTTCCTTTTCAAATAAAACACAAGGCCATTAATAAAACAATGTAACAGGTTGTGACCTTCAAAGCCTGAAATTCAGAAACTAATTATATTCAAATCAGCAGATGCTTTATAGTTGTGATATCAATCTGCAAATAGATGTGTTCTTCCAACAACAATAAACAGGAGAAACATTGATAAGAAAATTCACACCCCCGTCCCCCACCCATCAAAATTGGGGGGTTTATTGATGGCCATATTAAATCGTTTTGAAAAATAAGGGGAGGAGACCAAGAAATGGGGGAAAAAATATCAGGGATGATCCCACAGGCTCCCCTTATGTGATATCAGTATGACCTCATATTTCTTGCTGTCATGCATAACTTTCTTTAAGCTTGTACAAATAGCACCGGAGCATTACTGAGGTAGCAAGCTATACAAGAAAGATGGAAAGATACATATTATATAACATATATTTATACTATGGTTATGTGATCTCCATATGATCCTATAGGGGGTGTGGTCATGTCATACATGTGCTCCTATCTGTTCTTTGTCACTCTCTAGTGGTGGGGGAGTACTTAGCAGATGGATCAGACAACACAGTGGGCCTGCAACACAAAGACATACAACGGGATGACTCACAAATCTAAACACACAGGGGGTCCAACCTGGCTTAATTTTACTTAAAAACCTTCAAACCAAAGTTTTTAAAAGTGCACAGGCACGGGGCAGGAATGCCTATACCTGCCACTCCACCACAGAGGTGGCAAAGTCATGATAATAATTGCATATCCTGGAGATTTGGAGACACATAAATATTCTTAGTTATATAAAAACACATTGGTGTGAGATTATTTAATGTTATATTAAAAGTTATATTAAAAGTTCCTTGATGTTTCATTTTAATAGTAGAGACTTGTTAGCGCTATATTCAGTAAAATTAGATCAATTCTATTGCCCAAAAGGATATTTACATGACACCCTTATTGCACCTTATTTCCCTCATATAAGATAATTCATTTAAAGCAGCTGCTTGTTAAACTGTAAAAGTCAATGACAAATTAAAAGTAAATGAAGTAACAGCTTCCCAGACACCACTCTGAGCTGAGAATATATTTCAGTTCCAAAGTGCAAACTTATCCTCCGCCTTAAATACTTCAATTTATTTAGCCAGATTTATAGCTATGTTCATTAACCTTGTTACGTTTAAAGTGTTTTAATGCTTCTTTTAGGCTGTGAACTCATGTCTTACAGATTAGCAAAACTGTGTTTGTTCATCCTGAAAATTAGGAGCCTGAAAGGAAATGAGGTATCTATGGTTTAACAATCTATTCCGGGAGGAGCTAATGATTTACATTGATGCCGATGATGTCCAGAGTCACAGTCAGCCTCGTCTTTCTACAAGCCTTTAATATAAATGAGAAAGTTGGCATTATTAGCTCTTTAAGTGGTCAATTTGTTTAATGTACTGCTAAGGCCGATGGGCAGTGTTGTCAAACAGACTTAGATTGGTGGCTTTGTTTGCGCATAGTACATTTCACGAGCCGCGACCTTCACCTAGAGGTATTTTGTATTTGGATATACTTGTAGTAAGATGGTGAGGTGACTTTGTAGAAACAGCTACAGTGGTAATTCATTTGTTAATTTGATATATGAAATGGAGATTTATCTAGCTATAAGGCTTGCATTAGCAAAGACCTCTCGACACTAGACAAGCAATTATTCTGGAAAACTACTTAAAAATTATTCTTATGTAAAGAGAGACTCCTGCCTTCATCATGAGGTTGTGTACTTGTTCATAGCTCGATATCAAGGCTACAATGGAAGCCCCCTAATTCATTAAGACTATTGACACCATATATAATTTTATTAATTCCTAAAATACTAACCTGTGAGAGATAATTTAAGTAAACAAGATATCTTCAATGTTGCTGATATGTACAACTAAGTGAAAAAGTAAGGGGAGACACAAGTAAGGTGTGAGTGAGCCCTAATGGTAAACACAACCAGATGTCTCTACCTACTTGCTGATCCTACACTAGATGGTAGGTGACCACTGGGGACACAAAGACAAAAATAGACACAAAATAAAACAAAGGAAGAAGATCGTACAAATATGGGTGAAACAAAGAGGATTACTCGGAAAAGGAAAATAGTCACAAAAATGTTGGGAGGTGAGCAAAGATCATAGAAATTGAAATAACGTAATACAAAATATGCAAGCTAGATCCAGAAAATGACCTATAGCAAGAACTAAGAAAAGGGCAATAGATCATCTTAAGGAATGTCCGAGTCTAGGTTCAAGCAAAATTGGAATGCACCCCCTGACATCTAGAGCCTAACAGAAAGCAAACCAACAGCGTCTGCATCCCAAAACTGCAATAAACAGATAGGTGTGGTGGAAATTAAGTACAAAGTCATAGTCGACAGTGCATCATCTGCCATACTTTACAAACAGGGTGGCGCTATAGCCTAAACAGGTGCAGATGTTGAGATATCTCAGAAAGACAACACCTATTAAAACAATTTCTGGGTGCAATATAAAGCCAGTAATCAGCTTTTATGGACAAGGGAAGCTATGGGTGGCCACAGTTTCAACATGGAAAATATGTTATGTAGTATCACATGATGGGCATATAAATAAATGTGCCTGGTTCCTCAAAGAGCCTCTGTATTCTCTATTCTGCTTAATATATCTAGTAAGACATATAACAAAAAAAACTATTTTGAATTAAAGCTGACATATTGCTCAAATAATCTATTAAAGGCAATATCCAATGCAACTGAAAAACTAAACAGGGAAATAAAAGGACAAGCTTCAAACAGAGCTCCCCATGAGGTATTATATACCTGTATGTAATTATATGTTCTTAGCATCCCCTGCTGTGGCAGATCCTTGAGGCATTGTATCCTGCTGATGTATCTACACACAGACAATAGTCTTCATGTTGTATAGGGAAATAAAGAAAAAACATATGACATATAAAGTATACATCTATAGTCTAATAGTGGAATTCAACAAGTCCATGCTTGACATTCAGAACTGTTGAAATTCATTGAGGAAGAGAATGAATACAAGGGGCTAATGAAGGGCATTTTTAATTACATCAGTTCTCATGTGTTATGTATAAGCTAGTAATATACATATATATATATATATATATTATATGACTCACCAACTGTTCTAATATTATAACTACAACTACTGTATGTTACAAGTTGTAAAGTTGAACCTAATGATGGAATTCACAATTCATACAAATAGCACTGGTAAATACTGGTTTATGGATTAGAACAATAGAAAATTGAACCATAGCTCAAATAGTTCCTTAAATGGACTCTATCACCAGATTTGACCCCCATTAATTCTAGCACCATCAGTTAGAGTATAATGGGGCAGATTCATCAAGTGTCTGAAAGTCAGATTATTTCTAGTTGTCCATGGCAACCAATCACAGCTCCCCTTTATTATATTCATGAGCACTAGATAAATAAAAGCTGAGCTGTGATTGGTTGCCATGGGCAACTAGAAATATTCTGACTTTCAGACACTTGATAAATCTGCCCCAATATGTCTTTTTTCAAATGTGCTCTTTCATGTGAAATCTCGCCAAATTTCCTCAAAAGTCATGTGAAAATGAGTAGAGAAGAATCAGCTTTCACTGAGCTCAGGAAAAGGGATATTCCTACTCTGGCAAATTAATGTTATTGTTCGTATAATTCAAATTCCGTAAAATTAATTCCCAATATACTTTCTGTATCAATTCCTCTCAGTTTTCTAGATCTATAAATAGCTGTGCACCTGTGTGACCATGGTCAGATTTCTATCCACTGGAAAAAAAACAATGAAGCCTTCAATAGAATGAAAGCAAAAAGAGATCTAGAAAACAGTGAGGAATTGATAAAGAAAGTATATTGGAAAATTCTATAACTTTTCCTTATTCAGACAATAACAATTATTTGCTGAAATGGGAATACCCCTTTAAGTTTAGAGGCATCTATCTTTGGATTTATTGCTCACAGAATCACATGTTTGATGTAATCAGAAGAATGAGATTCTTCTCATTAATATGAAACCCAAACAAAATAAATGTTTCTAGGTACTATAGAACAGAAGATATGGGTTTCTGAAGTGACACTATCCCTGCAGACTCTAAACTTGACTCATTAGTAGTGTATGGGGGACGTATATCGGCCGTATATATACGTCGGCCGTATATACATCCCCCATACATGTGTGTGAATGCAGCCTTAAAGTGAGATTTGAATTAAGTCAAGGGGGTGGAGCATTTAGCACTAAAGTAAAGTCTTCTTGCCTAGAATGCCCCCTTCACTGTAATTGTAAGTCCTGCATCCAGAAACATCCCCAGGCAGATCTCCTAAAGTCCAGTGCATTATGTCAACCATGGGAGGATGTGGGGAGAGCTTTCAATGTTAAACTCTCCACCTCCTTGACTTTATACCAGTTTACACCTCACTTCAAAGTTGATTTTCTGCATCATGGAACCACGCCGAGCCATGAAAGAAACATAATCTGGGAGGTGTTAAACTGTTTTACAACTTACTGGTAGTGGTTTATTAGGCCAATTTCTGATGACAGGTTCACTTTAAAAGATGCCATATTGTTTAATTTTTTTAGTTACTTGTGAAATTTTTATAAAGTAATAACTGAATTGATTTTGTATTTTAATTAGATTTTCAACCTATTCTATGAGACATGTTCACATGTTTATCTTCTATGTAAAAAATACATTGATTTTAAATGATTGTATCTATAATTTTCTAGTTTTACCTTTGTTCTTTATTTCTATTGTTTCTTTGTAATTCTTCATACGAATGACCGGCTATGCCAAAACCATAACACTTTAAGTATTGAAGCAAGAATTTTTGTTTTATTCCTTGATATCTTTTTGCCGCAGCTGTATGCTCTTTTCCCCTCCTGCTGAAAAAGGGTAACCATCAGGTCTTCACTTATATGGAAGCTCTCTCTTATTTACACACCAGTTAGGACATAAGCTTCATCACATGCCTGGTGAATAACTGCAGCTCGGATCTATAGGGGATCGAAGTCATTCAGTATTCATGCAAGCCGCTAGGTCTTGACTGCGCAGGGACTGACCATATTGTCAAACTCTGTGTGGAGGTTTAGAAATGTAGACGGAACAGAGACCATCAAAACTGAATTATAGACCCAGCTGTGAAAGGGGAGAGATGGCTGTCTAATCAGAAAGAAACAAAGGGGTGTTTGATACTGGTTCAGCTACAATACAATGACTATGTTTTATGTGGAAGAATATGTGTGCAATAATAGGTAATAATTACTGCTTCGTTCTCTTGCTTCTTGCTGTCTGGCTTTATACAGTGTATAAGAAAAGTAGTTTCTGATAGGATTAGCAAATCAGAAACCAAATGTACTACATCATTTACTATGTTGGAGGGGTGCATGCAGTGTAGTCATAAAAATATAAGTCTGATACTTACAATTGCTTTATATATTTGTATAGTTAGTACAGTTATATATTTAGATTATGGGGGGAATTATCGGGGCTTTATCGCCATGCCAGTAGCATAGAAGCCCTAAAATTATCTCAAATGCTAGTTTATTGATACCACTTGTCATTATTTCTCCCTTTCCACACCCTCCATTCCAGGGAGGCATAGAGGGGCGTGCAGGGGGCATAGTTTGCTGGAGGCGGGCACAGAGGGCAGGGAGTAGGTCGACCTTACTCGCTGAAGTTGGGGAATTTTCACATATTTAGGTAGGTAGGGCCTGGCATATAAATAAACGCTGTGTAGGCCCCGCCACATAAATCAAGTGACCGGCTGCACTGGATTCTCAGCATGGCTATCATATGCTGGCATGCCTGTCATTTTCAGTATAATATAATACTACAGACTGCTGAAAATAACTACATACACTCCGTTGTCTCATGGAACAATGGCAGAGAACTTAAAATGGTTTTATGAGATTGAAAAATGAAATTGGTTTGCGAAGAGTTCCTGGTTACATGCAGGTTTATCTCTTAAAGAGTGCCTGATTTCTTGCATATATGTATCACCCTTCAAAAAATTTGAATTTAGCCTTATGTTCTTTTTCTGTTATTCCTCCTAAAAATTAATGGACCAAGGCTGGCACCACACGACTATGTTCAGACTATTTAAAGCAGAGCAAACAATTGGTAGATTTTGACTTCTAAATAAGGTAGGGGCTTGCCAGTAGAACTGCAGTGCCAAACTTTAACCCTGATGACCAGTCAGTGCTGTTTTTTTTAATATAGAACTATGATGCTTGAGTCTTTGCTAATTAAGATCGCCTTGCAGGCATGTGTAGACTTATAGTCATTGCTCCACTAAGGGGTTCTGAGAAATATGCAATTCAGTTTTCCAGGATCAGACAAGAAGAATGTATAGAAACACATCCCTAAATTGTAGGACCCAGTAGTCAATTTATTTGCACATCTCTAATACAAAAAGCAGTGGGATGGCACATGCAGAATGCTAAGAATGTGTTAAGTAGTTACATTGCACAATTATTTACAAAATAAAATCAGTCATCTGCTCTTTACGTT
Organism: Engystomops pustulosus; assembly: GCA_019512145.1. Taxonomy (NCBI): domain Eukaryota; kingdom Metazoa; phylum Chordata; class Amphibia; order Anura; family Leptodactylidae; genus Engystomops; species Engystomops pustulosus. The sequence continues at coordinate 97,929,692 of CM033647.1, forward strand.
AAAATGTTAGTGATCCTTAACTGTCCTTTAAGGGTGCATCATCGATCACCTATTTGCATGGAAAAGCTTTTTGTTTTCTACCCCAGGTATTGTATGTAAACTGTTTAGCTTGCAAATGGACCTGTCTAACATGTAATTCCTTTTGGTCAGCAAAATAATCCTTTCTCTTGATCTTTGTCAGCAGTTTCTAACAGTTTGGAGTTGCTGCAGAATGATGAAGGGAAGACAGATTGTTGCTAAGTATACAATTAGCATAGTAAATGAACTTTCAATAGTATTGTCAATAAAAGAAAAACACATAGGAAACACAGGTCATCCCCTACAAGAAACTTCCTGCATTTTACATGCCTTCTAATGAACCATTTTTGTTAGGTTATTCTTGCTATGTCTGCTGTAACCAGGGAAAAAGAAAATGCAACCACTAACAGCTAATCATGAAAGTAATCCCTGTCCATATGACCTATAGTAGCACCTATAGTCTGCCATATAATACTACCATTTACTAGAGGGAATGACACAGCCCCTTTAAATGGTTAAGGTAGCTTTCATTGTGGCTGTGTGAGATTGAAATTGCGTTTTGAATGGCTGTAATATTTGGTAAATTTCATTAACATTGCATTTATATGATTTAAGCACAATGTAATTGGGGACATCTCCCTCAAACAGCCTTTGTATTACATTTCAGAATGCAATGTGAATGCAACGTGTAAACACAGCCGTACAGTAATATGTGTACGCTGTGGCGTAACTAGAAGCTGATGGGCCCCAGTGCAAAGTCTGTGCCAGGCTCCCAACTATAATGTATGGTTTATAGTAATAGTCTTTTCATATGGGAAAGTGACACCATAAGAGCCCCCTAAACCTCTTGGGCCCAGGTACAATTGCAACCTCTGCACCCCTTCATGTTATGCCCCTGTGTGTACGTGTCCTTGGCATTGTGATAGCACATGCTTGAGGGTGCTTTCCCCTCCATACCCACTGTATAGGGCCATAACAATGGCCTGGAGCCATATAATTGATGGAAGTGTAAAGGAAAAGATGTACTTAAAAGAGGCCAACCCCATTAAGAGGTACTGGAATATATAAATAGTTGTGAGGTTTCATGTTGTAAAAAGGATAAAGAGAGTTGTAATTTGAAAGAAGCAGTAACACCCATATTATTAGCAGTAAAATAAACTATTGAAAATATTATATTCTTTCATTTAAGCTAACGCCAATGCCCTGCACTTCCTTATTTAGTTTCTTATTGCATCATAGGAAAAGTATTTGATGACTATTTTTTAGACTAATTAACCCAAAAGAAAATAATTTTGTTTTCCTTTGAGTATCACAGTCAGGTAAAATTTCTTAAAATTCACATTTATTTTCAGATACCGAATGTCTTAGCTAAGGCAAAGCGAGTAGTTAAACAGACAACTGAATAAGGTCCATTGTATAAAAAGGCACATACATTTCTCCAATTCATCAGTCCACACGAAGGAACAATTATTAGAAAATCGACACAAAAGGTTACACTAATTGTCAGCATTCATCACTGTGGGCATTAGCAGCTCTGAAGCTTGGCACATTCCTGATGCCGTCTCTTTTTCCCCTTGTCTATACACGCTAGATAAGTTTTGTATTTTTAGCCTTACACGTACTGGCAGAGCATGCAAACATTGCCTTTGCATTCTACCTCCTGTACCTCTGCTGAGCACATTTTTGCATACATCATTTTCATATGCTCATTATGCAGTAACATCTTAAGCCATTCCATTTCAAGGATAATGAATATTCACACTGACACCATTAAATGTCTCACCTTTTATTAGGAGACATAAATTGAAATTTTATACACATGTTAAAAAATAGGTATTCTTTTAAAGAACAAGAGACTCTAATTTACTCTCTAATGAGTGACGTTTTTGCTGGCTTGATTGATATATTAGTACAGTAAATATACACTATGTGGATAATGGATGGTTTAGATAGAATTACACTAATGAAGTAAAGGAGAGCTTGTCAACAGTGTTAAACAGACCAAAACTGCCAGGTTTGGGTTTGTAACAAAATTTGTATGTTCGGGTTCCCAGGACCAACACAACCCCACAGCCCTGTTCAAGTCCACTGCGATTGCTGCCAGCACCAAATTGGGTACTACTGGTTGGGCATTGGGTTTGGTAGCTAAACCTTGATTCGAAGAGGCTTTTAAAATTTTAATCGGTCCACTCATCACAACTTGTCAATACTACAATGCTATCATATCATATACGAGGATAGATAGATAACACTACAGACTAAGCTATCACGTGTGATGAACTAGTCAATCCAGTAATGAAAACCAGAGCTACATCCCCAGTACCACCAGATTTGTGTCATGTGGGTCTGATTCTGCCAACTACACCCTTACTAAGGAGATAAGACCTTTCTAGGATATATGAGCTAGTAATTGGTATATATTTGGGCCTTTCTTCAGAAAAAAATAGTAATAAATAGATAATAAATAAGTAAGCAAACAATAAGGGCACAGATTCATAGAAAACATACACAATGAGCAGATGTCTACACACTTGTTATCCACCAGAGAGAGGAACACTTACTCTCTTACGGACAGGACATTGACTGATGGCAACATCAACAAGTCCTCTGGAGGAGAAGTATGGTGTTAAGCCAATATATTACTTGTACATTTTTACACCCCCACTGTCTGGGGCACATATTGAAATTAGATGTTTCTTCAACACCATTAAAGCTACACAATGACAGTGTAAATGTTGCATATTCAAATATATATGGTAAAGTGCAGGAAAATCACATTGACAGCAGAAAAAAACATGAGGTCCAAAAGCAACAGTTATGTGTCAAGTTATATGTTCATTAGCTTCAATAAGGATCAGATTTTGTCACAAAAATCATTTTATCTGGCTCATACACATTTCCCAGCAATAGATTATCTTTTCCAGAGATGGTTGACCATAATTTGTTTTCCATAAATCATAGCCCTTTGGTCACAGGTACTAGAAACATAATGAGAAATTGGCTATTAAACAGTAGAAACAGCTTGACAGCATTGGCAAGAGAAGAGAATTGTTATCCTTGTTATCTTTGTTAAGGGGGTTTATAAGAATAATAACATTGAAATGTTGTATTCTAATACCAAGGGCTGGCTTCCCGGAAGCTGCTGGGGAGGCCCACATAATTCTGTACATAAGGAATCCATGGGGGCAGGGGGGATTGTATCTAATGAATCCATAGGGGTTGAGGGGGGCTGTATATAAAATAAACATGAGAAGGCTATATATAAAATAACCATGAGGGGGCTATACGTAAAATAACCATATTTTGGGGAACCGTTTTAGTTTCTTAACTTTTAATGCTGCCCTCGTGGGCCCCTAAGGGGTCTTATAAAACTGGTTTATAAACTTTATACTACATCTTATCAGGGAACAGTGCTTCCTTTTCCACTTAAACTGAATCTGCTTTTCTCTCCCGAATTCCATCTTGCTAGCAAGACAAACATATGCTCAATAAGGTTTAAGATTACATAGAAGCTATGAGGAGAAGAAAGGGAGGAAGAGTGAATTATGACAGCTAGGTCTTCACCATCCAGCGCAGAGAAGACTGCAAGTCTATACAAAAAGACTGTAGCAATGAAGATAAGAAGGCACATAGAAGAAGATTTATCAAACCTTTTTATCATAATAAAGCAATGTAACTTTGCCACCATGGTCGGTAGATTATGAGGCTTAGCACGCTATCCATTGTGGCTGGCAGATAAAACTAGTTTTCAATAAAAAACAGAAGGGGCGTGGATGGGTGTAAGCCGCCAACTGAATTTTTTAAAATCAGCGAACACTCACTCCCAGGCCCCCTCCATGTCCACATGGTATGGAGGTGGCATTGTCACCTGAATAATCATAGAAAATTAATAATATCAGTGCTTCAATGCCAAAAAAATTATACACTTCTTTGTCTTTGGACTAGTTTGTTTGTTGTAAAGGCTAGGTAAGCTTTAGGGGGAGATTTATCAGAAGTTTCTGAGAACAGAACCGTTCTAGTTGCCCATGTCAACCAATTATGGCAACTAGAATAGTTCTGCTCTTAGACACTTCTGGGTTGATCATCCTCTGCAACCCTTATAAATCAGATGGCCAAGTCGGAAAAGAATGAGCAAGTCCTGTTGATTCCTGTATTGTGTTGCGATCTCCAGGCTCAGCAGATTGGTGGAGTGAGGAGCAAATATGAACCAATATGTTATTTTACCTGTCTTGCAATAGGATCATATTTATTGTAGTCTTTTATTAGTTGCTGTGTGTCTAAGAGGGCCTATAAATGAAATAGTTTTTTGACTTAATTTTTTTGTGGACAGGGTAACCACATATGGGTCATGGTAACAGTTTCTGTTTTGGGGCAATCACAGTGTCTAAGCACTTTATTTCTATTTTCAACTTTTATAAGACTATTAATCAATATATTAACTGTAGAACACAATTTTTCATTTATTAAATTACTTGTACAAGCTGCAGGCTGAACATGCGCCAATATTTGTAGCACACACAAAATTACTGACCAGATCCTGCATTCTGCTTAGATCCATAATATGGCTTGAAACTATTCCAGAGGTACATTACACTGAGAGGGGTGAGCATCCATATCAAGGTGGGGTTCAAGAAGAAACTTATAGGATATTCCACTTAACACAGGTCTTGAATCACAGACGGTGTCATGTTTTGCAGTACTAATTAACCTTGTAATGAACATATTACATATCTTATATGATGGATAGAGGTAAATTTGGGTTGCTAGTAGTGATGAGCGGACCCGAACCGCAGTGTTCAGGGTCATACTGAACATTGCAGGTTCAGGTCTGCAGAACATGAACCTGAACTTGTAACTGAAGATCGATTCACATCTTCCTCAACTGTAACACCCTTGATTGGTGCTCACACTGAACACGGGTGTTATCCTTTACAAGTGGGAAAAATAATGTTGCCAATTACCATTACGGTGGGTGAGCGACCCATCTAAAGGGTTTGGACTCCTGGCCTGAATACTGATGGGTCCACTAATCACTAGTTACTAGTATTTGTATAGTGTATACATTTACCTTACCTGATTAATTTTATTCTACCAATGCTGTAAGTCCTTTAGTAATAGGATACAATGGACAGCCTCTTGATATGTCCTTACAATGGAGGGCTCGGATATATCCCCCTGTATATTCATATTGTGGGATACCTCATACTGTTCTACCCCTTACACCTGAAAGTAGGAGGAGGAGTGTACATCATTGATTGGCTGATGCAGATGTTCAGTGTGTTTCCTCAGTAATGTAGCTGTCCTTATATGGACAGTAACATCCCAGAGCATATGCTTAGCAGAGGCTGGGGATGACTGCCATACAGTTGCATCCGTCCCCCATGGACTATTATGGCCTTTGCTGAGCAATGTGTATGAAGCAGGATGGGAAGAAGTAGCTTTCTGTGTCTTTCCATCCTGTCTTTCGTCAGGATCCAGTGAGTCCAATGTTACCCTAATGTATACTGTAAAGAGAGGCAAAAAGGATGCCAGAATAAGTCTATGGATACACATATTTTGAGAGCTTTTGTGGCAAATATACTGACCGTATACATAAAATGAGATGTAAATGATGCCTTTGACTGTTCAGGTCTTTACAGATAGATCTATACAGTAAAAGCATGATACATAGATATTGTAAATAGATAACTACTGTACTTTGAATATTGAGCACAAATATACATAGAATAGTTTAAATGATATTAACAATACTGGGGTATCAGTAGCAGGATAAACACATTTTATATAGCAAATCAGTAATATTTAATAAAATAAATGTGTGAGTAAAAATTGTATATAATATAAACATATATTATAATATTCATTTGCAGATATGAAATATTTATATATCCTAAGTGAAAGAATTCAACATACTGTAGATAAATTCTGTATTGCAGCAAGAAAATGGAGGATAACTTCTTCATTCTACCCCTTATATTTATATTATCTATAAGGGAAAGTGCTAGGTAATGACTGGAGACACAAAACAGAATTAGATATGCTCAAGTGTAGGTACAACCACATCCACAACCACAAGTGCACCAAAGAGCCGATGAGCATTATTACATAAAAATTCAAAAGAGATCACTGGAAATCATGAAAGTTTTCCTTAAAAATCTAATGCCCTAGATAATGTAGATTTTGGTTGTGGGATGATTTAAGAGATGTAAACCCCCTTGAAAAAAAATATATAGGGGCTCATTTACTAAGGGTCCGTGGAGCGCATTTTCGTCGGGTTTCCTGACGTTTTCTGTTTTGCGCCGCATTTAACAGTGGATTTTGGCACATGCGATTGGATTTTGCCACATTGGCACTGTCTTGAATGCGACACAAATTGGGGGCAGGTCGTCAGACAACCCGATGGATTCGGACTATGTGCGGGATTTAACATTTCGAATTGTGTCACAAGACACGCACTTACAAGCACCGGGAAGAAGAAGGTGAACTCCGGCAGACCTCGGTTGGGAATCGACGGATGCAGGAACTCGGGCGCACGAGCTTCGGGAATCGCGCCAGACTTCATCTTCATCGGACGATCCGATTCGGGGATTGCGACAGGGCCAGGTAAGTAAATTTGCCCCATAGACTCTTCAGTGGTCGTGATTCATCACCTTTGCTATACCTTTTGCTTTTCTACTACTTAGCTACCATAAGTGCTTTAAAGCTAATTCTTAGTTTCAACAAGATTTTACTGAATTAAGAGCTTAACAGTGCCTTACAATAGGTCATGGCATAACATACGCCCCTCTCAGGGGGATCTCATAGAAGTTATTTTAGAGTGATGCATAATCAGCAACTCTATTGAACAAACTGAATAAATACGTGAATGGGGAAGGAGGGTAGGGTAGGCGAAAGGGTTGGGGAGGGTTGGATTAACCTGAGAATATCATTAGTACAAGATCAGTATAGGAGGTCACCAAAGGTGAGCATGGTAACAAGCATGCATATAGGTGAGCCATGTGTTATCTACCAAAGTCCTTAAGGGGAAAAAGTCAGAGCCTTCTATCCGCTCGAACAACATCAATAGGTTTACTCTGTTTTTCACCGTGGTAAATGATAGATCCAGTGTTTTCCATTTTATTTGAATTCTAGTTGCCAGCGCTATAAACTCAATCGATGTGCTTTATTTTTGACCCTTACTGGTTTATCCCTTAGGAGGAATACAGCAGGGTTTACCGGGTTGCATTACCTAATAGAGAGTGGATAAGGGTCTTGACGTTGTTCCAGAGAGAGGCCACCATGGGGTTTTAAAGCTAATTTTTAAAGGAAATCTACCATCAAAATTAAGCATGATAAATAAGTGATACTTAATCATAGATCCAGGCACTGTGAGTGTGATAATCTTCTTATATTTGTTATCTATGACCTCCTGAAGGGCTTCAGTAGTTACCAGGGACCTTCCTTGCACAGCTTCACAGGTTGTTAGACTGTCTCATTCTCTCACTGTCTCACTCCCTCTTTGTGCCTAGATCTATGAGTAAGTGTCCCTGGTTTATCATGCTTAATTTTGATGGTAGCTTTCCATTAATTATCAAGTGAAAAACAAATCATAGATATCATTATTTAAAATCTTCAGTTACATTTACAGGTGGTAGTTACCACTTTCTCTATGTAAGTTTTATTATTTGGACATCCCTCCCTCCTCCCTAACATTCTTCTCTACTTTGCTCATACTACCTAACACCATAAACATTTGAAAAATGTATTACAGTTATACACTGTTGATTTTGTATCTTGCTCGTTTTTGATATGAACTCAATAGACACAGTTTGAAAACAAAAACCATCAGTCAATGGGCCTTTCAGCAAGTCTGTGGACTTCATCAAATGTTTCTTTGATGATGTACAACAGTCATTCTTAAAATGTTAAGAAGATTAATTAGCCAATAAAACACATTAGTTGTTTTCATTTATCACTCCAAAAGCTTGGGGGTTCATATCATGGGTCATATGAGAGTAAAAATGTAATAATGTTAAACTGATATAATAGCTGTGTAGTTGCAATCCAGAAAAAAAACCTGTTTACCCAGGAGTCAGGTTGAATCTTACACTAGACATGGTGAACACCCAGTAGATATTATACTCATTGCTTCTCATAACCATCCTTGTAATGGTATGCTTCTGATCTTTGCACCCACACACTTAGCTAGTATATATAGTTAAAATAATGTATATACTATGTCTTGTTTTCACAAGAGGAGGCAGCATAGCATTATTGATTGCTACACGGATACAGATACAAGTGGAGTAGTATGTTCATGAAACATGTATTTTTAATTTGCTTTTAAATAATAAGTATGAGAGGGTTCATGCATAATGGAGAATACCCTAGTGGAAGCCTAAGGAAATTTCTTTACTTGTTTGAATCAAATTGGCTGTAGGATAATACAGTGTTCGGTGAAATCAGAATTTGCTCTGTGTTTTATAAAATGGTACACATGTAGGAGTTGTTATATGCCATTCTTATCTATTCAACATCTTGCAGATGAATTTATGTTCCCTTGGTGCCAAGTGCAACAACAGCTCTTAGTATCTAGACGTTCTTTTCTAAAACATTCCTAAAATGTCACACCTAGAGATTAAATGAACAATTGTGTACAGAATAAAGTGGCCTCAAAAATGGCATGGGGAACCCATTCAAGCTTTAGATCATGATAATACTTATTAATATTTATCCATTGACAAAAGAGTGTGGAAGTGAGCAGAAGAAAGGCGCTCTACAGATTTTACATCAAACTTCATTTTGACCTAAATTCAACTTAGCATGAACTATGTTTTGTTAGCAATGCCTCCTGAACCCCTCAGTGTATTTTGTTCATTTAGTTTTTCATTGAAAACCCATATTAGTAGAAGTAAACATAGTTTTTTATTTCTTATATAATGACTTTAACTCTATTCGGACTGCCCGCTGACTTTAGACGTCAGCGGGCTAAGGTCTGGAGTCTGCAGTTTTCTGCTGCTCCCACGCCAGCCGCAGGAGCAGGGCTCAGTCTCTAGGTGTCAGGGGCACCTGGAGACCCTAGGGAGAAGGGATATGCAGTTCCACCGGGTCTAAAAGGGTTAATCAGAGCTGTTGGGTCTAATTAGACCCAGTACAGATCTGATCACAATCCCCAGTGACAGGTGGTCATTTCCCCTGAAATGAGGTCCCATGATCTCATGGGGAACATATAAAATAAAAACACAAAAAAAAATATTAATAAATATTCAGAAAAACACAATGACATTTCTCCATATAATAAAAAAAATCCCTCACTACACTACAAGAAGCATTGCCATAGTTGCCCCGTTTGAGTTAATTTGAAAATTTAAAACCAAAAGAAAAATTTAAAAAAAATTTTCAAACTTTTAACTTTTTAACTAGTTCTATGTGTACCGGACACACCACAAAAAAATGTAAGGTAGCATGCAAAAAAAAAGTTATGGTGGAAACGAATATGTGCTAAAAATGCCCGGTCACTAGAGCCTTTTGAGGCCACGTCATTAAGGAGTTAAATAAATTCTTTCCATAGCTTCTCCAGACTCTAAGTTATACTCATATTTCTTCCCTTCACAATCACTTTTGACTGATTTGCCAAAGGACATCTACCATCAGATTACCTGATGGTAGATGACTATTATGTACCTCCCCTTCCCATCCCTGTGTGTCCCAAGCTTAATGTCTTATATCTTTGTGTGGCCGCATATGTGTAAAAAAAGAGTTTATAAGATATGCAAATTAGCATGTGGTGCTCTCCACCGTCATATAATGCCAGTCGCGCTAATAGAGGCGGTGATGTCTTTGGCTCTCTTTTCAAATCTCACCGGCTCTCAGAATGCGGCTGGCACCACCCCAGGGCGAGCATAAATTAGATTACAGTAGAGCCTGATGGTGCCCTGCAGAGCACCAAAGGCTAGTTGCATATATTATAAACGTATCTTTTACAAAAATGCAGCCATTGCATAAATATTAGAAATGTAGCTTGAGAAACAAGGGGACGGGACAGGGAGGTATGTAATAGTCATCTACCATCATGTAACAGGGCCTACAGTATATATCCTACAGTACATCTAGATCTCTATTTTCCGTGCTTTATTTACCTACGAGCTATACACCTATACACCTGGTAACTCAAAGATGGAACATGAATGCAGCCTGTGACTGTGAGTGGTCCTGTCCATCCTACAATATAGCTTGTAGCGTTAGAGACAAATAGATAAAAAAGCAAGCTGGAATTCCCAAAGGCTGAGAAAAGCTGTATTAATGAACAGTTTTCATACTTAATGCTCTGCTGATCTGACCATTTGAAAAGATATATAACTAACTAGTGATATTAATTTTTTACACTATTAGAAACAATCTTGGGTCATGAGCCAAAGCTCAAATTAATAGATTTATAAAACTGTAAAATATTCTCAACCTTTAAATGCTAAATAAAACATTACCAGTGAGACCCCAACACTAACAAGCTAGAAAGAAACAAACTGTTCAGTGGGGAATTGGTTAAAGAATCGAATGCCAATAGTAATGTTGTATTCCTTATGTTTTGTCTCCTTAAGCTGTTTAGTGAATGTTTTGGGCAAGAACAAATTGACTGTCTCATAAGATATAATCTAATGAAATCACAACTACAATAACAAATGTTCTTATGTTCCCACTATAGTTTTCCGTCATTTTTAAAAAAAAAAACATCGACAATCAGGGTAACAATAATGCACAAAGAAAATTTACAAACAATGGAAAGAATAAAATGTAACAACAAATTATGTGAAGTTTCCACAAAAGACGGGCTGAAATGGATCTATTTTTCTTTCCCATATTCCAAAGAAAGACAAATAACAACTGGTATTTTGACTAATCCAATTCTAGTGCACAGTGATGCATTACAGTTTGTTTTCTTGTGATCGTCTCTTATTTGGTTGATATATGATATTCTCTTGCGCGTCACTGGTTGTTACACACAATAACTTTATTCAGCTATCCTTAAACACTTGCGGAATATTCAGTACTTTCTCATCTGGAAACGTCTTTCTTTGAAAGTTGAAACTGTAGCTCTACTTATTCCTTTGGGATCTAGGGATTTTTTCCCCTTAAATTGAGTCAGGTTTAAAACTATAACTTCTATTCTGACGGAAAGATCTGTGCTCTGAGTATTAAAAGTATCAAATAAATGAAGCATGTTATTTTTGGATCATTATTACTGGTGATACAGAAGAAACTGAAAGAGAGGATTTCTTTTAAGAGGTAAATGGCTATTGGCTAATAGAAGAAAATTTGAAGGTGAAAAAATGTGATCTTTATTACACATAGAAACCATAAAAAAATATATATGAAATATGAGTGCATCACAGGGCGAGATACACAATGCACTCCAGGTAATAGGTCCTAAATAAGTAAAGTATAAAGAGAGTAATATAGATAATAGATAATACAAAATGACAGGGACAGTTATTTTATGGCAAAAGGTAGCAAAACATAGGAGCTAGTATACATATACATGCTAAACAAGCAGTAAAGTAAGAAGTGTGCAATAGCTCCAAAACAAAAGCTATAGAGAAAATTGTCGTTAATGTGACAGGAAGACCATTGACAAAGACCTTCTGCAGTTGAAACACATGTCGGGGTTGCACGGCAGGTAATGGTTTGTCCTCCTTCCTGTCACCTTAGTGCCATTTTCGCCACCTTCTGGCGCTTATTTGTTCATCACTGGCTGTGCTGTGCTTCTGTGACTCAGGGACCATATTGTTTGGTAGCTATTGCACACTTCTTACTTTAATGCTTGTTTAGCATGTATATGTATATAGCATGTATATGTCATATTATAACTGTCCCTGTCATTTTGTATTATCTATTATCTGTATTACTCTCTTTATACTTTACTTATTTAGGACCTACTACTGGGCGTGCATTGTGTATCTCGCCCTGTGATGCACTCATATATTTTTTTATGCTTTCTATGTGTAATAAAGATTACTATTTTTCATTAATTATTGTGTAGCCTTGATTTCTTCCTCTTTTATTCTTTTTTTGGTATTTCTTGAGATTTCTTAAAGAGGTTTTAGGCTTTTCTGGTAAATATTATTGTCAGATTACCTAGAGTACTAATGAATGCATGACTTATTGTTTTTGGTTTACATAGTGGAATGAGTTGAGAACAATAAAATGTAATATCACAAGGAGGTCTGAATATGCTAATCAAAATCAAAGTGGAAAATAAAATTTCAGGCTGAGCCATCTTGAGTGGATCTGACTCATAGACATGTTGCTCGGTAGTGTGTGTGGCCTCTTTGTGCCTGTATGACCTCCCTACAATGTCTTGTTAATGCTCTTGATGTGGGAATATTTTTTCCCAGATCTGCATTAAGTCAACTCCTGGACTGTCTATGGTGCAATGTGGTTTTGTGCAGAGAATGAGACATGATGTCCATCTTGTGGATGTTGGGCCCCAATATCACACTCATGGAGTCTGTTTATGACTAGTGTTGAATGGACCCAAACTGCAAAGTTCTAATGAAGTTTGGATCCGGGTTTGGGTTTGGCTCTAACCCCCCCTTGGCTCGACTGATGGCACTAATCACATACATTAACCCTTTAAATGCTTCTGGTGAAGCCGGCAGCATTTAATTCAATGGAGTAAATGCACAGCAGAGGGCGCTTTTTGGGAAGTATTGTTGCTCTCCAGTGACATCATTGTAAGTGATGACCCTCCCCAAAATGGCTGCTCGCTTGTCCATAGAAGATCCATTTAAACAGTTAACACCCACAATCAGTGCTAATGGTGGTTTGGGTTTGAGTTCACATTCTGTATCCAAACATGGACTCAAACAAGTTTTCAATTGTCACGGGTCTATTTGTCACTATTTCTGACAGTTTTAATAGGCAGTTTTAATAGGCCTCTGGATAGACGAGGCTAACCATCCTGCCAAAGTTCACATTGATGTGTCATCCTTGATGAGCTGCACTACATAGCATCTTTTGTGGGTTGTAGATAGCGCCTCATGCCACTCCTTTTATAGGGGTAGCCTTGGTAATTTCCTATAATTTCTAACTGTTATCATTCCATTTTCATGAAAAATAGATTCACAATCAGACAGGATGATTTCACAGAAGTGTCATTGGGCTACATTGTGTTCTCTTTATTATTTTTAGCAGTGTATGAGTATAATATAATAGAAAAACCCTTTTAGATTTACAGTAATGTGAAAATCTTCATTGTTTTTTAATCCTTTTTTATTTGACATATAATTTTACCAAGTAGAAACAGTGATAGAATTTGTTATTCCCTTTACAGAACATAGTTTAATGGAGGAACATAATTTGCATTGAGCAAACAATGCATGTAGTTTAATGCCACATGATGTCCAGTAAGTGGACACTATTGAAAGCTTTCCTTGAAACAAACAATCTCATCTTCTGTTTGAGATGGAGACAGAATTGGGCTTGATCATTGCAGCAAATAATAGCTTGTTGTGGCAGCTAAGATAGAATAATAAGCCTTAATTGAAGAAAGCATGAAAATATCCATGAAACAATGGGGGTCATTTACTAAGGTCCCGATTCGCGTTTTCCCGACGTGTTACCCGAATATTTCCGATGTGCGCCGATTGTACCTGAATTGCCCCGGGATTTTGGCGCACGCGATCGGATTGTGGCGCATTGGCGCTGGTATGTGCGCACGGGAAATCGGGGGGCATGGCCGAACGAAAACCCGACGGATTCGGAAAAACCGCCGCACTTAAAAATGGAAAATGTGTCGCTCGGGGCGCGCTTACCTTCACTCAGCCGGCCTCGGTAAATTCCGGCGCGTTCAGATGCTTTTCAGCGCAGAGAACGCGCCGCTGGATCGCGAATGGACCGGGTAAGTAAATCTGCCCCAATATGTTTATATGTGTTTGTAAATGGCTGGTACCAAATTAGACATGTCTTATTTAACATTTAATTCAGACAATTATTTTAATAAGAAAATAGTAAAAAAAAAAACTGTATATACTGACATAACTTGAAATAAAATGCTGCAACTAATGATGCAAATAATAATTATTATTACTTTTATTATTTTGCTCCACTTTATATGAAAGACTTTTTATAATTAGTGTGAATTTATAATTAATACATCGAGATCGTTTTCATTATTGTCCTTCTCATTATTAGTATCTTTTTATATAGCTGTAACTTTAGAAAAAATTGTATCAATTTTATTTTTAACAATATCATTAGGATTACTATAGTTTCATCATATACTGTATATATCTAAAGCTTATCAATAAACATCAATATTATTGCTGATCATTGACTATCACTCTTGTTATCATTATATCATTAATAGAGATGAGCGAGCACTAAAATGCTCGGGTGCCGTTAGCGGCGAACATTTCCAGATGCTCGAGTGCTCGTTTCGAGTAACGAGCCCCATTGAAGTCAATGGGAGACCCGAGCATTTTTCAAAGGGCCATGGTTCAGGAATAAATGTGTTATTAATTGAAAAATAAGTCTTCTGATAATTTGCAAACATCTGCGATCTATTCTTCACTGTTCCAGGCGTATATTATCTCCCGACAAGTTAGCAGATGTAAAGAACAGTGAAGATGAATAAAACAGTGAACACAGGTCATTTAAGATAAAAACACAGTGCAGAACACAGTGCAGTAAGTATTACGATGTTCGGCACATCTGTTACTTGTGGGAGATACGCGCGGAACGGCGCGAACAAAATAGCATGTGAAAACAATATATTGTGTGAAGAAACACTTGCGATGTTTAAATACATCTGATGATGCGAACGCAAGGAGGGGAATGATAAGTTGCCTCCCACCGATAATATATAGGATAGTATCTTTACGAGACATGCTATTTTAAGTATCGCGCCGTTGAAATGAAACCGACGCGTAGGAATCTCCCGAAGCGCCACGAACGAAGGCACAAGTCAAGCAGAAAAGTGGGCCAGAACGCAAAGACGGGAGACATGATATGGAAAGATAAGCATATTCTGCGAAGCAGGATGTTTTTCTCTTACATAGAAGAGGTACCTGTGTTAGCCCCCCACGCCAGACAGCGACGCATGCTGAGTGCGAATGCATAGATATATTCACTGGAGAGGAATTTATTTTACATTAAATGGCGCGATCAGTCGGCAGGGGAAATACTCGTCGGGCAACGAGCCGTATCGAGACACCTAGACTGCCGACCGAGCATCAAAGCTCCGTACAGGCATGTTTCGCTCATCTCTAATCATTAATATTGTTAATGTTCTCTTAGAGGACTTGAACATATGTTTATTAAATAGTAATTGTTAGATTGCATATTCTATAGACTGCAATATATTTATTTTGCAATCCCATTAAAAATTATATCTTACCATAGAGCCCAGGCTAGTACTGAATGATTGGCAGCTTTCAGAAGATTCCTGGCTGTCATGAAAACAGAACTCCCACCCCCACAATATCCCCATGGAAAAGTCTGCTTCACTACAACTATACTTAGGAGGTTTTTTGCAAGAATCGCCAGACTTAGCACCCACCCGACTGGGTGAAAAGCACAGTGTCCCCTTGGATTTCTAATTGTATGTTCCAATGTGCCAGGTAAAAAAAAGAACTGTAAGGGCCCGCACAGGACTATTGAGCAGATCTAGGTAGCCAGAATTTATCTTTAAAGCATAACTTATTCTGAACCTTAGTAAATTTACTCACCATATTTTCAACAAAATATTCCATGGATCATTATAGGCGAATTGCAGACAGGGAAAAAAAAACAAAGGCTCACATACACCAATGACTCTTGCTTTAGAAGAAGAAACAGAGCTTTATCTTCATTAACGCAGTGTAACATGGCAGTTCTTTTGCATTTAACAGATGAACTAATGAGAAAGCAAGTAAAATTGCCAAAAAATGTCATCACCAGACAACAGAATAAAGACATTCTAAGTTAATAATACACAACGATAACGTGCTTGAATTTTAAACGGGTTCCAACTTGACGAGAGCTACCAACGCAGCAAAGTAACAATAGAAAATAAGGAAAAGGAACAATACCAAGATATTATTAGCCAGTGTTAAACAGGCACTATTCAGAAATATGTGAGCAATTACACCAGCATATACATCAAAAACTTTGTATAACTCTAACAATAAGCCGCAAGAAGAACAGAGATCCTTGATGCTAAACTTACAACACTTAGAGGATCATAAAAGAAACATTCACCTTCAGTAAGTTGCCTTTTTCAACTTAAAGGTGTGTTTAAATTTTGAAGAGCCCTTGTCAACTCTTCTGTAAATACTTGCATTGCACAGCTTTAAAATAAAAATTCTAAATTTTTTTTTGTTAGTTATTTTATTTTAGAAATGTTTGAGTAGCTTAGCCAAGGGGTTGTTGACACTAGGGTGTACGTCCCTGAACAGCACCGATTGGACAATTTCAGATTTATCAGATATATACCCCCAACTGGTATCACTCTCTGGTCTAACAAAACATCAGTACAACTTAGAGGGGGAATAACACACACAATGCCAAGAAAGGAGCCCTGCCACAACCAGGAATATATTTATAGAGGTTACAGCGGTAGAAGTTCTACCTGGACGTTTGTGCTTGAGGTAGTTACAAAAGGTAGACTTTTGATAAAACAGTTGTTAATTCTGTTATGTTGTATGTACCTCAATAAAGTTATTGTTGAAATACCCTCCATGGCTTATGGAAATATGGGGAAGATTTATCATATGCCATTGCTCTTGCACTGCCAAATGTTAAATGCCACGTCCCCTGTTTCAGGGGATACTTCAAGAGGCATTAACCTCTTGCTGTATCCAGCAGATGACTGCGCCACTGGGCAAAATTATGCCAGGCCAACCTGGAATAGTTTTGCTGTGAGCAAATGTTTGCATGCATTTAGAAAGTGAAGAAGGCCTCATGCCACCCCTCTCCGCTGGCGGCCATTCCCCTTTTATGCCCCCTCCATGCCCACATTGTTTGAAGGTGATGTAGTCACAAATATAATTGCAATTTCTGGCAGTGTACAAATGACTGTGCTTCTAGACCAGAAAACTGACTGACTAAAAAAGGACTTGGAGCAACTCTTTTGTAGAAGGCACAAAAACACAGTTGTTCATGGTGCACAATTTGCCCCTTAAGGAGCTTACTCACGGCATAAGACCGGTCCACACAGTCTTTGAAAAAGTCCACAAATATAGAGAAAAATATTTTCACTATGACCGGAGCTCCAAGGATTCTTCTTCTCCCTCTTATTTTATCTTAAAATATCGATGAACGGCACCAATCTTCAGTTTCTCCTGCTGAAAGTATGTCACCATTCAGACTAACACCATCGCACTCTCATTCTCCTCTTTTAATTGTATTGTAACTGGAAGAAAATATGCAGGCAGATGGTGTGGTACGTTCCAATAAGGTTAAAATTTATTCCAATTCATCATACTCACAAAAATCCATTAAAAATGCGCATATCACAAATTCACATAACGGGACGCTAGCTTTCTATCCGCCCGACCCAGGGTTTCGCCGGCAATGCTTCGGAAGAAGAAAGCTAGCGTCCCGTTATGTGGTACAACAGACCCATATCTGAAAAGTTTATGTAATCCACAAGGGTTGATTTCATCCCTTTTAAATGACATCATTAGGCTCAAGCATAAGAAAAGTAAATTTAACCATGGATGTTCACTAATCTGTCACACATATTGCTACATTACTACCATGTTCTGATCTATTTGCCCCAATGGAGGAACAATCTTTTTAGACATGCCCTTCTTAAATATTGAAGCCTTGAAAAAGTAAAGTAGGTGTTTCATCTGCATGAATAAGACATATGTCTACAGCTATTTCTTTATAGAATAAATTTAAATGAGGTACGGTACAGAACTATTAGCTAGTCTGTATTTAGAATAGATATCACCTACAGTGACCATGGACCACATGGTGTGGGGTCCTTAGGCTAGTTCAATTTCTATGATCAAATGCATGTAAGAACCATAAGAAGGAGCCACTGTTCTTTTAGATGTTATCCTTCTACTAATGATGGTGAGATGCAGGCATAATGTCTCCCATAATTGTCTTAGATCAGAAAATAAATGCATGAACAGGAATACTCTCACTTTACTTATCTCTACAGCAAGAACCAGACATTTTTCTTCATTATTTTTGTAGTTGTTATAAACTAGATGTTAGTGGTTTAAGCATTTTATTATCCTTGAAAATGAAGAGCACATTGCAAGGTAGTAATGGATCAAAGACTCGGTAGGAGCAATCTCTTTCCTTTTCCATTTGTATTTTTGTGCACACTGATCAAAGTCCTTCAACGGGCCAAATGTATTCACATGTGGGAATGAGGTTTCTGTGGGCTTTCTGTACACTTAATTTTTTTCTTATTTTCTCATCAATAAGAGCTCCACGGTCTGCATGTGCCTGTCATATACCATCAAATCAGCAACCTCAGGAAACAGAGTTGGCATGTAACTTGCCATACAGAATTCCTCTGCTACATTATCGATTCATATTAAATGTTGTGGAAAAACGGATGCAGTTTTTTCTCTTAGCACTAAAAAAACTTAATAATAATAATATTTCTTTCTATAGCAATATCATATTCCATAGCGCTTTACAAACCATAATGAACATATACAAATATAATGCTACAAACAGTCATATGTAACGATAGGAGTGAGGACCCTGCTCGCAAGAGCTTACATTCTATGAGGATGAAGGGGTATAAGAGCTTATGTACTGGTCCAGACATTCTTTACAAAGCAACAGAATAAAATCATTTAATAAGAAAAATGCTGCTGCTTGAACCAGCAATCAGCCGTCATCTAATATACAAAGTCCATGGGTGAATGGTGAATGGTGAATGGGACTGAAGGGAAGCCTGGAGCTTTAAACATACATCAAAATACTTTATGAAAACTAAAAAAAACTGTTTTTTTTTATTATCACGTGTAGTAAAACCCCATGAGATGTTAAGGGGGTTATTCAAAACAATTTTTAAAACAATTTTAAATAATCTTTTATCTATGGACTGGGAAGAACAGAATTCCTAGTGGTGACCAAGGAGGCAGAAGAGAAACAATGGGAAAGCAAAGGGACTACTCAGGTATAGTATTGTGTACACTTTGAATGAAACACAATATGAAACATGCAATAAAGCCTCTCAACTGGTGTTAGAAAAATTAGAGCATGTAATACATTAAAATAAGGAACTGCAAGCTTCACCTGATGAAGGTCTAAGTACCGGACCGAAACATGTTGTGTATCAACAATGTAGTCATCTTGTATAAAAGCAGCACCTCTAATTTTTCATTGTCCAATAGATCCAAATAATCTTTTATGGATTTTGGTTATCAGGGTTCCATTATTTGTGACCATTATCGATCAGTGAAAAAGCAAGTAGCAGGGGGAAAGGGATGCAGCTGCATCTTATCTTTGTGTCTTGAGAACAGCGTGCTGTGAGAGGGGACAAGTGGGTGTTTTAGTGAATTTTTCTAAAAGCGCATAGCACAGCTTTTACATGACACCATGAAAAAGGGGGGGAAAAAACGACTGGTTTTATAATTAGTAGCCTATTGAAATATATCTTTTGATTTATGAGTGTTTGAGGGAAAGGGATTTGGTTTTTTTTAATAGGAAATATATGTTTAAGCTGTATTCTATATATTTGCATTTCTGAAAACTACATTAAGTGTCGTCAGCTAGAGCGAAGACTTTAGTTTTGATCTCATACTGCAACAGTGAGAAACATATTAACATCACAGGTCAGAATTAACATTAAAAGTGTATTTTCCTGGGCTCGGCGCAGTGGCATATGTAGTAATATGCAAGAAACAAGTATCTCTTGGGAGAATGCTACAGTCCGTTCTAGCCAATTACGACACCAGTTCTTTATCATCAATAAAATTTAGGCTGCAATATTTATAAATTCCATTAACTCTATGTTGGAGCTTATATGTCGTTTGGTTTTATGATTTGCAGTTTGAAGTTTTCACCAGTAACAGTAGAGTTAAAATATAAAATATTCACTTGGTGTGAAACATACTGTAGTATCAGTTTGTTTCATTAATATCAGTCACGGCCTATCAGTAAATTAGTTTTGCACTGGCCAAATGTAGAGCAATTCTCCCTGTTTCAGCTTCTGCATCTTGTGTCCTGTTTATCTGGTTTACAGAACAGAATCACATTCATATTGCAATTCATTAATAGAAAAATATATTCTCATAGTAAAAAAGTAAAAACACGTTCAAGATATTCCAATGCAGAAGCATTAAAATAACTTATTCTATAGATTGTCAAGTTTGCCCTTTATTGGAGCTCATTTGTCTCAATAGATGTGGAGTAGTTACCAGATAATTGTAATTTTCTTCCTTGAAGCCCAGATGCTTTAGCATTTCATTTGTTTTCTTCTTGCTCTCAAAATTAACTTCATGGTAAGATGGTGCAGGACATGTGCTTGAAAAAGGCATTTAGAAGGAACAAATCTTCAACTCTATGTCAGTGGCAACTAAAAGGTTAACAGTGCCAGTACTGATCGTAGGTATTAGGAGCGGGTGTATAAAACAGCCATCACCTGCTCTACATTTGTATGGCTCAACCCGTGAGCTCTCTCCATTTCACCTTTTTAACTTGTCAATTACAGCATTTGGCATTGAGAGGTTAAAAAACTAGAACCAAAAAGCTAAAATCTAGGTTAAAATAGTTTCAATGTAATTACAAACAATGAACTTCCATAGAGACTTTAATCATTGAATATGCCAATAACATTTTTTATTTGATTAAAAGTAACCCAATGATTAATTGTTTCTACAATTTTTCCATGTGCTTTTTTTAATCCATTTCGGCCTCCGCTTGCCTTTGCTAGGTCGTGTTACTGAAAATCAGAAACCTTTTAGAACCATTTAATCTTTGTTTTTTCGCCTTTGAAATAATTTTGAATTGTGTCTTTATTTCCACTTAGATATTAACACATAGGGAATAGTTTCATTTGCCCAAGAATTGGCATAGTAACAGAACATCCCACAGAACAGATGTCACATGCAGGATTATGAAATCTGTCCAATTACACTCTCATTCCTGCACTGGTCGTAACAAGAGACTCAACAAGCAGCATATTTATTGAGTTTGATGCTATCTGAATCGACAGATATGCACACAGTCCCGCAGTAAACTATTTTCTATTGATTGCAGGTGTTAAAGACAATTCGTGGCCATATGGGAGCTTTCTATTCAAATCCTGGAGAAGCCCAAATTTACTATGACAGGAATCTGATGTTGTAGTCATCTAACATATAATTTTTTATTTACAGAAAAGGTACTGGGCCCAAAAAGCTAAATTTTATAGAGGACCAGCACCTACATTATGCAAATTATAATACTCAACTCAAGATTTTTTTCTCCAGCAGGCTAGCCAACCCTGTATAGAATTGCACCAAAGAGTATCTGGACCGGTAGGGGTCAATAATATCTTGAAAAATTGTGGCCTCTTACTGGAAACAAGCAAAGAATTACATTATTACAGGAGGGATTACACATTTTATTCAATATGACACTAGGAACAGATGTTTAAAAAACATAAATACATTGTGCACTAGGGACTCACAAACATTGAAGGGACATGGGCATTCCCCAGTACTGGGCAATGAGTGTCCAATAGTTATTAAGACTAATGCAACTACATCGGCTACTTACTAAAAATAGAAAATAAACACATTTTTAATGGATTGTCAATAAAGGCTGAAGACAGGGCATGCATACAATTGTTAAACATATAGGCCCAGATTTACTATGCAGTCTGCGCCAGAAATCTGGCATGGACTGCACATAAATACTTGAGCAGAACCAGACCAGAAAAAATCTGGTGCATACAGTTAATGCACTTCGGGCGCGGGCAGCATTTTGGGAGTGAGATCTGCTCTTCACAAGTGTGTTGCTTGCTGTACATTAGGTATTAAACATTATTATACATACATTAGGTATTACACATAGTGCAGTTTGCCTCACTTATAGTCTGGCCCATAGTCTTCAGCTAAACAATTAATATATATTAAAGTGCCATGTGCATTAACCTATAATACTGGGTGGCCACATTTGCTTGGATTACTGACACCTTGACACATGTTTTGTCACACTGCTTTTGTCCAGGGGTACTGTCAGCCAGGCATATAGGTATATAATGTAGAGACGGACAATAAGGAGAATTTTTCTCACCTGATGTACGATTTGAATTATTTCCTCAGTAACCACGTCTGCCGCGCGTCCTGGTCGCACCTCATCAAAAACGGATGTTCACCCATGTTTAAATTTGTTGAACCAATATCTAACTGTGGTCATAGTTGGCAAGGTATCCCCATAAACAGCATCCAGATTTTATCTCCTGCATTTGTTCCCATCCACAAACAAAAACCAAATTACCGATACTGCTCTTTTTCCATCATAGTGAAAATCACGAAACACGTCTTACTCAAATGGCTGCCAAATCCAAACTAACCTATCAATTAGTCTGCAATTTGTTTTGCCGTCATTTGATAGATGGCAGCACACGATCATAACACTAACTTCCCTCAGGAATGCCCTCTGTTGTCACACATGGGTACTTTTTGAGCCACCCTCGTACATAAGAAATAATGGTGGGTTTTGGCATGACTTTGGTCATGTGATCCGAGCATGCGATGCATCAAGTTACACAATACACCGCACGACCTGACAGAGAGATTTCAAGGAAATTCTTTATAGATGGTGCTATAGGTGGGTGAAGCAAATGAAGCAACATTTGTTTTTTTTCATTTCAGTAATCTATAGAGCCAATATAGTCTTTTGCTATGTTTTCCATGACATTAGAACTGTAATTTTAAACACCTTGAATGCAACTAGACATCAGCAGAAATCAGCTGAACATTTATTAGATTCTTTCTCTTTGGCAGAAACCATCAATTAAATGAATGAAAACTTCTGAAATAATTATAGTTCTGAGCTTGAGTAGCCAAAACCTTTGTATACAATCTAAATACAATCATTATTTTTACTCAATGGGGGTAATTCATCATTAGACCGACTCCCTGAGTTGTATGTCTGTCTTTGGATTTATCTTGCCCATCAGATTCATTCAAGTGTCTTTGACCCTTGATAAATCTGCTAGCAGTGTCTAAAGCTATGTGGGTTGTTTGTGCATTAAAAAGTCACAAAACAAACATCAACAGTTGCAACACAAAGAGCAGGTTGAGGACTGGAGTCAATTTGGTCCAAATTTGCCTCAACGTAAATTTGCAATTCATGAATTCAGTCCTATAGTGAAAACTTGGCTATGTAAGTTTAGTGAATTTGGTATAAGCAGGGTCTATGTCAAAGTAAATGCGCATTGTCTGATGTTTATTTGGCTAAAAAAAAAGCAGCAAAACTGCATTTTCACCACAACTGCGCCAAAACAACACCAAACATAGACAAAAACGCAATGGTACATCACCCCCTTGAGATTTGTGGTGAGGATGTAATATATGCAGCATGTGGTGGTCTTATTGCATTCAACTCCAGTAAACTAATTGTGTATCAGGTTGGTTAATTCCTATTCTTTGTCATCAAAGTTATGTTGCTGCTTATGTTGCTACAAAAGCAAAGTGCTGCTTATGTACTATGAACTTGAGGAAGGCAGTTTAGTTTCCCCGATAATGATGAGGTTTTTGAAGAAAAAAAGACTAGTTCTCTTCTGTAAACTATAAATGAAATTATATTTACCGATGTAATGTCAGACTGTAAGGCAGCTTTTAAAGCCTTCTTCTTTTCTTGTGACCCATATAATATTTTCCACCTTCAAGCTTTAACTGGTCCAGTAATTGACTCTGCTGAACTATTAATGTATTGCTGCCTTCTATAAACACTGATGAAGACATAAAGTGACACATTGATGCAGATGGAAGTCTGTAGTAGTAATACATCGTATACTAATTAGCTTTGAGAAAAAGTTTGATCTTTGATGTGGCTGGAGAACAGATGGGAAGTAGAACCGCAATTACATGTTTTAAAGTATAGACAGAGATGCACTAAGGTTTGTTTGAGAATATAGCTTGCATCTAGATACACAGAGAACACATTCAACAGATGGCAAAACTTTCCATTTACCGTAATATAAAATCCATTAGAAGTCTAACATTTTGAATGGATTAATTATCAAAAGTAGCAGACAGAATTCATGTATTCCGTATATTCCAGAGTTGAAGTATTTTCTCTTCAGTATCTTCTTATGGACATCAGCAGGGTGAACTGTGGTCACCCACTAATATCACACGGGCCACAAGCCCACAACGACATGTGGCCTATTGCTTATAGCCTGGAAAATGCACATGTTCATGTCTACAGGGTCTATGGGTAATTTTATGCATGCATATACAACTTTTAGTCACTTTGTACTTGTAATTGTCTATGGTGGTCATTTATCTTAGGCTTGTCTTTTTTTCTCTTAAACTTGCAACTTTTTTGGCGCAATTGCATATTTGCACCAAAATTTTAAACTTTTCCTCTAAACTAGCAAAGAGTTTTTTTAGTGTTGCACCTGATATAATCTTAAATTCCAGATGAGGATGTATAAAAAGTCAAAATTTTTGTGCAAATTGTGGTAAAATGGCAGAATTTTGGCACAAATGAAATTTTTTAATGTAACATACTTGATAGGATAGATCCATCCCTGTATGTCCTGATGTTGACAAACTACAATACAACAAACTATTGTCTTTTCCATCGGTCTATAATTCTTATGTATGCACAAAATATTTTGTTAATAAGAGGTATGGAGTAGACATTAAAAGAATGTGACTGTAGGATGAGACTGTACATGTTTAGTTATTATGAAGCCATGTAGAAACGCATTGCAGCTGTTATCCTAATTATTAGAATTTTAATTAAGAGTATTACAATTGTTGCTTTACACTTTTAATTCACTATATGCTCTTTAAATATACATGTGAAGTTACAAAAATACTGCTATTTGTCTTTTCCATCTACCAAGCAGAACACTTCCAAGAGCTAAGTATTCACAGATATAATTCACAAGTGGCAGGCATTGAGTCATTTTTGTAGGTTTAATGCAGTCCTACATATATCATTTGAATTCTATACAGAAATGGACACAGGCATCACCCAAGTCTGTCTAGGTTAATTAAATGAAGAGTTTGTCCCAGAAAAGTCACCATTTTATTATCTTGTTCTTTTTGCTCCTTCTATATGGAGAGTCAGGTATTTGGGACATAAATGTCAAATATATGCATTTACTGAAATAAGATAAGACAGTGTTAAGTGTTCACACATAGAACCAGGGTGATAAAGGATCATTTGATGGAAAGGAAAAATAAGACTGGAAATATACATAGACATTGCAAGCAGAAAAAGAAAGAGAATATCTGAAGACATAAAACAGTTACACACAATCACACCTGACATGCAGCTTCTGCCATGGCTGGAGATGAAAATGCCTTTGGCCATTTATGACCTTGTATACTGGTAAGAGTCACAATGTAGAAAGGGAATTAACAGCATCCACTATAACCCTCATCACTGGGCTCCACAACAACAACAACAACAACTCTTATAAATCCAAGGTATTGAGTTCTCTGGACTTTATAGTAACCTATTAAGGTTACAGTGTGGTAGAGAAAGGAATATTCAGATCAAAAGAATAGATTACATTATATTTTAGAGAAATAATGATAAAAAGACAGAGTTTTTAAATATGTTATAATATTATATACAATTTATGTAATGGACCTCTTCCAGGATGTGACTGGAAGGCCAGTCACCAGAATTTCAGACCAGACTTGTCACCACACCAATGATACCTGCTGGCAAAGGGTATTTTTTTGTGTGTTAAAATTGTGTCCCTCGGCTTATCCTCTACATTTTTACTACAGATGGTAGGCCTGTATAAAGTGAAATTTCTAGTTATTGCTGGATTCTACTTAAACCATAAGTAATGTGCCCTACTACTGATATGCCTGAAAAGAACACCTCTTTTCAAAAACATTAAGCCCTCAACCAGACCTGTCAACAGAAAAATACAGAAGTTATGCCCCTGAAAAGTTGTTGATAGTAAAAAAAAATGTTATTTTTCTCCAATATTGTTTTTTTCCAGTAAAATTGAGCAAAGGTAAAAGAAAAACTATAGAAATGAGGTATCACTGTAATCGTAGTGAACCAGAGAATAAAGATAAAATATTATTTTTATATTATGGCGAGTGGGAAAAAAATGCTAAAAATCCTAAATAAAAATTGATAATTTTGTTTGTATCTACCTTGAAATAGTTAATAAAATCTCATGAATAAGCTATAGACCCCCAAAATGAATTATCTTTACATAGTATCTCACTCCGCAAATAATAAGCCCTCATATATTTGCATTACCAAAAACATGTAAACTTTATAGCCTCTGAATGGCACTGCTTTCATTCTATACCCGGCCGTGTGCCCATACAGCAGGTTACCACCACATATGGGGTATCAGTGTGCTCGGGAGAAATTAGGCATCAAACATTGCAGAGCATTTAATCATTTTATTCATTATGAAAGTGTCATTTTAGCCTAAATTCAAACGTTTCTAAGCCGCAGGTGAAACACAAAGGGTTAATAGACTTAATAGAAGTTTTTTTACATACGTTGAGGGGTGTAGTTTCTATAGTGGGTTAATTTATGGGGCTTAATTATTATTTAGGCCTTTCAAAGTCACTTGAGATCTGGGTTGTCCCTCAAAATGTGAGTTTTGGCGATTTTCATGAAAATTAGAAAAATCACACCTAAAGTTATAAGCCTTATAACATAACATAAAATATCATTCCAACATAAAGCAGACATACCGGAAATGTTAGTTATCTAGCTTTTTGGGTAGTTTAACTACCTGCCTGGAAAGCAGAACACGTCAAACTTTGAAAATGAAGAATTTTTCCCAAATTATGCCAAATTTTTATTTTTTTTCAGAATGAAAGAAAAACGTGTCAGTTAAATTTTACAACTAACATAAAGTACAATGTTTCTCAAGAAAACAATTTCGAAATCATCAGGATATGTTAAAGCATTCTGAAGTAATTATGGTGACACATGTCAGATTTGAAAAATCAAATCAAGTCACGTCATTAAGCGTAAAAAAAGGGTCAGTGATAAAGGGTTAAAGAAAAATGTTTCACTGTCCTATACAGTTGTTCTCCCTTTCTTTATGTATACACCAGTATAAAAGAACTCTCTATGCTCACACAGATAGTCAATAGAGAAATTGTTACACATTCTACAGTTAGTTGATAGACTAATCTCCTTACAGAGCTACATTATCAAGTGAAAACTATCCAGTATCGAAATTATGCTTCACTCTCATATCCTTCTGCTCAGTCTGTTTTCTACAGACCCCAGATATCTTAAAGAAATGCTGCTCACTACAAGGAAGAAGGGAGGAGGAGAAGGGAAACAGAAGATTTTTTCTTTAATTCAGATATATTACATAGTTTACTAATAGCATCTGCATGATTGGTCTCTAAAATAAAATAAAACATATTTCAGACATTTTGCTATGCTTTAACTACTTTGAGTAGGAATATAAAATTCAGCTTCATTGACTTTTATGTCAATTATCTGGACAATGTTTATATGTTAATCTTTGCTCTCAATCCCTTAGGACTATTGTAATGTAGTTGAAATTGCAATTTATTGATGGTTTCTGCACTAACTGAATTTCAATTGTCATTTCAGCTTCACACAGACTTGGATCCCGGGATCAGCAGAATCAAGTATATTCTTTCTGGAGAGGGAGCAGGTACAATCTTTGTGATCAACGACAAGACAGGAGATATTCATGCAATGAAAAGACTTGATCGGGAGGAGAAAGCTGAATATACACTCACAGCCCAGGCTGTCGATAGGGATACAAATAAACCTTTGGAACCCCCTTCAGAGTTCATAATTAAAGTTCAGGACATTAATGATAATGCACCGGAGTTCCTAAATGGACCATACCATGCAACCGTTCCTGAGATGTCACTTGTCGGTATGTATTCAGAACAAAAAATTTTTATCTAGGTATTTGGAAAATGTATTGGAAGAATATTAAAATGTTAACAACAATGGTTTATTCTGTACAATTTTCACCATTATTCATTTTTCACCTAAACGAACAGACGTTTTCAACAATAATTAATATTTGCTTTGCTGTGCCATTTGTGTGTAATATAGATATAGTATGTATATATATATATATATATATATCTGAAGAGGATCCAAAACGTAGCACTTTTTAAATTTTTTACATTGTGGAGTGCAGGCTATTTTTTACTTTCTGTAAACTTTTTATTGTAAATACTACACATGAGGGAGTCTACCCACTTTAACAGTGTTGTGTAAGGCAAATGAGCATCTTCTTGGTGCACTAGGGGTGGGAGCACTGCTGTGTTTCACTTGTTTTGCTCTTTTCAACACTGCTTAAACCACCAAGAACCTTTTCAGATGGAACACTGCTAATATAGTAGATAATCCAGCTCACACATTTGAAGAGACACATCCTTGGACTAGGGGCAACAATGTAACAAAACAAATATGAATCCAGCACAAAACATATTGAGGTTTCAATAAAAACATGTAATCTGATTTTATTTAAGATCCATCTTTTAAAGTACTCCAACAGACAGAGGACATATTTTGCAACAGCTCGCTGACATGTTTCAAACTCAGGCCACAGTCTTACTCCTGGATGAGTCAGCTGAAAAAATGTCTGTTGGAGTATTTTTAAAAATGGATCTTAAATAAGATCGGATTACAAGTTTTTATTGAAACCTCAACACGTTTGGTGCTGGATTTATTTTTGTTTTCCTATTCTTTTACATACCTGTTTACATATCTCATAAAACCAAAGAATAAAGATAAGAAAGCGCATGCGCCCACAGCCCTGTTCTTGCCCCTAGCCCACTAAGAAGCTTATTTAAAAAATTAAAAATTGCTCTGAAATACTTGTCTGAAAAGCTCATAAGGTCAAGCCCTTCAAATAGTGAATTGCAGGGGACAATTGCAGATCACACAGTTACTACATGGAGTAAATGTGGTAAAGTATAGCTTGAATTCCTAGCCTCATATATCCATTCATTAAGTATTTAATATGTATGTATATATACATATTTAGAATTCTTGTTTAAATCTTTTCTCTATGGGCTCTCCAAATGTCCTCCTTTCAAAAATGACTTTTATAGCCACCCTTTATATTCCTCTCCTTCCTCCAATAATCATTTGTTGAGGATAGTTATTTCAATTAGTTACCTCATTTGCATTCTCCAATTTAATTGAACAGTAAGTGAGGAAGTGTTGTGATTGAAACATAAGTGCTCCCACTATTTAAATGTTTCAGAGATGCTTCATTAGGCGAGGTTTAGTTCTCAACCATTTCATCTGTAAGTAAGGTGTTGTTTTTCACATTCAGATGGGGTTTAAGTGTTCTATTTTATAACATTTAATTGACTTACAGTGTATTTCTGTGCAAACATCTGGTGCAATTTTTGCTTGTTGATTAATGACACATAGAATAAGAGGCATGCATTAAAAAATCCACCTATGTTTTTGTTTTGAATCAAAATGGTTACATTCTCCTATTCTCCAGTAAAATATATTTTTGTTATGAAATGTAAACAAGATACAGATAATGGAGTTATGTATAGCATTAAAGAGGATTAGTCAATAAATATAATTTATTTATTATTTATTTTTTTAATATTTATTTGCATTGCATCATTTCTCTCCTATACCCTTGTTATGAAGAAAATGTTGAATGGATGTGGGGTTATATGATGGCAAGTGCAAATAAATGGTTATTTAAAATTACTTTATAGGGGAATACAGACATTCACTAAAATAAACATTTCAGCGGAGCTGAAGTATCTCTATTTTCCGAATGTATGTCTTATTGCATCATTATAGAGTTAGCGTCTGGTGCACCACAAGTTGTGAATTTTTTTTAAACATTTAATCAAAGCAAAGAGAACATCTCCAATGACAGTCTCCTAAAAAAATCCCGCAAATTTCACCTATAACTTTAGCAAAGTTGCTTCCCCTGCTCATCTGAATTGCATTGTTCAGTACTTCCAAGTCCATAGAAGGAATCTAAGTTTGAATTAGTTTTCTATAGTTTCATACCAGCAAGTGCTGCTTTAAGACAATTTAATGTACATTAAAACTAAGCTATAAATTTCTATTTCAAACGAGACAAATTGTGAATCTCAGCTCTTATAGGATTATTGGCTTGTTGAATGGAGAACAATAAACCTAATTGGAGTGGTTTACTTGGCATTTGGAAACATCTGTTTTCCTCCAATGAAACAAAATATATGCAGCATATTTGTATTTCATTGCTTGTATGTGTCTTTCTTAAAATAAATACAATTGTAGAAAATTCACAAGTCAATTACTAGGTATTTCCTATACCAGGACTGATATAATGCCACTATTTGCAGGTAAAATATGCAAAATATCAATGTGCCACCATTTTTCTGAACCCCCAGGTCCTCAGATGCTTGTTTAGTAGACAGTTTATGTGATTGGGGAAAGGTAGTACTAGTTTTTTCACACAATAAATGCATGATCTTAGAAAACATAAGTAGGGGTCCCTTGAGTCCAAAGATTCGTAATACTGTCTTTTCACAGCACAAGCAAATTACACAACCAAACCCAAAGAAAGGACAGATTTCTGATTATCTGTAGGATTTTGTAAATGAACCCCAATGCATAATAAATAATGATCATATGAGGAATGATGCTGTGTTTAAGAGTAATTAAGCCATAATGTATTTTCTGGAGTTCACTTCCCCTTTACACAAATGCGAAGTCAAAATGACTTAATTAACGGGCCATATTTCTGAGGTCAGCAGGAAATTAGCCCTGAGGGTAAACTCCTATCAAGAAGAGGATGGGAAAGAAGATGGCAGATGTTGCAAAATATGTTGTCGATGAAGCAGATGTTGTCAATCCACACTGTAATTTTGCATTGTTTTGTAGACTATTTTATGGATTAAAAAATCCCTGGTCTGTTATACATCAAGGATACAAGGATCACATAGAAATTGTTTGCACGCAGTATTATGGACAAGTATTGAATAAGGTATTATAAGGGCAATGCGTAATGTTCTGCAAGAAATGGGTGAATCATCAGTGTATCAAAAATTCATAAAGACTTGCACAATAAATCACAGACACATTTAATATTAATGAAGCTTTTAAAATTCTCTGTTAGTTTTTCCTGTATAGAATGTGTATGTACAGCCATTGGTGTCTTTCAGCCTTTTATAACCAGCAGAGTCAAGGTTAAGTATTTAGCTACGTTATCTGACTATTAAAATAATAAAATTATCACAATGGATTACAGCCAAAATGAATTCATATTCTAGTGCTGATACAAACCTTTTGCCCCTGTGGTTAAAAGGGCTTAGGCATAAATGTACATTTGGCACTAAAACACCAAGACACTGACCCTCATTATCTATGTGGAGTTCCCTATTGATTAATTCAACAATTTCAATGCTTTTAAAGGAAAGACTTTGATTTAAAGCATTAAAGTCAAGTTTTAACTCTTTTTGAAAAGGTGGAAATAGGAGAGCCTTTCTCAATTTATAGTCATCTACAGCAGTGATGGCGGACCTTTTAGCGGCCGAGTGCCCATACTCCAACCCAAAACCCCCCTTAGTTATTGCGAGGTGCCAACCAAAAATTAAAGCAGTAACTTATTGCTCCCTGTTCAACAACTCTCAATCATATTGGCCTCCTGAGGACACCAACACAGTATAATGATGGAAAATTTTCATCATTTTAGCTTCTTTCCAGTCTCCCTGTGTACAGAGAAAATTGTGGGGCCAGCAGAAGGTCCTCGAGAGATAATACAGTCCTGTCTACTCAGTAACAAAGTAAGTATCAAAATATGACTGGAAACAGCATCTTTTAAGTTGCTTGGAACTGCAGGAAGATTCTTTGAGTTCTGTCTGGTGTGCCAGGGCGATGGCTCGGGTGCCCACAGAAAGGGCTCCGCGTGCCGCCTCTGGCACCCGCGCCATAGGTTCGCCACCACTGATCTACAGGAAACAGTGTATACATGAAAGTAATTTTTGGATGATTATACAAGTAGTTAGTTTAGTCCTATTTCTCTCAACATTCCAAAAGCTGACCCTACACATTACAGGATTGTTGGCCATTCTTACATAATTTGGTGGCAGACTATTCAATGCATGTGATGATCTCTCAGCTCAAGCCGCCACTTCTTTCAGCAGGAAAAACTTTTTGTCTATACAAAACTTTCATACAAAAACTTTACCATGCAATAAGCATAAGTGGCATAAATCTTATTGTACTCATCTTAGTCCATAAGTCCATTGATCCATTGGTCCGTTAGTTCCATGGAAAATGTTCATAAGCTAAACCAAAGACACTCAAGGGTTGTTCACCGAGGGCTCCGCATACTGTGACGTTTTGGAGGCCACGCCTCCTTCCTCAGTCCTCAGTCAAGTTATACACTGAACTGAATAAATGTATTTGAACCCTTTTAGGCATTTTTCCATGTTAAAGGAGATGTGATAAATATTGTTTACTTCACTTCCTTGCAAGGAAACTGCAATACATTTTGCTTAAGACTTTAGCTCCGCCTTTTCCACTTGAATGAAACTGAACTGCAAACAGGACAAGTGACACCTGGGCATGTTGTCATAGGGCTATGTAGCAGAAGCAGTTCTTATACTGAGTACAGGTGGTCCCCTACTTCAGAACACCCGACTTACAGACAACCCCTTGTTACAAACAGACCTGTGGTAATTGGTAATTTACTGTACTTTAGCCTTAGGCTACAATAAACAGCTCTAACAGTTACCAATGGTGTCTGCAATTGAGCATTATTGTTAATCCTGGTTCTGATGACAACCCAACATTTTTAAAATCCAATTGTCACAGAGACCAAAAAAAAATTTGTCTGGAGTTACAATTATAAAACATACAGTTCTGACTTATATACAAATTCAACTTAAGAACAAACCTAAAGAACCCATCTTTTACATAACGCGGGGACTGCCTGTACTGATATATATGTTAGCCAGTAGGCAAGGTCGTTAATCATCTTAAATTCTCAATTTATATTTTACCGGAAAAAAGCCTTTTAAGTCATGACTAGGCCTGCATTGTCATTCTCCTTGTACACTAATTCAGATGGTTGGGGCCGTCTTATTGATATGTGCTTACGAGTGGTTTCTGCCTTGCTAAGGATATTCTGGCAGGCTAACATATACTCTGAACTATCCTGGGTATTCCCGATATCTAAGCAAGGAGATGTCTGGGCTATCCCGTTCCCATGGGCCTAGCTCTTGCAAATGCTTGAAGGATGCTTACCCAAAGGTTCAAATTCCAGGGGTTTTGGACTCACAAAAGTAAAAAACAATTGTGAATACAACATTTATCTAATTTCTGAGTAAAATGGGCATTTGGATTAATTAATAGTGGACCTCACCATAATTTTCTGTAGTTCATTCTTTCGTTTTGTACCATAAGTATGTTATTGAGGCATCATACATATTCATGATCTAAAACTTTACCTAAAGATTATTGCAGTTTTAATTTAATTTGAGGTGACTTTGCCTTTCAATTCAGTGCCAATTTATTCAATGAGAACACTTATTCAACTATCTAATCACCAAGTAGTTGGCATTCCTACTCTAAATCAAGAAGAATGATTAGTTGTGTTTGGCAAATCAACCCTGAATCAATTTTTTTTCTATTTCTCCCACCTCTATCATTCTTTCCTTAAAAGTCGAAGAAGGAAATTATATAAGACAAGTTTATTTGGAGGAATAACTAATGAGACAATCTTCATACAGTTAATGAAATTCAGCATTCAAAAAGTATAGCCACCATCCACTTGATATTTTGCTGTCTTGAAGAGATGCTATATGCTGTAGTTGCAAAAAATAGCATCTTCTTTAGTTTGTAAAATCAATCTTATGTCTGTAATTAATTTATTACCGTTAAAAATGTTGGCCAATCCATTTTACAAAATTTAAATGAACTATTAATTGTACATCACACTACAAACTTTCTGTTCACTGGATAGTATATGCAGAAAAAACTATAAATACAAGTCAGTAAATAACATATAACGCATCAAATTTACATGTGACAGAAGAGAAAAAGTTTTTAAAAAAACTATTCTTGTGTAAACTAGAAAATCAATACCAAATTAAACATTGTAATAAGTGCTAGATGGAAATTTAGCATAGTACACATATAAAAGCAGTCCACGAAATGCAGTCCACAAATGCTCCGCAGTTACAAGTATCAAATCAACTGAGTACAATTAGTGATCATTACTGCCAAATAAATTGCTGAACTGTGAAGTTCCAAAACTCCCTCATCCTGATGGTGATTGAAAAGCTTAAAAAATCGACGAATACTCACAGAATAAGAATACCTGTCGCCATGACCCCACACCCATAACCTCCCCCACCCCAAATATCTGCACTAGTAACTTGGTATCATTTGCTATGGTGCTCCTCTACCATGCAATTATCTTTTGCATTTTGATGTCACCAGTAGTGATGGAATGAGTTTTTTTTTTTTGTGTTCCATGTTGTTGTATATGTTTATGTGAATACCTGGCTCAATCAGTGTGTACAAAACAATTTCCCAAAAAGGATCAATAACGTTTTATTGTGTTGGATTGCATTGTAGTATGTTCTAGTCTCAAACTTTCCTCCCATTTAAAATTCCAAGTTTTCAAATTTCAATATTTACAATATTTAATTAAGACATGTTGCATTCCAATGTCTAGAAGGGATGGCAAGATAAAAATTCCTACCTGGTCGCAGAATTCTCTTTTTCCCCATGACTTTGGTGGTGGTTATTACTTTTCACAGGCTCTCCAGAAATTCTTTTTTGGGGGATAAAGATAGGAAGGACCAAAGCAAATTTACTTATGTATGGAAGTGTCTACCAAACATAGTATGGTCAGTCAAATTTAAGTTGTTACATATACCCATTTATTTCCCCTCTTGGAAATATGGATGTGGCCACAGTTTCTGACCAAGAAACATGTTCTTGCCAGTGAATTAACTCTTTAAATTAAATTTATAAACATTATTTTGAGGATTACAAAAGCCTAACTGTGCTGAAATAATGTAAATTGCAGCAGCTTGAACCAAATTACAGGCTAATCTCTCTTTTTGTATTGTTTATATTTCAGCTTTCTGTAATCTATTGAGAAATCCAACCAATTAGTCCACCAGCTCAATAGTGGACATTGGCCAAGTCTCCTCCAAGTTGCTATATGAACATGTTGTTATTATGCCTTTGTTTATCTGAGAGGGTAAATAGAAAAAAAACCTCAAGAGCGCTTTGTATTTATGACAGCTGTATATAGTTACGGCACTGTGATTATTACATGGACTAAATTCTAATTGACCTGCTGTGATATAGTCCTTGTATATAGAGGATAACAAGAAAATCATATTTTTCTTAAAATAATAGGTAGACAAAACCCAGTCTTAATATTCATATAAAAAGGCTTCCTGCTGCTGTTGAAGGTAAGAGCATAAAAGCCTTTGCAGTCTGATTTTTGAGAGCTCTTCTGGTTTTAGCAAAGGATGTAATGTACTAGCGCTGAAGGAAAGAAAAATAGCTGGGAAAATAATTACCCAGAACTCTCTGTGAGCATAGAAACTCAAACAACAGAATTCATGGTGCATATACCGGTAATGTTGTGATGTCATTGTGACTCTTATGGACAAATTTAGCCTCCAAAGGCTCAAAAGGATGCTATCCGTCGAACAATAAAATTTCTACTACAACATGCCCAACCCACTATAAATCTAAAAATATTGCACAAAATATAGCAACAAAGCTGGATGCTCAACATTGTATATTGGAAAGACCATAGTTTTATGTTGCACATTGGATACAAGTAAAAGGTTAAAATGGGGTTATGAGAGCACTTTTATTTTATAAATGGGCTGTATCTACTACAGTGGAAGCCACTTAACCCCTTAAGCATGCAAGGTTTTTTAACTCATTTCTCGCACTCCACACAAATCCATACATCTTCATTGTTCCATGTATAGAGCTGTGTGAGGGCTTTTTTTGTGTGAGGGAAATTTTAATTATCAGTGACGTCATTTATTATTCCATGCCATGTACTCGGAAGCTGAAAAAAATCAGTTTTTATGACTTTCACTGTACGCTCCAAATAACACCTCTGCTTTATACTTTGGTATGGTACGATCATGGTTATCCCAAATTTATATAGGTTTTTATACATTTTCAAAAATTTTATGAATGTAAGTAAAAAAAAAAATTGCCATTTTCTGCCTCTAATAACTTTTTCATACTATGGTGTGTTGGAATGTGGAAGAAGTCATTTTTTGCAAAAAATAGCTGACCTTTTCATTGCTACCACTTTGAGAATTGTACAACATTGTGATGACTTTTTATTACTTTTTGATGTGCTTAGGCTGGTTTAAATGGTGCATACTCCTTATATCCCTGTACCTAGAACATTGAGTGGGAGATTTCTCTTTCAAGTTGTCTCTTTTCTAGTTTTCTTAGTATAATTAATCTTTATAGAATTTTTCTATATTACATTGGACCTGTGCCTGTTAGTCTAACATTTTAGTTTAAAAAGTTTTTGTGCAAAAAAGTAGCAAAGTTTGTTGTTCAGTTAAATCCTGTTAATGTAACTTTTGCAATACAACGAGCATGCACCAAAACATCTGGAATTCTAAGATAAATACAGCAAGTCCTGCTTGAACTTGAACCATGAGTAGCAGTGCAAGTAAGGAAAAGTCACAAAACTTTGTCTGTCGTTCTGTGCTATGCAAAAATACTACAAGACAAAGAGAGGAATTTATCAAGTGCTGGTAACTAAAGGGGTCCGTGATAGGATTGTACTATATCCTGCACCATGAAAGGGCATGGGTTATAGCGCACATGCTCCCGCTCCAGCCCACTTTGTGGCCATTATCATTTAGCACTCATGTTAAATTATACTGTTATTATAGAACTACTTAGAACTGCCAGTGAGTAAGAACATATCTCATCTTGTTCCTAAGTATTTCCCTTTCTTCCATTCTTGCCAATTTTCTTTACCCACTTACACACTTAATTTTAAAAGTCCAGCATAAAATAGAGATTGTGAAAATTGGCAATCCTATTGTGTTTCCGTAAGCAGCATACATGTCAGTGGTGAAACTCACCAACTCTCTTCACAGTTATTTGTTTTGATGTTCTACACATTAACGAAAAAGAATGATGTTAAAAAATGTTCCCTCCATACAAAAACATCTGCAAAGCCTCAATTTCTTGCTGTGTTCAGTCATTATCAACCAAATCTGTTGTTCATAGTACAAAGAAGTAAATGTAGCTTGGCTAATAGGAAGGAGCCAAGACTGTAGACACCCCACAAGGAAGCCTTTTGTACTTAAGGATTTATTCTTTACTATGTAAAAGGAAAGAAAAAAATAGGAATAGACTTGAATTGAGCATCTACCTTATTTTAAGAACGTAAAATAACCATGTACTGTATGACAGCTGTTTCATAGTTGGCAAATGTAGCGGCTAAAACTTTTAGCGATGATTACAGATATTTGGTATAATCAGCTTGTTGTGTTAGCAGGAAGAGAAAACCATCATTTTATGAGGAATCTGTAAGCACAATATCTGTAGACTGAATGCATGGGCTGTATATCACTCCTGGAGTTTAATATTATAGGGTTAATGGAATAAGAACCTCACCTCATCTAAAGCTTATGTCTGCTCTAAGTACACAGATAGCAAATTACTTGCAATCTTTCTTGTGCCTTTACTCTTCATGAATGTTTACATGGAAGATTTGCTGAGCTGATTTCTCCCATTGCCTGAAAGGGAGAGTGCTATTACCGCATATGCTTGTGTTCTACAATAGATAGCTACAATGCTATCTATAATGTAATTACCGACCTATAGGTGCTGACTGGATATGGCCACCATTCAAAACCATTTTATTGTCTCCATACAGAGTAACTGTCCTAAATAGTTGGATTATTTTGTACTTTGAATCATCAATTTGAAAAAAAAATTACACTCTGTATTGTAAAAACGTCCTAGTTTCTGTGTTTATTTTTCTGAAGGCTTCAAAGTTTATTCTTCCTATTGTTCTTTGCTTGTTCAGTGTCTCTGCAGACAGCCACATCATGTGTAGAGATGAGAGAATCATTCAAGATAAACCCTATCTGTAATACTGTATATTATTATTTATTTATTTATTTATAGAGCATCACTTATTCCATTGTGCTGTACAATAAGGGGTTCATGTACATTATATTAAGACAAGAAAAATTAAAGTACAAATACAAAACTTCAGTGATCAGGAGACAAGCAGAACATAACCCTAACACTAATCCTAACTCAAACCCTAATCTAATGCTAATTAAATTATTAATAGTAAATGAACAAAACAAAAATTGATTTAAGAGAGCTAGAGAAGGTTATATACCAATTTACAGGACAATTGGAGCAACATTGGGTTATCATAAGCAAATCAGAAAAAAATTATGATTCAACTCAGTGCCAAATAATTGACAAATGTTGTACCAAATCTATAAATAGATTTTCTCATCATGAAACAATAGCAATAGTAATCTGTCATGATGCATAAATGACTTGCAGAAAAAGTTTGGCACATATACAAGAGGTATAATGTCCTGGTTAAACAAGACTTCTGACCTTTCCTGACATGTCTGTTTTCGTATTTCCAGAGAAATTCTTGGGTGCATTTAATTGAATCATTTAATTGTTATTCTTACTAAGCATTTAGTCATTTCAGTTATGAGTTGCTGCACATTCTTACTTTTTTCATTCCCTTAAGTCAGGAAAAAGGTAAAACTTAGTTGTTAATTTATTCATAAAAGTCATGTAGAGATAACAGAGGAATGGCACAACAGAGAGTTAGATGAATTTAAAGGAAACCTACCACCATGGATCTACCTATTAAGGTAGATCCGGTGGCATGTTCCTCTAATGTATAGTTGTATAGCCCTTTTTAGGGCTAATTCTTTCGTGGCTGATAACTTTTATAAATTTTAATTCCCCCAATATTAGAATTTTCTAAAGAGGCTACAGGGGCATGGAGTAGCCAAAGCTGAGGCTACATGGTGCCCACTCCCCAGTAGCCTCTTGCGATCCACCTACCAATACATCTTCAGTGCGCAGCTCCTGGTAGCTGCAAGCACTCGTCTGCGAAGCTAGGTTCTGGTTCTATACTTATGTTTATTGACATCTAAAAAAAGTAATTTTTATCATCATCATAACGCACAGAGCCTTTACCAATTGCCATAGAATATTTGAGTTTAACACTCATCCTTTTGCACCAAGACAAATTATGGATTTTTAATAGTTGCTAATATGTAATGAGCCAAAAAATTTTACTAAGTCAATAATGTAAAATATGTAAACAAAAAATGAAAATTTCCACCATTCCTACAAACTCTGTGTCATATACTGTACACATGTCTTTATCAAGTCTTTATTATGTTTTAATGTGTTATGAAACTACATAAACGAAAAGAGTTTTAACAATAATAATATTTGCTTTGCTGTGCCATTTGTGTGTATAGTAGATATAGTATGGTATATATATATATGTTATATATATATATATATATATCTGAGAGGAGACCAAAACGTTAGCACTTTGATAATATCATCTCTTTTTTACATTGTGGAGGCAGGCTATTTTTACTTTCTGTTAAACTTTTTATGTAAATACTACAATGAAGGAGTCTACCCACTACAGTGTGTGTAAGCCAAATGAGCATTTCTTGGTGCACTAGGGGTGGGAGCACTGCTGTTGTTCCTTGTTTTCTCTTTCAACACTGACTAAACCACCAGAACCTTTCAGATGGAACACTGCTAATATAGTAGATAATAGCAGCTCACATTGAAGAGACACATCCTTGGATAGGGGCAACATTGTAAACAAACAAATATGAATCCGCACAAAAAAAATTCGAGGTTTCAATAAAAACATGTATCTGATTTTATTTAAGATCCATCTTTTAAAGTACTACAACAGACAAGGACATATTTTTGCACAGCTCGCTGACATGTTTCAAATCAGGCCCACTCTACTCCTGGATGAGTCAGCTGAAAACCACAGTTTGGGTGCTGGAATTATTTGTTTTCTATTCTTTTACATACCTGTTTTACATATCTCATAAACCAAAGAATAAAGATAAGAAAGCCATGCGCCCCAAAGCCCTGTTCTTGCCCTAGCCCACTAAGAAGCTATTTAAAAAATTAAAAATTGCTCTGAATACTTGTCTGAAAACTCATAAGGTCAAGCCCCTTCAATAGTGAATGCAGGGGACAAATGCAGATCACCACAGTTACTACATGGAGTAATGTGGTAAAGTATAGCTTGAATTCTAGCCTCAATATCCATTCATTAAGTATTTAATATGAGTATATATACATATTGAGAATCTTGTTTAAATCTTTTTCTCTATGGGCTCTCCAAAGTCTCCTTTCAAAAATGACTTTATAGCCACCCTTATTTCATTCCTTCCTCCAATAAGCATTTGTTGAGGATAGTTATTTTCAATTAGTTACTCATTTGCATTCTCCAATTTAATTGAACAGAAGTGAGGAGTGTTGTGATTGAAACATAATGCTCCCACTATTTAAATGTTCAGAGATGCGTCATTAGGCGAGGTTTAGTTTCAAACCATTTCATCTGTAAGTAAGGTTGTGTTTTCACATTCAGATGGGGTTTAAGTGTTCTATTTTATAACATTAATTGACTTACAGTGTATTCTGTGCAAACATCTGGTGCAATTTTTGCTGTGTGATTAATGACACATAAAAAGAGGCATGCATTAAAAAATCCACCTATGTTTTGTTTGAATCAAAATGGTTACATTCTCTATTCTCACGAAAATATATTTTGTTATGAAATGTAAAAGATACAGATATGGAGTTTATAGCCATTAAAGAGATTAGTCCAATAAATTCTTTAGTCAATTATTTCATTATTTATTTTTAATATTTTTGCATTGCATCATTCTCTCCTAAACCTTGTATGAAGAAAATGTTGAATGGATGTGGGGTTATATGATGGCAGTGCAAATAAATGGTTTTTTAAAATTACTTTATAGGGGATATACAGACATCACTAAAATAAACATTTCAGCGGAGCTGAAGATATCTCTATTTTCCGAATGTAGTCTTATTGCCTCATTATAGAGTTAGCGTTGTGCACCACAAGTTGTGATTTTTGTAAATTTAATCAAAGCAAAAGAAATCTCCATGACAGTCTCCTAAAATACCGCAAATTTACCTATAACTTTAGCAAGTGCTTCCCCTGCTCATCTGAATTGCATTGTTCAGTACTTCCAAGTCCAAGAAGAAGAATCTAAGTTTGAATTAGTTTTCTATAGTTCATACCAGCAAGTGCTCTTAAGACAATTTAATGTACATTAAAACTAAGCTATAAATTTCTATTTCAAACGAGAAAAATGTGAATCTCAGCTCTTTAAGGATATTGGCTTGTTGAATGGAGAACAATAAACCTAATTGGAGTGGTTACTTGGATTTGGAAAAACACGTTTTCTCCAATGAAACAATATAATGCAGCTATTTGATTCATTGCTGTATGTTCTTTCTTAAAATAATACAAGTGTAGAAAATTCACAAGTCAATACTAGTATTTCCTAACCAGGACTGGAGTGGATTAATGCCACATTTGCAGGTAAAATATGCAAAAATATCCAAGTGCCACCATTTTTCTGAACCCCCAGGTTCAGATGCCTTGTTAGTAGACAGTTATTGTATTGGGGAAAGGTGTACTAGTTTTTTCAAACATAAATGCATGATCTTAGAAAACATAAGTAGGGGTCCCTTGAGTCCAAAGATTCGTAATACTGTCTTTTCACAGCACAAGCAATACACAACAAACCCAAGAGAAGGACAGATTTCTGATTACTGTAGGATTTTGTAATGAACCCAATGC
This sequence comes from Engystomops pustulosus, assembly GCA_019512145.1. Classification (NCBI taxonomy): domain Eukaryota; kingdom Metazoa; phylum Chordata; class Amphibia; order Anura; family Leptodactylidae; genus Engystomops; species Engystomops pustulosus. The sequence continues at coordinate 97,971,720 of CM033647.1, forward strand.
ATATAAATAATGATCATATGGAATGATGCTGTGTTTAGTGTAATTAAGCCATAATGTATTTTCTGGAGTTCACTTCCCTTACACAAATGCGAAGTCAAATGACTTTATAACGGGCCATATTTCGAGGTCAGCAGGAAATTAGCCCGAGGGTAAACTCCTATCAAGAGAGGATGGAAAGAAGATGGCAGATGTTGCAAAATATGTTGCGATGATGAAGCAGATGTTGTCAATCCACACTGTAATTTTGCATTGTTTGTAGAATTTTATGGATTAAAAATCCCTGTTGGTATACATCAAGGATATACAAGGATCACATAGAAATTGTTTGCACGCAGTATTATGGACAAGTATTGAATAAGGTATTATAAGGGCAATGCGTAATGTTCTTCAAGAAATGGGTGAATCATCAGTGTATCAAAAATTCATAAAGACTTGCACAATAAATCAAGACACATTTATATTAATGAAGCTTTTAAATTCTCTGTTAGTTTTCTGTAAGAAGGTGATGTAACAGCATTGGTGTCTTTCAGCCTTCTATAACCAGCAGCGTCAAGGTTAAGTATTTGCTACGTTATTGACTATTAAATAATAAAATTATCACAATGGATTAAGCCACCAAATGAATTCATACTTCTAGATATTACAAAACCTTTTGCCCTGTGGTTAAAAGGGCTTAGGCATAAATTGAACATTGGCACTAAAACACCAAGACACTGACCCTCTTATCTATGTGGAGTTCCCTATGATTATCAACAATTTCAATGCTTTTAAGGAAGACTTTGATTTAAGCTTAAAGTCAAGTTTAACCTTTTGAAAGTGAATAGGAGAGCATTCTCATTATATCATCTACAGAGTGTGCGGACCTAGGGGTGCCCTAACAAACCCTTAATTATGGAGTGCACAAAATTTGGAAGCAGAACATTCTGCCATTCTATATGCTCCAGGACACAACAGGTAATGATGGAAATTTTCATCATTTAGCTTCTTTCCAGTCTCCCTGTGTACAGGAGAAAAATTGTGTGGGCTCAGCAGAAAGGCCTCGAGAATATACAGTCTGTCTACTCGTAACAAAGTAAGTATCAAATTATGACTGGAAACAGCATCTTTTAAGTTGACTGGAACTGCAGAGATTCTTGAGAGTTCGCTGGTGTGCCAGGGCGATGGCTCGGTGCCAAGAAGGGCTCCGCGTGCGCCTCTGGAACCGCGCCATAGGTTCGCCACACTGATCACAGGAAACAGTGTATACATGAAAGTAATTTTTGGATGATTATACAAGTAGTTAGTTTAGTCCATTTCTCTCAACATTCCAAAGCTGACCCTACACTTACAGGATTGTTGGCCATCTATACATAATTTGGTGGCAGACTTTCAATGCACTGTGATGATCTCTCAGCTCAAGCCGCCACTCTTGAGCAGGAAACTTTTGTCTATACAAAACTTCATACAAAAACTTTACCAGCAATAAGCATAGTGGTCATAAATCTTATTGTACTCATCTTAGTCCCTAAGTCATTGATCCATTGGGCTTAGTTCCATGGAAAATGTTCATAAGCTAAACCAAAGACACCAAGGGTTTTCACCGAGGCGCTCCGCATACTGTGACGTTTTGGAGGCCCACGCCCTTCCTTCAGTCCTCAGTCAAGATCTATACAGTGACTGAAATAAATGTATTTGAACCTTTTAGGCATTTTTCCATGGTTAAAGGAGTGTGATAAATATTGTTTACTTCACTTCCTTGCAAGGAAACTGCAATACATTTGCTAAGACTTTAGCTCCGCCTTTTCCACTTGAATGAAACTGAAATGGCAAACAGGACAAGGACACTTTGGGCATGTTGTATTAGGGCTATGTAGCAGAAGCAGTCTAACGAGTACAGGTGGTCCCCTACTTAGAACACCCGACTTACAGACAACCCCTTGTTACAAACAGAAAACCCCTGTGGTAATGGTAATTTACTGTATTTAGCCTTAGGCTACATAAAACAGCTCTAACAGTACCAATGGTGTCGCAATTGAGCATATGTTAATCCGGTTCTGATGAAACCCAACATTTTAAAATCCATTGTCACAGAGGACAAAAAAAAATGTCTGGAGTTACAATTATAAACATACAGTTCTGACTTATATACAAATTCCAATTAAGAAACAAACCTAAAGAACCATTTTACATAACGCGGGGGAATGCCTGTTACTGATATATATGTTAGCCAGTAGGCAAGGTCGTTGAATCATCTTAAATTCTCAATTTTATATTTTACGAAAGAAAAAAAAAAAAGCCTTTTAAGTCATGACTAGGCGACTGCATTGTCATTCTCTTGTACACTAATTCAGTGGTTGGGCCGTCTTATTGATATGTGCGTACGAGTGGTTTCTGCCTTGCTAGGATTATCCTGGCAGGCTAACACATTACTTGAACAATCCTGGGTATTCCCGATATCTAAGCAAGGAGGATGTCTGGGCTATCCCGTTCCCATGGGCCTTAGCATTGCAAATGCTTGAAGGATGCTTACACAAAGGTTCAATCCAGGGGTTTTGGACTCACAAAAGTAACAAACAATTGTGAAGACACATTTATCTAATTTTTGAGTAAAATGGGCATTGGATTAATTAATAGTGGACCTCACCATAATTTTCTGTAGTTCATTCTTGTCGTTTTGTACCAAAGTATGTTATTGAGGCATCATACTATTCATGATCTAAAACTTTACCTAAAGATATTGCAGTTTTAATTTAATTTGAGGTGACTTTGCCTTCAATTCAGTGCCAATTTATTCAAAGAGAACAGCTTATTCAAATATCTAATCACCAAGTAGTTGGCATTCCTACTCTAAATCAAAGAGAATGATAGGTTGTGTGGCAAACACCCTGAATCAAATTTTTTTCTATTTCTCCCATCTATCATTCTTTCCTTAAAAGTCGAAGAAGGAGGAAATTATATAAGACAAGTTTATTGGAGGAATAATAAATGAGACAATCTTCATACAGTTAATGAAATGAAATTCAGCATTCAAAAAGTATAGCCACCATCCACTTGATATTTTTCTGCTTGAAGAGATGCTATAGCTGTAGTGCCAAAAATAGCATCTTTATTTAGTTTGTAAAATCAATCTTATGTCTGTAAATTAATTTATTACCGTTAAAAATGTGGCCCAATCATTTTACAAAATAAATGAACATATTAGTGGAAATCACACTACAACTCTGTTCCATGGATAGTATATGCAGAAAAAACATAAAAACAAATACAAGTCAGTAAATAACACTATAACGCATCAAATTTACATGTGACGAAGAGAAAAAGTTTTAAAAAAAACTATTCTTGTGTAAACTAGAAAATCAATACAAATTAAACATTGTCTAAAGTGCTAGATGGAAATTTAGCATGTACACATATAAAAGCAGTCCACGAAATGCAGTCCACAAATGCTCCGCAGTTACAAGTATCAATCAACTGAGTACAATTGTGATCATTATGCCAAATAAATTGCTGAACGTGAAGTTCAAAACTCCTCCTCCTGATTGTGATTGAAAGCTTAAAAAAACGACGAATACTCACAGATAAGAATACCTGTCGCCATGACCCCACACCCATAACCTGCCCCCCCCAAATATCTGCAATAGAACTTTGTATCATTTGCTATGGTGCTCCTCTACCATGCAATTTCTTTTGCATTTTGATGTCACCGCAGTAGTGATGGAATGAGTTTTTTTTTTGTGTTCAGTGTTGTATATGTTTATGTGAATACTGGCTCAATCAGTGTGTAAAAAACAATTTCCAAAAAGGATCAATACGTTTATTGTGTTGGATTGGCATTGTAGTATGTTCTAGTGTCCAAACTTTCCTCCCATTTAAAATTCCAATGTTTCAAATTCAATATTTACAATATTTAATAAGACATGTGCATTCCAATGTCAGAAGGATGGCAAGTTAAAAATTCTACCTGGTCGCAGAATTCTCTTTTTCCCATGACTTTGTGGGGTGGTTATTACTTTCACAGGCTCAGCCAGAAATTTCTTTTTTGGGGATAAAGATAGGAAGGACCAAAGCAAATTACTATGTATGGAAGTGTCTACCAAAACATGTATGGTCAGTCAAATTTAAGTGTTACATATACCCATTATTTCCCTCTTGGAATGGGATGTGGACACAGTTTCTGACCAAGAAACATGTTCTTGCCAGTGAATATTAACTCTTAAATTAAATTATAAACCATTATTTGAGGATATCAAAAGCCTAACTGTGCTGAAATAATGTAAATTGCAGCAAGGCTTGAACCAAATTACAGGACTAACTCTCTTTTTGTATTGTTTATATTTCAGCTTTCTGTAATCTATTGAGAAATCCAACCAATTAGTCACCAGCTCAATAGTGGACATTGGCAAGTCTCCTCCAAGTTGCTATATGAACATGTGTTATTATGCCTTTGTTATCTGAGAGGGTAAATAGAAAAAAAATCTCAAGAGCGTGTTGTATTTATGGACGCTTAGATAGTGGCACTGTGATTATTACATGGACTAAATTCTAATGACTGCTGTGATTATAGTCCTGTATATAGAGGATAAGAAAAGAAATCATATTTTCTTAAAATAATAGGTAGACAAAACCCGTCTTAATATTCATATAAAAAGGCTCCTGCTGCTTGTGAAGGTAAGAGCATAAAAGCCTTGCAGTCTGATTTTTGAGAGCTCTTTGGTTTAGCAAAGGATTGTAATGTACTAGCGATGAAGGAAAGAAAAATAGGGGGAAAATTAATTACCAGAACTCTTGTGAGCATAGAAACTCAAAAACAACAGAATTCATGGTGCATATACCGTAATGTTGTGAGTCATGGTGACTCTTATGGAAAATTTAGCCTCAAAGGCTCAAAAGGATGATCCGATCGAACAATAAAATTCTCCTACACATGCCCAACCACTATAAATCTAAAAATATGCACAAAATATAGCAACAAGTGAGCTCAACATGTATATTGGAAAGACCATAGTTTTAGTTGCACAAGTGGATACAAGTAAAAGGTGAAATGGGGTTATGAGAGCACTTTTTTTATTAAATGGGCTGTATCTACTACAGTGGAAGCCACTTAACCCTTAAGCATGCAAGGTTTTTAACTCATTTCTCGCACTCCACACAAATCCATACATCTGCATGTTCCATGTATAGAGCTGTGTGAGGGCTCTTTTGTTGTGTGAGGAAATTTTAATTATGACATCATTATTTAGTCCATGACGATTATGGAAGCTGAAAAAAATCAGTTTTTATGGACTTCACTGTACGCTCCAAATAACACCTCTGCTTTATACTTGGATTGGTACGATCATGGGTATCCCAAATTATATAGGTTTTTTATACATTTTCAAAATGTTATGAATGTAAGTAAAAAAAAAAATTGCCATTTTGCCTCTAAGAACTTTTCAATACTTGGTGTGTTGGAAATTGTGAAGAAGTCATTTTTGCAAAAAATAGCTGACCTTTTCATTGCTACCACTTTGAGAATTGTACAAGCATTGTGATAATGACTTTATTATTATTTGATGTGCTTAGGTGGTTTAAAGGTGCATACTCCTTATATCCCTTGTACTAGAACATTGAGTGGGAGGATTCTCTTTCAAGTTGTCTCTTTTCAGTTTCTTAGTATAATAATCTTTATAGACATTTTTCTATATTACATTGGACCTGTGGCCTGTTAGTCTAACATTTAGTTTAAAAAAGTTTGTGCAAAAAATAGCAAAGTTTGTTGTTCAGTTAATCCTGTAATGTAACTTTGCAATACAACGAGCATGCACCAAACATCTGGAATATCTAAGATAAAACGCAAGTCCTGCTTGAACTTGAACCATGAGTAGCAGTGCAACGTAAGGAAAAGTCACAAAACTTGGTCTGTCGTTCTGTGCTATGCAAAAAATACTACAAGACAAAGAGAGGAATTTATCAGTTGCTTGGTAACTAAAGGGGTCCGTGATAGGATTGTACTATATCCTGCACCATGAAAGGGCATGGGTTATAGCGCACATGCTTCCCGCTCCAGCCCACTTTGTGGCCATTATCATTAGCACTCATGTTAAATTATAGTTATTATAGAACTATTAGAACTGCCAGTGAGTAAGAACATATCTCATTTGTTTCCTAAGTATTCCCTCTTCTCCATTCTTGCCCAATTTCTTTACCCACTTACACAACTTAATTTTAAAAGTCCAGCAAAAATATGAGATGTGAAAATTGGCAATCTATTGTGTTCCGTAAGCAGCAAACATGTCAGTGGTGAAACTCACCAACTCTTCTTTCACAGATTATTTGTTTGTGTTACACATTAACGAAAAAGAATGATGTTAAAAATGTTCCCTCCATACAAAAAACATCTGCAAGCCTCAATTGCTTGCTGTTCAGATCAGTATCAACCCAATCGTTGTATAGTACAAAGAGTAAATGTAGCTTGGCTAATGGAAGGAGCCAAGACTGTAGACACCCACAAGGAAGCCTTTGTACTTAAGGATTTATTCTTTACATTGAAGGAAAGAAAAAAATAGGAATAGACTAATTGAGCATCTACCTTATTTAAGAACGTAAAATAACCATGTCCTAGTTGACAGCGTTTCATAGTTGGCAAATGTAGCGGCTAAACTTGTAGCAATGATTACGAAGATTTTGGTTATAATCAGCTTGTTGTGTTAGCAGGAAGAGGAAAACCATCATTTTATGAGGATCTGTACGCACAATATCTGTAGACTGAATGCATGGCTGTATATCTCACTCCTGGAGTTTAATATTATAGGGTAAGGGATAAGAACCTCACCTCATCGTAAAGCTTAGTCTGCTCTAAGTACACAGATAGCAAATTACTTGCAATCTTTCTTGTGCCTTTACTGTTCATGAATGTTTAACATGAAAGTTGCTGAGCTGATTTCTCCATTGCAGAAAGGGAGAGTGCTATATCCGCATATGCTTGTGTTCTACAATAGTAGCTTACAATGTATCATAAGGTATAATTACGACCTAAGGTGCTGACTGGATGTGGCCACCATTCAAAACATTTTATTGTCTCCATTACAGAGTAACGTCATATAGTTGGATTATTTTGTACTTGAATCATCAATTTGAAAAAAAAATACACTCTGTATTGTAAAAACGTTCCTAGATTTGTGTTATTTTTCGAAGGCTTCAAAGTTTATATTCCTATTGTTCTGCATGTGCAGTGTTCTGCAGACAGCCACATCATGTGGAGAGAGGAGAGAATCATTCAAGATAAACCCTATCTGTACGATTATATTATTATATTTATTTATTTATAGAGCATCACTATTCCATTGTGCTGTACAATAGGGGTTCATGTACATTATATTAAGACAAGAAAAATTAAAGTACAAATACAAAACTTCAGTGATCAGGAGAGCAAGCAGAACAGTAACCTAACCACTAATCTAAATCAAACCCTAATCTAATGCTAATTAAATGATTAATAGTAAATGAACAAAACAAAAATTGATTTAAGAGAGCTAGAGAAGGTTATATACCCATTTACAGGACAATGGAGGCAACATTGGGTTATCATAAGCAAATCAGAAAAAAAAATTATGATTCAACCAGTGCCAAATAATTGACAAATGTTGTACCAATCTATAAATAGATTTTCGATCAGAAACAATAGCAATAGTAATCTGTCATGATGCAGACTTGCTTGCAGAAAAAGTTTGGCGCATATACAAGAGGTATAATGTCCTGGTTAAACAAGACTTCGACTTTCCTGACATGTTGTTTTAGTATTTCCAGAGAAGTTCTTGGGTGCATTTAATTGAATCATTTCATTGTTATTCTTTACAACATTATTGTCATTTCAGTTTGGTTGCCGACATTCTTGACGTTCTTCATTCCCTTAAGTCAGGAAAAAGGTAAAACCTAGTTGTTAATTTATTCATTAAAAGTCCTTAGAGATAACGAGGAATGGCACACAGAGATTAGATGAATTTAAAGGAAACCTACAACCATGGGATCTAACCTATTAAGGTAGATCCGGTGGGCAGGTTCTCTAATGTAAGTTGTATAGCCCTTTTTAGGGCTAATTCTTTTGGATGAAACTTTATAAATTTTAATTCCACCAATATTCCCCCAACTCCTGGTAGCTGCAAGCACTCGTCTGCGAAGCTAGGTTCTGCACAGGGCCAGTAGCTCCGGCTTAAGAGATGAGGACTGTTGCAAGCTGGCGGCCAAGCTGTCTGGCATGTGCAAAACCTAGCTTGCAGATGAATGTGCGCCAGCTTCAGGAGCTGCGCGCTGAAGATTGCATTGGTAGCGAACGCAAGAGGCTACTGGGGGAATTAAATTTCTAAAGTTATCGGCCATAAAGAATTAGCCCTAAAAATGGGCTATACAAATATACATAGAGAGAACCGCCACAGATATACTTAGAATAGGGTGGATCCGTGGTGTAGGTTTTCCTTTAAAAATAAAAATCTGATACCTAAAGGAAACACAATCCTAGCATTTACAGAAAAGCTTCCTCTTTAAGTTGACAGGGCTGTGTCTGTCAACAAGCAACCTAATCTTCTTAGTAGTAAATGGGGTTTCTGGCAACAAAACTATTGGAACAGAAACCCCTTTAATCTACTAACATACTGTAATCAGTTTACATGAAATACTTGGAAAACCATTAAAATTACATGAAATTACTTAGAAAGTGCTAAAACAGATTACAGATTCTCAAAACTGCAGCACAATTCATCACGTGACGATGGCAAATATTTTACATTATACCTTAATACTCGAGTATAAGCCTAGATTTTCAGCACAAAAAAAAGTGCTGAAAACCCCAAACTCAGCTATTACTCGAGTCAAAAAAATAAATTTATCTAAACTCACCTTTCCGGCGACCTGTATATCTTCTGTGCGATCTGGTCCGGGCCGCGCGGCAGGCTATATACAATGGGGCAGGGTTCTGACAGGCTATATACACTGGGGCAGGGGCTGGCATTGCTATATACACTTGGGCAGCGGGTGGCTGGCTATATACACTGGGGCAGGATAGGCTGGTTATATACTGGGGGGGGGGGCTGCCTGACCAATGCATTTCCCACCTCGGCTTATACTCGAGTCAGTCAATAGGTTTTCCAGTTATTTTGTGGTAAAATGGGCTCGCTGTATACTCCGGTCGGTTATACTCGAGTATATCGGTAGTTACAAAATTAGGCCCCTTTCAACATGAAAGTTTTCTTTAGTGTGCATTTTTCCTGTAACGAAGCTTTGGTTACGGGTAGCCTACAGCCACATGCATTCCAATGGGCTATAAGTCCCATCCATAAATAGAACGTCTACCATTACACCATATGTCTAAATGAAATGTCTACATATATATATATATATATATATATATATATATATATATATTATATATATATGAGAGCTTGCTCTATAGTTTCCCCATAACACAGCTGGGCCACCACTCTCCCCAGGAGAGGAGCGCTGCTCTCCCCTCCTCTCTCTAGAATGCAGTTGTGAAAGGGGCCTTGGACCATAGACTTGGCATCAAGTTGAGTAACTTCAACCATACCCCTTTCCTGGTAGGTAGTAAAAATGTCCCAAATACTTGACCATTTTGATGCAAATCATGTAAGACGCTTCTTTGATACAAATTACACTAAAGCACATCTTGCTTTGTAAAGTTATCCATAAATTTTGTATGATCTGACCATATCTGCTTAGTTGTCTCATTGTCTCTCACGGTCTTTATCAAGTCTTTTATTATGTTTAATGGTTTATGAAACTACAAGTTTGGTGCTTCCATAAGTTTTATTTCTTTACCATGACCCAGGGAAGAGGTCACATTGACACTGATGTGGCCGCAATGGCTGCACCATTCATGTACATTGAAGCAACATCTGTCCGCCAGTAACTACACAGACCTATAATAAAAAGTGATGTCGAAATACTAATATAATAATGTTAAATGATATTGTGGAACCCTGGAAAAAATATACATGTCAATACTGTGGAATTACTTTGCGACAGAATGATTGCAAGCGAGGAGCTTATATTTTAATTATGGGTGTTCTAATGCATAGGAAATAAAATACTTTTCTAGGGACAAGGATATGATCAGAACATAATTAATCTTCTCAGCTTCAAGCTCATGGCCACATTAATCAAAGGTGATGAAATTTGAAAATGGGTGTTGTATGCGATTTTGGCTATGCCATCATCAAGATAAATTGTACAGAACATGGCAGATTTATTCACTCTCCAAACATGCTCTTTTCCTAAAAAGCATGACATTTTAAAAGTAGTTTATATTTTTAATTTTCTCTATATGTGATTTCAATTTTCACATCCTTAAAGGCGGCCACATGATGACATAATAGTGAGATGTGTAAGATATGCAAGCAATGTCGAACTTTCAAAAATTTGATAAATGTTAATACCCAGTATAAAAAAGTATCAAGAGGCTTTGGCACACCCTAAAAACCAGGTTTGGTGTTTCTATTAATTTTTAAGAAATTAACATATATAAAGTGGTCCCCTACTTAAGGACACCCGATTTACAGACTACCCCTAGTTAAAGAAGGACCCCTCTACCCCTGTGGATCTCTGGTGACTTGGATGCTTTACTACAGTCCCAGGCTGCAAAGATCAGCTGTTAAGGTGTCTGTAATGAAGCTTTTATAAAATCCTTGGCCCAATTGCAGCAAAAAATTTTGAAAATCCAATTGTCACTGGGACAAATTTTTTTTGTCTGGAGCTACAATTTAAAATATAGAGTACACGGTTATTAGAATACAAGGGAATAAAACTTATTAACCTTTCAGGACCTGGCCTTTTTTGTTTTTTCATTTTAATTTTTTACTCTCCCATGAGCAAAAATCCATAACTTTTTGATTTCCATGTACAGAGCTGTGTGACGGCTTATTTTCTGTGTACAAATTTCACTCGTAGAGATTGGTATTGAACATTCACTGCCGTGGTTTTAATAGGATAGCGGGAAAAAAATTCCAAATGCAGTGAAATGGTAAAAAAAACGCATTTGGGTTTCTATGGGCTTGGATCTTACGGATTTCACTGTGTGCCCCAAATGACATGTCACTTATTCTTTGGATCGTGTGCGATTATGGGGGATACCAAATTATATAGGTTTTATAATGTTTTCATACATTTAAAAAATTAAAACCTCCTGTACAAAAATTTTTTGGGGGATTTTGCCATCTTATGGCGTACTAACTTTTATAACTTGGTGTACTGAGCTGTGGGTGGTGTGTCCTTTTTGCGGATTTGATGATGTTTACATGTTAACAATTTAGGGACTGTTGACCTGTGATCAATTTTTATAGAATTTGAATTTTTTTAAATGACAAAAAAAAGTGCCATTTTCGACTTTGGGTGCGATTTTCGGTACGGGATAAACGCATTGAAAAAAAAGTTATCATATTTGATAGATCGGGCATTTTCGGATGCAGGCGATACCCAAGTGTGTTTATGATTTTTACTGTTATTTAATATTATATCAGTTCTAGGGAAAGGGGGGATTGGGTGATTATTTAGGTTTTTTTATTTAATTTTTTTTTAACGATAGTTTTTTTTTTTTATTTATAGTATTTTTCAGACTCCCTAGGGTACTTTAACCCTAGGGTGTCTGCACGATCCTATCATATACTGCCATACTACAGTATGGCAGTATATGGGGATTTTACTACTCATACATTACAATGTGCTGATAGCACATTGTAATGCATGGGTTAACCCGAATTAACCTCGGGTCTTCGTGAGACCAGAGGTTACCATGGCGATGGATCGCCGCTCCCCGATGACGTCACGGGAAAACACCCGCGATCGGTGCTGGCAATATGCAGCAAAGACTTACCGGCTATGGAGAGGGCTCAGCGCGTGATCCCTCTCCATGCACCCGTGGCCGACCTGTGACGTGCTATTACGTCACGGGTCGTGAACGGGTTAATCCACTGGGAAATTGTTTTGTGCATCATTACTCTAGGCAAGGCATGAACAGTGTTTAATGTAATAAACAACAGAAATAACATTACAATACTACCTTAATTTTTGGGGGGTTGGGTAGGGTTTTTTTGGGGGGTGGACTGAGGGCTTGACTTAGTCCTTTGCTTTAGCCACCATATGGTTAGTTCTATTGTCTTCTTGATGAAGGAGTTGTGGAACCTTATGGCACGGCAACACACCTGGTGGTAGCAGTGACTTATTTGCTCCTTTGCTGCAGTAATGTGTCATGTAGTGGATGGGTGCCATTTTTCACAATGGTGTCAAATTTCCTAAGGCATCTGGTTTGCCAGACTTCCTCTAGCGGATGCAGAGTCTCACCAATATTGATGTGGCCTCTTCGAATAACCTTGTTGAGCGGGTTCTTTTCTCTACTGTTTAAGCTTTCTCCCCAACAGACAACTGCAAAGAACAATACGCTCACCATCATCATTTTGTTAAATATTTTTAATGTTAGGATGGAGATTTGGAATGACCTCAGCTTCCTCAACAAGTACAACCTGGTCATCGCCTTGCTGCATACCCAATTAATATTGGCTGTTATGTAATAGTCTATACTTGATGAACTTATGTCTTTTTCTAACTTTTTCCTATTTACTATAACTATAGAAAAGGTGCATGTAGACATGTTCTACCAAGAAGAAAGATACACAAAGGACACATCTGTATGTTTTGGCAAGATTACCTAAATAGGGGATGAAAGTTCAATATTTTAACAATACTTTATAACTTACTACTTACCTAGAAACTTTTTTTTTCTGACCTGGAAACATTTATCACTACCCTGAATTATTTTTCTTGCTAATGGTCCACACCCATCTCAGAACTCCACCAGCTCTGCATGACCTTTCAGGACAATCATTGTTCCTGACTGTTCTCTCCCTTTCTCTTTGGAGAGCCATCTCTCTTTAAACCCCTCTTAGTACCAGCAGGATCTCTTTTACAGCTTTGAATATAGAGGGAAAGTGAGTTGGCTGCCTCATAAATCTTTTCACCTATCTAATCTCATCTTATGTAGCTCTCTCCTCTTCTGAATTACCCCTTGTTAAATTCCATGGAAATGTTATTCTTTTATATCAGGTTATAAGGTTATAAAGTTACAATTACTGACCCTAGAAATCATGGAGATATGATTGTTGTGTTGTTTGTCACCGGGTCTGATCCATGATCCAGGTCATTAGGGGATAAAATGGCTGTAAGACAGGATCACCAAGATCTGAATCACAGTAAGTTAACATAAGGTTTGGTTATATTATATTATTGCCTAACAGCTTCATTTGTAAATTTTGACAAATCTAAGTGCTTTGCTTAAGTCATATGCTTTCAGCGGTAATTAACTCCATTATCTACTAACAGTGCCAATTTGGGCAGATTAATGCTTTCCGAGATCATATTCCGTTTGGGGCCCAGTGTGATGGGATTGGCAGAAAAATCTAACATTGAAATCATATTTAATAATTTATTCAAAGTCACAGTGCTGAGTTTTTCTCTCCCTGCCCCAGAGTGCACCCTGCTTCAACAGTTTTAAATGGGTATAGCTGGACTTCAGCATTTAAAACTATTTACAATTTTATAAATGGACTATGGGCTTTAAATTGATAGTCTTTTTGAAAGGGTAGTGGATTATAAGGTTAATTTTTCACTCAAGAAAAAGTCTTAATAGTAAGTCTAATATTTACTAGTATACGAATCTAATTTATTTGAGAGAGAGGGGGGTCACATAAGTGGTAACCATCATGATGAAAGGTGGGTCAGTGGACCCTACGCTTTTGTAAACCATTAGTTGAACTGCCTACTATGAGAGTAATTCTCAAAAGTCTAACATTGAAAAAACACTTTACTGCTGCTTGTGTTCAGCACTCACAATAAACCTTTTTTCTGATTTTCATATTTAATACATCTAAATTCATCCACAATGTTCTTTAAATAGAGATAGATGTGGCATTCGTTTTTTTACTGAAAGTGAAAAAAAAAATCTAATTTTACAACTATAGTTTTCAATCCTATAAGCTCCATTAATTTGCATATACTGGGTTATTTGAGGTTGTTATTGTGATTTTTGTCTTGTTTCCATAACAACAAGAATGTATCCTGCCATGTCTGTCATGATTGTTGAATGAGCAAGAAATAAATGGCTATTGCATTGTATTTAGGAAGAAAAATCTTATCAGGTTAGAGATGGAAATTAATCTCATGCTCCATCTAATGGAAAAAAGAAGCCCATTTATAAAAGAGGCGAAATGAAATGTGTGAGGAGAAGGTATGTACTAATTAAGATGGCACCGAGGCCACTGGAAGTATTCTTTATAATTAAATTAGAATACGGTGGATTGCATATTGCCAGTAACCATAGCATCATCCATTTCCCTAAGTCTTCTTATAAATTTTGAAACAAACCAAGAAACAAATATAACAGGACAACTATTTACCTAACATAGTCTCCTAAATTCAATTGATCTCTATCTTACCAGACTTTTTATCTATGTTATTTTTCACATAATCCTCAAGGATTTAGTGATATCTAAAATCGTTAAAATAAAAAATAGTTAACATTGACATAAAATGACCAGACTTTCTGTTAGGCTCCAAGTAGCCAGGCAGAACAGACAGACTTTGCTCTGGACTGTATTTGACCTGCCATATAGCTCTAACAATTGATTATGTAATACCTGGGTTCCTTAGCTGTGGGTGCCTAGAAAGTTTCATGAATCCCCTGCGCAGTACAGGCAAGCGGAAACACGTTAGCTGAATTGGTACACCTACTTTTCTCCAAATCACCTACTAAAGAAAGAGCCTACACCTTTGTATCACATGTAGGAACATCACAGTGCCTAATTCTCCATGCCAAACATAGGTCCCTGACATCATCTATTTCTATGTGCAACATATTGGCACCTCTTAGAGCAATATTCTTTAGTTGACAGTGTGTACAGTAGCCGTGCATTGCACCTCTCTACACTAACAAGTTTCTGTCATGGTTTTGCCACAAGCAGTATTTCTAGCAAGTATTCTGCTGAATCAGCAGAATCAGACAGATCAGGGTGAGGATGATAAAAGATTTTGATGCAAGAGATGCAATTAAAATCTTCTACAAATATTAAAGTGTTAATGAAACCTAAGGAGTAATCATATTGTGTCAGTAGCATAGATAGTAGAATTACCAGGTTTACTTGCATTTTAAAGGACAAATGTAAACAAATGCTTTAACCCCTTTAACGCCTTTTTCATTTTTGTGTTTCCATGTTTTCAACCCCCCCCTTAAGAATCCATAACTTTTTTTATTATTTTGTATATGGAGCTTTTTGAGGGCTTGTTTTCTGCATAACAAATTGTAGATCCTAGTGCCATTATTTAATTTCTAATACTATTCTTCTGGGTTCTGTTATTACAGCTTTCATTGGGTGCTCCAAATGACACCTCTCCTTTATTCTTTATCTCGCTGAAATTATGGGGATACCGAATTTATTTAAATTTTATTAGGTTTGAAAAGGTTTTCAAAAAATTTAATAATTTTGTACAAAAAGTATTAATTTTGCCATATTCTGACACTGATAACTTTTTCATACTGTGCATGGAGTTGTGAAGGGTGCATCGTTTTTGCATGACATGATAACATTACCATTGATAACATGTATTTAACTATACAACCTTTTGATCACTATTTTCTGTTACGTGGGTCACGGCTAGGAATAACCGTTTTTATATATTGATACATCAGGACTTTTGGGGATGTGGCAACACCTAACATGTTTATGATATTTATGTCAGCACCAATCATGGGTGTTAATGATGGGTGTTTGTTGCAATATGCCAGCCGTGAGCCCTCTCCATACAGCCCTTGCCACTAGTAAAAAACTAAGTAACCAATCATTAATTTTATATGGAATCTATCAATTTCTGTTAAAGTTTCTTATTGCTGTCTTAGTGTCTATCTGTCCACAGTGTATAGTTAGTGGTTGCAGTGGTGGCTTTGCCATTAATACAAAGGGGCTCACAAGCCCCTGCCATAATACTAAAATTAATATATTTTCAAATCTGACAGTCTAAGGGGGTAATTTTTTCCTTGGATTTTCTCTTTTTCTCTTATATTTGCGCGTAAATTTGCAACCCCAGTTCCCCTGGTCTTGTTTAACCCCATTCTAGTTTCATTTGCGCTTATCATGTTTACTTTTTTATGTAAACATCTGAATTTCAGCAACTTAGGATTTTTATTTAATCTATTTGCAATTATTTAGCTAACTTTAGGGGTTTGACCAGGTGAGGGTGAACAGGTGTTTTGGGACAGCCAGTGTTGACTGCCTTTGTAACCCCTTCTATCAGGTCTGGTCACTAGAGGAGAACCTTTGCATTATATTACAAGCCCACTAAAAACCACCACTGGCAAATAACATGACCAGTCATGCAGGATTCAATTTGCAATCCACCTCTGGCCATGTATTTATATCTATAAATGTTATGGGGCAGATGTATATCTTTTGGATTTTTTTTCCTTTTATTTTTGTGTACTTTGTTTGCAACTTTTTCCAACCAACTTAAAGGGAACCTACCACCACTATTTTACCTATAAAGGTAGATCGGGTGGTAGGTGGATGTAAGGGATATGAGGATAGCTCTTTTTAGAGCTAATCCTCACATCCCCGCTAACTTTTAATAAACTTTATTCCCTTAATATGTAAATTTAGTTATGCGGCTACTGGGGCGTGGATTAGCTGGGCATGAGGCTACACGGCGCGGCTACTTCACGCCCCAGTAGCCACGTTACTCCTCCTACCCTGTTGTGTGCGGCGCACAGCTCCTTGTTCTGCGCATGCAGCTGTGGCTGCTCAGCTGTGGCTGCAGAACACCAGCATGTCGGACAAGGGCCGCACACAACAGGGTAGGAGGAGTAACGTGGCTACTGGGGCGTGGAGTAGCCGCGCCGTGTAGCCTCGTGCCCGGCTACTCCACGCCCCAGTAGCCACATAGCTAAATTTACATATTAAGGGAATAAAATGAATTAAAAGTTAGCGGGGACGTGAGGATTAGCTCTAAAAAAAGCTATCCTCATGTCCCTTACATCCACCTACCACCTGATCTACCTTTATAGGTAGAATTGTGGTGGTAGGTGCCCTTTAAGACTGCTTTACTGGTTTTCCTTCTTTGCACCCTATTCATCTTTGAACTGTGGTTGATAGTAGATGTTGGCACTTAAAAGTTGCTAACAATTGCGCAAATACAATCTGGTTGCACTAAAAATTGTGCAAATTTCAGATATTGTTCACAAAAAAGAGCTAATCAGCCAATAGATAAGTCAAAGAGCAGAGGGTCTAAAAAAAAATCAGGCACAAATTGCAGGACTTAAGAAAAATCTGCCCTCATCTCTATAAATTTAAATGGATCTAACAATCTATAGATGGCATTTTTTATGTATTTATAGTAATTTTGTTAACAAATCTACAATGACAAAAGTTAAAAAAGGACATTTGGGCCACATTCTGCATTTCGGTCTTTCACGCTTACATTTTCCTTCTCTATTTGAGGAACATTTTTTATAAACATTTTTCTTTAAGTCTGTGCTGAAAAAGCAAATTGACATTATGGATTTAGGGATGGACCACTGAGCTTGACATTTAATTAAGAAAGCTAAATGTTTACTTAACTTCATCTCTGCTAACTTCTAGGGAAATTACAGTGGTAACCTCCGCTCCTCTTGCTGTAACAGCCAATTGTGATATATTAAAATGCACAAAAATCCCAGTGGTGTAGTCTGAAATCATGTGCGCATCTAACGTTGCTCGTGGGACCAAATTAATTCAGAACTGTGGCTTGTGAAAGGAAGGGAATATACATCATTGTGGTGGCAACTTCCAAGTAAAATTCAGCTTAAATATTATATTCCTGCTATCAAAGTGACTCTAGAATTCTTAGAGGTATTTATTACAATATAGAAGCAGCTTTTTACATATATACTGAATATTGTCTTCCTTTATTGTTTATGTTCAGTGTGCAAACACAGTTATTACTCTAAATGTCAACATACCCCAAAGGCATTTATCAGATAGCGAGGAAAATAGGGTTCTTGGAATAGAACAAAGAATGCAGTATTTCTAATTCTATTTGTGATATTTTTATTTTCTAATTACTCTACTTGATAATGATGCACCCTAAAGTGCTGCTCACATGGTACCATACACATTCTGTATCTCACTGCATAACTCCAAATTATGTAGATATTCCTTTGTGTTACCCTTGCCTCAGGGGCACCAGAAACTGTACATTGGATGCAACCAAAAGAAGAAGACTGTCTATTGCTCAGGAGTCAAGCTGCAAAGCCCTGACACTGGCACTGATGCATCTGTCTTTACAGTGTAGCTGCCAGTTCTCAGAAGCAATAGTCCTAGCTGTACAGGGTCTCCAACTGTTTCCAAATACAAATTGATGCCCCATCTCAGGGATAACAAATGGGGATGGGGCCTGAAAAACACTTTGATATATATGGCCAACATGCTGCTAGGTACCCCCCTGACCCTGTATTTTTTCTTCTTTTGCAGTCCATGTAGCTTGTTATAAATATAGATCTTAAATAATTCAAAATGTATTAAAGTCAACACAACTGAATCTAAAAATTCTTTTTACAAATGATTTAAATATCTGGAAAAAAAAAATCCTAAATAGTAACATGGAGGAGTTTGAAGAATTAATGAATATTTATATACTGTGTAATGTTTTTAATTTCTTCAAGGTTTGTTGGCAAAAATAGTAACCACTTAATTTAAATAACCAAGCATTTCATTTTTAAGACATTAAAGTGTACATTAAATAAGTTGACACTAATGCTGCAGCCTTCATTGGGGAGATATATATTTTCTTTCTTACAGAGACTCCAATTTTTGAGCAGTTGTGAATTTGCAAATTTTTCTATGACTTTTAAATATTGACACCACAACTTGTGGTGCATAGCTTTTTGGATGATTTTGCTTTTTTATTGGAAATCTGCAACTTTTAGAAAGAGGCACAAACTTGACAGGAAGAAACAAGGCAACCTACTTTTGTGTAAAAATTAAAAAAAAAAAATAGCATCCTCCCCACTAGGCACAGATGCAATTTATCACAGAGAAAACGCAACAAAAACATAATAGACTAAGAAACAAGGCAAAAAAGGAACTAGAAAGAGAAAAGATAAATCTCTTGCAATGAGCTTTAATATTGTAAATCCCAGGATAGGATGCATTAAACCACTTTGTCACACTAAAATAATGGTGAAATATGTTATGTATGTCAAACTGCCATATATCCATGGATACCACTGTTAAGGGACAAGAATATTGGTTATTTTTGTGTATTAACCGCAATCAGATTCCTTCCTCCTTGTATAATTGGTTACGTAGGTGTTTGCCCAGCACTTAACACCTACCTTTATAAAAATATATCTCTCCCAATTGTTCATTACTTTAGACTGGAAACTGAACTCCAGTTCCTTGTGTTTCCCAACACACTGTAAATTCTTGCATACAGTGAGGGACCAGCAAGAGGGGAGTTCTGCTTTCTTCTGTTATAGACCTTTGGAAGTAGGTTTTTGAAGGAATTGAATAGGAATTACTACTGATGGCCAAACTGCAGGGTACTTGGCCTATATCTGGTGTCTGGGCGACACTTGACCTCTGCACCAATCAGCTGTTCAGCTCCTCATAAACACAGCGCACATAGCCTGAAGCAGTTGATCCTTTGTATTAGCTGTAACTGTTATTCACTTCTATTAGAGAATTGGCTGAAGGTACATGCTCTAACTAATACAGGAATGTTTATTGCCGGCTGAACTGTTTTTCAATGTGGAGGTAGTAGTTTAGTTACTAATACTGGTAGTAATTCCTTGACAGTCCATGTAAGGTTAGAACATTAGGATAATAGTTGATCTAGATTGAACTTAGTTATTTGCAGTGCTTCCAGGGAAGCATGATGTTTTGGCTTCTTCAAATATCCAGTAATTCTCCAATGAACTGCCAGTTCACAAGTAATCCTCTATGGGAGTCTATTATGTTACAAATAAACAAAGAATGTTCAGCAAAGCAGATTTGTTATGGAACATACACTATGATAAACTATGTTCCGTGAATGGTATTTGTGTTTTCTAAATGTACAGTATGACACCTTGTATTGTGTATTGTATTTTGCCAGCTGCAGACCTATTGATCTTGTAAACAATAAAATAACAAACATGCCAGAGATAAAAACCTTTCTTCTACATCACCTTGAACACAAAGCATTCCATATTGGCTCAGAAATGGCACTCACGTTGTCCCTGAATTAACATTTCTCCTGTATTTATATTACCTTATGTATCTGTTTTTGTTCAAAAAGACATTAATGTGGCATTTAGTTCAAATATTTACAGAATAACACATTCCGGCGTGTAGACTGGAATTGTAGAGTTCTGACTGGGGAGAATCCTATTCACTGCTCAGTGGGAAATCTCCTATTCTCATACTATTTCAGACATTTACCATCTGATTACCTCCTTGGTACATTTTGCTAGTAGCGATGATTTTTTTGCTTTTTTATGTGTTATATTCCTACATTTATATTTAAATGATGTCTGTCAGAAAATTTCCCCCTAACATTGCTCACATAGCTAAGAAAGTGCTAAGATTTTGTACATTATAGATCTAGGCATGGAATCAGATCATGGCAAAAAAATTACATGTCAATACAGAATGTGTGTGTGTGTGTGTGGGGGGGGGCAAGTTAACACTTTGTTTTGACCACTATCTGGATGTAGATTTCAATTGGTATTGGAATTGGTGAATTGTGAAATTATGTAGTCCATCAGCACATATGGCATCAGCAGTTACATGTGGTGCTCTGCTGTTGGAGAATTGCATTGTATAATGGGTGAATATTGTTTTTAGTTATTGATTTAAATTTACTTAGCGATTTGTGTAGCCAAACCTTCTCAAATGGGTGCAGCGTTACCCCTATCGTGTACCAAATGATTTTTTTTATTGAGCCTGTTCTTTTCCTTTCCTTTGATGCCCCCTCCCCAAAAGATGACAGTGAAAAATAATACACCCACAATTGTAATTTTGTAGAATATCTTCAGGATTTTAGTGCAAATGTGAAATGAATGTACAGTCATAACATCACTTTAATATGCACTTTATTATTGTTGGTCTTCCAGTACAGCCTGTCATCTATGTACAATCCTAGGTACCTGTAAATGCTGATCTGATCTATCGCTCATCCTTTCATCTGTATTAGTAGTTGGTAGTTCATCATCTGGATGAACTTCGGTCTGTTCCTTAGGTAGTCAAAAATCCAGTTAATTATTTTAGTGCTATCTCATTTAGACTGGCTCTATTGCATTGAAAGCAATAAAGAAATCAAAGAACATGATTATTACTTAGGTTCTACTGTGCTCTAGGTGAGAGTATGTTTTGTGCAGCAATAACATACTGTCCATGCCCATCTTGTCTTTGTAAGCGATCTGGAGTGGGGGAAGATGCCCCCTGACCCCATTGTCTAGGTGTGCTATTAGTATCTTTTTATATGCCATTATAGGTTAAAGAAATTGGCCTATAATCACTGTAGCTAGTCGATTTTTTTGTGGCTGTATGCATGATGTTTTACAAGTGACTGGATCCAATTCATGACATAATTTGACATAATTCAGAAGTACAGGCGGTCCCCTACTTAAGGACACCCGACTTACAGACAACCCATAGTTACAGACAGACCCCTCTGACCTCTGGTGAAGCTTTCTGAATGCTTTGCTATAGACCCAGGCTGCAATGATCAGCTGTAAGGTGTCTGTAATGAAGCTTTATTGATAATCCCATTACAGCAAAAAATGTTTAATCTCCAATTGTCAATGAGGCCAATTTTTTTTTTGTCTGGATCTACAATTATAAAATATAAAGTTCTGCTTACATACAAATTCAACTTAAGAACAAACCTCCAGACCCTATCTTGTACGTAACCCGGGGACTGCCTGTAGATGTTTTCAGTAGTCAGAGACAGATTACATCAGGTCCACATGGATGATAGGTTTGAGGGCCTTCTGGTACCTCTTCTTCTGAAACTGTTAATCTCTTACTTTTAGCTGTAATTACTGCTTTTGCAGACTGATGAGTCCTACTTTACACCTCCAAATCTAGTTTACTGCTCCACAACAAAACAATTTTCTGCTGCACATGCTGAATTTTCTGGTGCACAGGTAATGACACTACCACTTTTCCTAAGACCAGGCTTCTTTTCTGGACAAGTTAAAAAACTACCTAAAATTGTTCTAATTCCCTCTATAAATGTGGTGCACTGTATTTCATTTGAAAATGACTCCAGCATTCTGAAATAGAAATATTCATACATCTCCTTCAATGGCTCAAGAATCTGATTATTCTTTTCAGCACCCAAAATTCCTTCTTTTGAACTATGTTCGTATGTGTATGTTGTTAGTAGCTACATGACTATGAAAATAAAATTATAATCCAGCTCAGCAGGTCTTGCAATAGACATTTATGCAGGTCTATCAGCATGTAGAGCTTTTTGCTGTTTGCCCTGCCCTGCTCTACAGAATCTCCCCAAATCGAGATTTTAGTTGGATACTTACAGCTGTGAATCAGAGTATATGGTAGTGGTTGTGGAGCTGTTCATTGCAAAGAGCAGAAAGCTCTTCAGGTTAAAAGACTCACCCAGGGTACTTGCAGGAGCTTCAAACCTGGATGAAAACTTAACACTCTTGCTGCTACTTACTACACAAGCAAAGGTATGGTCACATATATCTGCAGGACCTATACCTAGAACTGTCCGCATTTTATTATGGTAAAATCTGATGAGAGATTCACTTTAAAAGATTCAAGATTCAAAAGCTAAAATGTACACTTTTTTGTTAAAGTTATATGATTGTCTTTTTCTACAAACATATAACAAATTGGTATCATGAATTGAAAGCAGTCCATTATGTTGATTTTACAGCCTAAACCTTGAAAGATAATTTTCCAACACACGTTTTATATCAGCTCCAAAGTCTTTGTTTGCCTGTAGTCCCCATGACAGCCATTGCATTATTCTTATTGAATAATGTTCCGTGAGTCAGTGTAGCAAGACACATAAAATATACCAAAGCAACACCACCAAGCACCACAGCCACAATATTTTATGGAAGTCCTTAATCTTATTTTGTCAGCAAGCTTAAACATTACCCTATAGTATACAATATGTGCAATGTGTTCATAATTATTATCGAGACAATAAGGAATGGGGAATTGACTTCTAACTTTCTAGCCAATAATAAATTCTTCTTTTATTGACTTTATGAAATTCTTTATTAACTGGTTATAATCTGTTTCTCAGTGGATCTACCTAAAGCAACCACTCAGGTTTTCTTTTTTCTCTCTTCGACTTTAAAGTGACAGTGAGCTATGACAGTGAATATGCAGCATTAAAAGGTGTCATCTACTGTACCTGTGCTTTTTAACTCCTTTGAATTTTATCCTGTTACAAATATTTTTCATTATTTATCATTTTGCAGCCAGAGCAGACATTTTCAAGAACTGGTATGCAGCCGCATGGATTCAGTCTACAGTACACTGTGTTTCGACTAATTATGTTTTTACTGTTGCAAAATATGACAGCTATGCTTTTGGTTGTTATGGGCAACATATATGGCAATGTTATGTGTTTCGCTCTTTTTGGATCCATACATTTCTTTAATTGTTTTTCTTTTTTTGTAGTTTCTAGGTTCAATGTTCTTATTTTATTACTCTTCATAGTGGTTAGGGCTTTACTTTTCTTATTGAGCATTGACATATTTCTGTATGTCTATATGTAACACTTTCTAGTGCTTACCACACAATGGGGAGAAAGTACTAATCAGTCAGTCTTTGGACCAGTGCAGAGTAGAACTAGATAGTTCTCTGCTGCCCCGGTTTAAATTAATCTGTTTGATGCTGGGTGATTACTCTGGAGCAGTATAAGACTGGAGAGTTGTACTTTGCACCTCCTATTAGTTGATCTAGTTTTCTGCACCACAATATTGAATTTTCTTGTGAATGGACTCAATTTACTGGCGCAACAGCTATTTTCTGTCCAAACATTCCCCCTTTCCAGAGGAGTAGAAAAACAGCCTAAAATGGTCTAAAACCTTTACAAAAAGTGATGCAAAGCATTTCAGGTGAAAATTATTCTAGTTTCTGGTGTAGACAGATTGGTACATCTCCCCATAGTTTGGTTATTAAGGTTAGTCAATTAAAGAGGCAGTCTGTCATAGTTTCAAAAAAAATTTAATTAGTAATGCCTTAGAAATTGCCAATCATATTCTGGTCACCAGCTTGTTCCCCACTACACACAGAGAATGGCTGATCAGCCAATCACAGGATGCAAAGGCCATTTGCCTCAAATATTGGCTCTTGGATTATTGAATTTTCTGTGTGTGGTGAGCGACCTGGAAGGGCTGACCAGGGGCACAGGGTTCTGGGACATGATGGATTTCTAAGTGTTGGTGAGGTGATTAGTGTTTATACATTTTTTCTTAACCTATTCTGAGCCATTTGATTAAAAAAGAGAAATCCTTAATGTATTTAATGATATTAAGCTGTCCCGAGTTAATTCTATATATAGAACAATTCTATTCTTCTATATATAACTTCTATAATAAGTCATATAGGGTACTTGAAGCTCTATGACAGAAGAAATGTCAGTTTCATTATCGATAAAAATTTTACTAGAATATTAATAATCCAAAAATATTAATCTACTGTTATAAAAACTAAAATATTCCATTGTTTTGGTCATTTTACATTTGTTAGAGACCAAATGACAACCAAGTTTATGAGACCTACATAGTCTCCATGGTATTTTTCTCTAAATGAGTTAATATTAGCATCACAAAGTCATTATAGACGACATCCAATTAAGGTGAATAAAAAACCTCAGCCTTATCATCAGTACATAGGAGTAATTAGAATTGATCTGTTAAGGAGGACATTCCTGTAATTGATGAGGTGAAATGATTGTATGCAATTTACACTATAACAGTTCTGATGTCATACAAAACCATATTGGACAGGTCAATTATGTATTACAGTAAATTAGATTGCTGGTCAAGTTAGTGCACTACAGGGGAATTGGAAACATGGTGGACACAAAGGCCCTTATTTATTAAAGAGTCTGCACCAGTTTTCTGACTTTGCACCGAAAAGAATGTACAAGCTGCATTCACATATATTTATAAACTGTCTGTGCCAGTTTTCTGTTGCGGCTGCTCTGTGTCAGAAAAAATTAGCACCAAAAGGGGTGTGTCAGTGTTCAGCTGGCACATATATTACTGACGTGCGCCACAATTCTGTCTATGCCACAAATCTGCAGCATGAACAAAGTGCACCAAAACAAGGTGCACACTTCCAGAGTAGTGCAGGGGGTACCAGATTCATGAAGACGTGCGCCAGTTTTGGTGAATGTAGCGCACTCTGCACACTCCACAGGCAAATTGAACATAGTACAGATGGCACTGGTTTTGATAAATGTGGGCTAAAGTCTTTTGCTGTTCTGCACAACCATTCTTCTTTATAATATACTTGTCACAATATTCTAATATTCTAAAGTAAATCTTAAGATAATTTTTCATTACAACATTATTTGTTGTGCACACTACCAAACCACTACTCCATGCATCTATCATTGTCAATTACTGTAACCATTTGTTGGAATTTTCTGAAGGGTTTTACTGGCTCTGTTTCAAAATCTGATCCTCATTTGAGCTTTTCATGCCATTCTCTATAATTAACCTTTAACTCCATTGCATTGCAGGGGATAAATCAAAATTACATTTCATTAATGACAACCTCAATCAGGTAAATTTGTAATGTTGAGAATGATTTATATATAGATGTATGTACTGTGCTGAATACAGGCTTAATTTATTATATATCATAAATTGTAAATGCAACTTTGGACCGCATGGGATTTTGTATTGAAAGGGGCAGTCCTATATTAAGCATTAATGTAATACCCCAAGCGTATACCTTAATTACTTGATGGGTGGTGGAAGAATGTTTCACAACACCGAATGACTTCAATTAACCCCTTAAGGACGCAGCCATTTTACAGCTTAAGGCTCAGCCCGATTTTTTGGATTCTGACTTGCGTCGCTTTATATGGTTATAACTTTTGAACACTGTTACTTATCAAAACGATTCTGAGATTGTTTTTTCCCCACATGTTGTACTTCATTTTAGTGGTAAATTTTGGCTGATAAGTTTTGCGTTTATTTACAAAAAAAAGAAAATATGATGAATTTTCTGAAAAATTTGCCATTTTTGAAATTTGAAATCATTGCGTTTTCAGGCAGATAGATTTACCACCTAAATAAATTGCTGAATAACATTTCCCATATGTCTACTTTACATTTTCACCATTTTTGAAATGTCTGGATAATTTATTTTGATGTCACGCGGCTTACAAATCGAATAGCGCTTTTCCGGATTTTCAGAATTGACTATTTTGGGGATAAATACAGTTTTGAATGAAAATTTACATATTTAGCATCAAAACCCCCCATATAACCAACCCAATTTCAAATCTGCACCCCTCAAGCTATCAGAAACAGATTTTACGAAGAATGTTAACCCCTTGAGATCTTCATAGTAATTACATCAAAATGGAGGCGAAATTTAGAATAGTCAAATTGTGCCGGTTATACGTTCATTTAGCCCTAAAATTTACACATTTCCAAAAGATAAAAATACAAAACCCACCATACAATTTGTTCTACAATTTCTCCCGAGTGCAGCGACCCCCCACATGTGGCCGTGACTTGTGTTATGGGCACACAGTGAGGCGCAGAAGGGAAGGAGCACCCTGCAGCTGCCAGGATTTTACTTTCCTCATTGGCCTCTTTTGAAGGCTGTAAAATTTTCGCTTTTGCGCTATTAGGGTCATGTGACGGCATTTTTTTTGCGGGATGAGATGCTTTTTCCATTGTTACCATTTTGGGGTTGGTATCACCTATTGTTGAAAATTTAGGAACTTCTTTTTGAGGGCAGGAGTAGAAAAGCATCAATTCTCTACTGGTTTTTTTACTTTTTTTTTTGTGGTGTTCACCGTATAGACTAATAATCATATTATCTTCATTCTATGGGTCGATACGATAACGGGGATACCAGACACGAATATATTTTCTTGCGTTTTACTAAATTTGTAAAATAAAACCCTATTGTGGGGAAAAATCTATCATTTCTGCATCGCCGTCTTCCAAGTGGCATAACTTTGTTACGTTTTTGGCTACAGAGCTGGTTGATGGCTTGTTTTTTGCGGGACATGTTGTACTTTGCACCAGTATCATTCTAGAGTACATATGTTTTTTTGATCACTTTTTATAGCATTTTTTGTGGGATTGAATAGGTAAAAATCATAATTTTTGGAGGGTTTATAACAGATTTCTTTTACGGCGTTCATCGTGCGGGTTCAATAATTATTTATTTTTATTCTACGGGTTGTTACGGACGCGGTGATACTATATATGTGGGGTTTGTGTTATGATTTAGACTTTTTTTTTTAGTTATATGTCTTTTTATATGTTTTGGGGCTTTTGGGCATTTTTGGTGATTTATTACTTTATTTTTTTATTGAATAATTTTTTTTTTTTACTTTTTCACTTTTTCCACCATGGGAAATGAACAAGCAATCATCTGATTGCTTGTTCATAATAATACCCTGCAATACTTATGTATTGCAGGGCATTATCAGTGTCAGCCTATGCACTTGCATAGGGTGGCACTCTGCCAGTAAGATGACGTCACAGACGCCATCTTACCGGCAGTTCCTGCAGGTAACACTGGGGTCCAGATCGGACCCCAGTGTTACCATAGCAACGATCGGTGCCCCCCGAAAATGATTCGGGGGGGCCGATCGTGGGGGAAAGACACCCCAGATGCAAGTTAGATGCCGCGGTCGCGATGACCGCGGCATTTAACGGGTTAATCACCCGCGATCAGAGACAACTCTGATCGCGGGTGTTACACTGGGGTGCCGGCTATCAGTCAGAGCCGGCACCCCGTGTTTCCCGATGCCGGTTCGGCTCAAATCTTGAGCTGAACCGGCATCTGCTCAGCGTCCGATATATCGGACGCTGAGCGTTAAGCCACTGAGCTCAGCGTCCGATATATCGGACGCTGAGCGTTAAGAGGTTAATAGGACATGTTTCAAGTATGGCCAACTCTCTTTTAAATCTATGAAGATTGGCCACAAATGCTCAAGGGTCCCTCAGGTTCCAGTCACTAATGAAATATCCCTTGGTATGTTATAAACTGATGTAGATGTTTCAGAGTTTCATAGTTTATACGGTTGAAAAAAGACACTTGTCCATCAAGTTCAACCAAGGAAGGGAAGGGATTGGATGAGGAAGGGATTTAGGGGAAACAATTCTATATAACATAACCATCAATGTTATTTAGGTGTAAAAAGGCATCTAGACCCTTCTTGAAGCTCTCTGCTGTCCCTGCTGTGACCAGCGCCTGAGGCAGGCTATTCCACAGATTGATAGTTCTCAGTAAAAAAGCCCTGTCATCTCCGATGATTAAACCTTGATTTCTCCAAATCCTTTCTCCATGTCTTTTAACAACATCCATGTTACCTTTAATTATTAAATTATGACTGTTTCCTACAAATATCTACAAATAAATGGTTTATAGCTAGATTAAACACAAAAGTAAAATTAGTATATAAATGAGTGAAACAACTTTATGTATAAGTGAATATGAATGTTAACACCATCATGGAGTAACTTTCATTAACCCTCCACATTTCTTTACAGAAACAATGTTTTTTTAGCGTTGTAATAACATTGATGTGCTTATTAAAGCTTGTCATTAAGGTTACAGCTATGACCGACCCTGGATAACATGCTGCATTACAGAATAGGCACGATATTCCACAACATTCAGTAATAATGTTTCATTATCTCTCAATCCATCCCAATGCAGGAACAGACAGTGTCTTAGGTCACCTCACAAATTGATGGGATATGCAGCAGACTAACAACGAGAGCCCTATTTACCTCATACTGTGTAAACTCACTTCTATGTAAGAGGGTTACTTAATATTTTATAAGGGAAATATCTTCTCCACGTGCGCAGCACTTTTCGAAAGAAAGAGGTGTTAAATGATGTCACTCAGGAACACAGGATATTTCCCATTGCAGCATGCTATGTAAACAGACTGCATCTCTGCCATGAAATATTAATAGGCTTTATTTCAGCGCAGCCATTTCGGAGAGTAATAACGTTACCTATATTATTATTTTTTTTTCAAATGTATTTAATCAGCGGGAAAGCATTGTTATTACAGGAACTATACTCCGAGGTCCTCAGCTTTGTACAACCCATGGGACCATTTGGCAGGAATACACTGTTGGCAAGCCTGATTCCTGCCGGGGGAAGGGATTGTTCTAGTCTTTCCCATCAGGTCATCAGTAACAATTTAACAATTCATTTTAAAGGCAAATAAAGAAGTAATAATGTCTGTGCCTAATGCATTGTGAGGCTGTGAAAGATTATGTCTTTCATAAGGAAATATTGTTTTTTGAACAATTAAGTGTAACATTGCTGAACCTTGGCATCCTTTGTTCATTCTGAATAAAATGCAAGAAAAATGGCTTCTTTCGTCATCCCATCAGTTCAATGATAACTGCTGAGTGCAGAAACTTTTACCAATTCAGTGGTCTTATGTTTGAGTGGTCAGTGTCTGCATACAGTGCTATTCTCGCAATCCTTACACATTTATATAATGTAAAGGTGTCCTCGGAATGGGATCTAGAGTGTAAGATTAGAAAAGCATAGAAGCTTTGAGCAAATTATAATTCAGTAAGTTCTCACATGACTACATGAGTTTCTATATAGCCATTACATATTGAGTTATGAAAGTTGGGGTTAAAAATCTTTCAGTTAGCTCTAATCCTCTTGAATTTGTGAATATTTGTCTATTTAATGTCAAGTAAACTGTGTTACCTTGACTCAGTGGTGGTGAACCTATGGCAAGAACGTAAGAGGTGACAATCAGAGCCCTCTCTGTGGGCACCCAGGCCACCACCCAATCACAGAGTTCATGAGACTGGATACAAGGCCCCCTCCTGCAGCCCCAGGACTTTCTATACTCAAGACTTTTTCTGGCTGCTTGAGACTACAGGAAGTGAAAGTTTGGAAATGGCTGAGTATCTTTAGAGCTCCTGTTCTAGGTTTTGCAATTTTTCCAGTCAAGGAGAACCCTGGAGGGATGACTTAAATGGCATCCATCACCAGGTTATTCCTGATTCTCAGCACACCACCTTTTTACCTCTTCATTACCTTTTCATAATGCTATGTGTCTTCCTCTGTCGCAATGCCATCACTGTAAAAATCGCTAAATTCGCCCCGGAATTCACATGCAAATTAAGTAGGAGACAACATCATTACATTGCTGGCAATCTCTCCCCAGCCTCTCCAGACACACCCACACATCTATATCACTATGCCATGCAAGTGTCAAGGTGTCAGTGTCCAAATTCACATGCGCGCAATTTGAGATCTGTCAGAAACAGTGAAGGGGTGGGGGTTAGCAGAGGGGAGTGTCCAGACTGCAGCTTCACCTACCCAATCGTGGTGCAAAAATAGCGATTTATGCAGAGATGGGACTTCCACAGAACACCCATAGCAGGTTGGAAAGCTAATGAAGGGGTAAAGAAGAGTGTACTGAGAATCAGATGGAATGACCTGGTGACATGTGTCCTTTAATAATAATCTGAATTGACCCTCTTTCGTTCAATGTATATGTGTTCTCAGGGTGGTTATACAATTTAAATCACCATTGTCTAGTTTTCTGCAGTGTTCCCTGAATTATCGCCTGAAGTCGCAAAAAAGTTGGAAATATTGGCGCAAATCTTTGAAATTTTTCTGACTTTTTAAGACTTTTGTTTTAAGAAGGCACAAATTTACTATAGACCAAATACCACATGTATCAATAAAAGAATGCTAAGATACATCTTACCAGCAGAAAAGCAAAGAAAAGTCTCAAAAAACTGACTGAAAAAGCCAGACTTATGATGTGCCCCATTGAATTTTGGTTTCAATCATCTTTATGTGTTTTCCATTTCAATTTTTCACAACCATTTTAGTACCCGATATTTAATGAATTTTTTTTAATCTAGTTCTAGTTCTATTAAGCATACATTAATTTATTCTTCAAGCCTCTGTGACAAAAATAGTATTTTTAATGCAAACCCCTGAGAACAATAGTTATGTAATACTGCATATATATTTCCTATAAATTTACTAACAAGAATAAAAAATGTATATATTTATGCAAAGTACTCTTGCCTGATATCACACACTCAGCAGTTTTTAAAGCCATACATGAAAAATCTATGCATTATAAGTACAGTGCCCATACAAATGTTATTCCTGGCCTCTACTGATAGGTAATTATACATACACCGGTTTTATAAGACATGATAGTGCCGATATAATTATGCAATAGTCCCTGTGGTTGACACTTCTTCTACCAGATAATTGCTCATGACATTCTGCTGAAAAGCAATAACAGAGGTCAAGGTTGATGTAAGGTTTTGAATTCAGATTCCAGAGGGGACAGTACCTATTAAAGTATAGCATACTGTATAAAAGAACTGATTTGTAAATCTTAAAGCTTCTTATATTATTTAGTCATTCCAAAGTCAAATAGGAGACATATATGCATAATGTTAATATATACTAAAATTCTATAAGAGTCGAATAAAGTAATTTAATTTTTATTAAATAACTATCCCTGTGATTTCTGTAAACTGTCTTTCGGTTGTGCTATTAGAAATATTGCAAACTTTATAAAAATAGCTATAACAGTTATAACAGGAATCAATGGTTATCTCCAGGGAAAAATTGGTAAGTAGCAGTTACTCAAGCAATAAGATGAGAATATTGTACCTAGACATGCTGAGTCTGCAACAGCAAGCCATTCTGTGCAGTGGTCAGTGCTCAGACTCATGGTATTAAAATTATAGAGTAGATGCCTTAATGATATGAAAATGTTCTAATAAACATAAACTTCTTTATCTGCTGCTGTGGTAGAAAATTCACAAGAGCAAGATGCTTTATACAGCATATCTACTGCATGCCTCTTAAAACCGTTATAATGTCCATGGCAACATCAAATGGAGAGGAGCTACTTACTGGCAAATTTCTTTATCAGAAGTGCATAAATCAGAACACTGAGAAGTGGTTTGAAGTGAAACTTTTCAATTTTGCACAAATTAAAATTTCCTGGCAAATCTTGGTACCGAAGTTCCAGGAACTGGAGGTCATGGAAGTTGTGACATTTCGGCAATGGCCTTGTGCTTCATCTTGGTCACAGCAGAATTGTTTCTAAGATTGATAGTCTCTTAAAACGTAGCCACCTTCTTGGGGGCCAGTTTCAGCCTGGGGGTGAGGATTCTCCTGGGGCAGGGCCGGTTCTAGACAAAATGGGGCCCTGGGCAAAATTAAAAGTGGGGCCCCAAAACAAAACTATTTTATGACCAGTCACAGCCAGTAAGAGGCTCCCTTTAGTATGGTAAAAAAAAACGGTAATATGGGTGAATTTTATAGGAGATAGGTGATAGAGAGATGATAGGCAGCACCGTGGCTCAGTGGTTAGCACTACAGCCTTGCAGGGCTGGTCAACATCTGCATAGAGTTTGCATGTTCTCTCTGTGGTTGTGTGGGTTTCCTCCGGGTCCTCCAGTTTCCTCACACACTCCAAAACATTACTGGTAGGTTGAAAAGATTGTGAGCCCCATTGGGGACAGGGACTGATCTGGCAAGCTCTGTGCAGCGCTGTGTAATCTGTGTGCGCTATATAAAGAATTATTCATTATAATTATTATGATAGAAGATAAATAGGAAATATGATAGAGATTTCTAGATGCAGAACTATAATATAGATGATATATAAAGTAGATAATATATACAGGAGATGGATATGAGAGATAAATACAGTAGAAATAGAAGATTGATTAAAAAATAGATAGAGAAAAAGTGAGATATATAAATGGTCAGATTATAGGAGATAGATAACTAGACACATAGATATATAGACAGATGATAAGCCTCTTCACCTGGGAATTCAACCAAGGGGTATTAACCCTTTCACTGCCCGGCATTTCTGGATATTTTATCGTGTTATTGACCAGAGCAATTTTTACAATTTTGAGGTTTAAAAATAAAATCGAAATTACAGCAAAAAGAATTAAAGTAAACTGCAGCAAGCCACATATTTTCTGATGCAGACACTTGCCCTATTTTCAAAATTGCATTAAAGAGTTTATAGACATAGGCGCCTTCATGCAATTTTGATTCAAACTGAAACATTTTATAAAAAACACTTAAAATTTTACTTTGATGACAAAAAATGTTCTCCAAACTGAAAATATTTACCTTCACATCTCCAAAATGTAATAGATGGACTTGTGTAGAGTTCACAAATGCCTCATATTGATATATTCACATGAATAAATCATCATAATATAACAAAAAACTGAAATAACTAAATATCTGCTTTCCAGCTACAAATTTTAAGACAGTCAAGACCTGAAAAAACTAGCAATAAAACAGAATAAAAAATAAAGGCGCCATGAAACCTATATCATTTTGAAAGTAGAAAACCAGGAAATTCATTTGGCAATTAACATTCAAAATTTCCTCTTAAAATATGTACAAATCCAGAAAACTTATATAAAGAAAACATACTTTCCTAAAACAGTAAGAGGTGAGGAGATCATACCGACCCCACACCAATATATTCACCAAAATATGCAGAACGTTACATCCACAGGAGACACCAAACTATTTTTGCAGAAAATTGCACAGAGCGTCACACAGATCTATCATTGTATGCTCCTTACACAATGTAACCCAAATAAAAACTATATATCCATAAACCCCTCTAATAAGATAATAAAAGTCACAATTAGATGTCGCCATTGTATTAGCTGCACAATAACAGGACCTTCCGCGCTTCATAAGAATGAGAGTGAGAACGTCATAACATAGGTGGAAATAATGGAGGATGGTGTGAAATAAAAACTGTATTCCAGAACATGTAACTTTATGGACATGTTCTGGTCGCGGTGTTAATATATAATAGTGACATTAGGCGAAGAAGATTAAACGTTCATTGTATCAGTCAATTTTCTCAGCAAAAAAAAAAACTATCACAAAATAAAAGGCAGTAAGAGAGCAAGTGTGTTCTTAGATAGTTCTGGATAGGAGAGGGTTAAAAGATAAACATTAGTTGATTTTATTTCTTATCAGAATGTAGTAATATGTAAAGTGAATATTTCCATTATCTGTGAGGTGCAGCACCTCCTGTGTGCAGCAAATTCTCGATGTAGACTGATGGCTAAGAATCTGGAGGGGGTGTTATACTTCACAGGTCTGTATCTCTGGCTGTGTGACACATAGAACTTCACTTCTTTTTTCTTTATAAAAATGGCACCTGATATTCTCACTTTAAACCTAAATATATCTGGATCCATGCCACCTAGAAACAAAATTCAAGATTCATTTGAAAGAAGAGATTCTCCTCTTTCAGGGGGCCCTGGGCAATTGCCCACTTTCCCTACCCATAGCGCCGGCCCTGCCTGGTGGTGAACAAGAGCTGCAGTTCCCAGGGAATGTCTTCCAGGAAGTGTCCAGCCTAGAAGATTTGGGTCAGCATGAAAAGGCCTGAGGGTGACTACTTTTTAAGAGACTTCCAGTTTTGGCAGAAATTCTGGTGCAACCGGGTTGAAGCACCAGATAATACCAGAAAGGGCTCCAGGAGGTCAGTCATGACTTTCATGACCTCGCAGTTTGGATCAATTTGATTTGAACCTGAATCCAATTAAAAAAAAAATAATATGTCAAATTAGTCATATCAAATTTTTGAGAAATTTGCTTACTCATTTTTGATTTTTAATTTTAACTAATATATCCTTTATACATTTTCCCACTAAATGATGAAGATGATTTTGGAAAAGCATTTAACCACTTTCTCAATTATTAAATAGCCAAAAACAGATGGGAACATTTGCGTATATTATCTCAGTGGATCCAAAACATGTTAAAAAAACAATGATTATTTTACCTTAACCCCTCCATGGAAGATATCTGCAAGATGGAAGATATGAATGATGGGGTTCTGAAAACTGGGACCCCTAACAATCACAATAATAAATTACTTGAATAGAATGTATGAATTCATGGTTGACAAGAACTCTTTTCACTTTTACTGGGCAGCTGGACATGGCTGTACTAGAAGTTCCTTGGACTGTAACGGAGCAACCAACATATTAAAATAGAGCTGTTTCAGTTAAATGTGGCATCTGTTCTCATGTTAAGAGATACATGAAATATTTTTTCCTTGGTGAGAAAATCCCTTTAACAGTACCCTTGAAGTGGCAAAAACAAGGACACATATGGTCTAGACATATGGGGCACATTTACTGAGGGCTCTGCGCCAGTTTTCTGTTGGACTTTGCATATTGTTTGTAGTTCAAAATGCTCGCACAGGTATGTAAGAAGTGTCCACGCCACATTTATGTCACATGCAACCCTTTTGTGGTGCAGCTGTTCTAGTCTTCATGCACCACATATTTCTGCACTGAAGCGGGCGTTCCGTTGGTTGGACCGTGCACCAGATTTAACATGCAAAGTTTGACAGAAATGCGTTACACGTCCTATGTGAAAGGGGCACCAAAAACAGTTGACACTTTTATAGAAGCTTTATAAAGTTTTTTCTTTGATTGCTGGGCATAAAATATAACATTCTGTCATTTGGTGATTTATAGTAATATTTGTCAATATTCATTGCAGAAGCATGCACCTTTAAATAATTAATCAATAAACGCTTAATAAAACCATGTCTCTCTGTCTAATGGGAAGGTTTATTCATGATCAATAATTGCAATAAAATGCTTCTTACATATTTCCCCTTAAATCTTTACTTATATTGATTGTTAAAATCAGGGTTTCTTCTGAGATCAAAATAATGTGTACACACCCTCAGTTTATTAAGAAAATGCTGTGCATTTTTTAAACCAAAACAGTTATCATATACAGGCAGTCTTCGGGTTAGGTACAAAGTTCTGTAGGTTTGTTCTTAAGTTGAATTTGTATGTAAGTCAGAAGTGTATATTTTATAATTGTAAACCCAGCCGACTATTTTTTGGTCTCTGTGACAATTGTATTTTAAAAATGTTGGGTTGTCATAAGAACCAGGATTAAAAATAAACCTTAATTACAGACATATTTGATAACCGTTACAGCTGATCATTGTAGCCTGGGGCTAAGTAAATTACCAACATCCAGAGGGCCGTTTGTAACTAGGGGTTGTCTGTAAGTCAGGTGTTCTTAAGTAGGGGACCACCTTTACTGAATAGTAATATAAAATATATTCTCATGTACACTCATGTGGGCAAATGCTACAATGCAAATATAATATACTTCCAAAGCAATACAAATCATAATAATAAAGTTGAATGTATAAGTTATATATTTATTTTAGTCCAATATTATTTTTTATGTATAATTATTACTTTCCTCCTTCCTATTCCTTGGTTCTTAATTTTTGTTTTTCTCTACAATTTTAATTTATCTTAAAGTCCTTTTTGTTTGTTTGTTCCTTATTAAATTAAAAAGTTCTAATACATCCAACATGATTTTATTTAAAACATTAGACAAACACAAATAATTAACTTTCCGTCTCGTTTTTTCACAGGTACATCAGTCACCAGGGTAACAGCAACAGATGCAGATGACCCAGTGTATGGAAACAGTGCAAAATTGGTTTACAGCATATTGGAAGGGCAACCTTATTTTTCTGTTGAACCTCATACAGGTATTTCTGCAATATAAAGTAATTATTGAAAAAGAGAATATATAATATGTTACAATGAATATATAATATGCTGTTACTTTGGACATTTAGAGTTATCCATATGGTCAGATGGAATTTTATGTTTTATCTAATATATGATATATTTAATTCTAAAAACTATTACAGTAGCAATTCTTTTCATAAACTCATCCCAAAAGATGATGAGAGAATTTATTACACTTGAATGCAAAAATACTTCTTCACATATGAATAGGCAGATCTGTAGATGCGTTTTCCTTTAGAGGTCCCCCCCACTTCCGCAGACAACTGGGACCCACCCTTGTAGTTGTTGTTGTTTTGATACACACCCTATAACACATATTTACACTTTAACTATATGTAATCAGTACCTCCAAAACAAGTATACC
This sequence comes from Engystomops pustulosus, assembly GCA_019512145.1. NCBI lineage: Eukaryota > Metazoa > Chordata > Amphibia > Anura > Leptodactylidae > Engystomops > Engystomops pustulosus. Next base: position 98,008,964 of record CM033647.1, read on the forward strand.
ACATCTGCTACTATGCTATAGCAGAGAGAAGGAATTTTTTGAGTAGCTTATTTTAGAAACTGTCAATTATAAAAATAGTGGCAAAGTCAAGACCGGGAAGAAGTATGATCCATGTGTTTTTCATAAAAACAGCCCCTACCAACTTACATGCAGAATTGATGTTTATAAAAGGGTTTCCAGTTATAAGGAAAATGTTTTGAATGAGGGAACCAAGAAAACTTTTAATTTAGTTTTCCCTTTCCCCTGCTCCAGCTGGATAGATTTTCAATTTCAGTTTACCCCACTAGAAAAACCTTTTTGATAAAAGTTTCATTTAAAACAATGAAATTTAGAAGAAATAATAAAAATACTATGGATCTGTGGATACACTGAATTGTGTTAGGATCCACAGTGGTACTGGGCTGTATAGCATGTTTACTTGCGGCTGTATTGACAACATGGATTTAGTTTTGTTTGTTCCCATACATATGAAGAAGTAAATATGGACTATTTTCTGATCTAATCAAGCAGATAAACACTTAGGCATGAGGAAACTATTTTAATGGTAATTAACATTCTGGGTAGTAGACAGACACAATCAGAGAATTAGAAGTAGCAGACAATTATTGAAAGGTCAATGATCTTAAGCTGGATACTGTAATACATGGCTACACAATTCCTTGCATTGCTTGTTAAAATCTAATAAATGCTTTGTCTAATAGAGCAAACTAGATAAGCATTCAACGACATGAAGTGGATGGAATGTGCAGCACTGAAAGTATTTACTAAGAATCTGAGCAAACACCATTGTAAATGTCAAATGTCAACCAACTACTACAAAAATAGAAATATCAACTTGTCCTCTTCTGCAGACTATTCTACCCTAAAATGCTATAATAACAAAGATAGGAATCAATCATAATGGGAAAGGAAACATTGTATGAGGAGTATATTGACTTGTTCTAAACTTGCCTGCCTCGTGGTTCCTCACAGGGAAGGAACAAAATGTATGGCAAAGTCTTTTGAAATTCCAGTTATATCCACTTATTTTAAAGGAAAGCTACCATCAAAATCAAGCATGACAACCCAGGAACACTTACTCAAAGATTCAGGCACTTTGACTGTGGTAATCTTCTTATATTTGTTATCCATGGCCTCCCGCAAGGTTTTTTTTATGCAGCTAAACATTGAACTAGTGAAAAATAAACTTTGTGACATGAAAAACTTTTGTGACCTGGAGAAGTAAAAATGCAACACATTAGGGCACATTTATTAAGAGTAGTGCAAATTGCACTAAATGCAGTGTGCCTGTGTATAGTGCAGGGTGTACCCGTTTTTCATGAATCTGGTGCTCCCTACACTGCCCCGACAGCGTTCACCAGGTTTTTTTGGTGCACCTTTAGCATAGGACGTGCAACAGAATTCTGTCAGACTGTGCATGATAAATCCGGCACGCGGTTTGAATAGGCACTTGAGCTCCTCCTAATTTGTCTTGCATGATGCCTAGTTTGACTGAAACCACCCACTGTGTTGGAAACATTTGCAGGTGTTAACTCTGTAAATGCCACTGGCACAGTCACCAGTTAAAAAGCACAAGCCTTGCACCAGTACTTAACTGCTGATATCGTACCACCATTTTGGGGTGGATCATCACTCCCCCATGATGTCATCAATACCAAAATAGCAGCTCACAGTGCAGCTGGCATGTTACTGCTGTCGCCCACATGGCTGCAGAAAATTTAAATGTTGATGGTTGGGATCCAGGTTCTATAACCAAACCCTGACCAGAATAGCTCTTCATAAATTGGGTTTGGCCCAAATTTGAACGGGTCAGCTCATTACTAATTCTGAGCTTAAACTTAGCTTCATCTGCATGACAAGAAGAAGTCGAGCTAGTTGGGACAAATGTATAAATAGCAAATGTATAAATGTAGTACAGATGTGTCACACCATAATTTAACTTAAATTTAGTCAAGGATTGCAATTTAATTGGAAGACTGCATATTGCAAACAAAGGATACTCATGTGACACAATATTGCTAAATCATGCCACTTTAAAACACTTTTATATACATATGTATAACACTTGTTGAGTATTAGTCTGATAGGCCAGGGAAGGGGATTCCAGTGAATTGCTGCACCCCGGGAGAATTCCCAGAGATGTGCAAGAGAAATTCGAATTAAGGTGGAGATTAATCTAAGATTACTGGCAGATTGAAGAGCATGGGTTGGGCGGTAGACTGAGATGAGAGAGGAGAGGTAGGGAGGTGCAGTATAATGCAGAGCTTTGTGGTTGATGATGACTATTTTAAACTGTATTTGGAAGGAGACAGGTACCAGTGCAGTGACCGGCACAAACTGGAGGCATCCATATAGCGTTTGGTCTGAAAGACAAGCCTGGCTGAGGAGATAGTTTTGTGAGTGGAAGACAGATAAGTAGGAAGTTACAGTAGTCATTTTATGGGTTTCAATTGTAAGAAATGTGTATTCTAGAAATGTTTCCAAGATGCATGGGGCAATCAAGTGATTGAATATATGGTGCAAAGGAGAGGTTGGAGTCCAGCAACACCCCAAGAAAGAAGACTTGCTGCCTCCTTGAGATTATTGTGATCGCACAGACAGAGATGGAGAGGTCAGAATTGATCTGGTTAGTAGATGTGGGAAAGAAAAGAAGTAAAATCTAAAAAAGATTAAGTTTCATGAAGAGAGGACAGCAGGGAGACACACACTGGTATTTCCAAGTAAGGCAAGGGAGATGTAATATGCAGATGTATATGTTGGGTACCATCACCATAGAGATGATACTGGAAACCAAATCTGATGATGGTTTGTCCAATGGGGGCAGTATATACAGAACTGAGGAAATAACCTATTACTGAGCCCTGAGGAACCCCAACAGTTAGAGGAAGAGGAGATGAGAGAGATCTGTAAAAGGAGACACAAAGAGCGGTTAGAGAGATATGTAGAAAACCATAAGAGTACAGTGTCCTTTAGTCCAATAGAGTGAAGCGTCCTGTGGAGGAACTTGTGGTCCAAAGTATCATGAGCTGTCAAGAGATCCAGAAGAATGAGGTGGGAATAGTCACTTTTGGATTAACCAAAAGAAGATCATTAAGACTTTAGGAAGACCAGTTTCCCTGGAATGTATAAAAAAAACAGATTGTAGGAGATTGAGGAGGGAGTTAGCAGAGAGATAACGGGTTAGTTGATTTGAGACTACTTGAAGACATGTAGCAACTTCTAAACAAATAGATTTTGCAACACAGTATTAACATAGTGTGCCACATTGTTCTATGCTATTTTCACAGCATTGCCTTTCTAATATAAAGCAGGGTAACTGCATTACATAAAAACTGTATAGAATCTAATGTCTTACTTTAATGGGGCTCTTCACTTTTAACACATTAAAAAATCTATTTTATGAGTTACAAATCAGTGAGGGTCTGAAACTGGAGCCTTAACAATCACCAGTTTTTGACAGAAAAAGAACAGGGTCAGAAGTCCAAATCTGGCGGACACCAGAAACCAGACTTCTATAAGTGCATCCAAAAATGTATGTATGTAAGTGAGATTGTTTGTGTACATACCTACTGTTTGTGTTGTGTATCAATTTTGTTTGTTTTGATACTGTAAATAAAAGACACCTGTCATTAGGTAACTGTCTCTAGTCCTGTCAGCACTATTCCAGCCTTTATATAGTTAATTCATGAATTACTTATTCTAAAATCACATTTTCTTTATTATGTAAATGAGTCTAGGCACATGGAGAGAGAAAGTGATTACACCCCTGTTACCCCTTCCTCTACGCCCCCTGCTTATGTCTGTGTGCAATGTATAGTAAAGCATTACTAGAATTTGTGTGAGAGATAGACATCAACTACACAAGTAGTATATAGGAGTAACAGCATGTCAGGCTGTTACAACTGCTACAGGATGCAGCCATATGTGTAGAAGTATCTCATACACAGAAGCTGCAGGGGCTGTGGCCGGCAGAACCAGTAAGCACATAGAGGATCCATCATTATACAGGCTGTCAGTCATGTGTTTAGGAGTATCTCATACAAATACAGGCTGGATGGGACAGCAGTGCCAGGACTATCACATAATTACACAGGCTGTCAGTCATCTGTGTAGGAGTATCTCATACACACAGGCTGCAAGGGGTGCCAGAACCAGGAATCACATAGAGGAGCCAATACCAGAAGTGTCACATCATTATACAGGCTGTCAGTCAAGCACTGGGGGGTGAGGCTGTGCCTCACATTAATGAATAAACTGGACAGCTGAAAATATGACTCATCGGACCCATCTCAGGTCATTTGCATACAAGATTGTTGAGGTTTACAGGCATGAAGAGGTACAATGTAGGGATAGGGGCAATGCTCTCTGATGGTAGTTTATGAAAATATATTTAGTTTTGGGTGGTTAATTTGCCTGACAAGTTGTCTTTAAAGCTGGACACATTTGTATTTGCTACACTCAATATTTCTGGCTACCCTTTTTTTAAATATATTGTGCCACCATCCTCATATTTTTCTACATTTCCTAAATCTTCTATGATAATACTTCCTGAAACACAAGCAAATCCTTTACTCTTCTAGATTCATTGACTTTTTAAATAGAGTCTAAGCAGATTGTTACCAATAATGATTATTACATTTCTCAGACAGTTGCTCCATCATGCGCTCCACAATTCCTTCAGGCTTAGTCACCTCTTCAATTAAGGTACAAGAACTGTTATATAGCACTTGAAATGTGTATAAATCTGATTCAAGTCAACCTGAAAATTAATAGTCAAGAAATTCAAGGAGAGAAATATATAGTTGTGAGTGTGTTGGGAGCATGAGTTATTTCTCTATACCCGTGTTTTCTTACATTGACAAATGACTTATATAATGAGACAAAACATCTGCATTCGGCATGATTGGAATAAGTCCCCCTTGCTTTATCTCCTTGCAATTTCAAAAAAATATAGATTTTTTTTCTTCTATTTTTTTTCTCTCGCAGTCAGGCATTTGAGTGAACAAAAAAGATACCATTACTGCAGTGTAAGATATGTTATCTTGTGGTATTACTTGTTCTACTTTCCAAGATGCAGTCTTACTCAGATGACATCTGAACTATGATTGCCGATCTCTTTTAGTAATATTTGAAAGAATTTAAGATTATGATATGCTTGCAACAGTCTTGCTCGAGGGCTCACTTTACTTAATATTTAGGTGAAATAGATTTAACCATAGTAATGAATAATGTGTCCTAGTATTCCATTGGCAGTAACTTGTAGAAATATTTCACTTCAGCGCTGCTCTGTTATCTTTCTGCTCAGTAAGATGTATCTTTCCGGCAACTAATGAATGAGAGTTGGTGTAAATAATATAGATAGGAGAGAAAACTTGATAGGTAGATAGATAGAATATGGATAGATAGATAGATAGATAGATAGATAGATAGATAGATAGATAGAAAAGGTAATGGTAATATATAATGGTAAAATATAACCACAGCGGGTGCACACCATGGACTTGATCAATCCACCATTACTGTAAAGATGGCCATAAGTAACAAATCAGCGCAGAAATCAAGGGTACTTTATTAACTCAGAGTGGCAAAAGGCAACTTTTCAGTTCCTATCCAGGGACTTTTGTCACACTGCACTCTACGTACATAAAGTACACTTACATTTTCACCCTGATTTGTTGGTATGGTGCCTATTTTTGACGATAGATGTGAATATTCCTATAAAATTTAAAAAATGTATCCAAATAAATAAATATAATTAAAATCAAATATGTAATGATTAACAGTTGAGTTTAAACAGCCCATAAAATGATTATTAATGACCTTTCTCTGTTCAGACACTTATAGGGACCTTTGACATTTGCTTATCGTAATATACTTATCGGGTGTCTTTAATCCCACTGATGAAAGTGACACTATTAACATTTCCAGCTGCCTACTTTGTGAAGGGTTTGCTAGGACGCTAACAAGAACAGTATTACATAGTTCTAGATATTATCAGTTATTTTCCATTTCAATAATATATTGTGAACAGAGAGTATGCAGTGTTATCATTGTTAGGCATCAGTACCACATATTCAGATAAAATGTAATATGACATATTCTTCAGGATCTGTATTGAAAAGCCTGGTAATTGTTAAAGGTTTTGGGGTTCTAATCTTCTCAGTTTTTCTCCATTCTCCTATTACTGAATCATTGCCCTCATACCCTATGCCACAGGCCAAGATGGAACCAAACTGGTAGGATTCCATTACTGCTGTAGCACTTGCCATAGAAATAGCTCCCTGGAGCTATTTATCGGTTTCCCCTGCCAACAAAGTTTCAGGGACTTTCCAATAAGCCCAGATATTGACTTTAAAAATTAGCCTAAAAAATGGTCTGTCCTAAACCCCAACCACAAAACCAAGTACAGCTATTCAGAAAAAATCTAGCTTAAAGGTCTTCAAAATATAGGGGCTTCTTTATCTATATATATGTAGGTTTAACACTTACATTGAGGCTTCCAAGAGAATGCCCATACAAACAGAATATTTATTATGAGAATCTGAAGATAGTAAAAAAAAATGACCTCAGCTTCTACTAATTGTATGTACTTTACTGCCAAAAACAATAACGAAAACATTTCTGTTTGGTCTGTCTGATCATCTCATAACAGTTCAAAAGACAATGGGGGTCATTTTTTATTTAGTCACAATATTTGTGCATGTCTTTTTGGTTATTCTGGGTTTTGGATTTGTTTGTTTTATCTTAGAGGGTGATTGTAATGATGGCTCGGGGATACAGGGACAACAAACCAGACAGTGAGCCCTAAGTCTGAGCCCCCCAATGCTGTCACCTGCCTACTTGCCTCCGGTATCCTATTGATACGGGACAACCACGAAGACGATCCCTTCCTAGGCCACAGTGCAGACAAAGAACACGACAAACAAATCAGAAAGCGAGAGCCGAGGTAAGTAACGAAAGCCAAAGTCAGAATGCCAGAGAAGTCAATATAAGAACAAAACGCTGAAAGGACTGGGGAGCTGAAAATACGAATATTACCAGCGCTGGGAAACCTGTGCTGGGAGGTAATATAGGTGACTGGGGAACCTCCCCTCAAGGTGACTGGAGGAGGGATCTGTCATTCACAGCAGGCTAACTGTTGCTAGACTGCAGGGAAGCGGGTGTGGTGCAACAATCAACCCTGCAGCAATCTCAGTCTCAGTTCACACACAGGAACACTGAACAACCTCAACGCCTTCTAAGCCGCATACCGCGGACAGAAGACGATACAGGCAAAGACGTAACAGTGATATAGCAGACATTTGAGTGTGTGTTTTTTTTTGCGAAAAAAGTTGCAAATTCTTATTCTCTACTAAATTGTTGATCTGGACTAGCATTCTTTTGTGAATTATTAACCACGATTTGTGCCAAAATTGTGCCATTTTACAGTGATATGTGACATATTTTGGAGCAACACTGAAGAATTCTTGTGCATCTAACTACTAGGCAATAGGAAAATTCACAAATTTTGGCACAAATATACAAATTTGTAAAAAAAAAAATAACAAATATAAGAAAGAGTAAAAAAAAGTGTAAATCCTTAGTTAAATGAACCCCAATTAAGTAAATGAGATATAAGTTTCTGTATAGTACCTCTGTAAAATGTAAAGAATAGGATTCGTAATAATAATAATAATATTTCAGAGATTATACTGAAAACAGCCCTGCTCCCTGACAAAAATGTTGGAAATAGGGCTTTTAAGTGCCTGGTCTACTAGAAGACTGGGCAAGGCATATTAAAGGACATCTACCATCAGGATGAAGGATTGTAAACCAAGCCCACTGACATACTGATGTGTGTCCCCTCTGTCAGGATCCACTTTTACACTGTTCTTTAAGCTTTTAATGCTCTTGCCTTTACAAAAAAGGCTTTAAAATTATGCAACTGAGCATGTGGGACTCTTGGTTCAATTAATACCTATATAGTTTTGAAACCCCTCAGGCTCATTGGCATACTTTTTAAAGCCTTTGAAAAAAAACAAAAAAAACAAGGGCATTAGAAGATAAAAAGAAGAGTGGACCCTACCAGAGTTGTCAAACCAACATGTAAGTGTGCTTGGTTTATAATCCCTGATCCTGGTGGCAGGTGTCCTTTAAAATTCCCAGTATGTCCACTTAAATGGCACCCAAAATGATAATCTATTACATTCCTTTGCTGAAAAACCAAAAAAAGTTTTGTGGGTTAGCTGATTATATAAGTAACTTTTTGATATTATTTTCATACATTTCTAAAATCCAAAATGGTTCTCCAGAAATGGATCTCTTTTTATATTAAGATCTATCGTCAGTGTTGCTACTTCTTCCGGTGCACATTAATTGGGAGCAGTGGAACATAACATCTACATACTGCAAATCTACTATATGCTTGTGCATCCATTGACATTACCAAAGCTTTGGAAATGCTAGTGATGGAAATTTGCTTCCATCGCATAATTTGTGTAACCCATAAATGGTTAGTGGCAAGAAGACTCAGTTAGATGCATAAAAAAGATGCACCCTTCCCTCCCCTATATCACCTTGTCTTCATAAGTATTTTGGTCAACAATGAAACCAAAGCCATGAGTTTAAGTTTAAGGTACATATTTGTATACATTATGAACAGTAAAGTTTTTGGCAGTCCTGTAGATATATTAAACTGCCCTTTGTAAATGGTACGTGCCTGTAATGTCAATAGAAGATTATATATAAATCAGACACTGTAAGTCATACAAGTGCTCTTTACATCTATATAAAACATGTATATTTCCTGTATACATTACAGAGTTGTCATCTGAAAAATAGTTTTGCAATACAAAGTGGCAAATTATCTCAGTATGGTGCCATGCGGCATGTCAAGATAGGAACATTGCAAGTCTATGTTTATCAACACATTTATAACAATGTGTCTAGGTGTCATATTAATGGCTTTTTGTATAGTAGGGGAAATGTAGTCTATATATTATACCTAATCCAATCATCACTTTATGGATAAATATGATTTACCTTAAATCATAAATACAAATTCTGCCCTTATCAAGGATGGTTGATAAATGAGCATGAGCAACATCCAGAGCAAATCAAGAGAAATCGATCCCTTCCTGCATAATGAAGTATTTAATGTCAACATCCTATGTAACTTTACACAGATTAGGAATAAAAGGTCATAAATAATCAAATTTACCTTCTTCATTCCAATATTTCATGTTCACTAACATATATATTAATTTTGTTTGCATTCCTTGAGCATAATTTTATTTAATGAGAAGAGAATGTCTGATCTAATTTCTGAACTGTTGTGTGTTGCCCACCCTCAAACAGTACATGCTGACAGGAAGTAGCCATTAAAGATTTTTTTACCTGCAATGCGCTGTAATTGTGCACAAAACAACCTTGCAATTAATGGAAAAAGTCAAGATATGAATGGCTGCAACTGTTGATTCATCTGGTTAAGCTTCACATTGAGCTGGATTTTTATCTAGGATGTTGTGATTCTATCAGTGTTAGTGTAACAGTACTGACCAGCTCAAGATTAGTGTTTGGAAGCAGTGCACATTGCCATACAATTTACTTACAGTAAAGGCCCACTAATAACATATTTACCAAATATTCTCACCATAAAAAGGAGATAACTGATAACTCATAAAAATTCTAGTGTAATTTTTTGCCAAACAACTGAAATCTCAAGTGTTTTGCATTTTCAAATGCAGGACATATTGGAAAAGCTTATTGTTGCAATAAAAGTGGACGAAGGCTCAATTGGGATATTATGTAACAAATATGGCTTAATTTCTGCTGTAAAGCTCAGTGAATTAATAAAAGGTGCAAACTTAGACTTAACTAAGGTCATGCGAACAATGTCAAATTCGCTATTCAGCAAGTTGCAATTTAAAAAATCTACTTCCATGCACTGTCTATCTTTAAAAAATTTCAGCAGACAAAGTCAATGCCAATGTTCTGTGGCAAGAGTAGGTGGCCAAACCTCCTGATGAGGATTACGTTTTTTCTGAATGATTCCTGTCTCTGTAACTGTTGAACCCCTTTATGCAAACTGTTGTTCTGGTATCGATCGTAGTAGTTAACCTAACCACTGTGGAATCTGAGCTTTTCAGGACTGGTTTTTAGTGCTGTCTACTGTATTACAGACTGCTATGATAATAGTAAAAGAAATAGTGGATAAAAGCCAACCTAAAACTCTTAAACTTGGTTGGCAGACAGCAGTGGGTAATGCATAGACCCCAAGACAAATGTTCTCTCTGCTGCACAAAATAAGTTTGCCTTATAAAATTAAAATAGTTTTAAAACTATAATATGAATCAGCTGAAGACTTTTGCATAGTTTTTGTAGTTGTCCTTAGCATAGCATTTAAAGAAAATCGAATAGGTCTACAAACTACAGTAGTACAGTAAATGTCTCTGTATTCTTTGACATGATTGGCAAACTCATCAATCTTTCCCAGAAAATTCGGCATTATACAATCCAGACTGAAGACTGTTCTTTTATGTTAATCCGATTTTCCATTTTGTGTTTAAGTCCAGAATATGATGAGTTACAGCTAGAATTGAATTCACCCTGATTATGTTCATGTTGTTTTCTTTTTTATTTAATTTATTATAAGTGTTCTTACAGTGCATTATGATTCCACAGCAAGGGCAAAAGTTACAAGTGGAGCCATTAAAATGTGTACAACTACATTTCAACAATGTTCACATGGCAAAACATAACCAAAGTTGATATGTGACCTTGCACTTTTCAGAAGAAATCAATGTTTGGCCTTTCAAATGTAAATGGAGAAATTATTCAGCAACAAGATGTTTATGTTATCACTTTGATTACATTTATTAGCAACAATAGAAGAAAAAAGAAGAAAAATAGACCAATTTGCTTTCAGGTTAAAGAGGAGGGAAATTTTGAAAGTTCATTGAGTAGGACAAAAGATTTGAGCCATTTTACTTCACTACCTGAAGCAGAATAAACTAGAAATACAATGCTAGTGATGCTATTTTACCCAGCATCTACATCTGTGACTATCTTAATAGAAAATAATGTCATTTAGAAACCTCTCTAAAAATAATACATTTATAAAATAACAGGAAAATGTATTAAGATTGTATTATCATATGTTTCTGAGCAAAGCTTTTCACACAACAAGAAATATCACATTTTCACTTTTCTTATCCATGTTTAACAAGCAATTAAGACTTCAATATTTCAAAGTGTGATTCGCAGTTTTCAACTATCCATGCTAAAATGCAGAAATTGTTAAAGGAAAGCACATGGGGCAATGCCCATGCTCTTAATAAGCAATGACACACATGAAAAATAGACTGCCGAACTATATCTTATTGAAAGACCTTTCGTCCTTACTATGTTTTCCAAGGAATTTGGGACCTCTATCTGGATTTCTACATCAAAATATTTTTTATTTACCCTTGAAAATGTATGTCAAAAATCAGGCTAAAGAGGCACATTGACAAGTATTCCAGATTTTGATAACCATTCAGTTCAGTATGCACAGTATCCCCAGAGATTGTACAATGTCTAATGGAGCACTTACTATATAGGTTGATATGATGCTTTCCAACATTACACCTATGACTGCTGTATACAACCAAACTCAATGCCATACCCATGACTGTATTAGCAGAGTATATGGTACTAAACTCTATGGTAAACCCATCATTACATTACCAAACTCAGTAGTAATCCCATGAATATAATATATTCATATGTATATATATATATATATATATATATATATATATATATATATATATATTATATTACCAAATACAATAATAAAACCATGACTAAATTATCAAACTCTATAGTGAAACCATGACTATGCAGGCAGTCCCTGATTTATGTAGAAGAAGTTCTATAAGTTTGTACCGGTATTGGTATATTTTGTAAGTGTAACTCCAGACAAGGAGTTTTCATCAATATAAAGATTAGATTTTCAGAGCTTTGGGATCTCAAGGGAACATAAACAATAAAGCTTCATTAGAGACACTTTACATATGTCTTATGTTGACCATTGCAGGCTGGGACCAAAGTTCGGTAAACTCAATAGTAAACTCAAGACTGTATTACCAAACCCAATAGTAAACCCATGACTGTATATCCAAACTCAATTGTAAACCCATCACTATATTACCAAACTCATTGATACAAACACACTATGAATCTTTGATGGCATAGGGAGAAAAGAGAACTGGACCACAAATCCACACACTATACAATGATCTATTGTCGCAAGGCTACATTTACAAAAGAACTCAAGGTTCTTAGTTACATTTTGATCAAAGAGCATAAGCCACTAACCACTTCATGGTGACCTTGTTGCAGTGGTCCCTACGCTATTGTGTGCAGCATCACATGACATCCACTGCCGCTGCAACACAGCACCACCAGGGACCAAGACTCAGTTTCTCCCCAGCACCCATACTGGCAGGCAAAGCCCCCATGGCTCTGGGCCCCAGGTCCCCAACAGCACCGCACCACAGAATCAGCAGATTCCATGCAACATCTCACTATGTGAACAGGACTAAAATGCTCACCATATGTAAACAGTTCTTGAATACTCACTGTTCCATGTGGTCTCAGGCCTGGCTGCGAGGAAGTAGGTGGCCACTATATGCAGTCTCCTGCTAATTTAAAAACACCTGGAATGAATCTTTACTTCTCTTACAATACTTGTATAATTTGTATAATATTTGTATAAAATTTAATGATATGAAACATTTTATTGTCTGGAAATCCACAAGATTATTACAGAAATGTCTTCTTTTCTTCCTCTTCCAGCAATCATTAAGACGGCTCTTTCCAACATGGACAGAGAAGCTAGAGAAGAATATCATGTAGTCATTCAAGCCAAGGACATGGGTGGACACATGGGTGGACTCTCTGGAACTACAACTGTTACAGTCACCCTAACCGATGTCAATGATAATCCTCCAAAGTTTGCAATGAGTAAGTGCAGATAAGATTATTCTCTTTCTGGTTTCCGTACAGTATATTGGTGATTTTTGTTTGCTAGTTTTAATGGCAAAACAAAATGAAATAAATACAGTTTCACGACTTTAGAAATAGTACTACCTTATTTAATTATGCCGACACTGTAAATCGGTTGGAACAGGCGCAAAATTAAAAAAAAAACCTTATTATATTATTCCCAGTTCTTATGTCATATATTTCATCACTTTTTTAATTAGTTATTATGAGCTAAAACCAGTAGGATTACAACACACAGAGCTGTCTTAAACCTTTCCATTGTACATATCTATGTAGTTTCTACACCTGGTTAACCTCACAATAACTGCTGAAATTTTTTTTTATTGAACTGTCCTTATACATTTATCCTTACCTTTCATGTGACAAAGTTTTATTTTTATCAAATTTTGGTAAAGTACAATCAATGTCCATAGTATCCAGCATTTTTTTTGTCACTAGGCAAGGGCTTTTACTACTAGTTTACATTTAGGTGCTGTATATGCCAAGAAGCAGGTTCTCCAAAACATTCAATCCCCAATTTTTTTTTTTTTTAGCAAAAGCATAAATTTTACTTTTTCATCATTATTACTTCCTCCAAACTTACCGTACATTAAAACTCTCTAAAATGCACACAACTTAGCCATCCAATCTTATAGACGAGCAAAAGGAGAATTTCTTAGTGGGATTTTTACTTTGATATTTTCACATCAGTTCCATTATAAATATGCATTATCTTGGGAGACAAAGGATGCAGTCATTTTAAATATTACTTTGGGGTAAGATAAATGCTGCAGGGTCTGTGCAAACAGTCCTTTGTATAACAAATATTAACATTTTCAAGATGGAAAGCATTTCCATATCTGAAGTGTTCAGGCCCTTTACCATGTAATTCAAAGAGGCTGTTTTTATATTGAATGACAAAAACACTGGATATCAAAAATTGCTTTCAACCGATCAGTTCAAGGTGAATTTGCTATGTCTCAGCTCATGTTAGGAGACTAACAATCTGCTGAATGAAATTTTTGGGTTATACTAACCTAAAATGCATATATAGTCACAATGTTACCACAAATCAATTTTGCATTAGGTTAAAGGGGTATTCCCATTTCAACAAATTAATGTTATTGTTTGTATTATAAAAAGCTGTACAATTTTCCAATATACTTTCTGTATCAGTTCCTAATGGATTTCTAGATCTCTGCTTGCTGTCTCTCTATAGAAAGCCCTGATGAATCTTATCCATTCTGTAATCTGTAATGTACCACATTCAGTTTGAATAATCTTCCATACATATACATTTTTTCAATTGCAGGTTTTTTAAAACATGTACCTGTAAATATAAATGTAACCATGTTGTACCTTAGAAACAAGATAGTTGTCGTTACATATGACCACTGCTGCACTTAGGAGGTGGAGGCCATGCATGCCCTATGGAGGTGCGACCACCTGGATTCTGCGTTCATTACCACAGGACAGCTGTGGGCCATGTAGTAACATGTTGTACAATCCATCCAGAAGCTGTGGTCGTATCCAAGAACAGTGTTTCTCTTTTTGCAAGGGACAACGTAACTACATAAGTACATATTTTTTAATAACATCCAGTTGTAGAAATGTATGTATATGTCAGATGAATTTAATTTAATGTGACATAAAGAAAAGTGACATAAAGAAAAGCTTTTATTCTAGGTACATGCACAACCTACTAAATTGATCTCTCCTTAATTTATGTCTAGAGGACCCTCAAATCAATTCACCTCAAACCTGAGTTTCTAAATTAAAGTTATGTATATAAACAGACCAATGGACCTTTTCTCTTTACTGAATTACTAGATTTATAGACACGCATGTGAAAGTTTGTCAACTGCAGAACCTAGGATAAGATGAACTCTCTCATAGGAGAGTCATCAATATGTGACACATTAAACCAGTTCAGTGTAGGACTGGACCAGTCTTCTGCTGCACCAGATTTATCACTGTGCCTGATGCTAGATCATAAACTTGGAGTAGTTTAAGACTGTTGAGTCATACTTTGCACATTGTAGTTTTCATTTACAGAATATTGGATTTTTTTGTGTCTTTTGTGTATGTGCTTTTTGATGTGAGGCCACACCAAGGTGACATTCTTTTTGGTACAAGTCAAAAAAGTGCTTAAAATTCACTAAAACCCCTTATAAATGTGACAGAAGACAGTTTTTCACTCCAGAATTTTGTCTCAGATAAATCTCCCACATAGTCCATAGTGATTCTTTTTTATCGTATGCTTTTCTCTTTTTGCTCTTAGGTTTGTAGCTTTATTTGGTGCATTTGCATATTTGCACCAAAACTAGCAAAGTTGGAAACACAAACATTTTTCACGTGCAAAAACCCAACATAAACAGATGACTGATATATCACCCTCGGAGATAAGTCCAAAACCCAGAAAAGCAAAAAAGACACATACAAATGTCCAGACTAGGGCACCCATTGAAGTCCTGATTTATGGTTTGCATGCCTAGCTTTCAAAACTATTTCAGTAATGAACAAAAAGTAAATGCATAGTACAAAGGTGGATATGAAACAAAAGCTATGTAATAAACTAATGATCTCTAGCTCAAACTCGATTCTTCCCATCAGGGCTCCAATCTATGTCTTGCTGGGCCAGGTTAAAATGGTTCTGTTTCCAGCATAGATTCTCTTCTATATTTTGTGCTTACTTTCAGTTTACAAAGAAAATAACGAGGATTGATTTTAGCAAGGAGAACATATATTCTATCCTTACTACATAAATCCTTTGCACAGTAATATTTCTTCTTGTGTTTTGCATTGGAATCTGTGCCCTACAGTGATAGCCTGAAAACAACAGGACACAGTGAAAATACATAACAGTCTGTGATATTCCACGGAGAAAATACAAATGCTACTTTAATAGTGATACATTTTTTTCCCATTGTTATCTGTGGAATCCTAGATAGCCAGGTACAGCAGGAAGTAACGACAATGACAATGATACGTAGGTATCAAGTTTAGAATTATAAACATGGCCTCAATACCTTTTCACAGATGCTGGTAGGGATTTCAATTTCTTACAGTACCAATTCAGTATATTTCATTTTACCCACCAAAAAATCTCCATTGTCTACAGTACACTTCACAACAACATATAGAAAAATGATTATTTGGACAAGTTACACAGGGTCCAATAAATTGTCTAAAAACCTTGATGGCACAAGACATTTTAAACATAGGGGGCGATTTATCTTTTTTTTCGTTTTGGCTTTTGTTCTGACTATAATTTGTATTACGTGTTTTTCGTGGTGTTAATTAGGGCTTGTTCTTGTTGGGCTGGTTTGTTTGATGTGTTGCCTGCAATATTTTTTTTATAAAAGTCAGAATTTTGTGTCCTGTTTCTTTCAGTGGCTTTTGCAAAAATTTATAACTAAAATCTGATTAAAATCTGACATTACTATGCAAAAACTCTACAGTAATTGATTCTGATATACAGTACTGTGCACCAAGGAAAGCGATGATAGTTTATTTCTCTCAATTAACAAAAGTGAATGAAGAAAAAAGAAATCTAAATAAAATTAATATTTAGTGTGAGCACCAGGGATGAGCGGACCCAGATGTTCTGGTTTTCCATTCCTTCTCATCCATGGCATTAACACCCACTATTGGTGCAGACACGGATTGAAGGTGTTAACCCTTTAAATGCCAGTGATCTGTCCAGGCACCAATTGCAGGTGTTTAATAGTGATCAAGGTATGGCCGAATTTGACTAACCAAACCTGAATGAGTCCGCTAATCACTAGCGAGCCGCCTTCGCTTTCAAAACAGAAGCAAGGAACTTTAGCAGGATGATTGTTCTGAACATCTTGGAAAGCTATACACAGGTCTCCAAAGGATGTAGTTTTCCTCTAATATCTATTAGAATTATGGCTATGTATGTTAATTATATGAGAGCTCTGTGCAGGCAAAATCATCCCTACCTGTACATCATATTCTTGTTGCCAAGGTCTGATTTTTGGCATTCAAGGCATAAACATTTCAACATTTCTAGTGCACATGCAATTTTTGTTTCTATTTCCCTCTTTCAGCCCTTATGCATCACTTTCTAAAAAATAGTGGGTTTGGTAGGGCAGAGAACAAGGCCAGCCAGAATGGAGGCACCCTTGCAGGTTAGTCTCCATAGACCTGGCATAGATTTTAATTAATGCAGTGTTGGAATTACTAGGCAGTTCTGACTTCTTAGGAATTCAGCCATCTCTTAGTCATTGTGACCTGTTACACACCAGGTTTTCTTATAATTATGTCTGGCACACAACATGACAATCTTAACACATTAGCACTGTTTACTGTATGTTAAGGGCCTTTGTAGTGCTGCAGAATAGCATTTTAAAACTTCTAGCAGTTTAGACAGTCTTTTTTTAAAACAGTCTAGCAGTTTTTCAAAACAGCCATTTTTTCCACACCTGCCTATTGCACCATACTGTGTGTGGTAGCAGGTACTGTTTAATACATTGTATGCATCTCCATAAGGAGAAGGTAACTGCAGAACTGCTATACACAGCTAGGGAGTTCAGTAAGTTCTTAAGAGTGCCAGGAGCAACTGTCCTAAAGTTCAATGAGGGAAAGCATCAAACTGCTACTTCAGCGCAGGACCACATTTACTAATACAAGCCTATCCAACTTATATGCGAGAGTTATAGGTTAACCATGGTCCAATCATGATGCAATAGGGTTCCCAAGTTTCTTCCTACAAATGCTAAACAGATGTTTTTATTTGGAAACAAATCACATAGTTTCACCATATAGATGAAAGGGAGTTGTACCCCTTCTCTAAAAAATGGAGAAACTGACAATTTTTGGCCATGTACCTCCATAGGCCATAGTGCTGTTTACAAAAACAATGAATTGAATGTGGTGTTTTCCCTCAATGTATAAATCCTATCTCAAAGAATGAAGATATATTAAAGGAAAAATGCAATATATTCCATTAAATGAAATTGATCAGGGACACACAACTGGGATTGCTCACACCCCTCCAAACATCTCTCTGATTACATACAATACATCGGAATTCATCAGCTTGTTGATTCTGTGCTGGACAGCAATGTGAATTCATGATTAAATTGTGAGTCTACGCTCCCCTCTTGGGCTTAAAGAATCAAAAAAGATGAACTTGTTCTATTCTTACAATCTCTCCAGAAAACCACTTTATAGCCATTTAAGAAGAAAATGTAGTGTTTACCTAAAAACGCACTGAACATTCCTATTAAGTAGCTGGGATCCACTGGGGCTATTTTAATCCATTAGTTTGCAAGATACATTACACTGATATTTCTATGGAGTGAATTGAGCACTATCTCCAGAAACTGTATAAACTCCTTCTATGATTTCAAATAAGATTATCCCAAAAGAGAATAAACAAAATGTATACAAAGAAAGAAGCGGTGAAGTGTAAATTAGGCTCAGAGCTCTACATGATGTCATTTCGGTCATAGAATGAAACATAAGAATTCTAATAAACTGTCTACTAAAAAAAATAAATAATCATAAAAATCCCAAAACATAAAACAAGTAAAATGAATATAATTTATATTGAAAAAGAATACACATTTTTGTCAAAGTTTTTACTTTTTAAGATTATCTATATGTAAATGTGCATTACAATCAAGTCTTATGAATAACAATTTAACTTCCTGGTGCAAGTTTCTTTTTTTTTACATTTTAGATTGCACATTATTATAATAAACAATTGTAAGAGAATTAAATATGGAACTGTTGTCCAATAATAATATAATTATTAATTTACAATGAACAAATTTAATCTACCATAGTACTAATAATATTTGTAATTAATCATATAAACAGAAGAAATAATAACAAATCTATTATGTAATTAATTTTTCACACAATTTTTTCACAATTGTTATGTTTAATTACTGAATATTTTTAATAGTTTTTCAATGTATTTTGTTACCATTATTATTGTTTTTATTATTGAGAAGAAGAGAAGAAGGAATAATTACCATGGTTACACAAGTGTGTGGCCGCACATTGGTAATATGGATGCTGCATGGCTAGGGTTTCAACCCCTATAGATGCATGAAGAAAAGAAAGCCCAAGCACTTTTGAGAAGGTCAAAAATGTGAATTTTAACTCCTCAATGACCGCATTCTCATTTTTCACTCCCCACCTTCAATTATGTATAACTTTTTTATCCATCCATGTAAAGAGCTGTATAAGGTCTTGTTTTCTGCATATCAAATTGCAATGCATAGTGGGAAAAAAATTCTGATTGCAGTAAAAATGAGGAAAAAAACAATTTGAACCATTTGGCTATGGGCGTTGATTTTAAGGCTTTCATTGTGTGCCCCAAATGACATGTCTCTTTTATTTGTTTGGTCCGTGCAATCACAGGGATACCAAATTTATATAGGTTTTATAATGTTTACATACATTTACAAAAAATTAAAACTCTTCTACAAAAAAAATCTTCTGGTGCTAATAACTTTTTCATACTTCAGTGTACAGAGCTGTGGGCGGTGTTATGTTTTGCAACTTTTGTAATAGATAACCTAAATGTCATCATCATTTGTTGCCATGACAGCCTCACGTTACAGAATGACCGAGGCTGTAATGGCAACAAACGATGATGACTTCACAAGGAGTGATGATCCAAGCCTATGCTGATCAAAGGGTGCACGTGAGCTCTTCATACCCCACCCCACCCCCAATAGGACATTCAGGAACATCCAAATACAGTAAAGGGTTAATGAAACACAGTAAAAATTTCCATATTTGGACAAACTCTGGAACAAAAGTAGGCAAACATTGTAAATAAACATTGAATATAAGTAGACATAATTACATATAAATTAATGATGCAGTTCATTTGTATTTATGACTACTTATTTTCAGTTTTTATTGTCTACTTCTCATTAAAATTTTTGTACTATTAAAAATCAAATATTTTTACTTTCTATGTGAGTGCTTGGGCTTTCTTTCTTGATGCTATGATTATTGTGTTAAGTCAACTAAATTGCATGATTACTCTATACCTTAATAATTGTTGGTGATTGAGGTCAGAGAAAGACTGATTGGGTTGGCTGTTGGTAATCCACAGCAAAATCATATGTAGTTAAACATGCAATGGCAACTTAGTTTCACTATATATTGAACCTGTAGCAATTGAATATTGTTGTGGTAATGGGTATTCGCATATCTTTAAGCAATGTAATGTCATTTGCTTAATCCACCTCTTTAGGGATCAAACATCTTGGGCCTACAGAACAAGAGAATGGATAGCACATGGTGCCAAAGCCCCTTCATAGTCATCAACCAATATAGCAATGTCTCCCACTGTAATATCCTGTTACATTTAAAATATTGACATATTTACATAAGTCTTATTTGTTGCTGCAATTCCTGCAAATGCCCCTTTCTACTACTACTGATTTTCCTTTGTAGTAACTTTTCAACAAATGTATTGTAAATCAACCTGTAAATTAGGTGGCAAGGTCCTTTACTCATAAAATAACACTGATTAACTCTATATCGTTACAAGCCTAAATAATACTGTACCTTTTTTTTACTGAAAACAATAGCAATAAAAAGCACTCTTTCACTCAGAGTTGAAACTTAGAGGGAACCTGTCAGAAGAAATGGACCTTATAAACCAATGTCAGTATGTTGTCAATAAGCTAAACACCTTTCAAATCATGTTTCTTTCATGGTCCAGTGTAGTGGAATCATTCTTAAAATCAATATAGCACTTAAGTCAACCTCTCGTAGCCCTAGAATTCCCCCTCTGCAATAATGGACCGTGGTTGAGGAATATAAGTAACCAGCTATCCTGAAGACTAATGAATGATGTACTTCACAGTAGAGGAAGTGTTCTTCGTTGAGGAGAGCAAGACTACAGTGCCAAACTCTCTGCATCTGTGACATGTGCATATTGTTAGATTAATGCTCAACAGGTAGATTAAATTATGTAATGGCTCACAATAAATACGCACACATTATTTGTTGCATCTAAGTAAAATCTCCAAAGACCTCACCCAAACATCTTTATTAATACACGTCCATTAGATGGGAGTTTCTGAGGTGAATACAAGGAGGAGTTATGGGCGTTAATGGGTGGCACAACTTATATAATAATTTGTGACCAATTACATAATTATACGTGATGGAATGTCCTTGTCCTTCTACATGTATTCTGAGGCCAAGATAATTGACTGGGGTAAGATGATAACACACTTCTTTAGCAAACAATATGGAAGCTTAGCTGTGTTCATGTATATGCATCCTAATCATGTATATATGAGTATATGCACATAAAAATGCCTGTTCTGACTGTTGCTCTCCCAATATCTCACTTCAAAGTGTATCTTTCTGGATGCCTCCATGACCACAATGGATTATGAAAGAAATACAGTATGTCCCCAACTATAATGTATTTTTAAGTTTACTAGTCTCTTAACATATGAACGCCCTTGGTCTAGTTTCAAATAGACATTTGGCACCCATTCATATTATACCCCTGCTTACAACCATAACAGTTATATAATGTGGAGGATTGGCTTTGGTAAAGGCAGGTAAATTGACTTTAACTGATCAAGACAGGGACACAGACATAAAAAGTTTCCAAAAATAGAGTTGTCCTATGATTTATTAAAACATGCAAAGAAAACCCCACAGCCTTTCTTTGGCAAAAACTGCCAGTTGGAGCTCTAACTAAACAAACATCAACAAGATTATACCAAGTACATCCTCGTTACCAGGTCCTGGGAAGACAATGGCAAAACTCACAGCTTGTTGCAGTCCCAGATTTTGTGGTCTCTGCTCTCATCTGCAGCAATCACCATTCAGCTCCGGGAGAAAGAGAGTCCACCAATCTGCACCTTTTTATGAACCTGCTAGATTTGCAACTGATTGTATAGACATGTTGTCAAAAATCCTGAGATGGACCAAGGATTAGGAAACCCAACCTTTATTTCCCCGACTCCAGATTTTGCTAAAAACCATCCTTGGTACTTTCCACTAAAGATAACACATTTCCCGGAGCTTAAGACAGGTATGATAAAAATCTAGGGGAAACATATATCCACTTGATCACCTTCCCCATCACAACAGTAAATTCATATGTAATGGGGCTTCCTGAATTTTAGATGCATGGAACAAAGATTATATACAATGGGGCAGATTTATCAAGATTTGTACACCAGTTTTCTGGCATACAAGTCCTAGAATTGTCACTATTCTTTGTCACATGACAACGAATTATGACTATTGAACTCTTTACATCAACTCCATGCCAAGTGAGCATGGAGGGGCAAGATGGGGGCCATGCAGGATGCTTGTGCACTACATCTAGCTTGCAGCAACAATCGGTGAAGATTATAGTACAATTTTACAAAAGTCAGGACTTGGCATAGAATTGCCCTCCATCGTAACCTGCCAACGGTTAATCAAGAGGCAGAAGCATCCGCTGTGTGAGAGGGCTGGGTTTTATCATATCAGAAATCTCCTACTTGAACTCAAATTATTTAGACAGTCAATCAACTCATTAATGTATCAATGAACATACTGTATCAATGTTTTCTTTGAAGTATACATTTACATTTCATACATACATATAAGTAAATTAGGTAAAAATAACTATTTCCAAAGACTATGATATCTGCATATGCAGAGAGCTTTCTTTGAATAAGCCTTAATGCCGCCATTGGGAGCAAGTATGAAAATAACATGGACTAATATGTTATGGTCTGCAGAACACCTGTTATGTCTGAGCAGCATAACGACTGTTTTACAATAAATGCCATTCTCATACCTTTATTTTTACTGCTCCTCTAAGTTTGTGTCTGGTTTCTACAGTATGTATAATTACACATTTGTGGTTTGTTACTAAACATTTGCAATAGCCATTAGCTTCCTGCAGAATAAAATTATCTGCTTCTTGTCACAATATGGGAAGATTTTCAAGCATTTCTGACTCATCAATACAAACTAAAAAGAAAATAAGCACAATGTCTTCAGTCTATCTCTAAGATCTCCTTGACAAAAGGGTGGTCTACTCTATAGGTCACAAGTTATAATGCAGATTGTTATCTAAATAATATAAATCATAATCTTAATATCAGTATTTTTTTTCAAAGAGAGGATACATTCTCTACCTTCTCGTCTTTACAGACTTTAGACAAGGGTATAGACGCGGATGAACTGTTTGCATAATTGGAGTGCATCCAATTGCTCTGTATAGAAGCACCATACGCAGAACTTAATACTGTATGTGCAAAATAATTCTCACTTTTTTAAAAGATAAAGGAGAAAAAAAATCTGAAAAAAATGGATTCACTGGGCCAAACAATACAACTAGAAAGCTTCCATGTTAACAAAATCTTTCACACAAGCAATCAAAATATTTATGAATTTGCTTCCAAGATTTCCACAACTTTCTTTTATGAGAATCCAGGAGAAATGAGAATGGATATACATAAGTAGCTATTAGCTAAGCAAAGGTGAAATAGGTGAAGGCATCTGGCAATGGTGTTCTATATTGATTATCCATGCCAAGTAAACGAAGAAAGAACAGCAAGCCTGATGCAGTAAATTTACATCTGGACTGGAAAATGAAAGCTTGGAAAACAGAGAATTACATTTTAGAAACTGTTTGTACTGAATAAGCACAGCCAAATTAATGAAATCTCTTTAATGGACTTTGTCTTTTTTTAAACCATTTTTATCATTAGGAAAATGTTTTTGCTGAACCAGTGTTATATTGTCATGGATAACGTGTAAATTATTTAACCCCTTCGCGTTGCAACCTTTTTTCGTACATTTTTTGGTCCTCATCTTTTTCGCTCCTCATCTTCAACATTTTCATTTTACCATGTTCAGAGATATGTGAGGGCTTATTTTCTGCATAACAAATTGTACTTCTTAGTGACGTTATTTATTATTCCATGCCATATACTAGGAAGCCGTAAAAAATTCCAAATGCAGTGAAATTTCTGACAAAATGAAATTCTAGGGACAGCCAAAGCTACACTGAGTACGGAAACTATTCAGACCCCTTTAAAAGTTTCACTCTTTGTTTCATTGCAGCCAATTGGTAAGATCAAAAAAAGTTGTTTTTTTGTCCATTAATGTACATCTTGACAGAAAAAACTGAAATGTAGATATTTTTTCTAATTTGTTAAACAAGAAATACTGAAATATCACATGGCCATAAGTATTCAGATCCTTTGCTCAGTATTGAGTAGAAGCACTTTTTGAGCTAGTACAGCCATGAGTCTTCTTGTAATGATGTAAAAAGTTTTTCGGGATCCTCTGCCATTCTTCAATTCAGATCCTCTCCAACTCCCTCGGGTTAGATGGTGAACATTGGTGGACAGCCATTTGCAAGTCTCCCCAGAGATGTTCAATGGAGCTTAGGTCAGGGATCAGGCTGGGCCTGTCAAGAATGGTCACAGGTTTGTTTTAAAACCACTGCTTTGTTATTTTAGCTGTGTGCTTAGGGTCATTGTCTTGTTGGAAGGTGAACCTTTGGCCCAGTCTTAGGTCCAGAGCTCACTGGAAGACGTTTTGATTCAGGATATCTGAACACAATCATGTTAAGAATTAACACCCAAATGTATAATCATTGTCTCATTAGACCAAAACATTTTGTTTCTTATAGATTGGTCCTTCATGTGTGTTTTTTTGCAAATTGTATGCATGTTTTATATGTCTTGCACAATGCTTCCATTGGCACACTCAGCCATAAAGCCTTGCCTGGTGGAGAGTTACAGTGATCGTTGACTTTGAGGAAATAATACATTTTGCAAAGTTATACCAGCAAAATATCTTAATTTCTATGTTGACATAGTTTTGTAATCTGTCTTTCATTTTTAGGATGTAAGGAGGTTTATAACTTTAGGAGTGATTTTTACATTTTCAGTGCCAGTTCGGGTTCTAAGTCATTTTGAGAGGCTTAAATAATAGTTAACCCCCTAAATTACACCAGATTCCCACAGGGCTGTCATGTAAATGATCTGTAATGATCTGTTCCCCCAACTTTGGCATGGGAAGGGCCTTATAAAGGTGGAGACATGCAGAAGTCTCACTCATACCCTACAAGCATGACCGCAGCCTGTAATTGATTAGAGATACTCTAGCTGTGAGAATTTTTTGACCCTTTTTTAAACAACTAGCAATGATTTTGCAGTCAAGTTCAATAAACGTAAGAGAGTTGTCACAGATTTCCAGTCACAAAAATCTCAATGCAATTTCATGGGAGCTAAAGCTCTTTGTTTTAATGGTTTTATTGTAAGAGAAAGTTTTGGTCCAAGATATTCACTTTCAATTATTTTGGCATTTCTTGTTCAGTAGACCATTTTGACCAAATTTACCCTATAAATACTTGACTATTCAGCAAAGTTATGTGCATTATAGATGCAGGTTAATGAATGAATGAGCAAATGTGAATTTATTCTTTACTCTGTTTAGTAACACATCTCGGTGGAAGCAGAATAAAAGATGCAAATGAGCATCCACATTGTTCATTATCCAATATATTAATAGTGCCTAATGGTTCTAAATTAAAGTTCCCACAACTTTAATTATCTCTTAGGTTTTTTAATATTAGGCATCAATGATCTTCACGCTGATTTTAGTCCTGCAGACAGTCGGATACTTTTACCCATAGAATTGACTTGCTCACAGTTGGGGGTAGCTGTGCATCTTTTCTTGTGTACTTAAGCAGTCTTAAGAAGCTTTTTTGCACTTTTTCTCCAGACGTTCTATTATTAGAAGGCAAAGTCAAGATCGACTCCTGAAACACAAGTTTGAGGAGAACACTACATCTTCCTTAATTGGACAGTGTAATATTTCACACCAGAATATACACACATCCTTTAATTAGGTTCTGTCAAGAGATTTAGGAGATGAGTGGGGGGGGATGTTCATCAGTGCATTAAAGGTTTTAGGAACAAGGACCATTATTCAGTCATGTGAAGAGTTTGCCAAAGGGCATTGGTGTATGTATTGTAATTGGATTTTGTCAGAAAAATTGCATGATTGTAAATACAAGGAAAACAAATCTTTCTCAATGGCAACATATTGACAACAGATTGCAGAACCAACTGGAAAATAACCAAAGAGAAAGAGGAAAACCCTTTATGTTTAACACAATTAAGACATAGCGTAGTAATTATGAATAAGTAATTGGTAAAATCTACAATGAAGAAATATACTTTATAGCTATTGCAATTTTTTGGTAGAGAGTTCTTTTAAATATGTAGAGGAAGGTATGGGCATGTTGATGGCGGCAGCTAGAAGATTGTTGTTTTTAGCAGCTGCTCAATTAACATGTTGCTGTTAAATGTTGCATCAGGCTCGTGGGACAACAAGCTGGGTCCTAGTACATCTGTATTATACAACATAGAACTTAACAATATAAAATAATTTGATATTAATCCAGGGAGTTATTCAGACTGCCATATTGAGGTTTGTAATTCACTGTATAAGGATAGATAAGTTGTTAACCTTTCTATAAATGAACTATTAAATGATCCTAGTAACAAGAGCATTGTGTGTGGTTAAAGCATAACCTTTATTAGCATAATCTAATAGTGAATAAAGCTGAGTGTCCTTAATTCGAGCTCTGATTGGTTACTATAGGCAATGAGTATAAGACAGCTTATGTGTGAGATAAGATGGATAGATACAGAGAGACAGACCTGGAAAGT
The DNA here is from genome assembly GCA_019512145.1 of Engystomops pustulosus. NCBI lineage: Eukaryota > Metazoa > Chordata > Amphibia > Anura > Leptodactylidae > Engystomops > Engystomops pustulosus. The sequence goes on from CM033647.1 coordinate 98,035,684, forward strand.
GAGTGAGAGACAGAGAGACGTAGAGACAGGCAGACAGGGAGAGTGACAAATTTTGAAAGAGAGTGAGAAATAGATAAGCAGGGAGAATAAGTGAGTGAGAGACAGTGAGAGACAGGAAGTGAGTGAGAGAAAGGCAAGGAGAGACAGGCAGGTAGCGTAAATGACAGACGGGAGAGTGACTGGAGACAAGCAGTGAGAGTAAGTGAGTGAATGAGTGAGTGAATGACAGAGACACAGGTAGGGGGAGTGAGAGACAGAAAGACAGGCAAACAGGGAAAGTGAGTGAGAGACAGGCAGAGATGAGTGACAGAAGGGCAGGGAAAGTCAGTGACAGAGACAGACAGGGAGTTTGATTAAGTGAGTAAGTGAGTGAGTGAGAGAGAGAGACAGGCAGGGAGAGTGAGTGAGATAAACATGCAGGGAGAGTGAGTGAGAGACAGCCAACAAGGCTGAGTAAGAGACAGTCAGTGAGTGTGAGTGAGCGAGAAGCAGGGAGAGTAACTGAGAGACAGGTAGTGTGAGTGAGAGCATGGCAGTGAGAAAGAGAGCAAGAGAGAGACATGCAGGTAGAGTGTTTGAGAGACAGAAAGGCTGGTATGGAGAGACAGCCAGTGAATTTGTGTGAGAGACAGACAGAGAGAGTAACTGGAGACAGACATGGAGTGTACTGAGACATAGACAGGTAGTAAGTGAGAGACAGAGTGACAGGCAGGTGAGTGAGAGAGACAGTACAGGGAGAGATAGATGCTAGTTAGATATATAATACTTTTTTGTAAACCAATTCTATTTTTGTTATAGCTAAGCAGTTATTTATTTTTTGCTAGCACGCCTCTACAACTGATCTATAGCTAGTAATAAAATAAAGTAAAAGTGGATCCAGCTTACAAAGATGAGAGCTAGCTGTAGACAGAGTATGAGGACAGTAGGTTAGCACGAGTGTCTTTTTTCCATGATCTTAGACTCAGCTTTTAGGCATCCCACTAGTTGTGCATTACGGTGGTACTACTTCTCAACAATATCAGTATGTCACAAGTTTATACAAAGATATTGAGGATAAGTGACAGTTTTATGAAAATATTCAATTTTTTAATAATGGTGGAGGGACACTTGATCATCATAGGTAGATGATTACTTTATTTTAATATTTAATCTTATAGGTTTTAACCACACCATACCCTCGTTACCAGGTTCACTGATTAGCATACTGAGTTGGGAAGCAATTTCTCTCTATTGGGCAAATAGGGTTCAGCTTGTAGGGTATTTTTCCCGCATCTGGGTAAACAACTGTATGATTTATAGGCTGGACCTGATTGACATCGGTCTTTTCTAAGATGACGAGCACTAAATGCTCGGTGCTCGTTACTCGACGAACATTTCCAGATGCTCGAGTGCTCGTTTCGAGTAACGAGCCCCATTGAAGTACATGGGAGACCCGGCATTTTCAAAGGGCCCATGGTTCAGGAATAAAATGTTTTATTTAATTGAAAATAATGTCTTCTGATAATTGCAAACATCTGCGATCTATTCTTCACTGTTCCGCGCGTATATTATCCCCGACAAGTTAGCATATGAAAGAACAGTGAAGAAATAAAAACAGTGACACAGTGAACACAGTGAACACAGATCTTTAGATAAAACACAGTGCAGAACACAGTGCAGAATGATTACAGATTTCGGCACATTGCTTACTTGTCGGAGACGCGCGAACGGCGCGAACAAAATAAGCATGTGAAGAACATATATATGTGTGTGAAGAACACATTGCAGATGTTATAAATACATCTGCATTGTTTCTTCACACTATATATTGTTCTTCACATGCTATTTTTGTTCGCGCCGTTCCGCGCGTATCTCCACAATTAAGCAGATGGCCGACATCTGTAATCTATTCTGCACTGTGTTCTGCACTGTGTTTTTTATCTAAATGATCCGTGTTCACTGTTTATCTATTCTTCATTGTTCTTCACTGTGTTTTTTTAATTAAATGCTCGATCTCGAGCGGGAAATACTCGTCCGAGCAACGAGCCGTCTCGAGTACCCTAATGCTCGACCGAGCATCAAGCTCGGACGAGCATGTTCGCTCATCTCTAGTCTTTTCCCAACATTTTTCAACATTACCCACTATGAAAACGTGAAGCTAACCAATATTTAGTGAACCAGATAACACCTTAGTTGTCAATGTTCCCCAAAACACTGGTATACATGTCTTACACCAAATCTATCACATAACAGTTTCAGACACTCCTTAAAACTTTTCTAAGAAGTAGGTGTGTCTTGCTAAAAGGATAAAGGCCAACTGGGAAAAGGGACAATTCTTGAACTACGAATGTGTGATGTAAACTTAGACTACACAGTCTATGTATCAGATTGGACACTAAATCTGAAATTGTTTGAGATTTTCTATATAAGCTATTAAGTTGTTTGCATGTAACTGTTTAAGACAGTGTAAGTGCAACTACCTAATATTTTGTTATTAGTAAAAACTGACATGGAAAAAAGGTACAGTAGGACACATCTGAATGAGGAAATGTAAAGTGAGTAACCAATTGCATTAACTTTAATTGCAATGTTTTCTCTCCCTTATTTGTAAGGTCAGTATCAGTTTGTAACCCCAGAGGACATTGCTATTGGTGATCCAGTTGGACGTGTGAGGGCAAATGACAGAGACATTGGAGACAATGCAAAATCATCATTTGACATCATTGATGGTGATGGGAGAGAAGTGTTTGAAGTCACCACAGACCCCCAGACACAGGAAGGCGTCATTCGACTGCGAAAGGTAGAGTACATTTTAACATTATTAAATTAAGATAATAACTTACACCTTACATCCTCTACAGTCAATTTCTGGGGTTATGTCACCTACATAGAAGTTTAAATTGTACAACATCATTAAAGATCATTCCAGCTTTAAGTCATTGGTAAGTCTTCTTAGGGTTATTTTATCAGCAATGGACAAACAACATACATCTAAAGTAAAGCTAGTCTTGGAGAAAACATTTTCTTTGATATAAACTTAGACTAAAGAAAATTGAGTGGCAATCGTAATAGAGAGTGCTGTTTTTCCATCGTATATATTTTGGAGGACCTGTTTGTCTGGCCCTGGTAGCTTGCACCCATCATTTTTTACAATTGTGATGCTGAGAACTTTCCTCAAGTATTATGATTATATTATACATTCAACATGAATAAGTCTAAGTGATTTACATAAACAATAATTATACTGTCTGAAATAAAAGACAGTCAATGAAAAAGATTGTCTCATGGTCCAATTTTTTTGTAATGGTGGGGTGATTGATGTAACAGAAGCATAGCCACAGTTGTCACCTGTCACACGTATTGGGTTTCACAAAAGCTTTTCATTTAGGGTGCTTTTTGTATTTATGAGCAGCATCAAAAATAATTTTTTAAAAAATAAGGATTTTTAGTCAGTGTTGATAACAGTTTGAGGCAAAACATTTTGCCAATTAAAAATAATACTCACCTCTCCAGCCTTTTGAGCTTCTGACTCCAGCACCAGTTCTCCAGTCCCTGTGACCTCTTGTCCAGGGGACATCCATACAGTGTACGTATTGGCTTCACCAATTGTAAGCCTTAGTAATCATATATTGTTCACTCACACATCAATGCTCATAATATTTGCTGAGCCATCATGTGCACAATGTATATGGTGTGGTTACTTCCATTCTTTTGGGTGCTAACTCCTTTTTTAAGCATCTTCCTGTTATCTTCAGAACCCAAAAATATAGTCCTGTAAAAAAAAAATCAGCATTTTTTGAAATTCAGTTTTAACATGTCCATATTGAGACACAGACACTGTTTGCTGCAGGCTAGGTTACAGAGCCCAGTGATAGACAAGGGAGAAGTAGAATTATACGCATTGAACTTTTATTTTTGGCTGGACACTTTCTTTAAGCAGTTGACTGATGACCTAGTGGACTGAAAAGAATATTTTAATATCCTGACCTGATGTACCAAACAACAGAGAACTAAAAAAACATTAAAAAAGAAGACTTAATTTCTATTCATCTTCATAATATATGATGCATAATTTATTTTTCTAATAATATTTTAAATTTCCCTTATGATTACTGATACACAGGAAGCAGAAAATTAAAAATGCGATGATTGCTTTTCTTTCAAAATGCAAAATATTAGCAAATTTTATCCTTAACAATGCTCTCTCTCTCTATATATATGTATATATATATATATATATACATTCCTAAGAGTGGTAAAACACTATTAAAGAAAGACGAAAAGACGAGCTGTATACCTGGGGAGATAAAACAAGAACATAAATCTAGTGGTCCGGGGAAGGAGCTGTAGGCTACAGAAGGTTAGTAAGCATACACATTCCCTAAATCACTGCAGAAGGATCATTACACAGTCAAGTTAAAACAAAGGACCTTCCCTGGTTGATATTCAATAGGAATACAGGGTAGTCTGAAATCTATCAAGCTCAATAAATTATTCCTTGTGTTTTTGCTACTTTCACAAAGGTTTACCAGAAGCTTTCCTATAATTAAGTAAATAATTACCTGCTCAGAGACATGTTCATTTTAGAACACCTTTGCTTTTAATGATTGTGGTTCTAAAGTCTATGATAAATATGGCTCAAGTCACAGATTGTATATGATGGCCAAGCATGTTGTGGGCAGACTGGATGGGTAATAAATAGTTAATTACTGCTCATCTGGAAAGTGAGGGCTTAATTTGATCACAGTTAAATTTGTTTTGTTTAATAGACCATGATATGATACAATAACATTAGGGTCAAAGCTGCCTGCACCCATTACTAGGTGGTATATACAGGGGGTCCCCTACTTACGGACACTCGACTTACAGACCACCCATAGTTACAGACAGACCCCTCTGACCTGTGATGAAGCTTTCTGAATGCTTTTCTATAGTCACAGATTGCAATAATCAGCTAAGGTGTCTGTAATGAAGCTTTATTCATAATCCTTGGTCCCATTACAGCAAAAAATGTTTAAACTCCAATTGTCACTGGGGCCAAATTTTTTTTGTCTGGATCTACAATTATAAAATATACATTTTCGACTTACATACAAATTCAACTTAAGAACAAACCTCCAGACCCTATCTTGTACGTAACCCGGGGACTTCCTGTAATAGTATAGCCCACAGTGAGCTAAGCACTTACCACATTCTGTAAGGGGGAGGAGCATGGCTTAAATATTCTCCTGCCCTGGGGAGTGAAGTATGATAGAATAATTCTAGTGACTAGGTAGTGTGGAGTATGATTATAGGATTCTCTCTTGGATGTTTTTAAATTGCCCTTTGGCCCAGCACTAATACTGCAAATTAGTTTTGTTTTAAGTGTTCCTGTAACATGTTGAATATAAAATAATCTATGTGTGAGCATCACGCCACTTATCATATCATATGTCAAGCTGTTATCACTGATTTTACTGCCTAGCAATAGATTTTATAGTTAAGCTGAGAGACCAATGGCAGTAAAGCGGAAAGTAGCATTCATTTACAGATCTTGACATCAGGAAATTTGAAGAAATGAACCTCATTAACAACGACCTTCTTCACTCTTTAATGCTTTCAGAATACAAAATATACTTTTAGTGAAACCTTGATTTCAAATCAATTAAAAGTATTATCCCATCAACTCTGGCATATTAATAAAAGACTTTCTCCAAATCTAGTAGTGTGAAGATTATGATCGATGGCCATTAATAAAATAGGTTTATGATGAAGTTACATTTCAGTCACTTCTGCTGCAGATAAGATTAAGGCAGCAGAGCTTCATCATGAAATGGTCTTCATCCAGATACATAGATATGTCCTTTTTTATTGTAAAGGGTAACTTTGCTTTGAACATTTTCTATTTAATGGATTGGAAAAAACATTGCAAATATATTTTTTTATGTATTATTGTATTAATTTTTTTGTAAAAAGCCTTTCATTTATTAAAAACTATAAGTAACTTCTCTGTTTTGCACATTCAAACTGACCTCTGTTGAAAGGGGTGGCCACTATTATCAACATTTACTAGGGTATGCACAATCATCCTTGAAAACTTGACCTTCTGTTATCCGTCCAATGTTCCATGACACGTAGCAGCCACTTTTGGGATTTCTGTTGACTTGTGTCCTGCGGCATTTCTGTCCAGCACTAACCCACACTCATTACTGAATTAGCGTCATAAGAAGTACCAAAAGTGGCTGCTGGCAGATCACATGAAGTGCAGGTCTTATAGACATAGGGCACATTGTGGGGGACCGTATAAGGGGATTGTACTTACCCTTGTAAGCAAACCACTTTAAGCAGAGTTCATAAACAGTATCTACTCCTCAAACCTAATATGACTCTCCATGCATCAATACATCAATTTTGAGTAGGTTTAAAGTCATTTTAGTAGAACATTTATCACCCACTGTTACTGTTCTAAGCTCCAGTTTCCTGTCCCAGCCCATCCCACTTACTATCTTGCCAATGAAGATATCCAGTTTTGCATGTCGGTAGAAGATCCATTTTTTTAGACAGTAAAATTCTGTGAAAGTGCATTCTGAACATGGCTACATGTGGTGGTCTGTTAAGGATTTGGTTAACGGTTGATACATCTGTTACGTAGCTTTGCTTTCTTACTGAATTCTGAAGAATGGTTAACTGTTCAAATGAGAAAACTAAAAAAATGGAAATATGAAATCTTAGTAGACCACAAACTGTGGTAACTTAAGGTCAATGTGCTTCTATAGGATAGCTGAACAATGGGTGTCCCATTGCTGGTATGAACATGCTCTCATAACCTGTCCCAGAAACTAAAATCTTAATACATTGGTCAAGAATTGTAGTGTCCTAAAAGATTATTATTTTGTATATAAGAAATGTATACAGATATGATAACATGCTAATTTTATGTATTCAAATTTAAGTAAATACTTTCAGCCATGTCTGCTGCTGTCTGAAGTTCTGACAATGATTTTCTATGCAGTTGGCAGGGATACCATAAATAATATATCTTTGCCAGCTTGGGCAGAAGTCTATTAAACTCATTTTAATAGGATTTACTAATCTCTTCAAGTGAGGTAGTCAGACCAATGATGCAAGTGGGCTGTCACTGAACGTCCAGTAAGATCAAGAAAGGTGGCCAACTGGATACTATTTTACTATTGGAAAGATTTGTTTTAATTTTAAACCCTATTGGAGGCTGTTTTTATATGTTTGTGTAAATACTGGATACAATGAACCCCTATTATTGCTTCTATGTCTAAGTTGTAATCCCCTAAACAAGACAGTGCTAATGGACACTAATGGACACTACTTGCTTAAAATAGCCTGTAGAAAATGTAATTATAATGTGGGTTTAATGAAATTTAATGCAACAGCTCAATAACTTTTACATATGTAGCTAGAGCTAACTCAAGCTATTTGGTTTGGCGCACTGTCAGGTGTAATTAGACTATAATAAAGTAACATCTCGCTTTTTACGGATATTAGTGAATGCATCTGTCTTTTTATACAATATGTTGAAAAATTATTAAGAACAATGACTTGTGCTGAGAAGAAACTATACAAAAGCAGTTAAAATTTATTTGACTAAAATATCCACTGTGCTAAGTTACTGTATTTTTATTATAGTGTTTTTATTATTAGTTTTTTTATTCATTCAGTTACTAAGCACAGTAGGGCCATGTACCAATTCCTGCATCCGATTCATGAGAATTAAAAAAATAAACAAAAATAGCACAAATTTTATCCATGGGTTGTTTCTGTTACAGCAAAGAAGCTGTTTTCACTTGAAAAGGAGAAAGCTAATGCGAGTTGCAGGTGATAACCTTTTAAGAGTTATAGTTGAACCAAATGGACATTGCCATCTTGGCACCATTCACTGGCACTGGGCCATCCGGGAGGAGGGTGGGTTTTTTGTCATGACAGACCAGGAATTCCCACAGAGGCTAAAGCAGGCCTGAGACAAGTTTAAACTAAATTTAAGAAACATAACACCCCTTTCCCCAGAACACACAAAAGATAAGCAAAAATAGAAAGAAATACATCTCTCTACACTGAAGTATAAAAAAATCTCTGAGTTTAGAGGATGTTTTTTTTCTCTACAGATCACAAGATCACAGTGTTTTTAAAGGTATAATTTGTTGTGCCAAAAGTAACTACAACATTTGGTTTCACTGTGAATGTATTGACCCAAATATTAGAGGGATGTTTCCATAAGAAAATTGCATGACTGCAATTTTTGTCAATTATACTATGTTTGAAATTTTAAAAGGTTGAGATTAAAAAAGTTATGTAATGCATAAACCTCTAGGGGGTCCTTCATCTTTAGTCAGCACATTTGTGCAAGCCTTTTCTTGTTTTTTTTTCCAGGTTTTGGACCTGTTTCATTTATCTTAGAGGTTGATATATTTGCAATTTTTTAACCACAATGTGCGGCAAACTTTGCAAGATCAGTAGCAAAGTCACAAATTTAGGCGCAAATATGTCAAATGTGCCAAAGAAATTGGAAAAGTTACAGGAAAAAAAACAAAATTTGCTAAAGTTAAATGAACCGCCCCTAGTGTATTTAATGTTTAGGGATAGGTACTTAAAATGCTTTACAGTCTCCTTTGTGGGGAGACTCATCCTGTACCGGTGACATTAGATGATGTAGGTATGTTTCTGGGCATGGCAACACCAACTGCTCCTGCATCTTCATACCTCCTACCTCTTTTCACCTTGCTGACTCCAACTGCTGGCATTTTATTCATTTATAGTATTGACAATTGATTTTTGGCTCTTAGTGCTTTTAGCAGTGTGTTTATAAATCAGCTCCCCCTCATTTACTCACACTGACAGTTGATAGATAAGAAGCTGATGAGTCTGTTTTTAATTACTTAATACTACAGAAAGTGACTGGATAGTATTAACTCCTTACAGAGCTAAATTATCAAAGGGAAATATTCTCAATATATAAAAAAAGTCCATATACATATCCTTAAGTATCTGCTGTGTGTAGACTTGTGTAGGCTTTCATAAACACTGCTCACTAATGGAGCAGGAAACACAGAGCTAAGAATCTTTTTTCCTTAAAGGGGTATTCCCATGAAGATAAGACTCTTAAATATACTCAGGATAGCAAAAAACACATTCTGTAATTCACAGTTATTAACCAAAATACAGCGTTTCAGAGCAATTCCAACCTGTCTTTATCAGTCCGGATATATACAATTTCAATTGTCCCAGGATCCAACCGTTAATCAGAAGTCTAGGATTGGGCAGGGCAGGTTGTTCTCCTGTATGACAATGCACTGAGCTCCTCTTTGCCTCCACTCCTCTTGCATTCTAAAAAGAGCACATACACATATGCACACATACACCCACAACAGAGTGAAGAGAGTAAAGCTATAAGATACAGGCAGATAAGGTCTTAAGCCAGGGGAAGGAGGCACAGCAGTGCTGACAGTGTATGTTGTGGCTCAGATATCAGAGCGGAAAATGTCATTGTGTGTTATATGCATCTCATGGATCTCATCATCTCTCGTCTCTCTTTTATGTGTCAGATACTAGCAAGTGTTAAGAAGCTAAATGAAAGTGTATATAAACCTGGACCCTGATAATCTAACCACAATGTTAGCACACAGCATCTCACAGGGTGTACTTTTTAACGGGGAACAACCCAAAGGGAGACTGTTGCTCCCAATAATGTGCAGTCCCCCTTCACAAACCCTTTTCCCAAAAACCTTTCCCATCACAAACAATGCAAGAATGTAGATAATATCATGATATAGATGGCTGGACAGGAAAAAGAACCACACATAGGTTAACAATTGTACAATACCATTATGTAGATCTAATGATATGGCAATATTTTTGTAAAATCCAGGAATGAGGGAAAACATCACCCACAAGTCACAAGAAAGGCAAAAAGGATGGTGTGAAATAAGTAGGACTGTGGATGCCCCAGATGTATTGCCACTTGGCTTCCTCAGGGGTAACTGGTGTGGGAAGGGGCACCTATCTACATACCTGTGTTGTCAATTAAAATAAGCTGCAGCTGTGGCTAGTTTGCCGGCAATTGGCACCTAACATTTATATCTGGGTGATCCCAAATTAAAATCCTCCTTGATATACAACCAAATTATTTTCTGTGTCTTCATCTTTTATCCACACTGAATCCATGTATCCATTTAACATACTATCAGTGTGATAAACAGGTAAGGGGAAGATTTATGTTTCAGTAAGTCCCAATTTAATTGTATTTTACTGATATTTTTTGTGGTACAAAACACAAAATAAAGTTTTTGTGAAGTATAATGAAAATTAAGCGTGTTTTTCAAAATTTCTGGGAATTAAAAAACTGCAAAAAGTGGTGGGCATATGTATTCTGCCCTTTGTAAGAGCATCTTTAGCTGCATTGACAGCTGCAGGTCTGTTGGGCTAAGCCTCTACTAGTTTTTACATGACAAATCACTTTGAATACACTTCAAAACTATTTGATTATAAGTTGTTTAGTGACATAAAATATCAATGCTATACTGTATGTGAGTATGTTTCAGAGTATGAATATATTTACAACCTTCTCTTCACTACTTCTTGAAAGCTATTTGAAATGATTAAAAAATATACACAATGCATAAAACGATATTTGTAATTAGGATCCATGAGATAATTCTTTGACTGATAAACCATCTTTATTACTCATTGGAGCCATAAAACATGGTTTGGGTGCCCCAATAGTTAAGAAAGATATGGGTCCTAGAGGTAGGTAAATGCCCACAATGGGAAAATAGTTTTTTAACAGAGATAGAAACTAGTAGCTCCAAATGGCGTTGTAGCTCTTTGGGGCCTTGTTGTTTCAGAAACTGATTATTATATCAGAGCTTAAGCTTCTCTGGTATTTTCGTAATTACATTCAACTCCTAATTTTATGTTCTAATATTCCTTTATATTTGTTCATATACCAAAATATAACATGATCGGTAGATAGATAGGATGAGAAAAATCTAATTGGTGAACAGAAACTATAACTTTTAATAGGTCATAGTTACAATGTAATCAACCATGAAAAAAAAGTGATATGGAAAATGAAAATTGATATTTTATATGTATTATGTTCACTATTCACTAAATGGATATTCATTAATATAAACCTACAGTTAGTTATTACAATACCTATTATGTATTCTATAAAAAATGTTGACATATTCCTTCCCTTTTTTACAGTCATGAATGATGAAAATTATGAAGGTGAACCAGTAAATACCATAAAGAGTATCACACTAGCAACATTGAAAAGACAAACATTAGGCCATTTTTAAAGTTGAGAGGACTTAGTCGAGCAGGGAAATACCTTACGTAAAAAAAAAATCTATATTTTTGCATAACAATACTAAGCTACGGATAAAATTAAAGTTCTGGGTAAAATTCTTTCTTAATGTCACCTTGATATTAATAGGATTTTTCTCTTAAATCCTGGCAGTTCCTTACTTCTACTTCTTTAAACAATATGTCAGATTTCGCATCATACAATCTCATTACATAACAGGTGTAGAGTTGTTCAGTAAGAAATATGCAAGAGAGTTAATATCTTTATTCTGCAATATGTTCCATGTAAGCCTGATATTTGCATATTCATTAGTTCTGGCATTTTACAGCTCATTGTCTCTAGTCTGCAATATCCCGAAAATTTGGTGGATTAAAGCACATTAACTTACTCTCTTATGTGAATTCCACTGGGGATTTGTATTGTTGTACTTCAAGTTCCCATTTTCACTAAACCTTGATACACATCATCCAAGCTTGTGCGCCAGAAAGAAATATTTGGCCTTTGTACTGTTTTTTTTTTTTTAATTTAGAACTGTTGAAATGAATTCAAATGTAAATGACCTTAGAATATAGTAAAATTAGGAAATAATGACTTGCATTAAGAGGGACTATATGAGAAAACGCGAGTTTTAGAACATTTCTAAGATAATGTGATGGAGTGGTGCCACTAAAGACACCATATGCAATCTCTGAAGGAATTATGAGAATGGGGGCACCTAAAATCTTCAAAGACTGCTGGTGTCAGCTCATTTCTGACTTATTTTTCCATTTACGGAAGAGAGCTATCCCAAAAGTTTCATAGTAGTCAATGGAACACTTCTTAGACATAAACAACAACAGTCAATACACATAAAGTATTTCAGGGGTCTTTCAAGGCCTTGTGATCCTTGTGACAGCTGGAGGTCCAAGCAATCAGAACCCCAGCCAACAGGTACTTCTCTGGTATCTTGAGTATAGAGGGCTCAGTAACTTATATTGAATATATGGATACAATTAAAGAATAATTAATTCATTCATTCATTCATTAATTAATTAATTAACTAAGATTAATTAATTAAGACGATCAGTTAAAAAACACAAGTTTGTGAGTGTATATTTGTCTAAATATGGCAAAAAGTAGTTATGATGTGAATTCCAGTCTGTTAAGGATTCTGAAAGAATTTTCAATGTTGTAGCAAATTACTATTGAGAATACTGAGCAAATATAAAATTGGATACATCTATAAAAAAAACATATGTGGTCTTTTCACCATTCAGCATGAAGTATCATTAATAGTAATTCAATAAATAGTTTCTGAACATCTCAGCATTCTCTGTCTCAAAAAGCCAGGGCATTTACTTATTATATGTGTTGCCCAATTAATTTTAATTGAGAACTTAAAGGGGTATTCCCATCTTGGCATTTACATTTAATTAAATTCATTTGCCATATGTTAACATTTCTTCAATTGGATGTTATTAAAAAAATGTTCCTGGGTAAAGATAATTTCTCATAAATGTTGCCATGTTGTCTCTTAGAAATGAGATGGCTTCCTCGGACTATCACATTTTGGCAGTAATGGCCAGACATGCACTATAAAGTCCTGCCTGACCACCGGGCTTCACCAATCATTACCACAGGATGGCTGTAGGATATGTAGTAACTCAGAGAAATTTTATAAAAAAACCTTTGTGTCTTTGTGCAATCACTCCAGCAGAGGTGGTCGTATCCAAGGACATAGTCTTGTTTCTAAGGGACCATATGACTACTTTTATGAGAAATTATCTTCACATAGGTAACATCTAATTGAAGAAATGTATGTATATGGCAGATTAATGAAATTGACTGTGAATGCCGAGATGAGAATACCCCTATACAGGCGGTCCCCTACTTAAGAACACTCAACTTACATACGACCCCTAGTTACTTTAGTCCTAGGCTACAATGGTCAGCTGTAACAGTTATCAGAGGTGTCTGTAATGAAGCTTTATTGTTAATCCTGGTTCTTATGACAACCCAACATTTTTAAAATCCAATTGTCACAGAGACCAAAAAAAGTTCTGGCTGGGATTACAATGATAAAATATACAGTTCCGACTTACATACATATTCAACTTAAGAACAAACCTACAGACCCTATCTTGTATGTAACCCGGGGACTGCCTGTAATATACTTTATTTCACATCTACGGATGCTGACAGGTTATTGAACATAATTTAAAGGTTCCTCCTGAACACTGATAATCACAGAAATAGGATTACACAAATGTGTTACTATATTGAGATACATTTAAAACAGTTTGCTAACTAATACCTGTACAGCTTTTTCATCCCTAAAAGCTGTACAGCTATTTAATACTACAACAAAAAAACATTTTTTTTAACATGTTCAATTGAAAATTTGGTGTATTAAAGCACCAAAAATGAAAACCAAAATGGCTGTCCAAAAAAGGGAAATAAAACATATAAAGTTGTCAAATATCTGATGCTGCTTTTAAATGCCTGTTTAAAGCCTTTCTGTAAAATTAGCATATTTAACATTATCTTAGCACCAAAGTTAACGTATTGGCTACCAAGATTTTATTTTAGCTAAAGCAGCCAGAATGTGATGGTAATTCATAGGAGGATTTGGAACAGTTGTTATTTTTATATCAAAAATCTGTAGATGTCAATGACCTAGAGTAGCATCATGTCATTAACATCTCGCTAGTCCAAGGGATGGTTAAACTCTCCTAGGAGGCTAGTCTGCCAAATCCATTAGTTTGTTATTATTTTTGTCTCAATTTTGTTGTTCTTAAAAGCTGTCTTGATGTTTAAAAGTGCCTTTGTGTACCACTAAATACAACCTATGTTATGCCAGTGACTGACAAAATAAGCATGGGAACTGGAAGGAAACTCCACATCTCTGTAAAGAGTATTATTTCCAATTTACCATTACAACTGATTAAAAATGTCAGAAGTCAGTGCCTCACTGACTTTCCTGTATGGCCCGAGGCTCACGCTACCTATCGCTGCTTGGGACTATAGGATGGCCTTTTCATTCAGTGGAATTACAAGGGACTTGTTCAAAAATGCTACAAGGTGAGACATCCTAAAGGGAGACCCACATAAATATTGAACAGTGCAGGAACTGTGGTGCCATTTCATCATATGGTCTTTAATTCTTAATGGTTACATTCCCCAACACAAAAGTATAACTAAAGCTGGAGAAAGCAGTCGCTCCTTGACTCCTAATGCTGCACAGTTTGTTTTTACAGTTAGTGTCATATGTTAAGTAAGTAAATTTAATTCATATTCTTGGTATTAACATTATGGTAACCAATTTATGAGTTTATTTTAAGATCACATATCTGTACAATGATCATCATGATTTTATTAATGTTTAAAAGCATAGTGTCAATTCTCAAATGATTGCAGCCACAGGTACCAGAATAACAAAGAATGGAGGCTGAAGTATGTGCAATAGCCAAAGCTGGCGCCAGCACTGGGCATACCTGGGCAAGTGCCGGGGCCCAGAGCTGCTGAGAAGGGGGTCCAAATAAAGCTGTACATAATGAAACCATAGTAGGTGAGGGGCACTTTATATAAAATAACCATGAGGAGGCTGTAAATAAAATAATCACGAAGGAGCTGTTTAGGATGATAAACTAGGGAATATTTTAGGGAACAGGAGATTTTTTAGCTTCTGAATTTTTAATGCTGCCACATGAATTCACTGCAAAGGGCCTACTGAGGCCTACTGAAACCGCTCAACTGAACCTGGTAATGGCTGGCCCTAGTAACTACAGCTGAGTTCCTGGACATAGACTATTCCATTGCAGACTAAATCCCCTACATAACCATCAAGCCCAGACAGCTCTTACTAACCATATATGTCTATCTGACTTTCAAAGGAAGATAATGATCTGATTTAAAGGAGGGCTAAGGTGTCACATTGTACGTCCTGTCTTCATAAGTGTCTCTAGTCACATAAAAAATACAGTTCTGCATCCCACTCCTAGACAGAAGGGGCCATAGTGGGCTTCGAGTGGCAATTACTGATTTTACCAAAGGTAGAAAATGTCTGAGTAGCCCCTACTCTGGGGTTGGAGTAAAATTACTGCTAGTGATCAGATATTAAGAGGAGTCTACCAGATCCCAAAACACCACACAAGTAAAAGAGCATTGTGTAGAACATTTAATTCGCTTTATAGACATAAGAATTTCAAGGTTGTAGAGAAATTTACATTTGCTCATTTTGCAAATTAGCATGTTGCAGGTCGAGAGGCAAGTCGAGGTCATGCCTGCGGATGCACATGTTTTCTGCATTCTATGCTGCCCAACATCAGAGGTGAATTTTCTACAAAATGACACGTCAAAACTGGAAAGTTTATAAAGTGCCCTATATAATGTGGGTTTTACTTTAAACACTGGCAACCATATATGCAGTGGCATAGTCTTTCCAACAGTGAATAGCTTCCAATAAAAGAAAGAAAAATAATCACCTATTTTGCCAGACAATTAAAGATTTTCTTTCACAACGTGGGCATCCTTCCAAACATGTACTTTCAGCACTATCAGCTCAACTAGACTCAGTCTAGACCCAGATGTAAAAGTGGAATCCCCTACAACAGCTGAAAGTAAACTGTAATGTAAGAAAAGTGTACATGACCAGGAGATCTGTTGAAGTAATATACCTTCAAATCATGAGCAAAAGGTATTTGAGCACTCAAAAATAGATCTGTAGGTCTTCTTGCATTATCTTTGGTGGGAAGCCAATATAATAAAATCTTTCTAATCCATTATTTTACGTAGGTTAGAAAATATTTAAATGCATGGAATACAGGGAGAATTTTACAGAATATAAAGCAGTAAGAACTGAGAGCATTTACTGTACAAATACCATATAAGGGTACATTAACCCACCCAAAATAAAAAAAACTTCACAAAACACTCTTAAAAATCATTGCTCGTATCCCTAAATGGTTACTTTACATGGTTGCAGTGTTAAAAAATTAGTGAGTAGACCCTAGTCCTGATTGACAGGTCTCACTGCTACCAGTACTTAGGATCCATTTGCCAATATTCAACTATAGACAAATATAGTTCTATAGTAAATATTTTACACAGTGCCTTGCTGGAACATTGAGACATGATTCAGCGCTTCATGCTCTGTAACCAGGGTGATTTCATTTAAGGTCCTGTACCCCATAACATTTGCAAAACCTACCCCATGTCAGTATCTAATCACATGAAATCACAGCATGCCTTCATGGATGCATGGAGAGAACTAGAATGCTGTGATTTTATGTGATCAGATAAATACATTGGGGTAGAATTTGCAAATGTTAGGAAGTAAAGGACCATAGATGTCATCACCCTGCTCACAGGGAGTGCTGAACTGAGGCGATGCCACCTATGATTCTCAGCTGTATGCCAGGTAAGAGAACAAAGTTGATTTTATGGGGATGTATTGGAAACGATTTGTAGCTAAAAGAAGGGAGGTATTTACTTAATAGAGCAGGTCACTTGCATTTGTATTTGTGAAAAATGCGGAGGCATGTTCTCTTTATGGTTCGCAGTATAATGTATACATTTGTAATACCCGTAAGACTTTAATCTCATTGCACCCTTAAGCCACTCAATCTTTGACCAGTGAGCAAAAATGGTTGCCACATAAAAAATTTAGTTGCTTTGTAAATAGTAAAGGATGTGTATCAGTAGAAATTTACAACTGCGCTATTCTCAATTCCAATACAATCAAAACTTTTCTGGCTTTCCAGGACATTGCTAGAATATTTATTGCTGCCACTACGAAGTAGAATATGTCCCACAAAACTCATACAGGAAGTATAAAAAAATAAAAACATAAAGAAGAAAATTGACAGTTTTCTCAAGGGGTTAATGAGAGCATATGACAAGTTTCTATCCCACAGTTAACTTACTGAAAGTTACCAGGCTGACTGCCATTGCCATGGTGCCATATGGAAGTGAACAGTGATTGATAAGTTGTCCTGTGCACGTCTATGTGGAATGTAACAAGTATGTTTCTATATTTGAATCAAAGTTTCTTAACAGACAGAGACATCCTCATAGATTAGAAGATTTGCAGCATTTTGTGACAGCTGATGCGAGATTGACATTACTCATTAAAATGTGCACATGCTATTAGCTTTCTTTAATTCGGCTTGTTTCTGATGTCAGCTGATTTCTGCAGATTAGCTGTGCGTACTAAAATATAAAATTACATGGCTATATAAAACAGTTCAAAGATTGAAAGCCTTGTCTATATACTATACCAATGTCTGAGAGAGTATATTACACTATCCAGTTACTATACAGTATACAAAATGTTTCCACAAGTTCCTTGTAAAAATTGCAGAAACAATGAAAACCCAAGTAATGCTATCATTAAAATTGATTTTAGGAGAGAAATAACCAAAAAAAAGTACCCTCCTGTTAAAAAATAATGCACAGGATAGATAATGGTTTATTGCTGTGCATAATACTACCTCGGCTGCACATATTCCCTTGTATTTTATGCATTGTCTAAGAAATACTAAAATATTTATCGCACCTTGAGGCTGTATTAGAAATCACCTCGTTTATTTTTTTTTTTTTACTAGCAAGTCCCTGATTAGGAATTTCAGCAATATGCAGCTAGAGCTATCACTGATAAATTTTTACTGTTTATCTGATGCCATTCTCCAGCCACAGACAAAGAACATTTTGCAAATTTCAAATTAAAAGAGAAAAGTAAAGAGGTCAGGGAACAAAAAAGACTGACTTCATTGAGGCAACATAAACAGATATCAATAAATGCCCACACAATTTACAGGCTCGGCCTGAGCAAGTAGATGGCTGATACTGTGGTTACATTAAAACTCAGTCAATGTGCTTAAATGAACATAACTTTCATCCATCAGCATTAAATTCATTTGTTCTTGCTTCTGTGGTCATTAGTGAAAGACATTTATCTTTGTCATTCTTAACAGCCTTTGGACTTCGAGAGCAAAAAATCCTATATACTGAAGTTAGAAGCCGTCAATACTCATATTGATCCACATTTCATCAGTGGGGTACCCTTCAAAGACACCGCAACAGTAAAAATTACTGTGGAGGATGCAGATGAGCCACCAGTGTTCTCATCACCTACTTATCTCCTAGAAGTACATGAAAACGCTGCCATCAATGGTGTCATTGGCCAAGTTACAGCACGAGACCCTGATTCAACATCAAGTCCGATAAGGTAATGTGTCTAGATTTTTAAAATCACCAAAATATCAAAAAACTTTTCATAGACAAGAAAAGTAGGCAGCAATGCACCGGTTGATGCAGATTCTTGGTGAATCGAAACACCACTTGTAACATGCTCCCTCTAAAAAATTAACCACATAGTCATACCATGAGAGGTTATGAAGTTATTGCAGTTCTTGGTTTGTATACAGAGGGGCAGATTTATCAAGTGTCTAAAAGTCAGAATATTTCCAGTTGCCCATGGCAACCAATCACAGCTCCCCTTTAAAATATTCATGAGCAGTGGTAAAATGAAAGCTGAGCTGTGATTGTTTGCAATGGGCATCTGGAAATATTCTGACTTTCAGACACTTGATAAATCTGCCCCAGAATACTGGTTACTCACTGAAGTTATAAATTCAAAGAGATTCTGAGAAATAGTTAATGAGACCCAAAAAAAAAAATAAATGGATAGTGACTCTTAGTTTAGCTGCATGAAGTAAAGTGAGGCTACTGTGCCATGCATACATGTAGGAGTGGGAGGCAACGTAGCTTAAAGTGGCTGTTTAAAATATAAAATATGCAGGTGACCTGATGGGGCTATAAAAAAAAACAACTTATAGTTACCTCCTCTGCGTTTCCACCATCTGTTGGTGCCATGCCCCTGTTGATTTATATGGAGCCTGGCGCACTTCATTCAGACTACTTCTGCCAGCCTGGCATACCCGCCCGTCCCCTGCTGCCCTGATTATACAGTATCAGTTTCAATGCGTATCAGGCACAGTGGCAAGGGAGAAATGTGCATTCCAGGTGGCAGATGTATACCTGTGGGACTCCATAAACAAACAGGGGTATGATCCCAACAGATGCCAGTGTGAGACAACAGGAGTGCCAAAGGAGGTCAGTATAAGTTTATTTATTATTTTTTAACTAACCCCCTCATATACTTTTTTAAACACCCAAAAAACCCCTTTAAGTGTGACCTGATGGATTTACTTTGTATATAGGAGTGTATGAGAGCAAAACTGTTCTACTTGCCCAACCAATCAGAGATTTCATTTTCACACAGCTGTGTATAACATTAAGCTGAGCTCTGATTGGTTTACATGGACAACTAGAACAGTTTTACCATAGACACTTCTGATTAATCTCCCCCTATACTGCTTTTATTATACAGCATATCAACCATTTTATGTAACTAACCCCATCAAGCTTATTTGTATATACAGAAGATGCCTCTGATGGCTGAGATGACATCAGAGTCTAGCTAAACAGGCTCCGCCTTCTCATCCATGATGTCACATTACATTATCCGCTGCTAAATTATAGAAACAACATTTAAAAGCAAAATTTAGACAGGATGAGATTTGTTCATTTGTTACACAACACATTAAGAATACATTTATTAAAAAATTATAAAATGAGAACCAAGTTGTTGTAGCTTTCAGTGATGGATAAACATATACTCCTTGGTTTAAAGAAACAATATGGTGATTTTTACACAGAACATTGCCAAAGCATATGCTAACTGCTAATCCTAGAATGTGTGAAAAATAGCATATGCCTGCTGTAGTGTTCTTGATAGCCACATTGATTGAGTACATGGAATTATGATGTTTTTGTAACAAATAGTTGCTCATTTTGTCTTTGATATTATCATGTCAGATGTTGATGCAGAGTCTTGTTATGCATAAGGAAATCACAGAGAAGTCTTGATCATCCTAGCATGGTTTCATCCATCAAAGTATTTTTGCTCACCTTTCCTTTGTAAAACTCCAGTGTGTTGGACTGTGTTCTATCTGGTCTATAGTTAGTCCTGTTCTATTGCCTTATTAAAACTTCACCTGAGGCTGTTGTGTCCTCTACAGTGCCATAATCAAGGAGAAGTTGAGCACGGACATTGCCCTCAAAAAGGTGTTTGATCTTACTTTGATGTTTGGCTGCAAGTGAAATTGAAGGACAAGTCTGTATTACGGATGCTCTGCTATACAAGAAGTGTCTGGACACAGATATGTTTTCTAGTGTTTTATAGTGCATCTGCAAAACAACCCAAAGTACCAAGTATATTTAACACTGTTAATTCCTTAAGTATGCAAAGTAAATTACAGTTGGAGTACCATTATAGAGTCACAGTGCACCTTGTGTTCGCTGGTTTACTTCAAGAAAACCAAAATCCTTCATGATAAACCAAGGACACTTACACATAGATCCAGCGTGGTACTGTGGTAGCCTTGTTATATTTGTTATCCATGCCCTCCTTCCTTTTTACTTCCTACTTTTAAAGTTATGTTAATGAGCAATAAGGACCATGGGGGCATTATCAGAGCGCCTCTGTGCTGTAGCCTCACTAGCTGCTACACTGTGCATGAGCAATTATCCCCTCTCACTGTGTGAGATTACAGAAGGTAAAGGGTGGGGAACATGATGAGCAAGCAGAGGGGGAGGTAGGGAGTTGCTCCTGCACAGTGTAACAGCCTGACCAGAGGGTCTCTGGTAACACCCTTAGGAGCCCTTCTGCCTCATTTACCATAATTTTAGAAGTTCATTTTAGAGGGAAGAAGTTCATGGATGAAAAAAATAGGATTGTCATAGTGTCAGAATATATGATTAAGCTTGATTTTGATGGTAACCAGGGAATTTGTCACTTTTCAGGGAATTTGTCACCAGTACTTCCACCAGTAAACTAAAAGCAGGTAGGGTATATGCACACATCTATGGAACCCAAAACCCTGCTTCTGGTGTTTCCAGCTAGAGCCTGGTGACTTAGATATATATACATATAGGCATCCAGGTGACAAATATAAGGAGTCCAGGTGACAAATTCCCTTTAACAAAATAATCACAGCATGAATGGTTTTAGAAGGTATCCAAGAACCTAATCTTGAACCCTGTACCATGCAGTTAGTACAGTATTTCATTTCTCTGATGTTATTTATTTAAATGTTGCTGCCAAAGCCACTAATGGCAATTAAATCAATGTGGGGAGTGCTGCGATTTTGGTGATGCTTATAGCTCCATAATGTCACAGATCCTCCACCAATATGGCGGTGCCCATGCGGCACAGCTGGTCAGAGGCAGAGGCATTGATTTAAAAGTGGCTGGTGGGATTGCCAGTAGCATTTACATAGATAACACCCACGTTCGGTGCCAACACCAAAGGCAAAATGGAAATAGAAGGAATAATATTAGAGGGGTGGGCAACTTTCAATAAAGCTCTTCTAATAACTATTTCTCTGCATGTTTATCTTTCTGTATTGCCTATTATCCTTATGTATTTGCCTCCTTTGAAAGCTGCAGCCATTCCCTGTTCTGAGCATGCTGCCCTCTGTATAATCAGATTGCTGCTCTCTGTAGAGACACTTGTGGACTCTCATGTGACCCCCCTTTATTCCACACACTGACTGAGCCAGCAAGTTGGGGGAGGGGTGAGCCATGAGACGGGAGGAAGATCCACTTATTCAGCAGAGCCCAGGCATGGAAATAAAGAAGTATGCAGCCCCTGCAAACATTATGGACATGGATTATGTACAAGGCAGTAAAGGCACATCAGAAACCTATGTAAAGTAATTGCCAACCTGTTTAGATATCATTCACTTCCCCCCATGTTAAACAATCAGTAAAGATCTCTTAAGCCGAGATCAATTTTCCAGCAAAACTGGAAATCCTTTTCTTGCTCAATAATATGAATTAACTGGAATAATCTACCAATAAATCACAGTGTTAAATATTATACTACTGAGGCGCCATTGTGATTAATTTGCATGGCATGCAGCGGGTTTGATATATTGTATCACGATAAATGTCGTAGATTGCATATTTATAGCTTGATTAATAACAGGTTTTAAACGTGTCATCAGCCAAACTTGAATCTGGCTCATAATTTCCTTATTGATGATGTCTATTTATCATGCTGCACTTGATTTACCGAGTGTTTGTGAAACATGTAACATATGCTGCCACAGAGTAAATAGCTGATGTTACTTCTGAAACTGCAAAATGATACAAAGTGATACAAAAATACATTTAATTATTTTTTTCCTTCTTTTAATTCGTTTTTTTTAAAATTATTTATAGGTTTTCTATCGATCGTCATACAGATCTTGACCGTCAATTTAATGTTAATGCAGATGATGGCAAAATAACATTGGCTACGGCATTAGACAGAGAGACGACCATGTGGCATAACATCACAGTGGTGGCAACAGAAACTAGTAAGTTCACAATTATTATTTCAAGGAATTTCAGGAGTTCATTGTACTTTTATTTTCAATGTGATGCTAGACCTTTAATCTATTTATAAATGTCAGATATCCCTTCATTAAATGTGTATGTTGGAATAAAGTTTGCATAAAATACAGAAATAAAATTGATACAGCAGAGTTGACAATTTGACATAAATATCTATGTAGTTACTGTTTGAAAATATGAATTATGTTAATTAGGGAGACTTATTTCAGTGATCATGTGACTCCATTTTCTGTATGTATATATCTTTTGCTCACATTTGTCAATTGGCTTGAAAAAGGCTCTTGTTGAGATAAAATGTAGCTGTTCACTCCAGTATGGAAAAAAAAGGATCACCTATCACTTTGACTTGAAACAAACTGGAGTGGTGGTCTTTTTCTTTTTGTATATGTAGTTACATAGATTTTTTTACTTTTTCTATAAGCATTAGTTCACCCTGCACTTTTTACCATGGATTTTTATTAATGAAATCTGTGTCAAAGTCGATCTCCTATTGAATCCATGTGCCCTGCACATGGATTCAGGCACTGGACATACAATAATGTAACAAAGTGTATAAGTTCAGCCTGAAGTATTCATTTTTTTATCATAATTTTTATAGAATTTTTATCAGTTTAACAATTTTAAAACGATAAAACAGTAAAGAAGAAGGATTTAGGTAGGTCCCCGAGCTTGGGGCAGCTACCTTACATGGCATTTGCAGCATCAATAGTATTTTATACATAACTACTAAAAAGTTCACAAAATATGTCATAGTGAAACAGCAATAGGGGATACGGGGGTTGGGGGGAGGGGATTAGAACAAAGGGCAATCCAAAGAACATTAAAAACATCATATGGGTAAACACATAAGATAACGTCCTATATTCATTGTCTCCACAACCTGTTAAAATTACACCCTGAAATGTGAGGGTACTCGGTTTAATCAAGGACAGAGAGATCCATATAATCTAATCACTTTTCGGAATGCCTCCTATATGTTTCAACTGACCCTGACCTTTTGGCAATGACATGGTCTAGAGTGCAATTGTATTGAACCTTGTGAATAACAACTCTCATTTTTGGGAGATTTGCACAGCCTAGCTATATTGGGTCTTGCAGTGATAAGGAAATGGAACACAGTTGACCGGTCTACTTTTGGCAGATTTATAAGTGTTTACAAGTGTTAATAAGGCCACTTGTGGATCCCAAGGGGGTGGGTATTTCAATACTTTTGTGATAAGGAACAGGATACTGCTCCAAAAAAGGGGTTAGAAAAGAGCAGAATCACTATATATGGAAAAGAGAGTCCATCTCTATTCTGCATCTCCAGCAAATACTCAATGTGGAAAGAGACATTTATGCTATCCTATACCAAATAAGGTACCATCTGTATAGGAGTTTCCTTGCTGTCTCCTAGGGGTTTATACATTTTGTCAATATGGCACTGGTAGCTAAAGCTATTTGCCACTGATGATCTAAAAAGGTAAGACTTAACTAATTTTCCCATTTTTCCTTATGAGGTAACAATGAGTTATTAAGCAGAGCTAAATAGGTGTCTGAGATACCCTTCCTCCTTATATGGGAAAAGAAAAAATTAAGCTCATAATTAGATATTTCAATATGACTAGGTGGGTCAACTTTAGATAAAGGGTGGGGCAACTGCAGATACTTATAAAAGTCTTTGTGGGACAAAGAGAATTTTTGTGCTAAATCCAAAAATGGCATAAGTAGTGGTGGCTCAAAAATGGAGTCCAATGATAATACCCATTAAAGCAGATCTAAATCTGGGAGAATTTCAGAAATAGCTGAAAGAGGTAACTGATTTATGCACACAGGAGGTACAAAGTCATGGTGAAGTACTTGCTCCCAAATAAGTACAAGTAGCGAGACTGCTATTCCATAAAAGGGCTTGAAGGGACTCAGATACTATTAGACATTTTTTTCTATATAAACCCACAGTTTATCCTTATCCTTGAACCACCAGGCTTTAATTGGTTCAGCAGTTACAGCATGATAATAGGCAGTGATATCAGAGCACCCTAAGCCACCTTCGGCTGGGACGACCAAAACCTTTGATGAAAATTTTGCACTCTGTCCCTTCCATAAATATGACATGATTGCAAATTAACTAACATGGCTTTAGCGAGTATTATAGGAATATTGCTAACATAAAAAAGTATTTTATATAGGATTACCATCTTCAACGTAGCAACTCTCCCCAGCCATGAAATCGAGAAATGTGATTGCACATTCAGTCCACTTATAGGGATAGGTAACTTCCAGTCTTTTATGGATGAAATTCCCATATTTAGAATCAATGGCTTAGATGCATTGAGCTTTTACTAATAACTTTGGTCCCCCAACCAAGTACTTCACTGGATTAAAAAGGAATAGTATCACTTGGGGCACATTTACTAAGGGTCTGAACACCGTATTTTCATGATTTTTTCAATTTTGCCCTGAATTGCCCCGTTTTTTTGGCACACGCGATCGGATTTAGCACATCGGCTTGCATGCGACACAAATCGGGGGGGGGAAGGCGTGGACGTCGGACAACCCGACTGATTCGGAAAAATTGCAGAATTTAAAAAGCAAACTGTGTCGCAAGATCAGCACTCACATGCACCAGGAAGAAGAAGGTGAACTCTGGCAGACCTCAGTGGGAGAAGTGACAGATGCAGGAAATTGGACGCACGATCTTAGTGAATCACGGCAGACCCGAATCTTCGTCAGACAATGCACAGCGGGGATCGTGACGGGACATGTAAGTAAATATGCCCCATTATCTTTGAATAAACTAATATGGCGATCCCTCCCTCGACCAGATGTCATAAGGTTATTGTGGGTCATTTATTTTTTTTTTATGACTTTTGTGACTATTTTGGCATATTTAATAACTTTGCAACTAAATTTGCGACTTGCAAAGTTAGCTGTAGAGATGAACGAGCACTAAACTGCTTGGATGCTCGTTATCCGAGACAAACTTTTCCTGATGCTCGAGTGCTCGTCTCGAATAACGAGCCCCATTGAAGTCAACGGGAGACTCGAGCATTTTTCAAAGGGACCATGGTTCGGGAATAAAATGTGTTATTTAATTGAAAAAGAATGTCTTCTCATAAGTTAGCAGATGTATGCAAACATCTGCAATCTATTCTTCACTGTTCCGCGCGTATATTATCTCCCGACAAGTTAGCAGATGTGAAGAACAGTGAAGAATAGAATAAAAACAGTGAATACAGTGAACACAGGATCATTCAAGTGAAAAACACAGTGAAAAACACAGTGTAGAATAGATTGCAGATGTTCAGCACATCTGCTTACTTGTCGGGAGATACACTGTCCCGGGATCCGCTCCTCTTCTTCCACTGAAGTCTCCCCGATCTCTCTGCGCTGCTCCCCGATGTCTCTCCGTGCTGCTGCCCCGATGTCTCTCCGTGTTGCTGCCCCGATGTCTCTCCGCGCTGCTGCCCGATGTCTCTCCGTGCTGCTGCCCCGGTGTCTCTGTGCTGCTGCTCCCCGGTGTCTCTGTGCTGCTCCACGGTGTCTCTGTCCTTCTCCCTGGTGTCTCTGTGCTGCTCCCCGTGTTCTTCAATGTGTTCTTCACACATATATATTGTTTTTCACATACTATTTTGTTTGCACCGTTCCGCGCGTATCTCCCGACAAGTAAGCAGATGTGCCGGACATCTGTAATCTATTCTTCACTGTGTTTTTCACTTAAATGATCCTGTGTTCACTGTTTTTATTCTATTCTGCACTGTTCTTCACTGTGCTTTTTTAATTAAATGCTCGATCTCGAGCAGGGGAAATACTCCTCCGAGCAACAAGCCGTTTCAAGTACCTTAATACTCGAACGAACATCAAGCTCGGACGAGTATACTCGCTCATCTCTAGTTAGCTGCACAATAATTTTTCAGTGTTCCGGCTGATATATCTTTAAAATCCATATATATTGAAATTTTGCCACAAATCATGATTAAAAAGTTGCTTATAAACTCCAGTGCTGACCAGGCATAGGGAAAACTATAGAAGGTATTTCAGAAGAATTTGAGACTCTTGTGTGACTTTTGTCTGACTTTTAAGTTAAAAGTCACAAAAACCCCACAGACTGCTGCTTGATATATCAACCTCTAAGGGCAAATTCACACAAACAAATGTCTGCTGGGTCGTAGCCGGGTGGACATACGCCCGGCGCCATGAGGAGGAGGAGGTTTGACGCCCTACCATCTCCATAGAGATACATGGTGCCCCATACAGGGAAAGAAATGTTGTATATACATCCCCCATTCAGTCGTGCGAATGCAGCTTAAGATAAATCAAACAAGCCCAAAAACCAGAAAACCCAAGAAAAGATCCAGACTAAAGATAAATGACCCCCATTGAACTGTAAAATTCATTTTCCATATTTTATGTCCCTTAAACCCCAGGCTGAATAGGCCATGCAAACACATATATTTATACCAACATTTCTGTAGGTTAATATATTCCTATTGATCCAGCATGGACAAGTCAGTGAGCAATGCCTAATTTAGTTATTGCTTCAATTGTAAAAATCAATGGCAACATATTGACAACAGATTGCAGAACCAACTGGAAAATAACCAAAGAGAAAGAGGAAAACCCTTTATGTTTAACACAATTAAGACATAGCGTAGTAATTATGAATAAGTAATTGGTAAAATCTACAATGAAGAAATATACTTTATAGCTATTGCAATTTTGTGGTAGAGAGTTTTTTTAAATATGTAGAGGAAGGTATGGGCATGTTGATGGCGGCAGCTAGAAGATTGTTGTTTTTAGCAGCTGCTCAATTAACATGTTGCTGTCAAATGTTGCATCAGGCTCGTGGGACAACAAGCTGGGTCCTAGTACATCTGTATTATAGAACATAGAACTTAACAATATAAAATAATTTGATATTAATCCAGGGAGTTATTCAGACTGCCATATTGAGGTTTGTAATTCACTGTATAAGGATAGATAAGTTGTTAACCTTTCTATAAATGAACTATTAAATAATCCTAGTAACAAGAGTATTGTGTGTGGTTAAAACATAACCTTTATTAGCATAATCTAATAGTGAATAAAGCTGAGCGCCAGTAATTCGAGCTCTGATTGGTTACTATAGGCAATGAGTATAAGACAGCTTATGTGTGAGATAAGATGGATAGATACAGAGAGACAGACCTGGAAAGTGAGTGAGAGACAGAGAGACGTAGAGTCAGGCAGACAGGGAGAGTGACAAATTTTGAAAGAGAGTGAGAAATAGATAAGCAGGGAGAATAAGTGAGTGAGAGACAGGAAGTGAGTGAGAGAAAGGCAAGGAGAGACAGGCAGGTAGCGTAAATGACAGACGGGAGAGTGACTGGAGACAAGCAGTGAGAGTAAGTGAGTGAATGAGTGAGTGAATGACAGAGACACAGGTAGGGAGAGTGAGAGACAGAAAGACAGACAAACAGGGAAAGTGAGTGAGAGACAGGCAGAGATGAGTGACAGAAGGGCAGGGAAAGTCAGTGACAGAGACAGACAGGGAGTTTGATTAAGTGAGTCAGTGAGTGAGAGAGAGAGAGACAGGCAGGGAGAGTGAGATAAACATGCAGGGAGAGTGAGTGAAAGACAGAGAGACTAGTAGGGAGAGTGAGTGAGAGACAGCCAACAAGGCTGAGTGAGAGACAGTCAGTGAGTGTGAGTGAGCGAGAGGCAGGGAGAGTAACTGAGAGACAGGTAGGGAGAGTAAGTGAGTGAGTGAGAGACAGGTCTAATTAAAATAATTTGATGATTAATCCAGGGAGTTTATTCAGATGCACCCTATTGAGGTTTGTAATGCACGTATAAGGATAGATAAGTTGTTAACCTTTCTATAAATGAACTATTAAATAATCCTAGTAACAAGAGTATGTGTGTGGTAAAAACATAACATACTTATTAGCATAATCTCAATAGTGAATAAAAGCTGAGCGCCAGTAATTCGAGCTCTGATTGGTTATATAGGCAATGAGTATAGAAGCTTAGGTGTGAGATAGATGGATAGATACAGAGAGACAGACCTGGAAAGTGAGTGAGAGACAGTAGAGAAGTTAGAGTCAGGGCAGACAGAGAGAGTGACAAAATTTTGAAAGAGAGTGAGAAATAGATAAGAAGGGGGAATAAGTGAGTGAGAGACAGGAAGTGAGTGAGAGAAAGGCAGGAGGACAGGAAGGTAGTATGTAAATGACAGACGGGGAGAGAGGGACTGGAGACAAGCAGTGAGAGTAGTGAGTGAATGATGAGTGAATGACAGAGAAACAGTCGGGAGGTGAGAGACAGAAAGACAGACAAACAGGGAACAGTGAGTGAGAGACAGGCAGAGATGAGTGACAGAAGGCAGGGAAAGTCGTGACAGAGACAGACAGGGCGTTTGATTAAGTTGAGTCAGTGAGTGGAGAGAGAGAGACAGGCAGGAGAGGAGAGGAGGTGAGATAAACATGCAGGGGAGAGTGAGTTGAAACAGAGAGCTAGTAGGGAGAGGGAGTGAGAGACAGCAACAAGGCTGAGTGAGAGACAGTCAGTGAGTGGTGATGTGAGCGAGAGGCAGGGAGAGTAACTGAGAGACAGGTAGGGAGAGTAAGTGAGTGAGTGAGGACAGGTAGTGTGAGTGAGAGACAGGCAGTGAGAAAGAGAGCAAGAGAGAGACATGCAGGTAGAGTGTTTGAGAGACAGAAAGGCTGGTATGGAGAGACAGCCAGTGAATTTGTGTGAGAGACAGACAGAGAGAGTAACTGAGAGACAGACATGGAGTGTAACTGAGACATAGACAGGGAGAGTAAGTGAGAGACAGAGTGACAGGCAGGGTGAGTGAGTGAGACAGACAGGGAGAGATAGATGCATAGTTAGATATATAATACTTTTTTGTAAACCAATTCTATTTTGTTATAGCTAAGAGCAGTTATTTATTTTGCTGAGCAACGCCTCTACAACTGATCTATAGCTAGTAATAAAATAAAGTAAAGTGGATCCAGCTTACAAAGAGGGAGAGCTAGCTGTAGGACAGAGTATGAGGGACAGTAGGATTAGCAGGGAGTGTCTTTTTTCCAATGAATCTTAGACTCAGCTTTAGGCATCCCACTCAGTTGGTGCATTACAGTGGTACTAGCTTCCAACAATATCAGTATGTCACAAGTTGTATACAAAGATATTGAGGATAAGTGACAGTTTATGAAAAATATTACAATATTTTAATAATGGTGGAGGGACACTTGATCATCATAGCTATGATGATTACTTTATTTTAATATTTATCTTATAAAGGTTTTAACCACACACAATACCCTCGTTACAAGGTTCACTGATTAGCATACTGAGTTGGGAAGCAATTTCTTCCTAATTTGGGCAAATAGGGTTCAGCCTTGTAGGGGTATTTTTCCCGTAATCTGGGTAAACACTGTATGATTTATAGGCTGGACCTGATTGACATCGGTCTTTTCTAGAGATGAGCGAGCACTAAAATGCTCGGGTGCTCGTTACTCGAGCCTTTCGAGTACCCTAATGCTCGACCGAGCATCAAGCTCGGACGAGCATGTTCGCTCATCTCTAGTCTTTTCACAAAAAAATAAGCCCTCACTCAGCCAATTGACAAAAAGTTTTAAAAGTTAAGGTGCTAGGAAGGTGGCAATACACAAAACCCTATTTATTTAGTATCACTGTATGAGTATTGACAATGATAAAGATAGAAATTTTTATTAAAACAAAACAATGTCAGGTTTACACAATTTTTATGCTGCGCAGAAAGGGTTAGTAAAAGTTCATCAGTAGGATATATAAACTATTAAAAACTACATTTTGTCCCGAGAAAGTCAAGACCACATACAAATATAGTAACAGAAAAATAAAAGTTAAGCTTGTTGAAGGTATTGCTGAAAGAAAAATGGCCTGGTCATTTTAATAATAATAATAATAATTCTTTATATAGCGCACACAGATTCCACAGCGCTGCAAAGAGCTTGCCTAATCGGTCCCTGTCCCCATGGGGCTCACAATCTAAACAACCTGCCAGTATGAAGTCAGTGAGCAATGCCTAATTTAGTTATTGCTTCAATTGTAAAAATTCCTGGGATCCATATTATCAGTTTAGTCATGTGGTCATATAATGACCTACTAAGAATTATATGGATTTGTTGTCTCACACTTCCTTTTTATGAAATCCCCTCACAGACTACTATAAAAGCTATAGTAGATTATAGATTATAAACATGGAAAATTACAGTGCAGCCCCCTTAGATGTACACACTCCCTAGAAGTACCCCTCTGTCCTCTTGTAACACCCTTTTGCTCATCTGTCCTCTTGTAACACCCCCTTTCTCCTCTGTCCTCTTGTTACATCCCCTCCCTCCCCTGTCCTCTTGTTACATCCCCTCCCTCCTCTGTTGTCTTGTAACAACCCCTTCCTCCTCTGTCCTCTTGTAAACACCCCCTTCCTCATCTTGTCCTTTGGTAAACAAGCCCTTCCTCCACTGTCCTCTTGTTACATCCCCTCCCTCCTCTTGTAACATCCCCTACCTCTTCTGTTCCCTCTTGTAACATCCATTCCTCCTCTGTCCTATTGTAACGTCCCCTCCCTCCTCTGTCCTTTTGTAACAAGCCCTTCCTCCACTGGTCCTCTTGGTACATCCCCTCCCTCCTCTTGTAACATCCCCTACCTCTTCTGTCCTCTTGTAACATCCCATGTCCATCATCTGTCCTCTGTAAGTCACCCTCCTATGCTTACTCTTCAAACCCACTTCCTCATCTGTCCTTTTGTAACAAGCCCTTCCTCCACTGTCCTCTTGTTACATCCCCTTCCTCCACTGTCCTCTTGTAAGATCCCTTATCTCCTCTGTCCTCTTGTAACATCCCTTCGCTCCTCTGTCCTCTTGTAACACCCTCTTTCTCCTCTGTCCTCTCGTAACTTCCCCGCCCTCTTCAGTCCTCCTGTAACACCCCCTTCATCCTCTGTCCTCTGCTAAACATATCCCCTGCACACGTGTTATTCACACCCCTTTCTGTGCTGCAGTTTAGCAGGTGGAGTCTGCAGGTGTGTACAGGGATGTATTTAAAAGAGGGCAGGGGGTAAAGGGGATGTTCCAGAGCTATTGACTCATTATCAGTATCTGACTATCAACATACAGAGCGACTCACTAAAGTAAATGAGGTAAGACTTTCAGTTTGGGGGGGCTAGATGTGCCTGGCAGGTTCCATATAACAAAAGATTGATATTTACAGTGTGGCTCTAGGTAAATCAGCAGGTTCTATAATCATCATAGTTCCTATATATTTAATTAATCTTCACTTACCTTTTTTCCAGCTCTTGGAATGAATAGTTTATATAACCCTGGAAACATATGTACATGTTAATAAGCTATTTTCTATGATGTTTTTATTCCAGCCTAAACAAGACCAATTTTTCAGCTTTTTTTTTTTATTAACTTTAAAAACGCGCGACATCATTTATTTGTTTACGCCAATGCATGAGTGTTCCTATGAGTGTTCCTATGTAGCTGACCTATTGATATAATTACTGACTATATAACAATTTAGGTTTCTGAACAGCAAAGGACTGAGCGCTTTTTATTACTACTACTATGGTATTGTTGAAGGTGAAAGTAATTGTCAATTAGGTTTGGGAATGTTTTCTAAGCCATGCTTTTAATTGGCAGTACAAGAAAGCTTTCTGCATACATACATGATCTTTTTTTAAAATATGTACCAGACGGCTTGTTTATTTACTTTTTTACTTTTTAATTAGAAGTTGTCCAATTAAAACACCAATTATGAGTTTTATGGACAACTAAGCAGCGATATGTTCTATTTGCATTGTTAGTTCATATTGGCAGTATGACTGTGCGTTTTATATACAGTCATGATAACACATATGATTGTAGTTCCTTATAATTAGAACAAGATGGCAACATTTGAAATTTTATAATTCCACTAAAAAAATCAATACAATCCAATTATGTGAAGAACTAGTGAGATCATTAAAAGAGTCACTTACAGAAATGTGCTACTTGGACAAATTAGCCTGTGTTGATATTTGAGCACATACCAAGCAGCTACTTCTGCCATGAATTTGTTGCCAAGGAAGAAAAAAAATAAAAATATAAGTAAAACTTTGTTACAGTATAATTGGGTTGAGGAATAATTTTGTGCCATTTTGAAATATAATTGAGTCAAAATAAAGAAATATTAACAAAATTGCCTGTAATGAAATCTTCAGAGTAGGAATAGTCTTACAGATTGTTATTGTACATGTTTTAAAGTTATATATATATATACAGTTGGTCCCCTACTCAAGAACACCCGACCTACAGACGGCCCCTATTTACAAACAGACCTTTGGATGTTGATAATTTAATGTTGGGTTACAATAGACAACTATAACAAGTACGAAAGGTGTCTGCAATAAATCTTTATTGTTAAACCGGGAGACCGAAACATTTTTTTTGTATGGATCTACAATTATAAAATATACAGTTTTGACTAACATACAAACTCAACTTAAGACCAAACCTAGAGAACCTATCTGGTACGTAACCCGGGGACTGCCTGTATATTAAAATTAATAGTTTTATGGCTTTATTCATTTTTAAGCTATCATAGCAAATTTGCTTTTAAAGGTGTGATGGTATTATTATTTCTTATTTATAAAGTACTATTAATACTGTGGTGCAGCACAATTAGGAAGGGATAAGAGGCAATCCTAAAAAGATGGGTGTCAGCACCTGTCCACCAAACGCGCAACCACAACCAGGCTAGCTATCAGACTAGGTAAGTGGTGGCGAACTCACCCTGCGACGTCCCTGCGGGCTAAGGCCCTGCCTAAAGCAGATAAACCGCCCTGATAAGGGCAAACCCACTATCAGGAACCTAACTGATGGTCAGATTTGCACAGAAAAATGTACTGTAAAGCATAAGACAAAAAACTTCATTAGATATTTGAAAAAAATCTTACAAGGAGTAAAATACAAGGAACAGACATTTACACACTGAGAGAGAACCAGCTAATGCTGAGGAGGAGGTCTAAAAACATCAAGGAGGCATAGAGAATGAAAAAGTGTTTTGTAGATGACTGACGTCAATCTAAAGTGCCAGCATAAACAATAGTAAGGTAAAGGTAGTAGTAAATGGTAGAGTCATATGTAACAATTACCTAGGCACCAAGAGTATACAGCCTCCAAGATAGATGAACACCCCGATGTGCGTTTCGGCACGCTGCCTTCGTCAAGGGGTGTTCGACGAAGGCAGCGTACCGAAACGTGCGTTGCTGAAATGCAAGGTGCAGGGTGTGGCTCAGAAAATCCAAGCCCCAATTCACACACAAATAAACACCTCTATTCCGCCAACTACGAATAGTGCAACATAGGCACGGACGTTACAATGGGTTTTCAGTTTACTTTTGAAGGTTTGGAAGGTTGAAGTATTTTCAATGTGGTATCCTTACCAAGCAAGCTATCTCAGAGATATTTTATATATTACAGGAATGTATTGTCAAGTACCGGACAAAATTGCAGCGTTTCCTGTGCTCTATGAACAACATTTAGTGATTTTCTGTATAGGAGCTTGATGTTCAGAAGTAGTAATAGCCTGGAGTTGATTTACAGAGGTCTGACTTAATCTTTTGTCAGTAGTGAATATAATGATGTTGTTTCCATTGGGGATGTTGTCTTCTATTGTAATTGAGATGACAGATAAATATTTAAATGTAATATTCAAAAAGAATTTAAACTTGGATAAGTAATTTTCCGATGACAATTTTCTGTTAAAGACATTTCATTACAATACACTATATAAAATGCAATACTTTTGCAATATGGAAAGGTAGTTCATGTGTACCTGGTACTCCCTGACAGAAAGAAGAAGTCTTGAAATCCCTATGTTATGTGTCAAAAACCTGTCCAACAAACACAAGCTGGGTCAGACTGAGTAAGGGGTGGCAAACTAACCTTGAAACATCCCTGCATGGCCCTGCCTACAGCAGATAATACAGCCTTGATAAGGGCAATCCTGCTAGCAGAAACCTGCTAGCAAACCCTGAGAGACCTTGCAAAGGGATAGGACAGGTAACAAGAAGTCAAGTGTTCACAAAAGCACAAACATATCAAGCAAATCTAAACACTAGTCTGAGTCAGGAAAAGCAGAGTCACACTTGAAGAGACAAGACATAGAGACACAAACAACAAAATAATAGCAAAGTAAGCCAAAACTGGGCCAAATCCAAAATTGTGACAAAGCGTAGATTCACATAGTAAAAGAGTGGTAGATTAAATGTAGCTAAGATCAGACACACTGAATAGCAAAAAAAGCAATAGCACTTGATATAAACAAAGAGTAGACTCAAATAACCAGCACCCTCTGATGAAACTGGGCAGAATATAAAGATGGTAATTGACATTGCCACAAGCGACTGGTTAAGCCATTTATCACCTAAGCCACAGTTACAGACAAAACAAACTGAAACTTACACCCAGCTTTACCTAATGAAATAAGCTGAATGGGAGCATTCAAAGGCAGCCTAGGGTGTGGGTTTCAAGCACAAAGCCTGAAACCTGAACCCATTCAGAGCAATGCAGCAAGTTCTGACATTATGCCTATAATATCAGAATTATAGTTATAGGACAAATTAGTCTTTACCTGTTAGCAACAAATAAACATTACCTTTCAAAATATGTTCATCATCCTTTAGGCCAAATATCATAACATATGAGTTATTTTATATCTTTAAAATATAGACTATAAATCTAAGTGGCAAAGTTTTAGTGGTAGGTTCACTCCTGGATGAAGCATATGTATCTGTAATTACACGGTCTATCTAGAGTAGTGAAAGTATAAAATCCACTCTACCTTGTATTACGGATCGCAGCTTTCTGATCTTACCCTATTTATTCTGTTTCATATTACATTTGTGCCTAAGAGGTTAAAATCTTGTCTGCAACATCCCATTTTATATTCTTACTGTGTTCAAATGGGCAACAACCAAGAGGGTGCCTGAGGCTAGTTAGCGGTACTTAGAGTATTTTAGGATGTTGTACGAAGTGAGGAAGGAACTACTTTTTTCTATGTCAGAGTGTTGATATGGGTCAGAATTAATTAACTGTCTATATTTTATGCTGCAAAGTTTTACTTAAAAATGACTTCAGTGCTGAATACATTTGGCGCCTCTATGTAAGAAGCCCAGCTTAAGATGCAGTATAGATGAATCATGATTGAGCATGCTTGATTTACAATTCAGTTCACCTTACAATATACCGGAGAACATCTTTGCATGTCAATACAATCGTTTCACAAAAAGCTGTTTTATTTAGATGGAGAGGTGGAATGCTTTGAATTTTAATTTCGACATCATACGTATTTGTACAAGTAATGTTACTTGAAGGAGATCATGATAGAAATACTTATTTTTTAGAAAGCAGAAGCTCAAGTTAGGTTATTAGAAATGGATAGGATGCAATTCTTATGTGACTTATTTAGAGTTCATTCAGAAGACAGCTTTGTAATGTCATGTATGTGCCCAATCAGTTGCATTTATGCCATATGCATAATGCATATATTTCATAATGAATATATTTCATACATCTCTTAGGTGCCTAAAGAGACATTTACCCGGAAATTTACAGTATATATTCTCCTCTTGTTATACAGTTCAAACTATTGATTTCTGGAAATATTGTAATGCATTATTTCCCCTTTGGTGGTCCTACAGGGAAATTAAAATTTGCTATCAAATTCCCCCACACTTTATTGATTGATTTGTAAGAGTTTCATAACTTGGATATTTTATCATTTGGATACCATTTTTACAGAGAATGTGTGAATAGAACAACCATTTTAAAGACCTGTAGCTTTTTTTTTATAATAATTACATAAAACTTACCTGCCCCATTGGTTCCATTACAACTTCATGGCAGCTTCCATTTGTTTCTTGACATATGACAACCCCTTAAAGTATCCTTATAAAGCATACTAGGTGCACCAAGTGGTCATAGACAAGTTAAGTAGTTAAATAATTTTGACATTTTCCAAATTCTGGCCAAAACATAATTAAATAAACTTATCTACTTACTTTAAATGTGTATCACACTTTACATGAAGCTACCTGTTGAATGAAAGCAAGCAGAGATCTAGAAAACCATGGGGAATTGATACAGAAAGTATATGGAGAATTGTATAATTGTTCATTACAGACAATATTAATTATTTACTGAAATATCTAAGGAAGGCTGTGAAAGCCATGAAATGCACCTGCCATTAAAGTTTTCCAAACATATGTTATAATAAAGACAAGAATCAGAACTATGAAACCCTGATGTATCTGCTCCTTTATTGCTTTATTTCACTACACCATCTAGAGAAAAAGCTGTTTCTTCTACTCGGTTTTGGAAAATGTCAGCAAATGCTACTCCTTCACACCTCTCCCGAAAAATGTCAGTTAGACCTTCCACTGAAAGTGAATGTAAACTCTAAAAGTGCTTTCTTATCTCTGAAACACAGTAATAATCTTTACAAAGAATTACACTCTGTAACGCTATGTAATTATTGTAAATTGCTTTGAAAATGTATAGCTTTTATATGTCTGAATCTATCAACTAACATCACGCTGGGCCTTGCTAATCCTTGTTGTCTTCTCCATTTCTGAAGGATGTAAATGATTGTATCTTGTAGCCAGTGTTAATGTATGGTTGACTATATATCCCTTCTAACTAGGTGCCTGATTGTTGTCCTTCTCTCTTTATGTCTTTAAATACATCAGTTCTGTTGTTACCTGCTATGGGTATCAAAGTGCATGGACCATTATAGAAGAAACAGTTATAAAGAACATCTGTCATTGTAATTTATATCTTAAATTGTATTTTATCTTAAACGAAATCATCTTGAAATTTTGCATTGTGGAGAAAGATTGTTTGTCTTGTCACTTGTGATGTTATGCACAGTATGTATCATACAATATATCACCTACTATGTGCAAATATTGTGCAGGCAATAAATCGAGGAAATAAGTTAGATATATTTTATAACTTGACATAGAATAGCAGTATCTTTGCTCCTTTATCCCTGTAACAATATTACAATAATATGTAATGTAGTCTCTTCAGCTCTGAGGCCTCCATAGACTTAGGCCTAGCAGTAGACATTAAAATGGTTGTCTGATTATTTTTTATTTATTTATTTTTTTAAACATGGGTCTTTACTTGTTACATTAATCTTAAGGTATCCCACTACAGTGACAAGTATTCTGTGATTCCATTACAGAAAAAAAAATCCTCAGTACACAATTGACAAATGTAACCAATAGGACAATACTATTCTATGTTCTAAATAAGAGATGGTAGCAGGAAATAGATGAGTCTTTTTTATGAGCAGTGGCATTGATGTATTATAATTTTGTGTAGGTTTGGCATTGTTGTGGTGAAGTTGAGATACAAATGCTATTTTTTCAACTTATTACTGCACCATATGAACGTAGGACAGTGCAAGGTCACTTGACCCTGCTTGCTCCAAATTCACTGGTTTTCACAATAGGACTGAATTCCTGTTTTGTGACTTTATGTTTAGGCGCAAGTTTTGGTGCAAAATGATGCCAGTGGCTACCCTGGTCTATGTGCAGAGACTTTTGACTTTTCATATAACTGCCGCATACAACCAACATAGCATAAGACACTACCAGCAGATTTATCAAGAGCCAAAGCCATTTAAATTAACTTAACGGCAGCAGATCTACAAAGACATGCATATAACCGTTGTAAGAAGCCAGCCTAATGCTACATTAGCCCCACAGAATTTCCTATAAATTAATTATCATATAACACATGGCCAATCCTTTCTGTAGAATAACGGTTCTTTTTTAAAAAAGCATACAAAAAAGACATACATAGAACAGTTGCAAGGAGCTGGCCTAATGATAAATTACCCCCATAGAAATTACTATAAATTACTGACCATACAATACAGAGTAGTAAACTCAGTAGACAGCACAGAGTATTAAACTCTAGAGTCAGATGGCCCAGATTAGATCCAGTCCATGATCCTGTATAGTTTACCTAGGCTGGGTTCGTATAAAGCAAATATGATGCCCTTACGGAGCCAAAAGCAAGCTGGAAACATAACCAAAAAATGAACAAGATGAAAAATACAACAAGGGAAAACATGGAGCTTTTTCACGTGGGTAGAGCCAGGATGCAGAGTTGAATCCTCGCCTCCCCAGCCGTTTTGTCTGCACTAGAAATGTGAAATCTGACTTTATTTATTTATTTTAATTTTTTTTAATTAACAATTTTTTATTTATTATTTTCTTATATTACAAAAAACATACAGAATTTTAACATCCAAAAAACTGTCATAACCAAATACAAAAAATTATAAACTTTTTCCAACATACTGCAAAACCTGTTTGGTATGTGATCCTAAAATTATTTGTGCAACAACATAGAAAAATAGTATTTTAATGAAAGAGGCTCTTTAAAATGTGAATTGATAATCATACCTTCTGTTACACCGTCTACTCACTGAGCACATCCTTTCCAAGCATAGGCTGTTCATTCATTTGTGTTGTCTGCAAGGTATACACAGCAATCTGGTCTGCTTATTTGTTGTTAACTTATGAAGAAGAACAAATGACATAAGGAATGGCTGAACAGCTTTTTTCTGTCCTTTGTCTTTTTTACTGTGGCTTGTGCTGTTTATGTTTGTTTTCTATTATTTGTGTCTCGCTTGGTGAGTTTAACTTTCCCTGTTAGTCAATTAGTCAAGGGAAACAATTCTTTGTTCTTTCATTGACAGAGTAGATTTCTAGCTATCGTGATACTAAGAATTAGAGTTTCACACGGATAACAGGAAAAGAAAATATTATAATAATAACGGGAAGCTCAGGTTGAAATTCAGCTAGGATGAAAAGTAAGTATAGATTACGCTCATTATACTGCATTTCAAGTAGCGAGGAGAAAATTTGTGATTTTGTTCGGAAGTCTTTCCATGAACCTTTAGAGAGATAAAAAAAAATAAAAAGTAAGTAGAGGTGACTAAGAAATGTGAAAACTGAAAAAATATAATTTAAAAATGCAAAACGTAACTGTAATGAGGTAGTGTAGCACCAGACTGATGGCTGTACTGTGATTGTCTACACTTTCAAAGACTCGTGCTATGCAAACTAATGGATCTTCTTGAAAGAAAGCTTGGAGGTTGTTATATTTTAATACTTGCACCTTCTTTAAGGAAGAACAGGAAAATAATTCTTATAGGCTGTTTCAAACTGATTCAGGGAAGGCCAGTTGTCTACTAATTTGGCACTATAAGTAAAATTTGCACATAAGTACAACTATGCATGATATATATGCATTGGGATGTAAAACAACTTTGCATATTATCTTAAATATCTATGGGAAACTTTCTTTGCTTTCCTCCTGAATTAAGCCTACTCTTCTACCAGTTTTACTTCTGACTATGCTGATTTATCTTATAATCCGTAGAGTTATGAACAAGATAAAAGACTGCAAGAGGAGAGGGGCTACTGTTTCCTGCTCACAGAGAAGGAAGGGGAGGGAGATCATGTGGCTGCGATCTTTGTGTGTTACAGAGAGAGGTATAGCAGGCTAAGTGTATGCAGTGATGTGGATGCAGAAGTGTCATACACAAATTATTGAGGCAGAAGATCTCCCCTGTTCCTTACCGGTCCCTGCATCCCAGTCTGTATTTCTATTGAACTTTCTCTTTTTTCTCTGAACCTCATGTTGCATCCCTCCCTCAGCTTTTACTTTGTACTTTCTGTGCATTGTAGGGAAGCAAATAACCCTTAATACTCACACAGCTCAGATTATACACTTCATGTAAGTTTTTAACTGCTGGTTTCTACTACTTATAACATGTGGCATGCGTCTCCAAGCGAAAGTTGCAGGGCTAGTCACCATATAGTTACTGCATCTGATTTACTTGTATGAAAATCACTGGATTTTCTGATAAATTACTGAATGAAGGAACACAAAGTATTGTGGGAAGTATAGGGCAACCTCAATTAACCTCAATTAACCTCAAGATACTGCCCACTTCACTGCAGCTGAAGAAGATTTTTGACAAGTGTCTTCAGAACAGAAAATGACATAGCACTAGAAAGCACACAAGGAACACAATGTGAACATAATTCTGTTTGTTTTCAAAGGTGGAATCACATATGACAATATGGTAAAGATCTTTGTAACATTGGAGTTACACTTAAAATACATGTGTCAAGAACCTACAGTTGGGCAGATTGGGTCAAATTTATCAAAAAGGTCTCAAGACAAGCAAGACAACTCAGAATTATATGTATTAAAGTGACTGATTCTGAATGATAAACTTGCCACTGTTTAAAGAGAGATGGTCACCCACTAAACTATCCTACCAAGACCTTCAGGTAGGGTATCAAATGTATCAAATAGTTGAACCGGCACAACACGGGAGACGCCACAGGAGTACAGGTCCCCAATGTTGCTTCCTCTATTGGATAAAATGTCACATACACGAGGATAATGGCTGGTTAATGTATTTCGACGGGATCCGTCTTAATCATAACCGTCTTCTTTTCACTTTTAGTGAATTTTGGTTCAGTGATGTACAGAGCTGGAGATACAGGCAGTTAAAGACACATCCCACACTATTGTAATACACCTGCATATGATGTAAACCCTGTATAATTGCCCTACAGCCCACTCCACCTGAGGTTGAGATTGTGTAAGAGAGAAAATCACAAATCTTTCATTCCCCATGTATATCACTGGTCATATAGCTTACAGAAGCACATGACTGATATAATCTGAAAGATGAGATTCAAGCATACTATAGTGTAGAGGCTATACAAAGGAAGATACAGGCTTCTAAATTTACACCCCCCCTCCCCTGCAGTCTGGTTTATACAAAGTAATTTTTACATGACTTTGGAGGTGATTTTACAAAAAAAGTTCTAGAAAGGAAATTTCATTTCCTACCTTGAAGGGAGGCTAGTAGGTTAATGGGGTAAAATGTTGGTAAATGAATCCCTTTATAATTTTTAGTTTGATTGTTCACCTTTTGCACCTATTAGTTGGTGCAGAACAATCTGCCAATGTTTTTCTGAGGGCAACTGGCTTTTGGTGCATGAGGTTTACATTTTTGGTAAAAATTAAAACAGAATTCATCATAACAGATTGATAAATTGTCACCATTAAGTTTGAGATCATCTGGATCAGAGTAGCTCTGTATAGTGGATGGAATCCAGACTATGGGTTTACTGTTCATATTCAGGGGACACATATCTATGGGGAAGACTAATGACTTTATAAATAATAGGTGTCTCCTTGCATATATATTTCCATAGGCCCCCATGGTTAATTGTAACACTCATTCCAGCATAAAAAGAAGGGCAGCTACTACACTTTCCATGTTCATGTAGGTGATATTAAATTGATTTTGCTAATTATTCATTGTAACTAGATGCAATTATAGGATGTGAATGGAGAACACATATACAATCATTGCTCCATAAGAATGTTTTATTATTTACCCATATGTAGAGAAGTGTACAAGAAAATTTGGGATAATGAAAAAGTAAAAGCTGCAGATCTTGAAATGTGGGTACAGACTAACCACCCACTAGAAAAAGTATTACAATATCAAACTTCATGAAAGAAGGTATTTGATATTGTTCCTTTTTAAAGTGATATATCTATTAGCACACAATATATTGTATAAGGATCATTCGGGTAATGTTATATTCTGCTTTTATTGTTTGATTCCAAACAGAAGTGCAGATTGAATGCTGTTGAACCTTCTGTATGATATCTTTATTCAATTTAATGAAAATAAAAGACAAGCTGGAGGGTAACAAAAAAGGTTCAACCTCTAAATTTAGTGTAATACCTTTCTGTAAAATAGAGTTTTCAGCCTATCCATTCATAAAGCCCAAATGTAATTGAAACT
This sequence comes from Engystomops pustulosus, assembly GCA_019512145.1. NCBI lineage: Eukaryota > Metazoa > Chordata > Amphibia > Anura > Leptodactylidae > Engystomops > Engystomops pustulosus. Next base: position 98,078,336 of record CM033647.1, read on the forward strand.
TTATTCCGTGAGTTTTCTATGATAGGTGATACTTTGTTCAGATCCTCGCTATCTACTTACCTTTCTGACATTTGAAAAATAGGATTCAGCATGAAAATAGTCCCTGTGAAACCAATTTCAATTTTGCAGCCAGGCTTGTGGAATATAAGAGAGATAGAGAGGTGAGAAAATACGAGAATCCATTAATTGTTAATTCCCATTTTGGCTAAAACCCATTTACCTTTCCTGATAACATAGAACACTCTACCACAAGCCAACCTGCTCTTTCTTGGATGCTAAAGCAGTGGCTGAGAGCAGAGGAATTTGCCCATTAATAAAACCATATAGCACTCTGCAATCTACTGTATGACGGCTCCCATGGGACTTGGATGGAGTCTGAATTAACCTTTGCGTAGCATGAAACAAAGAAACTGTTTGGAAGTCTTTTATTGCTTTAATGTAATAGGCTTTTCAGCATTAAATAGAATGAAATTTTGATTGTTGAGTATTTTTAGAAAACTATCCACCTAGAGTACCCTTGTGTTAATAATATAATCAAAGATCATCGCCCTCTTTATGGGCAATTTAAATTCAATTTAACTACAATATTAAAGTGTTAACATGTCCACCATAGGCATCCTGCCGATTAGCACCTCCCATTCATAGTTCATTCGAGATCTCTAGCTCATTTCTACTCCAGTGACAACTGTTAAGCATTGGTGACATATGATCAGGGCTGGTTTTAGGTAAAGTGGGGTCCTGGCCAAAATGTAAATTTTTAAAATGGGCCCCAAATGTTAAACTACTGTACCAACTGGTTTAAATAAATTAGGTAATTTTGTGTTGACATAGAAATAATTTAAAATAAAGTTTATATTGGAGTATAAGCCGACCTAAGTATAAGCCGAGGCCCCTAATTTTACTACAAAGACCCAGAAAAACCTATTGACTCAAGTATAAGCCGAGGGTGGGAAATGCATTGGTCACAGCCTCCCCATTGTATAGCCCGCCGGACCCTTCCCCATAGTGTATAGCCAGCACCTGCCACCCAGTATATAGCCTGCCAGCCCATATCCCCCATTATATAGCCAGCCCCCTGCCCCAGTATATAGCCAGCCCTTTGCCCCAGTATATAGCCATCAGCGGGGGAAGCGAAAAGGTGAGTTTTGATATATATTCTTTTTACTCGAGTATAAGACATATATATATATGAGCTTCATTTGTCTGGCCTTCATGGAATGAAGGTTATGCTAATTATTATTTAAATGTAATGCAACATTAAATAAGGTTTATGTGTGGCATGAATAACACCTATTGCAGTCTATTAGACTGTTGTAAGAGCATGATTCTTTTTACATGTTTTAATCATACTGTATGGTTCCAGAGACCTTGAACAGGACCTGAAAGGTAGATAAATTCACATCCTTATCATATATAAATGAGATGTACTTTGTACAGCAAATGATGTCTTATGTACTGAAACCTGTATTGTATAAAACACTTTTATAATTTATAAATGAGCACAGTAAAAACAAATGGGAAAAAATGGATTGAATTCCTTTCGTCACAGAACCTTTTAAGACTCATCATCAGTATTATCTAAAATCACCAGCCATTAGTGCCTTAGTGAAAGCATAATTAGATAAAATTGGGGTTATCCTCAAAAGAATGTAATGTAGACCATAAATCATTAGAGAATACATATTTACTCTCACTATCTCCACATCATTTTCTTCTATTGCTCATGGACCAGGATGTGCATTAAACTAATCTTGTAGCTAAAATACCTAATTATTTTGGTCACTGCCATGCTTCTCATAGAGGTCTCAGTGAACTAGAAAAATGTTCCCACTATTGCATTTCCTGGCCTAGGAAGCATATCAATTAACTTGAGTGTTTCAAGGATTAGGTATTATTTTCAGACGATTACCATTCCTAATAATTTTGACAGATATTTGACATGCTTTGAAATTTTTAATGTTTTTAACATTATATCTGGGGAAATGAATTGGCAAAAGTAATACTAATATGGCTCCAGAGGGAGTAATGTATCCATAATGAAGCAAAAGCTTTTATTGAGTTTTAATTTATTTTATTGCCATAAAAAAATGTAACCTATTTCTAAGAATGACCTTCATTTTATGTCTCTATAGGAATGTGAACTACCGTATATATGCCAGTATTCTTAATTTAATAAATATAAATAAATGAGGGACTGAAATAAATTAATTTATCACTGAATGGGAAGTATCAGAGAGAGTGGGGAGGGAATGAGTGAGGAGAGTAAAGACCGTGGATTTTTATGAAGGTTGAGTGGCTATTCCAAAATATTGGTCCAAAGCTACCTTAACATGGCTTGGGTGTTTCAGCGTGGGTACTTTGAGCCATCAGAAAAAGGTAAGCTTAAGAGCTTAAGTGGCATAGAATAAACTAAAGGAATCTGTCTCTGCCCTGCTCCTGCTTCAGTTATGATGGACACAGCTTCTGCACAATCACCAGCGTAACTACTAATGTCCGAATGTGACAACTTACTGCTGCCTCAGATGTAGCCCCGAGAGTATAAAAATTTAAGAAAACAAACAAACTCAATGAATAACTATACCTACCCCCTCTTTTGCTCCCTTTTATCTTCAGAAACTACCCCTACCCCTCTTTGCAAGGCTGCCAATGCTATATAAAGATTGTAACTACTACATTATCGATCATGTCTGTGTATCTGCATTCTTCTGCCTAATACTTTATTATATGTGCTTCTGAGTATCTATCTATTTACCCTGAGGTTTTTGGTCAGCAATAGCCAATAACTTTACGCTACAGATATACAGTGTGGAAGAAATCTGTGAAATAATCAAATTTCACAGTCATCTCCCAGGATCTTAATGCATCATTTCTACACCTTAGGAAAGAAGTATCAAACTGAGATGCATCCCTAAAGTTAGATTTCTCTCCCCTCCCCCGATAGCACACAGGTAAATCATATTAACTAGAAAGGAACAGCAAGTTAAAATATATGTCTGATGGATTTGACATCACTAAATCAATTTTTTTGGTACTGCTAAAGCAGATCAGATGTAAGTCAACAACCTCCTAATTATACATTAGATTAGAGATATGTGGAACACAAATGTGCAGTTTGCCAAGCTAGGGATCCTACCCCACCTATGTAGTTTAAATAGAAACTGAGACAACAATTGCATATAGTTTTTTTATGATTTATTTTGACAAAATATTGTGAGCAGTGTGATAGTGTTACATTTTAGCTGGGGGGTCTCCATCAAAAATAATGATGTGTATTGTATAAAAAATAGTTGGCGCTATTTATGGTACATCACCGTGTCTCTTTGTGTATGCTCAGGGAATGTACTGATGCACCTTACCGAGCGTCAACTATTCTTTATACAACACAAAACATTATGTTTAAATTATGGCCTCATAGGCAAAACGTAACAGTATTACACTACTCACACTATTTTGCCAATATAAATAATAAAAAAACAATGTCCCCGATTTATTAAAGCCCTTGCGCCAGTTTTCTGTCTGACTTTGCACATTCTTTTCATTGTTTTCTTTGCGACACAAAATTCTGCACATAAAGTATGTGTTGGTGCACAGTCGGACCTTGTGCCACATTTATCATGCAGTTTCCGACAGAATCGTGTCTCACACCCTTTGTTAGAGGTGCACCAAAAAAAAAGTTGGTGCATTCTGTCGGAGAAGTGCAGGGGCACCAGATTCATGATGAACGTGCACCACAATTTATGAATCCGGCGCACACTGCTCCCTCCACAGGCAAACTGCATATTGTGAAGTTTGCACTATTTTTTGATAAATCTGGGCCTATATGTAATTTTTGTGCTCAATCTCTATATCAGTTATATTAGGGCTATGCTGAGAAATAACATTTTAGTGTATCTGCCAACTTTTTGAATTGCAAAACTGATTCCTATTCTTTATCAAAGAAATTAATTAAAAGGTCATGAAATATTTAGCTTTCTTTACATAGTAGATAGTCAATAGGGACTAAAAAAATAGAACTATATATTAAGCTCCATACAGAGCCGTGAAAGGATGGCCGTTAGTTTACAGTGATTTAAATTTTAATGTGTGTGCCGTCTTTAAGTGCCACCATCGGGGATGCGGTACTGCGAATACTGCATATTTACGCATCAATCACCAATGTGGATCATACTCTTATTTTCATTTCTTACATACATGAATGCACAATAAGATGAAATCCATTAGAGGTCAATTACTTTAAGCATGATTTTGAAGTGTAAAAGGAAACTGGAGTACTCAGAGAAAGGAGAACAAAGAAATGCAATGTAAATCTTTTACTAGTGGTTTGAACTTTGTGTCAACAATACTAAGCACTAACTTTATGTCCAAGATTTGGAAAAGAGAAATAATATAAACTGTCCATGGAACTAGAAACCCTTAGCTCAGTGATGCTGAACCAAGTGCTCCAACTAAACCCACTTATTTAAATGCAAAGTGCCACAAAGCAGTAACATGTTGCTACCTGTTTTGTCATGGCTTTCAATTGTATCGGTGTCCTGAGGAAACCAATACAGTTAAAAGAAAGAGGAGATATTCAGATTATCATTGTAGCTTCTTTCCAGGGTCCCTTGAACAGGAAGAACTGCAGGGCCCAGAGCAGGAGCTCCAATAACAGCCTTGTCTGCACCTTGCTCCTCCGGCAGTCCCATGCAACTAAGGATGTGTAGCTTTAAAACAGAAATGATCATCATAGCACATCCTGCTCAGCCAGGGACTGCAGGGGGAGATTTTGAGTCCTGTCTGGCAACTTTGTGCTGGGGGGATGGCCTGGGTACCTACAGAAAGTTCTCTGAGTGCCACCTCTGGCACAAGTGCCATAGGTTCGCCACCACTGCCTTAACTAGTTCTCTATGATCCTTATCCTTAAGATAATCACTAAAGGCAATTGCTGTTTCTAACCCATCCACCCGTTTACCCATTATAACCCCTCTACCCAAGGATGTTTTTTGACAGCAGCTATTGCAGTCAATTGGTGACTTTAAAATATTTTACCCTTTTTTAGATTAAGTGGACCTTCTGTAAAGAACATAATATACAGCCACGTGCAAATGGAATAAACTATAAAATAATTAAAGATTATTTGCTATACAAATCAATAAAGTGTCAACTGTGACTGGGCACAATACAAGAAATAATTGAATAAAGCAACATTTATTTTTATTTATTTTAAAATATGTTATCATAAATGAACTGTAGTGTCTGTAAAATATTTAAAGCCCACATGCTAGTCAAGGAATTTACCATGTGTGTCAAATATATCATGGTTAACATAATTAAATAGTGGGAATGATAGGGAAAATACGTAAAGATATGTTTTATGACCAGCAAAGTAGCTAATAATGTATTCTCTACGGTTTCTAGCACGTGTGATAGTAACATAATTTAGAATGAATGCTCGTTTTTGACACTTGAGAGAAAACACTTCAGATAAATAATGTTTTTTTTCTTGGTGCACAATAAGCTATATGGTTGAATGCATAAAAAGATCCGGAGCTTATTGTTTGTAAGCATTTTTCTCACTGTTACCTATTACAACGTCGGGTTCTATAGATGAAAAGTGTTCTAATGTTGTACAGTCATAGCTTAGAAATCATTATATTCTTGTTGTGTTGTAATTACCACACATTTCCTAATATGCTCTAGAATCTGGAGTTTCACAGAGATGACACATAGTTGTATCCTTTAAGCAAAAGTGTTGAGAAATTTCTCTAACTAACTGAAAATCTACACCTGAGGCATATATTTAGCCACATTGGCCCCTATGGAAGATGCTTACTGACCTCAAATGACATATGCCATTTATTGTTTGGCCATGTAGCTATATAATATCTTCATGCGGAAAAACCTTTGGAAAAGATAGGCAGTTTGTAATCACTGTATTCTTGAACTTGTTTTGACCGTTAGAATTAGGATAAGTTCACATTAGCATTCAAACCTCCATGAAAAAAGTTAAGATATCTGTTATGCATGCGTTTTTTGGACAGAAAAGGTGGCTGCAGTACTTGTTCTCCATTTGAAAAAAACTGTATGCATAATGGATACATACCAACTTGAACATAATGGATGACATAAAATTTACAATGATGTGAATGGGATTTTTAATTGATATGCTAACCGGTTAACAACCGGGACCTTTTTTGTTTTTTCATTTTTATTTTTTACTCCCCACCTTCATAAATCTATAACTTTTTATTTTTAAACATATAGAGCTCTGTAACAAATTGCACTTCATAGTAATGGTATTGAATATTCCATGCCTTGTACTGGGAAGCGGGAAAGAAATTCCAAATACAGTGAAAGTGGTGAAAAAATGCATTTGCTCAGTTTTCTTGTGGGCCTGGATTTTACGGCTTGCACTGTGTGTCCAAAAATGACATGTCTACTTTATTCTATGGGTCAGTACGATTACGTCGATACCAAATTTGTATAGGTTTTATAATATGTTCATACATTTACAGAAATGAAAATCTCCTGTACAATTTTTTTTTTCATTTTGCCATCTTCTTGTGCTAATTGCTGTTTTATACGTACGAAGCTGAAGGTGGTGTCATGTTTGCGACGTTTTATGACATTTTCATTTATATCATTTTTAGGACTATGCAACCTTTTTTTAGCACTTTTTATAGATTTTTTAATATTTTTCAAAATGGCAATAAAGTGCCATTTTCGACTTTGGGCGTTAGTATATTTTGGTAGATCGGGCATTTTCGGACGCAGGGATACCTAAGGTGTTTACAATTTTTACTGTTTATTTATATTTATAGCAGTTCTAGGGAAAGGGGGGGGGTGATTTGAGTTTTTAGGTTTTTTTAATTAGAATTCTTTATTTTTATTTTTACTATTTTTCAGACTCCTTAGGATACTTTAACCCTAGGTTGTCTGATCAATTCTATCATATACTGCCATACTACAGTATTTTCCTCCTCATTCATTACAATTTGCACATTGTAATGAAAGGGTGAAAACAAGACAGCCTCGGGTCCTCGGAAGATCCGAGGCTGTCATGGCAATGGATCGCCACTCCCTGATGACGTCACAGGGAGCGAAGATCCTCGGCAAAATGGCATAGTAAGATGGCCATCTTTTGAAGCTGCCAGCAGCTTTGCCAGCAGTGATTGCCGGGATAATATACTGCAATATGCCCTCTCCGTGCACTGGGACCCGAAGTGCGCGGTGAACACAGCAGGTGGCCGCGAATCGGTTAAACCTCCATTTTTTACTTTTTTTTTAACAGAGGTAAGGAAACAAAAAAATACCCCTATTAAAGTAGCTTATTCCCTTTTGTCTCAATTGCTTGTTTTAGTCTTGTCTAACTGCTAGTAAACATTGAAAACATTTAATAGAATTTAAGAACAGCTAATGTATCACTATAAAGTTGGATTATATCCATTTTTTAAAAATATTTATACATTCATGACCCGAATAGTTCTTCAATGCCTGATTGGATTGGATTTCTTGCAATTGTAAAGTGCATTGACTATGTGCATTAGCTACATATATTGTGTTATGTAAGGCTCTACAAGTTCACCACTCAAAGCTTCTATCTGGATGATCAAGTTTCCCTTGAGACATTGTTCAAAATTGATACTATGCGCTTCCAAACCGCAGCCCCTTCGTGTAGGAAAGCCAGCAGTTGCCTTGCTAAAGCTAGAATACACTAAGTAACACATCAACTTTCTGTACTTTCAATCTGAAGAGCTATTTACTGCCTGACTGCACTGCTGACACATAAAGCGAATGCATTCAAAACCAGAGGATTGTAGTCATTTATAATAAACCTTCAGCCTGATCCTTCTTAGGGACTCATCAGCTTGCCCATAGTAGTAAGAGTACAGAAGACTTCCATGGTCCAGTGATTTGTCCATTTGTTACTGGAGGGTCCAGAAAATATGAGCAATGTTCTGGCACCCATGGAGTTAAACGCATTTGGACTTCCGCCTACACATTTAGAAAGTAAACTCAACAGCTACAGGACTGTGCATTTCTCAAATAACTAAAATTGTCCTACATAATTAATTTTTCCAGATATATAACAAGTGTATGCAAATGTTAGAAAAAAAATCTGCAAGTGTCTTAAGTTAATACATCTATCACAGATATAGATCACCTTCTAAATATTCAGAATTGCATCCTAAACGGGGTAGACCGACTACCTCCGCTCAACTGATGCAGCATAAGATTCAATGCTGTACAGGCCCATGGCAACAGACCAATGGGCATGCATGTCTCTATAAAAAAACGGGGCACATCTTTTACAGACAATGCGAGCAACCGAGGAGGTAAGCAAATAACTTATAACATAATAAAATGTTATACTTACCCAAATGGAAGAGATGTGCTTTGTGTTGCACATAGGTATGAGATCAGATATGAAGAAAGCTTAATTTAGAATAACTCAAAACCAACAGAAAGTTAAGGGTTATATACATGGCTGCATGGGCTCAATGTATTGCTCAACCATAGAGATGTAGGAAATACTTTCAAAGCTATATGTTTTCACAGGAAAAAATTAGCAAAATTTTGCTCAGTTGTGAATTTGCACATTTTTCGTGACCTTTCCTTATTCACAGCTTAAGCAGGACTAACTATATTTACCTTCTCATTCCAGATGTTTACTCATATGTTCCTTTTTTGTTCATTTTTAAAAAGTCAGAATAAAATGTGCAAAAGCATGCTTGGTCTAGGATGGTGAACTTGGCAGGTAGATATAGGACAACAGACTTTTTTGCTCAAAAACCTGACTTTAAAAAAAAAAAAGTTGCATCCTCCACAGCACACAGCAATGTTACACTAAAAGGCATAGGTGCAATTCACAGGGCATCTACCACCAGGATGAACTGTATGCAAATGAGCCTGAGGGGCTCCAGGCTCCATTGGTGTTAATAGAGCCTGGAGCCCTTCAGGCTCAATTTCATGCAGTCTTTTAAGTATATTCTACCTAAGACAAATTAAACTAAGAAACAATTGATAAGTAGACGTTACTTGTGTCATGCACACACAGATAATTTGGGCACCCTTTTCAGTTGACAAGAATACCTCAACAGATTGATAACAGTGGGTCAGTTCTACTTGCTACTTTAAGTGCTATGTGTCTTTGTTCTCACCCCCTGGCTCGTGATGTGAGAGAAGGCTAGTCACATGCTATTGAGGTTGATCTCTTCTGTCAGTGACCTCCATTTTTGTAAGTGTTTTAATTAAACTTCATATTTTTTTAAGGAAAATTGTAGAATTGCCTACAATCAACTGGGTAAACCATTGATCTCACCTCATCCGAGACATGAGTTTTTGCCCGGATTGAAACTGGTATGTCATTTAGTGGGGTTCCTGGAGGCCCACAGACTTAAAATTCACAGGGATGGCAGGGCTCATAATTATGGTTTATGTCCATGTTATTTTAAAAGATATGATTTTCCATTGTTTGAAGTTTCTCTCCACAACCATAGGAACAAACCCCTCTTGCATACTAATGAACCTTCCTTTTATCCTTCTTGCAACATGTGCTTGCCTGACCAGGGGTGAAAAGCTGCACTTACAATATAAACAGACCCTGCACTGGGTCTTATGAACTCCATGCCTTGCAAATTCCCCTCTGTGGTCATGGCATCTAGAGGATGTTTTATTGCAGTTCTTTAAATACAAATCAGAATTGTAATCTAGGTGGACCACAACAATAAATTATTATAACCTTTACGTACCATTACCACACCTAACTATAAGAGTTGCTACATTGATAGCATCATCTTCCCATCATGCAATTTGTTACAGAAATAATATTAATGAATGAAGATGCAGGACTCTAAATAGAGTCTACTGTATAGTATTATTGACTATAGACACAATTCATGTCTGTAATAGCATGCTAGGTGTTGAAGAAGGAAAACCACTAACAGATACTTGTAAAAATAATTATAGCTGAGGTCTACCTAGCAGTGGGTATTTACATTCTCCTTTTATCCCAGTATTATTTATATAATGAATAAACTATTAATATTATTTCCTTTTCTATTGGCTACGGTATATAAAGAGTAGAGAATTGTGCACTAGGGGGCTCGGAACTTTACTTTTCTGTCTCTAATATATTCTACACCACAAGATAAAGCATGAGTCATCAGGTAAAAAGTAGAGGATATATGGCTAAACAAGCACAACAGATTTATATTGACTATAAATTATGTTGTCTTACAGAAGTTTCTGTTCCTCCTTTACATTTCGAAGGTTAAACAGGCATTCAAATTTTAACAACTAGCTGAAGCTTGTAGCCCATAACGGAGCAGTCAGAATGATTCATATTACATTGCTGGTGTCCTACAGTACAACGATCAGATAAGGCATTTGTTTTAAACATAATATTATTTCAAAAGCATCTTTATAGCTGCATGATGGGATAGTCAGCCTTGTAAAGTCCATCATTTGAATAAAAAAATCAACAATAAAGAATGTATGGACTTAAAAATGTCATTTTTGAAGAACCATTGTAGATGTTTTCTTTAGGATATATAATTATGTAATTAATAAGAAGAGTTATCATAAGGGATTCCTGGGAAGTATTTTTATTTACCTAAGAAAGTCTCAATGAATGCTTGACATTGTCATGAAGGAGAAATATACAACCTTTATTTGTAATACATAACACATGGATCATCATACAATGGCATACAAATATTTTCTACCGGATAATACAGACATTATATTTAACAGAAAACAATCTGGGTTACACGATTTAAAGTATCATTTATATAACACAAATATGTCCTCCCTTACATTTCCCCCAGGAAATGTGTGTCCCTAGATTAACAGCTTAGAGAGAGAGAGAGAGAGAGAGAGAGACAGGTGAAACTATGTAGAACTGCATAATTTCACAAGCTCTATATGTGTGTGCCTGGATCTATATACGCTTGGATGTTTTACAGTTGTGTATTGTTGATCATATTGTAGTTGAACTGCACAGATTTCTTAAGATTCTACTTAACTGGACACAGGTTTACACATAATCAGTAACTAAGGGCTGTGACTGTAAAAGTGAACTTATCATGTGTCTGAATAGTATATAATAGAAGCGTAACAATCTAGCTGCTATATTCTAGCGTATAACACTGACCACCTGTTATTGATAAAGCCACTTTACCAGAAATTAGCAAATAACCCCAAATATCTGTAATAGACCACATGAGAAGGATATGTGTTGCTTAAATAAAGGATTCGACCAGTAATCCAAAGTTAGAAATACCCTTTGTAACTTCTCTCGATTTTGAACGAGAGACAAGGATCCTAAAATTGAGACCTCCTCTTTTGTCTTAAATACAGGCAGGTTTGTTCTTAAGTTGAATTTGTATGTAAGGTGGAACTGTATACTTGTATACAATTGTAACCTCAGGCAAAATATTTTTGGTCCCTGTGACAATTGTATTTTAAAAATGTTGGATTGTCATAAGAACCAGGATTAACAATAAAGCTTAATTGCAGACACCTTTGATAAGTGTTATAGTTGTTTATTGTAGCCTAGGGCTAAAGTACAGTAAATTACCAATGTCCAGAGGTCCGTTTGTAACTGCTGTAATTCAGGTGTTCTTAAGTAGGGGACCGTCTATATGAGAAAATTCCAATAATCAATAATGAAATGCCCCCCACAAAAAAGATCATAATAGATTCTATTAGATACATTAATACTCTCAATAACCCAAATTATTTAATAATATGTCTATATTTTATTTAGTTGATTGATTGTCTATACAAGAACCAAGATCTAGAACACTTCAAACTCTAAAAATCAACAGAGATATAATATAAAGACAGATAGCAGAATATATACTATACAATATATCAATAATACAAAAATGAAATGTGCCATATAAGCCAGGGGAACAAGTGATTGTGTTATAGACCAGAGAAAGAGCCTCCATTAATCAAACTCCATTTACTCTTCATAAATCAGGGCAGAAATATGTTTTGGCCATTTCTATTGACATTTTGTGTCTTATATTATGGAGTGAAAAGTCTCTAACAGATTTTCTTCCTAGACTCTATTCATTCAGTGAACAGGCCTTGGATCTAATCATTGAATGAATCATGGCTAGGATCAAAAATGATCCGAATCACTCGTCTCTATTTTGGTAGAGCATGTCAGAGGAAATTGCATTCAAGGGATAGATTTGATTGATAAAAATGCACTTGGGGAATTAATCTCAAATCTGCCATGTTGTTTACTTTTATTTTACGGATAAAGGGAAAATATTAATCATGGTATAAAGTCACTTACTATTAATATAGCATGTGCTTACTCTATAAATATATTTACATTTGTTGTTTGCCTAAACTCTAGTTCAATTTGTAAATGGTAGAATGTTATAATAAAATGTTAATAACCTGACGTTCTTTGGTAAATTGTGCCAATTATAATTTTGATCATTTACAAAAATGAAAATTCCCTGGGTCGTTATATTTCCTCCACCTAAATTATTCAATAATATGATCTTAAAGCTATAAAAATTTGTTTTTTTTGTCTACTAATTGGTAAAGAAGAAGGGCCCATTACACAATCTGCATATAGATTTACTGTTTTATTTTCCATAAAGATGATGAGCTACCTGGACACCATCTGTTCAAGAACTGAACCAGTAAAACCTCCGATTGGTATTGCCCTTCAAATGTCAGTAGCATTCATATGATCGCACACATGCTGCTGGCATTTGAGAAATTAACACCCACAATCAGTGACAGCAATGATCACTGGACTAATCAGCAGGGTTTGTGCTGAATGTCATTAGTGAAGTACGTAGATCCAAATTCATAAAGTTCACCACAGACCCGAACATTGTGGTTCCAATCTGGTCATAACTAATCATTGTGCAGAATTTTACTCCAAATTTTAAAAGTGTTTTTTTACATGTAGAACTTATCAAAGCAGCTTAGACAGCGTGATAAATGTGGCACATGTGGTATTAATGTATGCATTGCTCACACAGAAGAACAGTTGTCCCAACTAGTTCCTAAGTTTTTCTTACACACTGAGGGACTGGAAGGGATTTGTACCAAAATCTGTGACTTTATTCAATTAATAAATCTGGTGCAAATTGTCTCAAGTGAAAGGTGGAATGAATAGAAAATATACTGACATATCTGCAATGATCAATCCCACCAAGTGTTATGTTGAGCAGGAAGCCTGAGTCAGTGATCTATGACATAGAGGTTTTTATAATTTTAAAGAAATTATGTAAACCGCTGTATTTTGCTCTACCCTCAAAAGCAGTACTGTTCACATTAGTTAGGGATATTAACTGAAGTGTGTCTCACTTTGTGCCTAAAAACTGGTTTGCATTTATGATACCAGATTTGTTTAGTTTCTTGGACACTTATTTTCCATCTGAAAATCATAAAAAAGTTATAAAACACACAATATAAACAGATTGGAATAGGCTATGGTTCATTGCAAATTTCTAAAGTTTCAGGTTTTTATTGAGGGCATACTTGGGGTTAGTAAATTAAATCTTGTATGATCATAAAAAAACTATTTCAATCTGTGAAACTTATATAATAATTCTAATATAATAAATCTTGAGTCAAAAGAACAAGTTATAGCTGCAGGATCAAAAACAAAAAAAATATACCCAGTGTGTAGAAGAAACACAAGTTACAGCAAATAAATACCATCCAGTACATTGTCTTGTTCTGTTCCCAAATATCTGCATCAATTCTTTTTCAATTGAATTTTTCCTTCACTAAAGAGAATGTAAAATATTGTCTCATTTCATTCTTGAAGTCTGACACAAGATACTTAGCAGCTAACATGGTTCTTTTAACAAGTTAAAGAAGATAGAATTGCTATTTAATTTTAGTTTACATAATGTGCTTATAAAAGGATCAGTTCAACATTTTTATTGGTCTTCTTTCCCTTTAGGAAACCATAGTCAAATATCACGAGTACAAGTTGCAATCAAGGTTCTAGATGTCAATGACAATGCTCCGGAATTTGCCACAGATTATGAAGCCTTTCTGTGTGAGAATGGCAAACCTGGGCAGGTAAGTTAACAAAAGGCTCATGTTCTACTTGTGGTGTCTACATGATTTGTCTAGTATACAATAAGATAGTGGGAATTTTACATTTTTATGCAACTCACAACATTGTTTCATTGCAGTGGGGGGGGGGGGGGGGTAGGGTACTGAAAAATAACATACCATAAGAGGATGAAAAAGAAATAGGCTTCGAAGTTTTAAAAAAAAAAACAATCAACCACTGCATTCCAAAAAAATAATGTATATACATTGTAAAAGTTTTTAAATCAGTGGATATAATGGATGTCACCCAAACCACCTCATAATAAATATAAGAAAATATATAGTTTGTTTATACATCTTTGTAAGATGAGTCTATCTACTTTTTAAGCAACATAACTCAATAAAAGATAGATGGAAAGTTACAGAAACCAATTGTCCCTATTAGTTCTGTATTCCAATAATAGCAAAGCTACAGTAGGTCCATTTTCAACAAATCAAAAAGTAAAAAAAAAATCCACAACACTAGATAATCTCCTAATAACCTGAACATTTTTATTCTCACGATGCAACAGTAAGCAAAGCCAAAAACAATAAAAATATCAGTGAAATCATCTTTGCAGGTGACTCATTTGTGTCCTAATTAGCTACATTAATTGTGCTTTATTATGAACATCATTGTCATTTTTAGACAACTATACACACTGTACCGGCAATGAAATGCACTCCCTGTTCTGAGATTTCTTTAATGTTACCTGTTGTTAGAATATTCCGCCTGACAGATTGAAATAACAAATAAATAGCAGATAAAAACCAAAATGAGGCAATTTGACAAAGGGAACAGAATATGGGACATGATTCATATCCTGACATTGTTTACCTCTAGTGTTGTATCATCTAGCTAAAATTTCTAAAATTTCTCTGCATTTGGCTTTTTTTAGTTGTCGACAGGTTCCCACAGACACAGTACTGCAGATCACAAACATGTTTTTTTTTTAATGTAACATAGGTCAAATAGTTAAGACAATGAATTTTATTAAACTTTACCTGGCTCCCTGCAAGCTTTCACAAGCTAGTCCCTGGGGCATGTAAACACAAGAGCTGAGGCCTGTGGAAAATGCTCATCCTCCTCATTTATCAAACCCACTTCCCTCCTCTCTCCCCATCTGGCTTATCTTGCAGACCGAAGCAAGCAAATCTTGTCCTTACATGGTGAGCTCTTTCTATGTGCCATGCAATCTGCCATCTACCCAGCACCTGGCTGCGATAAGTGGCAAATGCGTATTTAGGGTGGAGACTGGGTGCACCCTCTTCACCGCTCCCTGCGTATGGCGAAGAAAAAAAGATTAGTGCAAGATTTGCTTGCTGCGGTTAGCTAGATTAGCCTGAGTGGGAGGGAGGGGGAAGGGATTTGGAGAAAGGAGGGTAATGGGTTTGAAAAATGAGGAGGATGAGCATTTCCCTCAGATAGTCTGCCCACATGCCCCATGGAATTACTTGTGAAAGCTCACAGTGAGCCAGGTAAAGTTTGATATTATTTATTATTTTAACTAATTGACTTAGGCCTTCTGCACTTGAACAGATACTCACCAAGTTGATTTGCAGGAGAGGGGGCGGGTGAGTACTCCTCACTCCTCCCCCCTCCATCAAAAGCCGATCGTAATACAGCAGCTTGGTCACAACGCATGCTCACCACACTGTAACTGGATGCCATAGACATCTAAGAGGACTACAATTTGCAGCTGGATCACGGTCCCCTTCTGTTCGTGTGCATGAGGCCTTATATACACTTCAAAAACATGTTTGTAATCTGCAGTACTGTGTCTGTGGGAACCTGTCTATGGCCTTCTGGTGACAGGATCCCTTTAAGTGTTATAATTCAATTGGGTATCTATAATCTTTATTTTGTGGTAAAAGATAGCATGCATTAATTTGTGCAACATCTCAGAAGAAATGACCACTGCTTATGCAGTGTAACATCATGTTATTTATGATAGGTTTCCTAGTTGCTGTCAGGGGAACACAAGTTCATGTTGTTTCCTTTTGAGTGCTTTTAAGTGGAGCTGCTTCTTGTTCAATAAGGTACGCACATCATTAATAAGATTGTGGGTATAATTTTCAATAATTGATCCTTAAAGCCACTAGTGAGTATTGAGCACTGATAATCCAATGTGGACGGACGGCTCCATACAAGCTTTATGAACTCATTCTGACTTCTTGTGAGTCCTACACTGTATTATTTGCATTTAATGCATAGATATTTCACCCATTGTCTAAAAGGAATGTGTGTGGCATTGGGTCTTATTGGAAATACACAAATCAAATATGTGCCTTATTTTTTTTTTTTAATTGCATTATAGATCTCTGTAAAAACTCTTAAGGTTGGTTCATACAAAAAATTTGGGGTTCTAATTGTGGCACTTAACCTTATGTTACCTTTATCACATTCTTGATCTGGTAAGGTATGGAATTAACAATATTTGAGCCATTTGAAGGGAGTTTTTATAGTCCTTTTATACAATTTGTTTCTAATGTTTCAGTCAGATGGAGATCAGGAAAATTGCCAAGCCCCTAGATCCCAACTTCACAGAATGTTACGTATACCTGAAAGATGTATCCTTGATAGCTATATGCAATACTTTTTCATAATCAAGACAGAAGTTTACAGTACTGTCTCCATATAAGAAGTATTGTACAGAGTAGTGCCTGACTGGGATTCATAAGGCCAACCAGAAAAACCTGTTGTTGATTTGGGTCCCCACAGCATGATTAAGAAGATGGGACCTTGCTGTCTAGAAAACATCTAAATGTCACATCATCCATTAAATGCATCAACAGTGTTTGAAAGAAAATGGGGAGTTTGTCACTAAATAATCCATATTTTTACACAACTACATAGAAAGGTTGAAATGCTGTGTGCTGTATATCTGAATAAAGTACAGCGAGGATACTTTGCCATATACTACTACTATACTACTATTCCAAGGCCAATGGGTCCACCTAGCTCAGTGGTCCACTATTTAATTTAACTATAAACCAGAGTAAGGATCTGTTGAACCATTCAGTTTTTGTCAAGAATAAAAATTATCTGAATAATGTTTCACTCCACATTCTGGTTATAAGTACACATTTACCTGTCAGCTATCAACACTCAAGTGTTCATTGATTGTACGGCAAACAAGCCATATATTGCAAACACAGAGGGGGTTTGTATAATTGCAAGAGTTTTCAAGCTTTTGATTGACACAAAATGGTCACATTTTCTGTTTTGCGCCATATATTTTGCCTTCTTTCTCCATTTTTCTTCTTACTAACACTAGATTTATCAAGTCACAAATTTGGACACAAAATTGTCTTCTGGCATAGCAAATAGTTTAAAACTAGTTATGCCTAAATGTATTACTTTTTGAGACTTTTAAACATTGAAGTCTCAAACACACTGCAGAACTTAGTACATGCCGGACTTACCAAACAGTCTAAGCTACTGTGATAAATCTTATGTGCAAAAAGGCTCCCTAAGACTGGTGTACAAAGCCCCCTCCCCCAGTATCTGTGTTCCCTTTACAGTCTCAAATACATCACATTCTTCCTCCTGCCTCACTGCTTCTATGTATTGCGTCAACAGGCGGATTAAATACACTTTCCTTCATATCGCTGTTTGTGTGACCTTTCAAGATGTATAAAAGAAATCATTAAGGCTTTAAAACATGTCCTATCGAGGCAGAGGGGAGATATCAGACCAGCAAAATGCTTTTAAATATGTAGTTTTATATCCTCTCCCCATCCCTGCTATCTGCAAATGGCATATAAGAAGATGCAGCAGCTATTCGGCAGGCTCTCCACTTGGTCCTTATGTATACAGACTACATAGTAGTCCTTAATGAATTTTCATCTTAACTAGGACAAAACAGAGCTAGTCAAGAAAAATCAATACATTCCTAAGAAAGAACAATGCTTTTAAAGGCCATAGAATGCACTGTATTTGAGATTTGAAGCTGCCTGTACCAAACTGAGAATGTACAAGTGGTCCTAACAAGTAATATAACTCCATATTTCCAGCAAGTCAAGAAGGGTAAATAAGGAATATGAAGTATTTTGCCTATAATAATCCACATACGCTTTATGTCTTTCCGCCATTTACATTTCATAAACATACAATGGAATCTTTTTCCCTACATACTTTGCTAACATTTTCTTTGTGGTTAAATGTTTTAAAAGCAGTGGTTGTGGAAGGTATCAGCCAACTCTGATTTCATTTCTTGGACTATTGCATTTTTTATGAACTTAGTAGGTAGTTGTGCCTTTTAGTGTACTGATGTAATAAGTTTACGTTGTTGACTTACAAAGCTTTCAAAACACCTCAATGCTTCCAGAGTGTGGTCTACCTTTAAAAAGCACAAGACCTATGGGATTTCAAGCGGGTGTTATATTGCCTAATGCACATTTCTTAAAAGGCTGTTGATTGACCTCTGCAAAAACATGATAGTAGCATATGTATAAAATAATAGAGTCCTTTGGTCAGGACATTTGTGCATGTCTTTCTTTGCTTTTTCTATTTTTGGTCTTGTTTTATTTATCTTAGAGGTTTATATATCAGGCAGCTGAGTCTGTGGGGTTTTTGGACTTTTTATTGAAAAGTTGCACAAAAATTTTAAACTCTTCTGCAACCCCTTCTAAAGTGTTTCATACACTTGATTAGGACTGCAGTTTATTTTAACCAAAATTTGTGGCAAAATTGTAACTTTTTCAGAATTCCACATCTGGATGTGGATTTGCTGCTAACTCTGTTAGGTGAGTGGTAAAGTTGCAAAATTTGTTGCAAATATCCAAATGTGCCAACAAAAAGTTGCCAATACTAGAGGAAAAAAAGAGAACATCCTAAGATAAATGATCCCCATAAAGTTCTATAAATTTAGTGGGTAATTTATCTTATCTCTGTTTTGGCTTGTTTTTCCATGTTTATTCTGTTTGTTTTGGCTTGCCTTTTTTCCATCTGCTTCTTTGGTAATTTATCAATATCACTTTTCCATTGTGTTTTCCAATGGCTTTTTTTCAGATCTCTTTTTGCGACATTTGTTACAAATGTCTCAAAAATGTCACTTCTTTCCATTTGCTAAGTGTCACTTAAGTATGGTTTTGTCTGGGGTTTTTTGCACCAAAAAATGTTGCAAATTTTGGACAATTTATGAAGATAAGTGTCATTTGTAAAATTTAGCACATCTGGAAAAGACAATAAATGTGCCTTACTGACGATAAACAAATGTCCGGGAGAATTCAGAGCATATTTTAAAAATTTCCCAAAAAGTCACAAAAATTGCAATGCACCAAAAAAAGTTTCACAAAATACAGAAAGAAAGGAAGAAAATAAAAATAAATAACCCCCTTAGACAGGTAAATATGTAGGACTACATAAGGTTTACATAAGCTGGCATTTGACTTCACTAGATAGATAGATAGATAGATAGATAGATAGATAGATAGATAAGGAAAGCTGCAGTACTCCATGAAAAAGTGGTCCTTTATATTCCATTTTTTAACATCCGTGGTTGACCCAGCTCACAGAGGGTAATAATTATTCTCACCTGGTGCACAGGAAAAGCCAAAGGCTTCTACGGGCTGCTACAGCAACTTCACATGGAAAAAGGATCCGGCACTGACAATTTAGGTGAAAAAATCCTTTTCTTTATTGGTTAAACTCCAACATAGTGATCATAAATTCAGATACATCGTAATGTTATCGATCGACACGTTTCGGCATACAGCCTTAGTCATGATTCCATTTGTTTGACAGTGACATTTCAGCTCTAACTGAGCCTTTCCCAGTTTAAATCGAAACATTGCTGTCACACAGAATGGAAAAATGGACCACTTTTTAATGGATTTGGAGTGCTGCTACTTTCCTTTTATATTTATTGAATAAAGGTCTAAGCCCTCTACCTAGGATTGTCACTGCCAGTATAACATTACTTTTGGTAAAATTGTAATTTGTTTCCAGTCTATAATAGTAAATGTTGTACTGCTAATGTTAATAGATAAAATGTTGAATTATAGTTTTTTCTGATGTTTCAGATTATACAGACTGTCAGTGCCATTGATAAGGATGACCCAAGAAATGGACACTTCTTCTATTATAGTCTTCTACCAGATATGGCCAACAATCCAAACTTTACCATTAAAAACAATGCAGGTAACATTAAGAAATATATATTTTATTATATAATATATTATAAAGCTGAGTGTATGTATGTGTGTGTATGTCTGCAAAAGGAATCTGCACCAAAATACAATCACAATTATTAACCAACATATACAGAAGTCATTATCTGCTGGCTGCAGTGGCAGTGAGAAGCTGAGCCTTGATTGGTTGCTATTGAGCTATTGAGCTATGCACTTTAATTGGTTACTATAGGCAATGAGTATATGAGTATATGAGAATAAGACTACTCATGTGTGAGGTAATATGGATAGAGAAAGAGAGAGACAAAGAGACAGAGACAGAGATACAGAGAGAGACAGAGATACAGAGATAGAAAGACAGAGAGAGAAACAGGCACACACAGGCAGACAAAGAGAAGCAGAAACAAAGACAGACAGACATAGACGGGCAGAAAGAGAGAGAGGCAGCCAGAAATAGTCAGAGAGAGACAGAGAAAGACAGAGAGAGAGACACAGAAACAGGCACACACAAGCAGACAAAGAGAGGCAGAGACAAAGACTGACAGATGGAATGAGAGACAGAGAGGCAGCCAGAAAGAGTCAGAGAGACAGAGAAAGACAGAGATAGACAAAGACACAAAGACAGACAGATAGACAGAGAGAGAAAGTGTGGGGCAGAGAAAGAGACACACAGAGAGACAGACAAAGAGACAAAGACATAGAGATAGATGTATATAGATATAGGGTAAAATCTTATTGAATGTTACCCCAGAAAAATGGACATTTGCGGTACAGTTTTAACATATTTTGACCCTTTCTTTTCTTTTCTGAGTATCATCGAGAGATTGACGTAGAGATAGAAATAGAGATAGGTATAAAATATTTTTTGTTAACCCATTCTATTTTGTTATTGCTAAGAGTGGTAATTTTCTTAATGGGCAACACCAGGGGCTACAGTATATATAAAAACACGCAAAAAATGGCAGCACTCCAATATTTTGATGTGACAAAAATGTAGTTGTTTAATCATACATGTGTCAAGTTACGTTTTGGCTCTTTAGACCTGGAGCCTTCTTCAAGCTAAGGAGCCGAACTGTAGCTTGACGCATGTGTTATATATATGGATGGATCTTGCTCTAGGTCCTGGGATGTGCACCTGAGTTGTTTTCTGCATTTTTCCTGAGTGCTGCCACACTCATATATATGCCACACACATATAGTACTATATATATATAATATTATATATATATAATATATTATCTTGTAAGAATGTTTTGTAAAGGAATAATGCATCACTTCATGTGGTCTTATGGCAAGGTAAAAAATTGAACGGTGAGCGGTCCAACCATTCGGGAGCCCCATCGATCATGAGAAAATAGGGAGATGGGGATTCACCATCTTATTGATGGTGAGATCCAGGTTGAGCATGTGCCCTGCTGCTTTATTCAGTTCTTTGACAGTGGTGGAAGAATGCCAAGTGCTATCTCTGGCTGATCCTATAGAACTAAATGGAAAGGCAGGCTGCATGCTTGGCCTGCCACTCTACCCATTAGTAAGAATTGGGGGTTATCTTTTTATGATAAGTGGAAGTCTTAGATATCAGACCCTCACTGATTAAGATTTTATCCCCTATTGTGTGGATTAGGGATAACTTCCAAACTCCTTTTAAACTACTACCGTGACAGCAAACTATCAAGGATACTAGTTGCTCCAAATGATGGGCTAACGAGTTAAGTTGAGGTTATTTTCAAACATTTGAAAAATATTAAAAAACACATTGTGCATGATGCATGCAATAGAAATAAAAATAAAACAGCTATAGTTTCTCAATTAGATTTTTAAAAAATAAAGTTTGGCCAATAAGCCCCAAAATGTCCATGAAAGTACAATAATAAATAAGAGTGTTTAAATTAATATTTCATATTTAAATAGTATGGGTAGAGTGGCATGCCAGGCATGAACCCAACAAAGTTGTATATTTTTGTACAGCCCCCACCATTCCTGAGAAATGAGAGAGTATCATGGCATAATCTATCGGCATGTGGTTCTATCTGTAAGAGATGACAGCTATGCTGAGAAAGAAAAATCAGAACACCACAAACTCGTATAAAAAAGCTCACTTAGTATATTAGATGCTTAAAGGGGTTGTCTGCTTTCAGCAAATAATTGATATTGTTTTTACAAGGAAAACACAACCGTATCTGGTATGTATGGCCAGCAATGCTTTCTGCATGTCATTTATCAAGGCCAAATACACATGGATGCTGCATGGGGAAGCATGGAATCCCTGCAACTCTCAGGATAGATAGGTGAGTATGCTATGTACAACTTTAACATTACAGACATTACAGTTGGTTGTCCACTTTTAGCAAACAATTGATATTGTTTGTGTAAGGAAAAGTTATACAATTTTCCAATATACTTTCTGTATCAGTTCCTCATGGTTTTCTAGATCTCTGCTTGCTGTCCTTCTATAGGAAGCTTCTATGTTTATTTCCAGTGGATAGAAATCTGTCCATGGTGATGTGATGTCAAACAGGTGCAAAAACTGTGCCCCTTTATGTCATCACAAGACCAAGGTCAGATTTTTATCCACTGGAAATAAAGATAGAAGCTTTCTATAGCAGGTAAGCAAACGGGGATCTAGAAAACTGAGAGGAATTGATATAGAAAGTATATTGGATATTCCTTTAACTTTTTGACAAAAGTGGACAGCCCCTTTAAGCTAACTGCATTGACAGCACAGGAGTGGTGGAGATAGAGCAAAGGCATTAGTCTCCAACCTGTGTTACTGCTGTCATTCCCAAGGAATTTGTTGTCTGTAATGTTAAAGTTGTACATAGTATACCCGCCAATCTATACTGAGAGATGCAGGGATTCCATGCTTCACCATACAGCTTCCATGTGTAATTGGCCTTGAGAAAAGCCATGCTAAAAGCCATGCTAGCCATACATACTAGACAAGGTTGGGTAACTGCTATATACTGCCAAAGGTCACCTCAAAGTTTTAGAGTGTTCAAAGTATTGTCTAAAGTTCATTTTCTTCAATAGCAATAAGCTGGTAATTATATAGACAATTATCTAAAGTTCAGATTTTTCAAGACGAAAAGTCAAAGAGTGGCTTTCACCCTAACATTAAGCTTTAAACAATTAGCTTTAATAATGCGCCGCAATGCTAATTGCCTTAATAGCAACTTGAGCACAATGCCAACAATTTCTGTGAACAGAATTAAGGCATCTGAAATAAAAATCCATCTGTTATATGTATAATTTACATTCGACATATTAACATTTACACGGGAATAAGCAGAAAAGTATTTTACATCTGACATTTTTTTCACAGTTATTCTCGTTAAAATTTAATGGGCTTAAAACTATTTTACAGCACTTACTAAGCCTTTCATAATCAAACACAAATTTTAACACTTGCAAGTTATATTGTCAGCAATTTTCTCATCTGTGTGTACCAAACCTGCCAAAATTGACAGGGCTGTGATTTGTTTAAGACCTTCTTCATGCATGGATATCTCTACAAACCTGTTATCACTCATGTGAATATGGCACAATGTACCTACTAGTTCCCTTTAGTGCTGCAGGTGGACTTACCTGGTTCAAGCATAACTAATGTTAATTTTTACATTTATTTTAAATTAATATTTTAAATGAATAGTGCAGGTAATAATAATAAACTTTCTCATTTACTTTGTGAATTAAAAATACTATTAAAACCATTGTTTTGCTCCTTTCTTCTCCATTTTTCTTGTTTTGTTTGTTTTGTTTTCTTGTGTGTAAGTGTGTGTGTGTGTGTGTGTGGGGGGGATATTAAGTAATTTGCCAATATACATCTATTAATAGTTCTGCTCTGCTTTAGGCCCCTTCCACACTTGCGTTGCAGATCATGTCAGAGTCTGATCAGGGTGCGATCAGGGTTTGGTCAGTGAAAAACGCACATTTTGCATCAGTTTTCAGTCAGAGTTTGTTCAGTGTCTCAGTTTTTCACACGCGTTTTTGATGCAATTTCAATGCGTTTTCCATGTGCAGGAAATGCGCGTGAAATGGACTCAGGACTAAGCTCTATCTTTTCTATGGCAATTGATGCGTGAAAAACGCATTGCACTTGCATTGGACTTGCAAGTGTCTCAGAGTGCAATGCGTTTTTGATGCATCTCCATAGACTTGTATGGTGTGTTTTTCATGGGCGTGACTTGCAAAAGTAGAGCATGTCGAGTTTTAAACGCGCGTTAAAAATAATGCGCATGTGTGCGTGAAAAAAAATGCAAGTTTGAAAAGACCCATTGGTTACAATGGGTCAGAGTGCAATACAAGTTCTGCGCGTCAAAAGCAAGCGCAGAAAAAGCACATGAAAAAGCAAGTGTGAAAGGGGCCTTATTGATATGTAAATTGAAGCCTCCTGTCTTTTACCTCATCAGCCAGACATTCCTGTCCATAAAATGACCGCAGATTGAGGGTGATGTGATCTCTGCCTGTCCATGAAGAATCACCCTACCTTTATCTTATATTCATCAATACTATCATAAGGTCCTTGTAGAGGGATTTCTCATGAAGTTAGAGATCACATGACCCTCTATATGAACAGTAATTTGTCTTATGAGGTAAAAGACAGGAGGCTTCACTTTGCATATTAATAAAGTGATGGAGAACTATTAATAGATGTACTGTATACTGATAAATTACCTAATATCCTGCCATCCACACTTACACACATTACAAAAAAAATGAGGTAAAGTGACCAACCCCTTTAACTCTTCCCATACCTGGAGAATGTTTCACCTGAGGATTCAGATATCTAAGGTGATTACACTTTTCAGGGACTGTTGGAAGGAGTTAAGTTAAAAGACATTTCAACAGTTTACTTTATCTCTCAGCTGTCAGTGGAGTAGGACAGAAAGCTGATTTACACAAACTTTTATTCATGGAAAACTGAATCTATAGTTTTGTACCTGTATTTAGTGCTAGGTCTACCTTTTATACGGTATGTACTGTGAGTTCCTCATAATGCATTTTATGCATGAAACCATTTTACTTGTACATAGAGCAATATAACAATTTAAATTTGTCAAAAAAGTACACAGCCAAATTGTACAATCTCCAATTTTTTTGACAAGTGTATGTTTTGGTGAGAAAGGATGTGTAAATGGAAATACTGTGCAATAAAGAAGCAAGCTACCGGCACCACCCAATTCACACTCGTATGTCACAATGGTGACCGCTTCGGGTCCAGGAGCCGGGATTGGGGACCGGATTACATGAGTCGCGTCTGTTGCCGTGGTGCACGCTACAAGTAGCAGTAGACAATAGCAAGGCAGAGAAAAGAAAAAATTGTGCGGCACTCACCGGTACTTGTAACAGATAACGCTTTATTCTGGGGGAACAATCATAGCAGGGAGGATGCACGCCACGCCAGGATGACGGGCCGTTTCGCGCAGTGTGCGCTTTCTCAAACCTCTGCCTTACATGTGTAAATGGAAAGGTTCAGTTATAGCTAAAACGTCAATAAGTAATAAAGTAGTGATATGACCTTTAGAAAAAAATATGAGAGCCTGAGATATTTCTTATTATTTAACGGTTAATGATGGAAATGATGAAGCCCAATTACCAACAGTGGGAATAGTCTTTTTCACTAGCTTCATTTTATCCCTAAGTATTCAAGTAAATGTTTTTGAAGATTTAGAGATTTGTGAAGGCCAGCCATGATTTTTTTTTTTTTATTTTGGGGGGAATTTTTTGCTTAACAGTCTTCATAGCACAACTTGGAACCAGAGTTTAAAAATGTAACTGAATATTATTCCCTTTGCAAGCAATAAGTATCCTAGCTAAATCATCGATAAACAGGTTATTACTTCAACAAAAATTTAGGAATCTAATAACTTATTACCTCTTTGTGACTTTGTACACTGACCTGAACTGAGCTTTTTAAGTTCACAGAAGTGCAGTAGGAGCCAGACTGTGCACTATTGCTGGTTTTTAACTATAGATCACACAGGTACAGCGGAAGTAACTAAGCAATCTGCAGGATGAGCGAATTCTTCATTGGGTATTAGTGGTATGATGAGAAACTCTTGATGAGTATTTTATTTTTTTTAAAAAAACCTTCTGGTCATCAATGTTCATTCAATGTCATTGTCTGATAGTTTCAATGATAAAGGATAGATTACAGGGAACCTGCAGCAGTTTCATAGTTCTGTGACCATGAGCAGAATGTGTTACAGATAAAATCTTCAGTATGTTTGTGTCTATTTCCCAGAGGTAGCCATGTTTTACAATTAACTGACTCATGGTGGTATGACAAGTCTAAGAAGTGTTAATGGGTAGGCTTTCCTCTGGTTTCTTTCTCTTTGGCTTTGCATGATTAGTAGGTCTCTTATTATACACCAATACGCAGGAACCTGCAATTCATTGACTATTATCAAACATTGAAGAATTTTCTGAAAAGTTCCTTTTAATTTGAATAGCACCAGTGAACTTTGTAGGTAATATCAATCCAGGAGATTGTGTTCTTTGTCCTAAGGTTCCAACACTGTCAGTTCCACATTTCCACAAGTAGCTGGAAGGATCCAGTGTCCCAGATTCTCTTTCAATGGACAGCTGCAACTGTGTGCATGGATCCTCTATCTTGTCTGCAGGATCTGAATGAGAGGATTCTCTAGAACTGTAGGAATCCTCTATATTTAGGACATATGATGTGGACCTGCTGCTCCATCTCACACATCGTGAAACCCATTCCCCCTTACTTCCCTTTCAGCCAGCAACTCCATTCTCTCCTTTTTCACGTCAAATGTTAATCTGTTTTCACAGAATTGACCTCTATGTCCTCCTTCTCACGCAGCCTGTAACCTATATCTCCCTTTTTCAAACTTTCATCTCATGTCTACTTCTTTCTTTAGATTGCACCCCATGATATCCTATTTATCACAGTCTGCACATCTATGTTCCTTTATTTCTTCAGCCCATACTTCCATGTCTATCTCCAACCTGCCTCCTATGCCCACTCAATAACCAGCCTGTGCCCCATGACCTCCTCTTTTTCCAGCTTCCATCCAAATGTTTCTTCTATCTTTAGCCTATACTTTCATTTTGCCCTCTTTTTTGATCATGCATACTCATGTTCCCCTCTTTCTATTCCCCACTCTTTCTCATAGAATGCACACCATATCCGTTTTCTCCATCCTACATCCATATGGGCTCCTCTTTCTTCAGACATTACCTACATGTCCCCTCTTTTTCAATCCTGCTTTCCTTTTTTCCAGTATATTCCCATGCCCCTCCAACCCCCCTATTTTCCTATCTTGCAACCTAATATCAACCTCTTTAACCAATCTGCTCTGATTCTCCTCTTTCTCCAGCTTGTAGCTTCATGCATCCTGATTTATGTAGCCAGTTGTTTATGTTTCTGACATCATTGTAGGATCTGTATAACTACTAGTAAATTAAATCTACATATGAAAACTATTTTTTCTGATAACAATGTCATCCCAGGTCCTTATATTAGAACAATGATATTGTTTGTGTTTTGATGTGAATGTGCACATACTGTTGCATGCACAAATTATTGCATATTAAAAAAAAACAAACAGGTTTTTAAAAACAAAAAATAAATAAAAACAGTTATAGCACTGTGGGATGTTTATAGTTATTGGGGAAACAATGATAAATATAAAAACAGTATGCAATACACTATGTATTCCATACAAATAAATAGACAATTGTTGTTTACAATATTTAAACATTACAAACTGAAATATAGTAAATATTTTGGGATGTGACCAGCTCTGGGACCATATGAAATGTAAAACAGCCGTTACTTAACTAATTATCTTTCTGCTTGAATGGATATGCCCATAGATGTGTCTAGTAATGATCAGTTTATGAAAACAGAATTAACAGAATTATAGCTTGATTAAGATGTATATCCTGTAAGACTTTGCAGCTACCCTTTGAATGTGTTTGTCTGCACTGTAAATTTCAGTCTATCACACTAAGGATGATTAATGGGAAATTGAATTACACAGCTGACACGTGCTTGTAACTTCCATGGTTGGTGGTGGCACCAAGCTCGGTTAATCTGCCATGGTCGAGCCCAACCACAACACTTACCAGTGCAGCATAAGGGCACCTTGCATGGCATATTTTTTGATCCCATGTGATGTCTTCAAGGGGCACCAATCGGTTACCATGATACCTGGGAGCCCTTACAGGCTAACACAGCTGTCATTAGGCAATATAAATAAATCTTTCATGGACTGTAATATAGGAATGATATATGCTGTTCCTGAATTGCAGAATATACTGCAATACATTTATATTGGAGTGTGTTGTAGAAATTATCAGACATTTTTAGTTTTAAATACCCTCAGGGGTCTGAAATGGCATAGAGTTTAGAGTTGGCATATAATATAAAATTTTGTATTAGATGCAATAATATTGGTCTTATAGAGTTTAAATGAAATCTACCACCAGTATAAACTCTTTGAAAATTAAGCACATCTACAAGTATGAGTGCCTTCTGAACCTGGATCTGATCTTCTTTAGATATGAATTCCCCATTATTTCTTATAATTTGAGTTTTGAAAACATGGTAAGTAGGCTCAGGGGCTACTGTGTATGTCACAGTAGCTCCTGGTTGCTCCATGTTTGGCTAATTATTCCCACTTCTTGCAGGAGTTTATGCAGTCCTCCTCCCTCCCCTTCTGCCCAGCCTGGGAGCCTATGAGAGGAAGGGCAGGAGGGCGAGGAGGGCAGATTCCTGCAAGAGGCGTGAATAATTAGAGGCAGATGGAAGAAGAAGGCTTTTCTGTGATGTACACAGCACAACAGCCTAATTAGCATATTATTAAAACTTAAATTGCTAGAAATACCAGCAATTTCAGTGCTAATTAAAACAACCACCAGGATCAGCAGGCACACGGCTAAATGGAGGTGTGCTTAGGTTGAAATTTGTTTATAGTGGTGGTAGATTTCCTTTAAGCTAAAGTTGGGGTGAACAAATCTGCATGATCAAAAAAATCTGACATTGAGTGCCCAGTATAGATTGTAAACATTTATACAGTTTTATTTTCACATGAATCTGTAGTTCTACCAATCCCATTACTCCCACTCAATATGATATACAAGTCATCATGTTCAGTAAACAGGCCCATTATCCAGGACAAGAAGTAGACTCAACCTCAATGATGGAAATAATGTTGTATTTAGAACTAAAATTACGCTTTGCATTTTAAAATTCGAACAACTTGACCTGATATTATAGTAGACGTTTGTTTGTCACAAAATTTTAGATTACATTAAAAATAAGTATAACATATAATCACACAATACTTTACATGACCTTTCAAGGGAAAGAAATATAGCATGAAAAAGGCAGTCAAACTAATGTATCTTTTTACCTATCTCTGCATAGGAGGATTTTATAACCTGAAACCACCATCTATGAGTCACAGCAGAGATTTGATATTAAAATTGTCTCCTGCTTTTGCAGTATATGAGATGTATTGCCAGTTGTTAGAAAGGATTTTGTGTGATACAACATGTTTTGCAGTGAGCAATGCTAATAAAATGTAAGTGGTCATTGCAGCTTCCCACCTGTTTTACCACGGTTTAATCTGATTCAATGTTGATGTCTAGTTATCTAGTTTGGAGAAATCCATCAACAATTCTAACAATGAAATGAGTAAGTGTGTTGTGCAGGGAGTTGTGCAAATTTAAAAAGGTAAGACCTCCTCTACGTATCTACTTTAGCAATGCAATTGTGACTTTCCTAATCTCCCCTGTGTCCAGACTTTTGCAATCTGAAAGGTTCCATAAATTACAAGAAGTTGGAATTTTTCTTCAACCCCAAGCAATCAGTTCTGTTAATTTTAGGGCTCAATATGCTAAAAAGATCCTTCACTATCTGGAGAATGGTACCACGCTGTACATACCGAGTGCCAATCTAACTGTAGACATTGAAAATCTTGATAGGGTTTCACTATATTTCCCTGGTCCCTGCACATTATAGATAAATAGATACATTATTTTCATATCCCAGAATTGCATCTTTTTGTTTTACCAAACACATTGGCTAATCACGTACAATATTAGCAAAAGCTGTGTGATAAAAATTTTCTATACAATCGAACTAGAAGAGGAGCAGAGTAAAATACCATCTGGAAACATTAATATTTTAAGGAGCTGTTCAAACAAGTGAGATCTGTATGTGCCTTACTTTCTCTATTACCTGCCATTAATAATGGCATTTGTAAGAAACTGATGGGCATCTGCTGAGACATATCAATGTTTTTTCTATAAAACAATATTTCCATCATGACAGTTTGAGAATCAGTAATGAGGATTCTCAGTAAAAGAATTTGCCCATCTGGTAGGTGGTCTCGCAAACTTGTGCTGTCAGGTTGTATGAAGAGCAGTCTTCTTGGCAGTGAGGTTTAGATTTTTGATAGAAAATTGAAAAGTTACATTGTGTGTGCATGCTGTATAATTGTTTCATCACTTTGACCCCACTTAGTGTTCTCACAATGGACACATTTCCTGAACTTTAATGCTCTTGGAAACACAAAGGAACCAATATGTAACATTTCAGAAATGCAAAAGTCAAATTGTACATTACAGTGGTTCTCCCACTGTTTTTTGCCATCATGCTGTAAAATCTTTGTTACATGAAACTTAGAATAAGTAGATTTATGTGTGTTTTCC
This sequence comes from Engystomops pustulosus, assembly GCA_019512145.1. NCBI lineage: Eukaryota > Metazoa > Chordata > Amphibia > Anura > Leptodactylidae > Engystomops > Engystomops pustulosus. The sequence goes on from CM033647.1 coordinate 98,109,224, forward strand.
CAGGCCTCCTTTTGTCATTCTCACTGTACATTTATTTCCCCTTTTTATGTGTTTCTCATTCATACTACTATGGAAGATGGAAAAGAGAAAAAAATGCTATAACATTAGAAAACTGGTTTAAATAAGCACTGTCAATGGGAGGTGTACATGGTTTATTTAAAGATGGCCTAAGATCACAATATGTTATTGCTCACAAAAAAATTGGTAAAATTAACCATTGCAAATTAGCATTTAACAGGATCCAGACTGCCCACCGCAATAGTAATAATAGTAATAATAATAATAATAATAATAATAATAAAAATAATCTTTATTTATATAGCGCCATCATATTCCTAGATTCTTTTAAATCATGGAGCGGGGGGGGGGGGGCATATACAAATAAAATACTATATTACAGAGAAAAAACTGTCATATGGAACAATAGGGTAGAGGGACCTGCTTATAAGAGCTTACAGTCTTTAAGGAGGAGGGGGTGACACAAGAGGTATCAGAGCTTGTATAATGGTCCATCCATTCTTTATAAGGGAATAGATTAAAATAAATTAATTAATACTGCTGTTTGAACCATCCTATATATACTGTTCCCTACTGTATATATATATATAACTAGTGGCTGGGCTCCCTACAACCCAAGCCATTGCAAATCTATGCCATTGCAAGCTTTTGGAGACAGCCCAAGCAATCAAGCAGATAACTGTTGGGTCTACTGTTGTCAACACCTAATGGGAACCCTGGAGAGAAGACAGAAGCCCTCTTTTGTCTTCTCTATTTCTCAAACGTCAGTCTGTTATGACCTTTTTGGGACTGAAAGTAGAAAAAGTAATAATAAATTTACATTGCAAAAATGTGCTCATCCCTCCAGTCTGCAACATCACCCTATATGACAACAAGTTACCCTAAAACATATATGTGATGCATCCAAATTTGTGGCAAACACTATTAAAATTAATATTTTGGAGTAACACTTTAATACAGTCAAAATCAGGTAAAAGGAAAACATTTATGCGCTTTTTTTAAAACAAATTAATAAGATAAATGTGCCATATTTCTTCCAAAAATGTTGAACAATCACGTTGCTTTCCCCAAATATAAAAAATGTGAAGCCATTTAAAATTACACATGCATGTGTCTGTTCCTGAAGTGGCAAATCACCCTGGTGCTGAACCAGCTAAAGAGGCACATGATTAGTGATTGGTGGACCTATTGAAATTAGAAAAGCTGTCTGGGACTAGGTTTGGGAACCGTACCTGGACCCCAAACAATAAAACTTGGATTAAGAAGGTGTTTGTTGCTTAAATATCACTGGCAAAGTCGGCATCAGCATTTAAATTACCTGCAGCTGCCATTTTGGGGAGGGATGAGCTTCCAACAATGTCTTCTGGGAGAAATGATGAACCCCAAAATTGTTTGGCCACCAGCAGTGACCTGCACACGGCAGCAAGTAATTTAAATGCTGCAGACGGCTTTGCTAATAACTTTGCTTTCAGCACAGATTGAAGTGTTTTGTCTTTTGTCTAGAAGATAAAGGCATCTGGATCTGCCTCTCTAAAAAGTAACTGTAAAGTTACCACATATCAATAGGCCTTGGAATGTAAAACAACTTTGCCTATTATATTTGTTGCCTAAATCCAGCAGTATACCCCTCAGATTATCTGAGTGGTGCAGTGGCTACTTCCTCTGCCTATGCTGATAAGACCGGTAGTGCGTAGTATAAACAAACTCTAAGGACTCCTGGGAGGGGCTCCTTCTCATTGCTCGCAGAGGAGGAGGTCATGTGACAGAGCTGTCTCTGTGTATGTAGTAGAGCTGGATGTGTTCAAAACTGTTGATACAGATGTCTCCTGCACAAAATAGTGAGGTATAAGACATCCCTTGTTCCCTATCAGTTCCTCCATCCTGGTTTGTGATCCTACAGAACTTTCTCTGTCTCGCTATACATCTCACGCTGCTCCACTCCCCCACCATGTCATTGGAAGTATCAGCTTTGTGGAGATAAACTATTAACCCTCAGTGCTCACACAGCACAGACTTACTTATGATTTCTACCACTTATTACATGTTCCCTGTTCCTCCATGTGATGGAAGCTGCCAGGCTAGTCACCATATGCATTCTGTATGTGCACTGTGCAGTGTGCAGTGGATTTACTTGTGGGAAACTTAATGGATTTAATGCTAAATTTCTGTGAGAACACAAGGCATCATGGGATCTGTGAGCAAGCTAACTGGCCTAAGCTTGAGCGGATAGACAGGCAGACATTAGTCTCCACCCACGTCACCTCTGATAAGAAAGATTTTTGTCAAATAATTTCAGAACTTTTTTCCATGACTTTGGAAAGAAAAGGATGAGCAGCACAATGTAGGTATTGTTCTGTTTGTTTTTAAAAGGGGAATCACATATAATAATTTGGTAAAAACTTTATGACTTCACAGATATTCTATAAACTCCATAGACCCAATAGCACCTTATTTAATGTATGGCTTGAACATATGATATTACTTGTAACCTAAATCTGGCTTTGTTTGTCTGTTTTTGGGACTTTTCTTGGCTTTTCTGCTGGTCAGATGTATCTTAGCAGTTTTTCCTCATTGATACATGTAGCGTCTGGTCTTTTGTGAATTTGCAATGTTTTAAAACAAAAGTCTCAAAAAGTCTTTAAAAGTTGCACCTGAAGCAGCCATAGATTTGCACAAAAAGTTGAGACTATTTTGCGACTTTTAAAAAAAGTCACAACTTTCACATCTGGATTAAGGTGATAACTCAGTGAATACTGCAGAAATCTAGACAATGGCCAACTTTGAAGGGAAACTGAAAAAGTTGCAAATGAACACAAGCATCATGAAATGTCTCACAAATTAAAGAAAAGGGTAATCCAAAAGTTTGATATGTGTCCTCTATGGTGTCTGCACCTGTAGTATAGCTGGTTTGGTCTCAGTACTCAATATGATTTGAAGCAGTAGGAAACCATCATGGTGACTCTTCATTATACTTAAGAGCTGGGGTCCTGGTTTCAAATACAACTGAGAACAAAACCCATGGATATTCCATGAGTCAGTTTCTTTTCCATATCCTGGTTTTACTTCCATAGTGGTGAAGCACTGTGGAATATATGCTATATAAGCAAGAAAATGATAAAATGTACAAATTACCTATTTGTAGATTTCTCCACATTTTCAATTACTTTGTTAATTTACAGTACTTTGCTCATATACAAAATACATATAAAGAGGTATATGAACCCAAATATACAGTACTTTAGATTCCAAGCTAAGAAATTGTGAATCAATAAATCCACAGACTTGTGTCATGTGAGATTTGAAATGACAATGGACAGTGGAGAAAGTTATGTAATACAGTACTAGTAGCGTGGTTCACATGCCAGTTGTTCTGTTGGCGGATCCCCAAGGTAAATGCGCTGCAGCAGATAAGGATTTCTCTGCTGTTTCATAGCCTGACATTTTGCACGTTCATTTACCTTCACATAGGAACAAAGCCAAGCTGGCATAATGTGAGAGGGTCAATCAATTGCACAGTGGGTGAATGTCAACTTAGAGCTTATTCATTTTTCAGACGTGAGACAAATACCTAAGAAGCTCTCATGCTTCCCTGGACCTTGGTCAATAGAGGTGTTCTAAATCTTGAAGGTAATTGAAGGTAACAAAGGACACTTGAGTGCTGATATTTGTATGCCAAACACATGACTAATGTCTTGTTCACCATTTACTGAACAGTGGATCAATCAGATTTCATAAAACAAAATTATGACGCACTGAATTTTTACTACAATTTTTCCATGACATATTTTCATAAATTACAGGAAGGCACAAGATTTTAGTGTATTCGTCATCAGACTGAGCCACACATATCTTCATATGTAAAATGTATATCAGTTGATTTAGAGATTATTAAATCAAATACTAAGTTGTTATGAAAAACATTTCAAAACATTGGGCTTTAAAGTCTAATATTTGAAAAGCCAGATAGAAACTTCATGCATGAAGTCCATGGAGGTGGCTGAATAATGCATTTAGTTTAATAAGACAAAAATACCTAAAAAAACAAGGTGAACATACACTGGTGGTTCTTAAAGTTTTTTTTTTGACCATATGAAAAACTGCCAGTGCCTGATACCGCACTTGGGCATGGGGATAGGTGGCAGAGCAGATATGCCATGCCCTGTAAACAAACAGGGGCACGGTTCTGGTGGACCCTGTTTGTTTACAGGGTCACAGAAGCTGGGCTCAGAGCTGCTTTCAGACAGCCGATGTGATCGGCCATGTCCACTTGTCCCCATATCTCAGCGCTGTATCATGCACTGAGATATAGGGCAGGTGGGCATGGCCAGCCACCTCTTCAGGCCAGAAGGTAAACTCAACGTAAACAAACAGGGGAATGGACTGGAGAGACAGTGGCGCAGGACACCGAGAGGTACCACAGAGGTAAGTAAATGTTTATTTATTTAAGTAGCCCTCTCCCGGCCACAATTCAATTTTTTTAAACCCCTTTAGGAACAATGAAAATAGAAAGTAGCATCTCTGGCAATTCACTGGCAACCCACTGCTTTCTTCCAATACTGTCAGTGTATAATTTTAAAATTATATTGCATACTTATATAAATGTTCCCTGAAAAAACTAACATTGAAATGAGTGATTATTTATTAGCATTAGATGAGAAAGCAATATATGCTGACACGTATCTCTAACTTTTATTACACTGCATTTATTTAATTTTTTTCTAGTAAAATTCCCTTAGGCTCTCTCTATTGATAGTAATATAAGCCAGTAAGTTACTTGAACAGTATTTTGAAAATATGTTATCATTTTGACAGCTTTATATGGCTTTGAATGTCCTCTTCATCAGAGTAGAGATTTGACAAATGACTAGGTTAAATCAATATAAAAAGCGGTTAAGTAAGCATTTCAACTACAACATAAGCCATCAAAGCAGCACATATGAATTTAGAAAGATGAAAAAGAAAGTGTCTCAACAAAGTAACAACCTATTTAACCATCAATATATTCATTTCTTAAAATGCCTGGAGAATTTAAAGGAACGGTGCCTCCTTTAGCTGCAGACCTATAACTAAGCTTCCTTTTTTACATGTCTTTATGAATGAAAGAACCTTAATGGCACATAGAAAAATGGCAATAAACATTTTTTTAAAACAATTGAAAATCTAGGCTGTATTTTTGAGCAACTTAAACTTTACATGGGATTTTTCCTTCTAGCTGTCAGGAAATAGATAATAGTTGTGCCACCTGTGGGACACACACCTATCTGAGCTTTCCCCTTCCCATGCAATGCATATTGTACTGTACATATCCGGCCACTTTCAACTGTACAGGAGCGCCGAGCATGTAGTTTAGACTATTTTCACTCCCACATTTGGGCCCAGCTGCAGGAAAGGGATCAGGGGACCCCAGCTATCACCTATCTCGGATAAACTGATAAATTCTGAAGAGATTAAAAGGGAGCTTCACTAAGGCACATGTTTTGTAGGGACCCATTTTACAATAGGGCAGTTGCATTTAGGGCTATGGGGACTTTATGTCAATGAGTAAAGCTCTGTATGCGACAGGGCCAACTTATATTACAGTTACTATAAAAGTATTGTAGTTAAGACCGTTTAACACTCTAATAATAATAATAATTCCTTTAATTATATAGCGCATACAGATTACGCAGTGCTGCACAGAGCTTGCCAGATCATTCTGCTCTTAAGGTGTGCATGCAACTTAGATATCAGCCTAATTATACCTTGCTTTCTGATCTCTGAACACATGCATCCTCATCTTAGCCAACGTTGCATTTGTGCTTAAAGGGAACCTGTCAATCGGTGTTTATATATCAATCTGGTCATTGGAACCCAGGAAATTCAGAAACCGTACATGATTTTCTCCCAAAAAGTTATCTGCTCTTTTAAAATATACCTTGCTCATTGTCAATGAAGAAACTGAGTTATATTGGAGTTCCAAAGAGTACACAGATCATGGTGAAATCCTGTGAATCTCCCTACTCTCCCATTTCTTATAGCCATGTAGCTTGCCACATTTGCCATTCCAATTCAGCCTTAGAACAGACACATAGAAAATACATTTGAAAAGGTACAGATTTATACATCAGTGTACAACTATACATTGGGGCAGATTTACTTATCCGGTCCATTCGCGATCCAGCGACGCGTTCTCTGCGCTGGATTTGGGTCCGGCTGGGAATTATTAAGGTAATTCCTTAAAGCATTGGAACGCACTGGAGTTCACCGGCTCGGGCTGAGTGAAGGTAAGTGCAAGCACTGCAACAGATTTTTTGGTTTAAATGCGGCGGTTTTTCCGAATCTGTCGGGTTTTCGTTCGGCCCCCCCCCCCCCGATTTCCGTTGCGTGCATGCCAGTGCCGATGCGCCACAATCCGATCGTGTGCGCCAAAATCCCGGGGCCATTCAGGGAGAATCGGCGCAAATCGGAAATATTCGGGTAACACGTCGGGAAAACGTGAATCAGGCCCTTAGTAAATGACCCCCATTATGTCCAACCAAAAATGGCAAGTGTAATTGTGTGATGCTCATCTGTGGCATCATGGGATAGAATGCATAGTTGTAGATAAATCATTAAGAAATAGAAAATTCAAAGTGGCGTTTGATCAAAAGTAGATGGTATGCTGTGTATGTAAAAGAAAAGAAGTCCACCTTTAAGAAAAGCAGACATGGAGCTGTCATGAAAACATGTGTTCTGCTGGATGTCTTTTTAATAAGGGATATTTTGAAATGACAGCGCATAAGCACAGTTACCTTAAATGTGATTATTATTCAAAATGTTCCCATTGATAAACAGGGTATTACATGTGTAATAGGAAAACAGAAGAGATGCCACTGAGACTGGATTTTACTGCAGGTTTGTTATGTTATGTCATTCCCTTAGCTCATCTGGAAGGGGAGGAAGGATCTGCATAGGTCATAGGTCAGTAGCAACTGGGACAATCAAGCAAGGCTGGGCTCCATCATGTCCAGGTTCCATGGCAGACCAATAGTCTTTTGTATAATACCGGGTAAAGGTTACCGCCAAGATAGAGTTCTGTGAATAGCTTTGTTTTGAGAGTAAAAAAAAATCCTTGGCAAAATGAATCTTTGATTGTGATGCTAAACATAGTGACAGTAAATATCGGAGCAGTCGGTGTGTAAGCATAGAGGTTACAGCAAAGGTTTAAAATGTATTTAATATCAGAAGCAGACTTCCTTATATCAAGTTAATGATATTACATTCTCCTTGTGTATTGTTGGGAAGCCAGAAACATAACCTTTACTATATTACTATGAAACATCTCAATTGAAATTTTATTAGAAATGTTTTTACATTCTCATTAAAAAGCTTCGGGCTGCATGATAATTCTTGCTGTTTCAAGCTGCTAGTAAAAGAGCTTCATGACATGGTAAAGGAGAAAATCGAGTGGCTTCAAGAGGTTGCCCTCTCACTGTAAACTCAAAATCATACTCTCTTTTTGGGTAAATTTTCTCAGCTGATCTTTTCCTCACTGAAGAGTCCTTCAACCTTATTTTTGCTTAAACTCTCTAAAACAAACTACTTAATTAATAGAGCAATGGACAAATCGATTACTGGAGGACAACATGTACCCAATTATATGTACTGCTTTCATTTTGAGGCAATAGAAGATCCTTATCATGCAGATGATTTTGCCAATCCTGAGAGGTTTAATTACCTGCTTTGAATAAGAACAAAGATATTCTAGTAAGTGTCAAAATTGTTACTAGTGTTGTCTATCCTATACAGGCAGTCCCCGTGTTACATACAAGATAGGGTCCGTAGTTTTGTTCTTAAGTTGAATTTGTATGTAAGTCGGAATTGTATATTTTATAATGGTAGATTTAGACAAAAAAAATTTTGCCCCAGTGACAATTGGAGTTTCAAAATTTGTTGCTGTAATTGGACCAAGGATTATCAATAAAGCTTCATTACAGACACCTTACAGCTGATCATTGCAACCTGGGACTATAGTAAAGAATTCTGAAAGCTTCACTGGAGGTCACAGGGGGCAGAGGGGTCCGTCTTTAACTATGGGTCGTATGTAAGTCGGGTGTCCTTAAGTAGGGGACCGGCTGTATGTGTCTTTTGAGTGGTTTTAACAACAAATTTAAGAAGTCACAACATGTATTTAATGTATAGTGTGCAAAAATGTCACTGGCGACTTTGCCAGCGGGATCTAAAGAAATAGCTGAAAACAATGGAGCACAAATCTGTGCATCACCTTCATTGTCAACACATGAGATATACCACTAGAAGTCATATTACTAGGTTTGGTATTAAACCAGCCACTGTTCAGAATAAAAACTATTTAATACTAAGTTTAGATATTCCTTTACCGGTGCCAATTAAACAGTCAACACACACATTGTGGGTTGAGGTCTGCTAATTCCTACTCCATCAATATTATCTTTTATTACATACTGGCCCACATTTATTAAAACTAGCGAAGTGTGGTGTACTATGTGCAGTTAGTCCAACAGCCTATGGAACAGAGAGTTAAAGTTTGAGAATTTTATTTTAACGATAGGCTAATACTATTTGCTTTAGTTTTTCTATCTACATGCACATGTCATATTCACTTCGAATTACTTATATTGATTCTTTTCTTCTTTTTTTCAGATAATTCCCTAAGCATTTTGGCAAGGCATAATGGATTTAACCGGCTAAAGCAAGAAGTTTATCTGTTACCGATTATTATTAGTGACAGTGGCAATCCTCCAATGAGCAGTACCAGCACCCTTACTATACGAGTCTGTGGTTGTAGCAGCGATGGAGTAGTACAATCATGTAATGCTGAAGCCTATGTTCTGCCAATTGGGCTCAGCATGGGAGCTTTAATGCTATTTCTGCCTGTATTTGGCTCGACTAGGTAAGTAATGGCAGAGGCAAACCATAACATTACAATGGTGAGATGATCGATCTGTTAAAATTCCTGCATATCTTTTGGCACTGATCATGACATGTTTTAACATTTAATATGCTGCTGCCAAAGTTGGCAGCAGCATTTAAACTACTGTGGCTGCAAGTGTGCCACCATTTTGGGGAAATTCTTCCCCAAATGACATCACTGTCCGCCATTTGAATGTATGTGGCCACTTGGCCCAGGGGATATAAGAGTTAATGTTCTGCGATAGTTCGGCAAATGGTCGCAGGTGTTAACCGCAGGGGATGAGAGGGAATTTTCAGCCAAACCATTCCCGAAACTTTGCGGTTTAGGTCCAATTATAATTAAGACCAATTATAATATATGCAATAAAGTATGTCTTCTAAAAATGAGGCCATTTTCAGCCGAGTCTGGTATTGCATCCCAATTCAATGTACAGATTGTAATCACTCTTATTAATCACAATATACTCACAATATTTCTGCATCCCAAACATGCATTAGGGTCCACTTAGAAGTTATCAGTTGAGCAGCTTTATGGAAACTATCATAAGATAAGAAAGAGAATAGTACAACTAGTGTAGGAATAGACGAGTCTTTTGCTGCGTGGGATTTACCAGTGTGTGATCCCAGCTGATAACTCTGGCATAGTTTAACTCCTATTCATACTTTGGCACCTCCTATTATTTGGCTTTGGTTTACAAACATTAAGCTGAGGTAAAATCGTAATTCCATTAGCATTATTAGCATTTGTTTCGGCTTTGTTGTTCTACAATTTTAATGAATTAACAAAAAAGTCCACACCACCATAGGGCGTTGGCCAGTCTTGATTACTTCATCCATTCCATCGCCCTACTCCTGGCACAAAAATAACGACAAAAAGCAAAAAGACACAAGAATAGAGAGGATCACCGAGAAGTTAATTGCAATACAGTTAAATAAATATAAACTGAATCAAAGACTGGGAGGTACAAATGTCAGGACAGGTCATACCCGACATATATGCCAAGGCAAACGGTGAAACTATTTTGAAATGATACTACAATGCTAAATAAAACTTTTGGTACAACATCCCAATTCGTCATAGTTTTGTGTGTTTTGTGTTGTTTTCATGGATTATGACAGGTGTTTTTGGGAGGTGGGGTTTGGCAGTGCACTACAACAAGTTTTTCTTTAACTATCCTAGATATAATATTAACCTTATTCATTCCTTAAACCCCTAACGGAACGGGGTTTTCGGCTTCATTTCTTGCTCTCCACTTCAAAAAATCCATACCTTTTCATTTTCCGTGTACAGACGTTGTGGTGAAGGGCTTATTTTGTTTGCGCGTGCACAAATTTGAACCTTTTCCGTAATGTTATTTATTTTTACTGCGTGCACTGCGCAAGTGAAAAAATCAAATGTGGAAAATTGAAAAAAAAACCGCATCGTGCCCGTCCCCAACGTCCATATTGCTTTTTTTGACAATCCATCTCGCTTCGAAGTTTAATTCACCGCCCAATAACGCCTACTTTATCTTTGGTTTCGGTGCCGATTCGCGGTGATCCAAAATTTATATAGTTTTTATTGTGTTTTTAATACATTTTTAAAAAATTAAACGAATGTGTAACAAAAAAGAAAAAAAAATTTTTTGGCCATCTTCTGACGATAATAACTTTTTGATCTATTTAGAGCCTGAAAACGAGCCTGGGGGGAAGGGTCCATTTTTGGTCGGTATGCGAAAGTGACGTTTTTTCCTGCGACGTTTATCTACCATTTTGAGTAGTTCTTGTGACATTTGATTCATTTTTAATTTTTCAATTTTTTATTTAATTGTAAAAAGTGTAAAAGTCGCATTCGGACCATTTGGCGCCATTTCCCGCCCTCGGAGGTCACCGCGGCCGTAACCTTTTTATATTTTGATAGATCGGGCATTTTGGACGCGGGTGATACCTAATATGTTGTGATTTTTACTGTTTATTATGTTCTATAATCCGTTTCTAGGGAAAGGGGGGTGATTTGAACTTTTAAATTTTATATTTTGTTTTATTTTTTAACTTTTTTTTTTTATTTTTTTTTCACTATCTTTTAGACCATCTAGGGTACATAACCCTAGAATGTCAGATCGCTCCTACCATATACTGCAATACTTCTGTATTGCCAATATATGGCATTTTTTTTCAGCACATTCATTACAATGAGCCCTGGCCTCATGTAACGAATCTGCGGCCAGATGCCTCGTGTCAAAAGAAGACCGAGCTACCATAGCACCGATCGCCCCCCCCCGATACGTTCGGGGCGTGGCGATCGAAAAAAAATGGGCGGCGCCCACGCGCCGCCGTCTTTTAAACGCCGCCCGTCGACTTTGCGCGGCGTTTAGAGGGTTAATAGCCGCGATCCGTCAAGCACCGACCGCGGTTATTAGCGGTGGGGGTTTTTGTGCAATATGCAAAAACCCCCACCTCTGTATGAAAGAGGCTCCAGCCCGTGAGCCCTCTTCATACAGCCCTTATACCTCTGCGCCGTAGAGCTACGGCGAGAGCGTTAGGGGTTTAACTGTATTTCATAGCCTGTTATCACAGCAATACTGCATCCTAAAGACGAAGATTAATCATTATTTATCAGACACCACAACTAAGTCATTAAAAAAATAAATCATTTTCTGTGTAAAATGTTAAAAAATAATTGAAATGATCTATTTAAGAAAAGCAGACCTGTAAGGATGAAGCTTTGTACACACAAGAGAAGAGACGTTGGGAGCTTTGAATGATGCTTCTCTGAATTCGCGATTTGTGCAGAAAATATTACTTGTAGGGGAACCACATCTGGAAAAATAAGAACGAAAACTTTTAAGCAGCCGCTACGTTAATGGAAACCAATGAATTAAAATAATTGAGACAAAAAAAGAACCAACTCTCTTCATATATTTCCCTGCTAATACATTATCAAGTATGCCCTTCAAAATGGCACATTTATGCTGCATTGGTGTTTATGGTAAAACTGTCTTTAGAAACAAAATACCAAAGAATTACATTAGTTTCATTAAAAAAGTTTATATTAGGCCAGTTTTTTTAATTTTTTCACATTTAATACATGATTGAAGCTCGAATAAAAACATTAAAAGGAAAACTTGGCATACAAATAAAGGGTCCACATGGTTCACTGAAATCCTTCCACTGGATTTTTTATTGCAATCTCAGCAAGGTCTTAAAACATGGGGGTGCGACACAATTTAAAAAGTTAAATATCGTCCAGTCCGAATCAGTCGACTGTCCAAGCACGCCCCCTAATTTGTGGTCCACATGATAGCCATCACAGCGCATCACAAAAGGTCAAGTGTGCCACATCCCAGCACATACACTTTCTTTAATACCTGTGAAGATCGTGCACTGTCCGACAAATGTGCAACAGCGTGAGCCTAGTAAATTAGCCCCATGATGCCTATATCAGTGCACAAGGCCCCTTTCCAGCCACATCACACACTTCACACCCCACACTACACCCTCCGTGATGGTGCAAGGAGCACTTGGAACTAGCACTGAAAATTGTTTTTCCTATTTCAGTGCTTGTACGGCAGGTTTAAAGCCCTAATAAATATGCCCTGTAATCCAAAAAATATACTATGGCCAGATTCCATCATCTGGCAAGGAAGAAGTTCTGCCATAATTTACAACAAAAATCCCGGTCTCCTCAGTGAGAATCAAATTTGTGGACTCAGCTGTTCTCTCCTATCATACCTTAAACCTCTTATATCTACAGTATGTTAATTTTTTTAATATCCTCTTTAACCTCAATGTTGGCAAAGCAAACAACAACAGTTCACATAGGAATCAACATTTCCTTTAGTTCGGCCCTCCACACAAAAATAGAATTTATATTGCTAAAAACATAAGCCAGAACAAGAAAAAATAATAATTGCCGTGCAGTAAACTAGGCCACTTATTAGAAGGCGAAAAATATAACATAACAGTCTTTTCATGCGCCGGATTAATCATCCAGCAGAATTTCCCCAATTCCCCCCTATTTCCACCAATGAGTACAGTATACTGTATCACATTCTCTTTTTCAGAACCGTGAAATCTGGGGGGTATAATTGAGCAGATTTATCAAGGGTCTCAAAGTTAGACACTGAAAAGTTACGTGGACAGTGTTATACTGTATAACCTGTATAACACAAAAAATAAACAGAAAATAAAACAGAAAAATGAAGCAAAAAAAAATAATATAGTGTTACTCATTCAGCCAAAAGCAATAGAACAACGACAAACAAAAAAATGAGAGCTACAAAAATTACCAAGAAACATATCAAAAACACTTTTTATTGTAATGTATGGAGAGTAAGTCTTAATACTATTGATCACTGACCAAAATGAAGAGTGGGAATACAAATAGCTTACCAGCATGGAGCAGTGACTCACTATGACCAATTTGTAAGTATATAGGGGCAATACTGGTTATAACATGCCCCTATATATAATAAACAGATTACAGGTACACTATCTGTAAAATGTCAATGTACAACTGAGAATAAAATACCTAATAAAAAAGTGATAGACGGTAATACACAGAGTATCATTGAAAGTGCACTTAATAAAGACATAAATATTTCACTTTACTCGGACACATGAATTTGATACAAGCTATACTAAAATGTAATAGCTCTATACAAATAAAGTGCCCAAGTGTTAGAGTTAGGGCTCATTCACACTGCCGTCTGCGGGGCCGTACATGTGGCCGCAAATTTGCGGCAGCATGTACGTCCCCATAGACGGCAATAGCGGCACGGCGGGGATCCGGTGCCACACATGTGTGGCACCGATCCGGGCCGCACAACGCAAAAAGATAGAGCAAGCTCAATCTTTCAGCGGATGTGCGGCCGTGTGCCGCTATTTCCTATGGAGGGAGGAGGGGTCACCTCCTCCTCACCTCCAGCACACGGCGGTATGAATGTACCCTTATACCTTGCCTTATATCAGACACTTAGGTCCTAAAGTGCATAAGATAGAATATAAGGATCACATCTTGTATATACATTGTGTAATGCTGGCAGTAGGCTGTAATGCGGTGAAGAATGAAACTACCTCAAGGTACTTTCACTGCGGCTTCATCTTGAAGTGTGTGATACAGATAGAAAGGAAGTATATATATATATCGTATATGTATATATATATATATAGAGAGAGATTCTAAAGTGAAAGACATACTACACATGTGCAGAGATATAATGGGTGCATCCAGCATGATTTTTGGGCAGGTCACATGTGCAAAAGACTGCAATAAAGACGGCCCATTATGACATTACTTGGCGCCCCAGTCTTGTACTGTTCCAGATTTATCAAAATGTCTGATGCTGGATGATAAGTATTGTGTAGTTTTAAACTGAAGATAACTTGCTGCTGTGCCACCATGTATTACTGTTAACCCGAAATTGGAATCCATGCTATTGGAAGAAGCTCCACCTGGATGAACTGGAATTTTTTTTTCCCTGTAATTTAAGTCTGCCTAATCTAAATTTACCCCTCCTATCATTTAATGCAGATTTTTTTTTTTTTTTGTCGCAACTTAATTCAAACCCCTTTAAACCAAGGCCACAGCCATTTTACCAAGGGCATTCCCCTTTTGCTGCTCCAGGTGGAAGAGTATACAAAAACTGTCTGAAATGTTTCAAGGTGTTTCATAAAGATTTTTGGTGCAAACTGCAACAGAATTCTATCACACACAGTTTAATAATTCTGCCCCAATAGGTTTCATGATCTTCCAAAAATCAGATTATTTGGGGCTGTTTAGTTGGCCACTGTTACACTTGTCAATATCTTTTAGAACACTCATACAATTACAACATTAATGTGTGGAGTAAATAATACATGAATTAACATTATTTTATTTTTTATGTTTTATACAGTCATAGTTGTTCTATTTGTGACACTTCGAAGGCACAAAAATGAACCCCTAATTATTAAGGATGATGAAGATGTTCGTGAAAATATAATCCGTTACGATGATGAAGGAGGTGGAGAAGAAGACACAGAGGCTTTTGATATTGCAACTTTACAAAATCCTGATGGAATAAATGGATATTTACCTCGCAAGGACATCAAACCGGATTTCCAATTCATGCCTCGGCAAGGTCATACATCTACTCCCAATGGTGTCGACGTGGATGAATTTATTAATGTGAGGCTCCATGAAGCTGACAATGATCCCACTGCCCCACCTTATGACTCAATTCAAATTTATGGGTATGAAGGGAGAGGATCAGTGGCTGGTTCTTTAAGCTCATTGGAGTCATCAACATCAGACTCAGATCAAAATTTTGACTACCTCAGTGATTGGGGTCCTCGTTTTAAAAGACTTGGAGAACTGTACTCAGTTGGAGAAAGTGACAGAGAAACTTGACAATGAATTAACCTTTTTTTTCCGAACTTCACACTTCTGTAAAATTTTAGGGTCATTGTTAGTTAAGACTAATATGGCCAACTTGTTTTAGAGACAATTAGCACCAGTCATCTATAACAAAACAAATCAACTACATTGTAATGTTGAACCAAAAATTGTGTACGTTAGGGGGTAAGTCTTGTGGAGTAAAGTTTGTGAAGTATCTAGAAGTCATTGGATGTTCAGTATTCACTTGGGCCACCTCAAAGGTTGAAGATTTGGCATCTGGAATGTCTACAGAGTCAACAGAGCAATTACAAAATGTTGGAACTCTGGACAAGCGGCTGGTCACTCTGTTATAAAAGTCTTCTACCAATAATGTCTACTGCAACATTTTTGAAAGAAGGAATTAACCACTTTTTACTAAAGCAATATTTGGTCTTCTAATGAATTTTGATAACATTGATTCCCAACTGGCTTCCACTGTGTGATGACTATACATTTTACTAACCTGGTGGCTTAGAAACTACCAACTGAACATCATCTCTACATGTTTTTGGGCCTTAAATTATTCACGTCTTATCACCGATTAAAAGAAGAAATTTTTTTTCAGATAATGTTTTCATTATTATGAGATCAGTTTCCCCTTAACTGAGGCATGTTTGTATAAAACTTTTTTGCAACAAGTTGCCAACTGCCCAAATAAATTGGAAAATATGTAAAAAAATATATATACATTTTATCTTGTTCCACAAATTATTTATTAATTTCTCAAAGTGCTATTTATTTTTTTCATATCTTTATTTATTGAAGAACTATGTTAAAAATACATAACTATATATATAATGTATATCCATTAACTAATCTTTTATTTTTTTGTACGCATATACGTAATGTTTAAATTCATATACATTTTGAAATTTTATGATGGCTTTTAATGCCGCAAGAGGTAATTTAATAAAGGGGCAATGTATATTTGCAGTAGCTGAATTTCAATTGAAGGCTGAAAGACAACAAAAAAATTTTTCCGAGAGGCTTTGTCAGTTTTTATATTTTGTTCAGAATTATGGTATGATATATGGTGTGTTTTTTTATTACAAGCACAAACATCTGGTAAACAGGTTCATGTGAATATTTAAACTTTAGAATTTTAGCATTTTACACATTACACTGTACAGTGACAGACTCACGCTTGTAGTTATCCAGTGTTCTAGAGCAAAAATCAGTGTATATATAATTTTAGTGCTTAAGTCAGCATTTCCTTTCTATGATATTTGCTAGTTATGCACAGGGACAATTGCACACAAAAACTGGCAGCACCAGCGGCTGCACTCATATTAAATTTGCAATTACCAGTAGAAATTGTATATTAAATCAAAGTATCACATGCAGATCATTTTAATTTTCTACTTTGCTTTGAAGCTATATTATCATTTGTTTATTTACTTCATGTATTGGAAAATTCCTGTATTGTTTACTACTTGGTGAAATATATTTTTATAAATATCTCTCTGGTCTCTCTCACTCTCTTACAAAATTGAGAAATATTGTGCATATTTTGTATTTTTCAGAAAAGGTTCAGTGAATTATGACTCTGGTGGAAACAGCTTCCACTGTGTTCTATATGATTTATCAATGAATGTAGGAAAATATTGGCCAAAAAACTTTTGAAAGCCTTTAATATCTTGACCCTAACATCTCATACTGTTTTCTGGCAACTTGCCCTTCTCAAGGGCATGCACATCAATCTATAGGTTGAAGTATTGAAGTATGTAATAAATCTTACTCAATGTTTAACACCTCAGTAGCTGCAAAGGGAGGTGGATGTTAAGAGATACAAGCCAGTAACCTTTTGTGCCTAGTAAAGTTGCCCATAAATAGAATGTGCTTATTTTATTATTTTATTGCCTTATTTGTAAGATTCTTTTAAAATATTTGTTTCATGCAAGGGCTTTTACTAAAAGTCTTTCAAGCACTCTATTACTATAAATGTATATAGTCTTTAATTAAGCTTTATGTAGTTCTCAGCATCAAATAGGCTTTTGCCATGCCACAGTAAATGTATTGATGCTGACTAGCAAGATATTGGCGGTATTAAGGTACAGCAATATATGATGTTAAGATCTGAATTTCCATGTGTTAGGCTGGTTTCACATTGGCGGTTTTTTTTACATTTGATTTTTCTCTGAATCTATTTTGGCTTATGGACACATACAGATTGGTTTTCTCTTATTGGCTTTAGTGATTTGTCACTGATGCCTTACTGGCCCATTCCTTTCTATTGGGCTTTTTCACACTTCTGTTTTTACTGATCAGTTTAGAACCTGCTCTATTTGTGTTCACTGACTACATTGGATAAGTGGAAAAAAAGTGACATGTGAAAAAGCCCATTGAATGGAATGGGTCGGTAAGACACCAGTGACAAATCACTGAAGCCAGGAAGAGAAAAACAATCTGTAAGTGTCCATAGGCCAAAATGGTTCAGTGAAAATTCACTGATGTGAAAAAAAAAGAAACCACCCTCATAATGTGTAGTGAGAATTACCAACCTCATTTGCACACCTATTATTTGCACATATGCATTTTTTTTACAGATAGCATACGCTCCGAATTCTTTACTAACATTTGTAGCATAGAGTAACAAATTTCATTGCTAAGTTTATTTAAATCTTTGTAAAAATGAAACCATTTTTTAAAATTAATTAAAAAAAGGACCTTTTGAGTAAATAAGTTTGGGGCTACTATTTAGGCCCTTGTCTTTTAGCCATAGTGAGGCATACAAAGAACACAAAAAGCCAGTTTGAAGCAATTTCCATATTTGCACCACAACTTGGGGTGTGCAGCTTGTGGATGGATTTGCTTAGCTGTATTGACCATCTATGACTTTTGAAAAAGTAAAAAAAAAAGTGTGCAAAAGCTCTCCTGGTCTCAACTGTGAGTCTTTTTTGTGTAAGCATTTGCAACTTTTTAATAAGGTGCATTTTAGACTAAGAAACAAGAAACAAACAATGATCTAGACTGACAAAAAAGTAGAACCTTGTGGTCTGTTCTAACTATGGAAACTAACTGAAAATGGCTGTTTTCTGCATTGCTAACATTGAATTCCATACTCCCATACACATATGTAACATGGGAGTCCTTGTGACAGATATTCAGTTTGCCATATGTTATGCATTCTTGACATCTTTCTCTGTCTGCTGATAAAGTGTTACAAGTCCTCCCCATATCATCTAAATTCAGCTGCCAGTGGGACTCTGTACCTTAAATACAGATTTTTTTTCTGATATGCATTTAGCTTTTGTGACTCATGTCTGCTATCTGTGACTCTTCTCTTTCCTGGGCTGGCAGTGAACCACACCCCATTATTGTGACTGACAGATGTGTTTCTTCAAATCAAATGCTCTGCCTCCTTGTACTTAGGGACTGTCTGCTAATATTCAACTACAAATATATAAAGCTTTATGTACAGATATACAGGGAAATATTTTGTCAATTTTTTTTACAGGGTGCCTTGTGTTACATTCATGACATGTGACCAGTGACATCATCGCAGGTCACATTTAGCCTTCTAAGAATAGAAAACTGTACACTATGCATGTGATTACATGAGAACACAACAGCCTCCATGGACTTCTACTCCTGCCCATATTGACTCCATGGAGGCTGCTGTGTTCTTATGTGGTCATATAAATGCATGGGGTACAGTTTACTATTGTTACAGGGCTAAAAGACCTGGTCACATGACAAGAACTGTGACCAGTAAGGAGGCGTAAGCAATGGGGATGATTAGATGGGAGGGGCCGATCAGGACCCCCCCCCCCCTCTGACGCCAGGAAATAAAAGATAAAAGGCGATTTATGTGGCTGGAAGCAAGAAAATTTAAGCAAAAAGGAGGGTGTCAGTCAGTTATTAGGGCTCTATATTTCTTTTTGAAACAATAAATGGGATTTTTGTGGGTGACACATTTGCTATAATTACACCCAAATTGCCATTATTGTTTATTTATATTCAATCGGCTTTCATAAACCCACATTTTGTTTGAAGCCTCCTTGATATCAGCATTTTCATATAAACTTTTGCTTATATTTTGTAAAGTGTAGCTCAAGGGCAGAACACCACTGCAAGCAATCATTGGCCTCAGTAGTGATCATTTCACACACACAGCATGTTACTGGCTGATCTCAGCAGGGACATCCTGTATGTCTAGAGGTCACTGCTAAGAAATGCTCATCAGAAGACAACAGGAGAACAGGAGCTGCAGCGATAGGAAACGGCTGACCATCATTGACACTGACCACTGAATGAAGAAAAAATGCACCAGCAAGCATGACCAAGCTCTCAGACAGCTTTGCATGAAAAAATAAAACTACTAAAAACTCTCCAGGAAATTATGTCTGTTAAGTTTCCTATACAATGAGAAGGATTTATTACCTATGTGTAGGATACTAATGTGATGTTTCCTACTAGCTGGCGGCTTTTACACTGTAATAGATTAATGAGGTTCACAGACGTTATTTATGTTGAGCAGTACTATATGTTTGCCAAAAGTTAGAAAATTATTATGTTTGGTGCATTGTGATAATAATTGAGGCAGAAAGTCAGGATTTTACTTCATAATCGGGGTGGGCAAGCCATATTAAATTCTCACTTTTCATTTTAGATGGACCACCTTCTTAATCATCCATATTTTTATTATCGATTATCTATTTCATCAATAACTTAGCTCACAATTATCATGGCATTTTACATTAACTTGTCATTTAGTAGTTGCTGATCGATTTAGATTTCACAGTGCGTTTCAATCCAGTGGTTGTTATCATGCGTAATTTCGGGCTCCTTGAAGCTACACAGGGCTTTCAGATTTTATTTTTTTTGTAGTCGAGCTTAGAGATGCATAACCTTCTGATTGCCTTTTTGATTGAAAGTCCCATCTGAGACCACGACAGTGCACCCAATAATAGGATTTCAAAAAATCCCATCAGTGGCTCTGTAGGAGAGTTAAAGCATGACAGGAATCCCATCATTGTTAGTCAAAAGGATAAGGTAACCACTACAAGCCAGTGTCATTTTAAATTGTGTATTTATAGAGCTTTTAAACACAAAAATATCACAATAAAAGGAAAGCTGATGGAAAGTGGATTTCCAGTTTTGATTTTTTTTTAATAATAAAAAAATAAATAAATAAAAATCCACAATGACCTCAGACACCTTTTGATATCATGCTCGAAATGGAACATTGCTGTTAGCCACACACAAAGAGATAGATTTGTCTTTAAACAATTCCTTTACCAGCATTATTTCACCACCCAATGGTGTGTGGATAAGATAACCTGACTGTAGGGTAAATGTCATTTCGTCAATGTAAACTTATGGAGCTTGTTAATAAGCTGTAGTGCAGGATGCAGCAAGGGATAAGATGAACAGGCTTTATGGCAGAGAATTTGTTAAAGCAACACTGACCTTTTATTTCATTACATATAAGAAAATCGACAGCTGTGTAAATGAAAGAAATTTGCTCTGTGCATAACCCTTGCACGACCCGTGACGGAATGATCAGCACATGCGTACGGGTCGGCCGCGGGTGCATGGAGAGGGCTCACGCGCTGAGCCCTCTCCATAGCCGTAAGTCCTTTGCTGCATATTGCAGCAAAGGCTTACCGGTAACACCCCGATCGGTTGCTAGCACCGATCGCGGGTGTTTTTCACCTCGTCGCCGCTCGGCAATGCTGCCGCGCGGCTTCAAAAGCTGGCGGCGGTGGGCGCGTGCCATCTTATTTCGAGGATGCGCGCCTACCCGTGGACTGTCATCGGGGAGCGGCGACTCCGTTCGCCATGGTAACCTCGGTCTCGCGAAGACCCGAGGCTACTTCTGGTTAACCCATGCATTACAATGTGCTATCAGCACATTGTAATGTATGAGGAGTAAATACCCCATATACTGCCATACTGTAGTATGGCAGTATATGATAGGATCGTGCAGACCCCCTAGGGTTAAAGTACCCTAGGGAGTCTGAAAAGTACTAAAAATAAAAAAAAAAAAAAGTTAAAAGAAAAAAATATTAATAAAAAACCCTAAAAACTCAAATCCCCCCCCTTTCCCTAGAACTGATATAAATATAAATCAATAAACAGTAAAAATCATAAACACATTAGGTATCGCCGCGTCCGAAAATGCCCGATCTATCAAAATAGATAACGGTTTTTCACTGTGTTTAATCCCGTAACGGAAAATCGCGCCAAAATTCTGAAAAACTTGGCACTTTTTTTTAATAAAAATTAAAAAATCTATAAAATCTGAATGTGATCACAAGGTCGTACAAGTCCCTAAAAATTGAAAACATTGTAAACGGTCATCAACAATCCGCAAAAAACGACACGTCGATAACTCCCCACGTCAAGCTCCGTACCCCATAGTATAAAAAAGTTATTAGCGCCGCAGAAGATGCATAATCCCAAAAAAACTTTTTTGTACAGGATGGTTTAATTTTTTTAAAAATGTATGATAAACTATTATAAAAACCTATACAAATTTGGTTATCCCGTAATAGTACCGATCCCATCATGTTATTCTTTATGTTGTTTTCGAAAGTTTTTGAGATTTTTTACTAAAGGTAGGACAATGTCATTGGCGGCGCAACATGTGAAATACGTTTGCACATCCATCCCACAAGAAGGCGGCACAAGGAGTTTCTTTGTTTTTTTTACCAATTTCACTGCTATTTGGAATTTTTTTTCGCTTCTAGTAAACGGGCAGGAACTGATTCAATACCATATCTATGAAGTGCAATGTTCCGCAGAAAAGAAAAAATAAGGGCCGTCACACAGACTCTGTACATGGAAAAATAAAAAAGTATGGATTTTGATCATTGGGATGTAAAAAATGAAAATGAAAAAACAAAAAAGGGCCAGGTCCTGAAAGGGTTAAAAGGAATTTATTGTATAAAAACAACTTCTTGCCATGTTTCTATATGAAAAAAATGTTTGCAAAACTGCAAATTCTTAAGCCATTGGAGCAATAAGAAAATATTGATGTAAATATACAAATAATTTTTGCAGTTGATGACCATTACAATTGCTCAACATTTTACTTAAGGTACATGGCTATGTTGCAAAAACATCCGTTTCAACTAATCTAATTGTTGCATCAGATTATTGTGTTCTAAATCTACTGTTTCTCCAATATTCTTAACAAAATTACTCAACTCAAGGATTTCCAATGTCTCCTAAATGTGAAATATATTGCCCAATGCCTGTCCTCTTCCCCCCATAATGCAGGAAGAGCAAACACCAGGAGCAGTCAGTGATTGGCTGCTGACGATATTTAGGGATTTTCCCCACTGATGTACTTAAAGGGAAAATTACATCACTGGGGTCATCTGTGAACAAACACTCAACAGAGGACTAGGGAGGGATGCAACACTGCCACATACCGCCCATAGACTTCAGTGGTCTTTACTGAGTGTAAAAATCACACAACAGGGGGTGGTAGGAACCCACTAAGGATTGCATAGATAACTATTGTCACCCTCAAAAGTTAGCGGCTTAATTTCCCGCTATGTTAAAGACAATTTGGAATCTTATGGCATGTCCCTAGTATATTCCATTATAAACTAATTAGTGGATAGTCAAGTGTAATAGGTGGATAGGTGCGTACAAAAAAGAAACAGATTATTTTTCTGCTAGTACAAACTTTAAAATCATTAAAATAACTTTTAGCAGGTCCATATTTTTGGTGGGTCATTGCCTATGGGGCCCCACATTGGAAGCACAACACTATGGCTAACTGCTATGCATGGGACTCCTGCATACATCTAAGACAGTGGTGGTGTTCCAATGGCACAGGTGACAGAGGTGGCACTCAGAGCCTAATCTGTGGGCACCCAGGCCATCACCAAAGAGGATGCAATGTATCTTCATGGATTCCCAGGCAGCCCAGGCCTTGTTGCGCTCAATGCTATCTGAGACTACAGGAAGAATGGGAAATGTGGGCAGATCTGGATTATCAATGTAGGCCCTAAAATTATTCCTATTCAGGGAAACCTGAATTTGTTACTCCTTCTTTCTACTGATGTTCTCAGGATATTGGTACTATTGAAAGCTATGCCACTCATGCTACTATGCAGCTCACTAGGGCGCGTGCACTGGCTCTCCTAGCCTTAAAGGGCCAACGTCTTCCTGATTGAAGCTCGTTAATCTGGCCTCACCCCTATAATCTAGCACCTCCCTTCACTTCCCGCCGGATCTTCAGTTCAGCATTGTTCCTGTAAGTGAAAGCCCTATCTTCTGTACCGAAAGGGACTTCCGTGGTTTCCGAACCAAGCTTCGCTAAGTTGTTCCTGTACTGGCGTGATATAGTTTCCAGCGTTCCCATACGCTCCTGAGTGTCTTTAGCATTTCCAGATGCTTCCGTGCATTCAGTGTGTCTCAGTGTTTCCAGACGCCTCTGTGTCTTCAGTGTGCCTTCAGTGTTTCCAGACGCCTCCATGTCTTGAGTGTGTCTTCAACGTTTCCAGACACCTCCTTGTCTTCAGTGTGTCTTCAGTGTTTCCAGACACCTCCGTGTCTTCAGTGTGTCTTCAGCGTTACCAGACACCTCCGTGTCTTCAGTGTGTTTTCAGCGTTTACAGACACCTCCATGTCTTCAGTGTGTCTTCAGCGTTTACAGACACCTCCGTGTCTTCAGTGTGTCTTCAGCGTTTACAGATGCCTCCATGTCTCCTGTGTTTCTGCAAGGGCCTGTCCACCTGGGTCTTGTGCCAACTCCTGCCTGCTTGCCTGCCATGCGTTCCAGCTCATCCTACCAAGCCGTATTCCTGCTGTCATCCCAGGTTCGGACTGAGTACTGCTACTCCTGTTTCCCTGGCTGCCACCTCGGGCCTAGTCGCACCCGTGGAACGACCTGGTGGCACCCCGCCGCAGCAAGACCATCCCACTTTGTGTCAGGCTCTGGTGAAGACACGCCGGTCCCGGGTGTCGGCTAGTACCATCTACATCCTCCCGCGGTGGTCCAGAGGGTCCACTGGTCCAAAGACTCCTCCTCCTGGACTCTTTCCAGGTTCTGTTGTCTGTAGACCATTACATCTAGTTTTCAGACAAATGTCACCATGCTTGTCCCTAATCCTTAAGGTGTATTTATATCTGCCTAGATTGGACATGATGTAAAGTACATTTTAATATCTTTGCCTTATGTACTTGACACAGTGAGTTGCCAAGACTCTAAAAATGGAACATTTATAGTATCTAATATATTTCATGTCATCCTTCCCTGTATAACCTAAAAATCCAATAAGCATAGAGGATGGGATTGATCTTATATCACAAATGTTTAGTTGGCTTTCTCAGAGAGCTTTTAGCATTTATTTATGTAGAAGAATCACACACTGTCAGTGGGTGGAAGATTATTTAGAGGTGGAAAGATGGTCGATACATTTTGTGAAGAAGAAGAGGGTTGTAGTTGGCTCCTGTGATTAGTCGCAGCTTTTAGTCTAGTGAAAATTAATTAACATATTATGCGGAAACATTGTACTTCATCATACCGCATGACATTTTCCCTCTGTAGCTTTCAATAAGCAGCCATGTTATTTCTCCTCCACTTCTGCCGTGTTCACCCTGCATAATCACACGGCACACCGTTTAGTAATGCAGTACAGAATTCTTGACTGCTGAGAAAAACTGTTGGGAAGAAGAGATTAGAGTCATACGCTGTGTGTTCAGGTAGGCTGACAGAGCAGTTCAGAGAAGGCGCTGAGCGAATTTGACAGTGAATTTGAGAAATGGCAAAGATGATAGAGAAGTAGAAGAGAGAATGAGGAAACTTCTCAAAAGAAAGAAGAGAGATACAGAGTCTAATGACAATGAGAGAATACTCCAAACTAGGAAGGTGTTGATATACTACTTAAAGACACTGAAAATACAGCGGAAAATTGAAATAGCTTACGCCAGGCCTAGGTTATTAAGAAAATTAATTCTCAATGTGCGATGTCAGTATTTCTCATGGTCCAGTAAAATTATTTTAATGAAGTTTTTCTATTTTTGTACAGAATTTCAAGTTCTATGGCTTGAGATGAAAAACATGGAAAAAAAGAAATAAACGCAGCTGGCGACTTTTCACATGTCTGTGAGTGCGCAGACGTAGGGACAGTAATGCAATAAGCTAACATTTGCGATTATTTCAGGGCTTCTACACCACTGATGTGGTATAGAGGCCCTAATAAATACCCCACACTGAATTTATTAAGTAGTAAAGTTAGCATTTCACTCCAAACACCTCACAGAATTTTTAAGTGGTATAGTGATCATTCTGAACCCTTTGGTGCTTTTCAATGTGATACTCTCTTGAAAGAGCTCGTGAAAGAGCATATAAGGTTAGCAGAATGTATGCACCTTTTTATCAGAAAAATGTGTTGGGAAGCAGCACTCCTTAAAAAAGTGACCAAAAATGTATTTGTATACACCAGCACTGACTGGAGGGATGTATAATTATCCAATAATTGACATTCTACCAACCATAAGTATAGGAAGATACAAGTTTGTGTTAAAAGATTGTAAAGTGGGTATTGGATATCTGTAAGATAACCTGTATGTTTGTATGTAGCGTGCCACTGGGAGTATATATGTCTATAGGATGGTATTACCTAGAACACCTGAGCCCCTATGATGTTAAGGTGTAGATAGTGTTTGCAGTTCAAAAACAGGATATGAACAAAGTGAATGTTCGGGTACCTGTCTCAGAAAATAAGACGATCCCAGTTGCTCTTCCTATAGTGGACAAGTTGTCTTTCTTTAACAATGCCTTTGCTGGATTACCACATCCCCCGGGTTAAACAGTGAAGCTCTTTTGGGTAGAAGTTTGTCGCTCTAGCTAACAGGAGGGTGCCCGGCCGGTGGCAAAAAAAAAACCCCTGTATGCCGCGACTTGGCTAATGCGAGCGATGTCACTTGAATACCAGGACCAGTTAGGTTCAAAAGCAGTTCCATGGATTCCTATGCGTTGCGAAAGGAATTATTGATGTAAATGGCTTATTTTTTATTTAAGATTCCTGAATTTTTACCTTTTAGAACTAATTTATCCAGTTTTTGTTTGTATTCCTCTGTTGGATCAATCTTAAGAACTTTATATGTACGTGTATCCCCAATTAGTCAGAGTACCTCAGTATGGTTGGCTTTGTAATTTAGTATAACTATGCTCCCCCCTTGTCTGTTGGATGGATCACTATATTGTTATTTTTTTGGAATGATGACATAGCTTGAACTTCTCTCTTGGTCAAGTTGTTATTCTACCTTGTGTTAGTGATTTTTTTATTTTTGACATTTTTCATATCCTCCAAAATGAGATGTTGAAACTTATTAAATGACTATTCGCTGTGGGGGTTAAAGTTAGATTTTTTATTTAGATCCATATGTTGGAATTTATCCTGTATCGGAATTGCATTTTTTTCATTAGGTTTTTTTCAGAAAGTATTTTCTAACCCCTTAAGGACACAGCCATTTTACAGCTTAAGTCTCAGCCCCATTTTTTAGATTCTGACTTTTGAACACTGTTACTTATCAAAGCGAATCTGAGATTGTCTTTTCCGTACATGTTGAACTTCATTTTAGTGGTAAATGTTGACTATAAGTTTTTCGTTTATTTTCCAAAAAAGAAAAAAATGATGATTTTTTTGAAAAATTTCACTTTTTGAAATTCGAATCATTACATTTTCAGGCAGATAGATTTACCACTAAATAAGTTGCTGAATAACATTTCCCAATGTCTACTTTACATTTTCATAATTTTGAAATGTCTGGATCATATATTTGATGTCATGGGTTCTTACAATCGAATAGCGAGTTTCCGTATTTTCAGAATTTACTGAAATACTGTTTTGAATGAAATTTTAAATATTTAGCATCAAAACCCACATATAGTAACCAACCCTTTATCAGAAACAGCTTTTAGGAAGATCGTAACCCCTTGAGATCTTCAAAGTAATTGAATCAAAATGGAGGTGAAATTTAGAATGGTCAAATTGTGCGGTTATACGTTCATTAGCCCTAAAATTTACACATTGCCACAAGATAAAAATAGAAAACCCACTATACAATTTGTTCTGCAATTTCTCCCAAGTACATAGACTTCCACATGGGACATACTTGTTTTTATGGATGCACAGCAAGCGCAGAATGTTTTATGGGGTCGAAATCTATTAGATACGAAAGGGGGGAGTTGTTGCATTTTTCATTATTTTCTTCATACTCAGATGTTCAAATTTTCAGATATTCAAATTTCAGATATTCACTCACATTGGGGAGCGCCTGTGAATATCTTCGAGTAGTACTCTTAAAAAAACTACTTTATTACACCATATAAAAAGGCAACTTTCTCCCTCTTATAAGGCATTATGAAGCAACAATTAAGTGCAAAAGCGGGTAGTTATATGTGAGTTGTAGTGATATCACTAAGCTTCTTACAATAGTACCCAAAACAAGTAACATACAAAAAGCGCCATATGTGTAATAAATATTGTATATTTCTTTCAATGTAATACACTCACCGGCCACTTTATTAGGTACACCAGCTAGTAACGGGTTTGGACCCCTTTTGCTTTCAGAACTGCCTCATTCTTCGTGGCATAGATTCAACAAGGTGCGGAAGCATTCCTCAGAGATTTTGGTCCATATGACATGATGGCACACACAGTTGCCGCAGATTTGTCGTGCAATCCATGATGCGAATCTCCCGTTCCACCACAATCCCAAAGATGCTCTATGGATTGAGATCTGGTGACTGTGGAGGCCATTTGAGTAACGTGAACTCATTGTCATGTTACAAGAAACCAGTCTGAGAGGATTCCAGTTTATGACATGGTGCATTATCGTGCTGAAAGTAGCCATCAGATGTTGGGTACATTGTGGTCATAAGGAGGGAATGGTCAGCAACAATACTCAGGTAGGCTGTGGCATTCAACGATGCTCAATTGGTACCAAGGGCCAAAGAGTGCCAGAAAATATCCCCCACACCATGACACCACCACCAACAGCCTGAACCGTTGATACAAGGCAGGATGGATACATGCTTTCATATTTTTTGACGCCAAATTCTGACCCTACCTCTGAATGTCGCAGCAGAAATCGAGACTCATCAGACCAGGCAACGTTTTGCCATCTTCTACTGTCCAATTTACGATGAGCTTGTGCAAATTGTAGCTCAGTTTCCTGTTCTTAGCTGAAAGGAGTGGCACCCGGTGTGGTCTTCTACTGTAGCCCATCCCTCAAAAGTTCGACGTACGTGTGTTCAGAGATGCTCTTCTCGCCTAAATGGTTGTAACGGGTGGTGATTTGAGTCACGTGTTGCCTTTTATCAGCTCAAACCAGTGGCCCATTCTTCTCTGCGACTCTGGCATCAAAAGGCATTTCCGCCACAAGAATGCCGCTCACTGGATGTTTTTCTTCTTTTCAGACATTTCTCTGTAACACCTAGAGATGGTTGTGCGTGAAAATCCCAGTAGATCAGCAGTTTCTAAATACTCAGACCAGCCCTTCTGGCACCAACCACCATGCCACGTTCAAAGGCACTCAAATCACCTTTTCTCCCCATAGTGATGCTCGGTTTGAACTGCAGGAGATTTTCTGACCATGTCTAAATACCTAAATGCACTGAGTTGCCGCCATGTGATTGGCTGATAGAAATGAAGTGTTACGAGCAGTTGGACAGGTGTACCTAATAAAGTGGCCGTGAGTGTATATTGCATTACATATATATATATACACATATATATTTACAGCATATAATAACTAACTGAACCACCATTATTGTGAACCTGCTTGTTAACTCACACAGTGACTAGACAGTGATACCATAGTATAATCAGAGTTTTTCATTGAACAGCGTGCATTAAAAAAACATACAGAAAAACATTAATAAAAAAACAACACTATTTGGAGATACCCTATTGTTTAGGTGGTGATGCCTGTAATATCATGAGCAGCTAAGGTCTCGCAATAATCCCAACAGCAAATCTCAGAGGGCTGCCCCCATTATCATGTACTGACTCGCTCTTTGGAGGCATGCAGTAGCACCATTCATGGTCCCCCCTGCCAAACATTTTACTTTGGGGAGGAAAACACACAGTGAAGTTTGCGTAATTCAACAGCAAAATTCTCGAGGCTAGCCCCCCATATTCAATGTGACTGAATCGCTTGCTTTAGGAGCAGTAGCAATCATATGTCCTGCTGTTGGGCCATTTTATCTTACGGGAGAAACTTCCCCACTCACACGATATAACTTTTTTGGTGCTTGAAAGAAACCTTAATGTTTTTTATTACTCAATTACTAGACAAGGGGGCAAGAGCAGGAAAGTGGTTTGCAGTCCTGGGCCCCCCATAGCTTAACAGATCTTCCAAGAGAGGTAAATAGCGCATTATAATTGTGGAAATGAATAAGGTAATAGTAATGAGTAAAAGGGATGTGGTTTTTTTCTAAAAAACATGGTATTTTATTAAAAAAATTAAATTAAATCATACATTAATAAACCCAAAATTGGCTGACTGGTGAAAGTTTAGCATATACTCATATTAAAAGTGTCCGCTGGTTCCATTTACTCACTGACAACCCCCAATTATTTAGTTAAATACCCATGACTTTAAACTGCCATTGACAGCCATATCTGGTTGTGGCGAGATGTCAAGCCTTGTCCCCCCTAATGCACCTAATCCAAACTTCAAATTCTCCCACTCTCGAGGACTTCTTGAAGTATAAAGCCCCTAACTATTCTGGGATCTGATTCACATACCTCGGCTATATTGATTCTTGTCCCCGCTTGTTTAAAAGATGAAGTAAACACCACAAATCCAATCTTCCTTCTTGAGGGTTTGCCAGTCAAGGTTTAAGCAAACGCCCTTCGGGGCACCCATGGGCAGGGAACCTCAAGTTTTTTTAATGATGAAAACCCTATGCTCAAAGTGGAACTAACAACTTACAAGACCACCATATTCTGAAGTTAGTGGAACCATAACTCAATGGCAGTAACTAGGAGAGACCAGGCCTACCCACATATTATACTATTACTCACACAGCGAGTTACAATCACATATAATACACTCATGTGCATATACCCATACATTCCAGTCCATCAACATAATCACATACAGTGTAGCTGACCACATATACCAATCACAGTATACGTTATATACAGTAGTATGCTGGGACAATGTGCAGTACAATAAGATTATAATGGTGTCCACTGCACACCCCTTCTTTAGTGTGTCCAATGTCAGATCAATGGGTGCCCCCTGACACTGCGGGCCCCCATACGACTGTAGGGCTGCTTACTGCTTTAGGGTTACACCCTCGGGACCTGGGGTACATTTTTGCAATAATCTTCTTACTGAGTAAGATACCCGCCCTATACAAAAACTTATGGAGGGAATCTAGATGGTTTTATGCATATGTAATGCCTTGGAAACCTAAGTATGAGGGGCTTCGAGCCACCGCTCGTCCCGTAAACTGTTGAAAAGCATTACTTGTCCCATTTCTATATAGGTAGCTGACGTTAGCCCATAGAATTCCTTTCTTCTTATTACCCTAGGAAGAGAAGTAGAGTTCATACCGAGGAGTGTTGCTCCCAGGCTACTACATAGGGCGGTGGTGGTTTTGAGATATTAAACTACGATACCTTGCTTTTTTTTATTTTGTTTTTTTTTTTATTCGGAGACCCTTTTTTGGGGCGAATCTTCTCAAGCACGAGAAGGTGCCACAGATGGTTAACTATGGTCCCCTTCCACTATAATGTTCTCGTACGCAACTCATTGGGTTGTAATTGTATCGCCGGAATCACACCCGCCCCTGCCACGCTGGGGCGGGTTACGCTTTTATTGATTAGAAATGGGAACGTATCAGATGCTAAGTTGGAGTAGTTTTGTTAAAAAATCTTTTTAATGCGCAATCGGGAGAGTTCCTTGGGAGCGTGTGAAAGATAAGCCGGAAAGAAGCCAATAAAATTGCCTGAAGTGATGGGGAACCTGCAATGTGACTTTCAATGTCCCCACTCATAATTTGTCCTGGTCCATCTAACCACCCAACACGCGGTTTTTTGTGCTTCTTTTCTGAGTGGCGTTTCTCCACCCAACCTGTCCAAGTCCACTGGTTTGCCCTAAAAACGATCCCTTCTTCAGGGACGAGGCAAATGTTCTAGATGCCATTACTGGAAATAATAAATTTATACTGAAAATCCCCAAGATATGGAATTGTCCAACTGTTAGCACCCACCGATCCTCGGTAACGATTGAGGGTTGGTAACCACGTGCCCTGCTGCCCGCGGTTCCCCCTGCTCCCCCAGCTCAGCTCTTGTTTACCTCTCCAGGCTCCCGCCTGCCACTTTGCTCCCACCGTGTAGGCCGACTGCGTTTTGGCCATTGCAGTTCCGCGTGCCCTCCTGCATCAGAGGGGGCGTGGCGCCCAGACTTCCTCCAGTCCCTTAAAGGGCCCAGCGTCCCCCTTATTGGCCTCTTGTGCAATTCCGACTCGGCTATATAGCCTGGCCGACTCCAGCATCCCCTGCCGAATCTTCAGCTCATTTCTTCTGAGAAAGACCTTCTTGAGCGTTTCCAGGATCCTCTGAGTTTCCCGTGTTCCCGTGTTCCCGTTTTCCTGTGTTCCGTGTTGTTTGTCCCCTTTTCTGTGTTTCCAGTGGCGGTCCCGGTATCCCTGTGGCCACTCCGGTACTCCTGCCGCACTTCCCGTGGTCAGTGCCTGCCCTTCCGTGGGTGCATGCCTGCCCTTCCCCGTGGTCCTGGCCCCTGCTTCTCGTGGTCCACCTTCCCTGCCTGCCTTTCCACGTGTCCCCCCCTGCCTGCCTTCCCCGCGGTCCCTGCCTGCCGTCCGGTTCCTCTGCTGCCGCCTTCCCTGGTCACCCCTGCCCCCTCGCCTTCCCGGGTTCCCTGGCATGACCTGCCTTCCCTGTGGTCCTGCCCTGCCTGCCTCTGTCCCTGGTTCCTGCTGTCCTGCTTGCCCGTGGTCCTGGTCCCTGCCTTCCCGTGCTTCACTCCTGCCATGCCTTCTCCCGTTTGTCCCCTGCCTTCCCCCAGTCGGGTCCCGTCCCGCCTAGCCTAGACGTTAGGATCCCTAGAGCCCCCGGCTTCTTGCCCCACCGTGGGCCCAGTCGGACCGGTGGAGGGCGACCCTGGTGTGAACTCCCCGCCGCAGCACAAGTCCACCCGCTTTGCGGCGGGCTCTGTCGAAGACCCAGAGTTTCCACTTAGACTCCGCTTCCCGGGTGCGGCTAGGTTGTTGATCTCCCGCGGTGGGGTCCAGGGAGTCCCCCACTTACTTAGTCCTAAGGACCGATTCCCCATAGACGTGACAGGAATTGGGAGCTCATAGTGGGGTATTGTTTCATCTCGAAAAAAGCTTCTCCTCCCTTGACATCATTACCACCAACAGGTTTGTGTTACCGAAAATTGTTTCCGGAAACGAGGGCGGGTTTTGATCGTGGGATTTGCCGTCAATTCGCCAATCTTTCTTTTGAATGTAAAAGCAAAGTGAGATCCCGAGCATGTCATCCGTGGGCTATCGCTAAGGGGAAGGGTCTTGGCTTTGGGAGCATGTGGGTGCAACCCAATCAATACTGAAGGCCGCATTTGATTAGCGTCAGAGGAGTAACAAGTAAAGGGAATAAGCCAGTACAGAAACATCGCAAGCTCTCTGGCTTGTACTGCCTCAGTGTTATCCCTGAACCGAAGGTTTTTTCATTCCCCAATGCTACACGAAGCTGCGCCTTAGGGGCCTCCAACCTTTCCTTCGTTCCATTGAGGTGTCACCTCAACCTCTCACTGTGAGCTGTGTTAACTCTGAAACTTAGTTTCTATGTAGAGTACCCTTTGGACTTAAGGTCTGGATAGATAGGTGCAGATCCTTTGAATGTTAGCTTTCAAGTCTAGCTATTAGAAGCTTAATAGATTGCCTAGTAAAAGCGCTTGGTTGGGGTCCCCACCAAATCCCAGGAGGCATAGCAGAGTTGTGGTTAGCCGGGGTTTTCCACATACTGATGGTACTGGGATCTGTCTGATGGACCATCTGTGGAGTGTGTCTTGCTGCCCCTTTAAAACTATAAGAATTGACATGGTTATAAATGACATGCAAATGCACAGAATAATAAAGAAAGAAATTATTCAGTTTAAGTAACGCCTGGCTCAAAATAAATCTTATTCAATCATCTACTGCGTTGAATATGGTTGACCTTCCTTAATTATTTAGCTGTGTTAGTTAGAAGCATAAGGGCCAGCTGTAATTATTATGGTTTATCCCTGTATCCTCAATTTTACAGCCTGATTGTACATGTTAAGTCTGAACTAAAATTCTTACTTCTAAGTAATGAGAAGTTGCTTAATTTAATTTGTAATGACAAATGTTTATTTTGTGCCGTTAATTTACCTAACTCGGGGGGAATACGGTCTTTACCTTGTTTGGGCTTGTGATGATCAAAGACAAAAGTACATTGATGATGAAATAAGCCAAATGTTCTAGCATGTAAATCACAACAGATCTATTGTTCAATAAAAGCCGTGACGAGCAGAATACTTCGGTAGATGCCTTTTTTTAATATGCTGCAATGCCGTATGTTTAGCTTAACGTTCAGTGAGAAAACTCGGCCACTGTACATGAAATTTGAGAGATAGGACTTTGCTTTAGGGCTCGATTGTTAAAATTACTTGCAAACGTTGTCAAGATATTTTTCTCATCGTTTGTTGTAGGCATGACAAATTAGTTGTAAGTATTACATGACTGGACATCACTGTGCTGGACTAAATTAATATAAAAAATGAGGTATGGTGTCAGTTTTGTATTAAATAATAAAAATCTTCCCATTGTCTATATTAACCCACACTGGGGATAGCAGTGCCAAATGTCCTAAAGAAGATTAACTTATTAGAATGAATCCATTTTAACCCTTCATTATGTACAAATGGTAAAGTAGAGCACGTTTCTTATTCCCAGGAGTTGTTATTATGGGTGCATTGGGGAGTACATTATCGGTTGAGGCGGCCTAACAGTAACTTGCCCATATACATTTGGCTCTGCTCAGTGTGTATAAAGTCACTCAGGTTCATTTGGTGCCCTAGGCAGATTATGAAGTGCATCAGAGATGATTCAAGCCTTTCAGCTGTTGAGGGAAAAAAAAATTGTCGCCGTTCCCTCATGGAAAAATCATTTCCAATTAGGCTTAAAAGAACTAAATATAACACCTAAAATATTTTTATACCTGCAAACAAAGATATTGCACCATTATAATGTAGCACAGCACCAGCCCACTCAATGAAACACAGCACTAATGTCTGAATTAGTACCCCAACCCTTACGGGTTACAAATAATCCCCTCCTAAATATGCAAAAGAACCCTGGACTGGTAGCATGTGACTATCTTAATGTTTGCACAGACCATCCGATTTTACTATAGTACAGCATTTTGTCTTCCAAAAACATCCTTGCCCCCCCCCCCCCCCCCCATAATAAAGCATGCACCCTTCCTTAATGAAGCAAAGTGACCCCCCACCCAAGCAAGTGCAAATGATTATAAAAAATATTCAATAATAACATTAATACTCACTACAGGTGTTTTACTCCAGCAGCTTCATTCTGCTGCTCTTGTCCCCCATGCTCCTCACAGAGGGTGCAGGCAGCATGTTGATAGTGCTGCATGCAATCTCTCTTTCATACTGATGGCGCCGACATCTCATTTGGGGTAAACGGGCCAGGCTGTGTGCTGCCTAGATTTCCTGTAAATTAGTGCTCTGTGTGTTTAAGAGGCAAATTACCATAATTATTTCATAGATTGGAGGCAGGATGGCCCCCTCCCATTGTGGTTTAGCAGGATGGGGTCCTTTTGCAATCGCCCCTTACCATCGACACCAATCATTCCCAGCCCTGCAGCCATGTGGGCAGTGAGCGGTGAAACAGGTTCCTACAGCGTCCTATTTTTCATGTATATTATGGTAGCCAGCGTAGTGGGTGTGTTTTACAGTACAGTGTAGGCGATGTATTACAGTTAAAGTGTAGCGGATGCATTATGGTGGGGTCAGGAGTATTACAAGGGCAATGTAATGAATATATAAGTTAGTGTTTCATTGATGATTACAGCGAGGAGAGTGCAGTGGATTGGAAGTGGAAAATATGCCAAACATGATTTCCATGGGGGGATTGGAAAACAATTCCTGTTTGTTTGCTACCGAAGGGGCAGCCCCCTAACACCAAGCCTTGATGTGGAATAAAGCCAAACCAGTATATTATTCCAGAAGGAACAGACTCCAACTATAGACAGCACTGTTTTGACCTGTTTGGGTCCCTCAGTATAGCAGAGGGAACGGGTTAGTGAGAGGGGCTATTGACTAGGAATCAGAAAGTAAGATTTCGCCTTATGACCTGTAGGATGTATTACAGTGCGTGTTGTTGGATTGTGTTTATGGGCTGGTTGTTCATGATGGACAATGGGCAGGTGTGTGGGGATATATTACCGTTAGGGTTTTTGGCGGGGTCTTAATTTGACCTGTCATGCAAGAAACTGCCCGCACAACTTGTCAAGCTTATTTAGGTGGAGGATCATAAACATTAGGCCACATTTATTTTATCAAAAACAGTGCAAATGCAGTATGGGTATTGTGCCTGTGAAGTGTACAGGGTGCGCCACAGATTCTTTATTCATAAAGATAGGTGTTAAATCCTACCATTGTGTTTTTAAAAAACCATCAAAATTAGGAAAGTAGTATATTGGGTAGATTTACTTTACCGGGACCCATTGCAATCCAGCGGCGCGTTCTCTGCGCTGGATTCGGGTCTGGCCTGGATTTAGTAAGGCAGTTCCTCCGAAGCCTACCAGGTGGTGCTTGTTTCCCGAATTCCCTGGAACGGCACCGAGCCGGGCTGAGTGAAAGGTAAGCGCAAGCTCCACGACAGATTTTTTTTTAAATGCGGCTTTTCTGAATCCGTCGGGTTTTTCGGCCACACCCCGATTTCCGTCGCGTGCATGCCAGCGCCGTGCGCCCACACAATCCAAAAACGCTGTGACGCCAAAATCCTGGGGCATTCAGGGGAAACGGCGCAATAGGAATATGCGGGTAACACGTCGGGTTAAAACGTGAATCGGCCCTAGTAAATGAACACCATTCGGTTGGCTACAAAATATAGCAGTCTCCCTCCCATGGATGGATACCAAATGTACAAGAAGGCTCGGTTGGACTTTAACTCGTTATGACCTTTTCTTTTCAACATTTCCAGTTTCACCTAGGGACTTGACACATGCAGTGCGAGTCCCATATTTTTCTGTGAAGACTCAATCAGGTCAATTGTCACTGGGTTGTTAATACGTAATCAAGTTTATCAGTAGCATCTCTTTGCTATTAATGGCCTGTCCCATTAGAATAAGGGGTATATTAATCTGATATTGCTTTGCTGGTTTTCAGTAGCAATTTAATTCTAATAGATAAAAGGGTGCATCTAGATACAGATTCATTTATGTATCATGAAATGACATCAGCTCAGTAGGAACAAGGGAATTACAGGTAGTCGGGTAAACGTTTTTTTATACATTTGAAAGAAGAGGGACACAATTAGAGTCTCCCGGGTTCAGTTGTGCTAAAGATTAGTCACAAATAATTTAATGTGGGGCGAGCGACTGACTCCACATGCAGGACCATCTGGACTCTGCAGCCACACTGGTTAACAGTATAGCTACAATGACACTGACGTTGCCTGCCGCACTGTCGCATGGTGGGCACACGGCAGTGCACGGGGGGAGAGGAGGAGGAGGTGAAGCGACCTCACCCCTCCCCTCCCATAGGAAAATATGGGCCACGGCGCCCGTAATATGGGAAAAGATACGACATGTCCTATCCTTTCACGGGCTACGGAGATACGGTTGCCGCACGTGTGATTGCACCGTTCCACTCTGTCGATGCCGTGAGCCAAAGAGTGTATGGGGGCTGTATATCGGCCGTATATAAGTCGCCTGTATATATACGTCCCCCATACATGTGTGAGAATGAGAATGCAGTCTTAGATAGTGGAGTGCAGAAATAGAGAGAGTGCAGAAGATGTGTAGGAAATAGTGCACACCAAAGATTCACATTTCATTAAATATTTAACACATTTCGGGGTGTGCAACTAATGAAATAAATGTGAAGTAAGTGTTCTATTGAATATGCCCAGCATAATGGAAATGAAATTTGTGTGAAACTAAATAATACTTATAAAAATTACAAGAGCTCTTGTCAGGACCAACACCTAGATGCTAGTACTCAACAGCAATTCAGTCCCCCTCTATGCAGATTCCAGCAATCATTAGTTATGAGGGTGACGAGTTCTGTACAAGCTTGAAAACAATCTCCTTATGGTAGAATGTCTAGGGGGGGTACTTGATACCACCTATTTTATATGTCCTTAATATTTTTTATAAATTAAGCGAAATGGGGTGTCAGTATCTCCAGGTGGATTTTTTTTTACATCTCTGTTAATGAGATAAACCTAGACCTAGAGAAATGGGAATGAGGTAACACAGAACACAACTGAGAAAACTGAGTAGAGGGTAAACATTGTAAATTATCATCCATGGAGGAGAGACCACAAAAAGTAATGTTGCATGTATACAGTAGAGATAGACTGGCCATCTAGAGTATTTCCATTTTTAAAATGTCCTTAATGGTGAGAGTATTAAATAGGTTAATTTTTTCAATAGTGTTCACATAAATGACAAATACAGTTTCTCAACATGTTTGTAGCATATGATAAGCCGTGATTTTGCTTACCATTGGATGGTATTGTTGGTTTCATGCATTTCCTCTTACCGCTAGTCGTTGTTGTGCGCCTTAGAAGATAAGAAAACTATTAGTTGGATGCTGTTGGATGATTTCAGAACACTGTACAATTATTGTTCTCCAAGGGAGGCGATAACACTGATATAACTTCTAGTTTCTCGCATTGTAGACCCCAACGATAAGCGCGGCAGGGAAATGAAGCGTGCAGGGGGTAATGCTTCAAAGCCAATATGGAAATGTCCTCCCTTATCCATATATACAGACCTCAGGGTGTTGAATATGTTATAAATTTCACACCGCAGGTTTATGTACATTTTCCCATAATAAAAACACTCAGATTAACTTCTAAGATTATTTATCAGCATTATGCCCATAACACTGTGAATTGATTATATATATTGATACTCTACAAGATAGAAACACATTTAGTCTCGGGAATTTTGCATATACATAATTCATTCTAGTTTCTTTCACTTGGCACAGGACTGCGGCTGTGTGGGATTGCAGCATAACATTTCTGATTAATTTGGATACACTTCAGGAACAATGTGCTTAGAGTGCAAAATAAACAATGCTCACAGTGTTAGTTATCTTAACGCGGGAAGGGGGGGAAGGTGTCTTGTGGTTGATGGCTGGGAGAGGGAATCGACAAGAAGTTACGTAAATGCTAAATGATAACTTTTGCAAGTACAGATATTCTAGGAGGATTGGCATAAATGTTGAGCATTTAGACTTGCATCTACTTCCATTCCTTTTATTTAGGAACTTGCTTTCATTTATAGTAGACATTCTTTACCTCTGATCCTCTAAAGACTGAAAAATGCTAGATAAAACAGACAAATCTGTCTCTGGGGGTCCAGAATATCTAATGAGTATAGGGCTCAGGACCTATCTAAGCGGAAAAATTTCAACTGCCGATCCTTATGCTTTCGGAAGATAAACCTCTGTTTGAAGCAGATTTTGCAATTCACCACACAGCGTTTCGCCAGACATTGTGACTGAATAAAAAGTAGTTAAAGAAGAGACAGCTATATTGCTAACACATGCCATTGTGTATATGGGTCCTTCTTTACTAACGGTGGCCGCTACTAGGATGATGTGAAGAAATCAGTGTTGATAGTATGCTCACTGGGTGACCGACTACGGAGGCACCATGATTCTCTGGGGAGGAAACCTAATGGACATGTAGATGTACATGTAATGTAGATATTTAATAGTAAAATGCCATGCGAAAATCATGCATTTTTTAGAAAACAAAACATCTGTAATTTTAATAAGATTTTTTTCACCGAAATAGTGGGCTACCATGTAAGAAAGGAATCCATTGTAGCATCCGATCTCTGATGATACAACAGAGAGTATGAAATGGTGGTGTCTTAGAACAGAAGCTCAGCTCCCAGACATATCTACTATATATGGATGTATAAGTGTAGAGTATTAGAGGTCTGAGACAAACAGTTCACTGGGATGAGAGTGACCGAGATAGGACAGTGTCCCACGCGTTCAAAATCCACTGAGTAACACCCATATATACAGGAGCCATGTCTGCTGTGGCTGCGCGGCTACCAGCGGAAGCTAAGCCGGGACTGTTGTGATTCTAAAACAGGTCAATGACTATAAGCCGGAGCTTTTTAGGACTATAGGAAATGAGTATATAAAGCCGTAGCGCTGTGGGGTAAATACGAAGTGAAGGTAAGGTAATATGAGGGTAATAGATAACCACCATATACAGGAAGCCATGTGTCTGCTGTGGAAATCAATCCAGCTCAGTTCTATTTACCACAGAGTCATGGATATGAGCCTATGAGCTTTGTAGGTTACTTAAAGGAAAATAAGTATATAAGCTTCTTAGCTGGAGGGAATATGCTGTACGTAATATGTAAGGAATATACGGGTATTATGAGAAACCACCATATACAGAAGCCACTATCTTCTGGTGATGTGGCACTGAAGCTGAGCCGTTAATTGGTTGTTTTTTGGCCACTGGTCATATAATAGGTTGAGGTTTACTATAGGCAATAATATAATACAGCAAGTGGCGTAACTAGGAAGGATGGGGCCCCACAGAAGATTTCTGCATGGGGCCCCTTCACCTTAAAAAATAAGATACATATTGGCACCAGTGGACAAGTTAGAGGTGAATCACAATTATGTCACTGCTTCGTGCCAGAAAAATTGGCATAGGAAACTGTGATAAATCTCCCCCAATAGAATGTTATTGGACATAATATACTTATACATAAAATATAGACAAACCAAGATATACACATACATACAGTAACCACCATTACACCAATACTGCTAAACATACACTGCATAGAAAATCATGCTATCGTCTATACACATCAATACATCCGTATACACATACACACATATACAGAATAACAGACACACATACAGTATATAACAAGATACATCTTTACACACACATATACATACACACATACAGTACAATACACATCATACATTCATTTACACACACAGACCAACAGATACACATACTGGATCGACACATCTCATACACATTTACACACACAGATACAGCATATACTGATACATACAGATATACAAATCATACAATCATTTACACACACACAGATACAGATACACATATAGTCTATACACATCATACTTCATTTACACACACAGATACAGACACACATACAGTATATAACATTCATACATCATTTCACACCAGAACAAATACACATACAAAACATATACAATCATACATCATTTACACACACGATTCTAGGGACACACCTCACAGCATGTACACAAATACATCGTACACACACATACACCAGATACACATACAGCATATACACATCATACATCTTTACACACAAATTATACAGATACACATACAGCATAACACCTCATACATTCATTTACACACGCATATACAGAGATACACATATAGTATATACACAATATACATCATTTACACACACATAACAGACACACACAAATATACTTACCAGAAGATGTGTCCTCTCTGCAGCCTCCTCGATGATCGTTTGTGCTGCCTCGGGAACTCCCTCCTCCTGGACGGAGTCTCTCTGCCCTCACTCCCCGGGAGGAAATAGCTTTCTGGCCGGCCTGTGTTGCATGCTGTCTCCCTGGGCTGCTGCTTCCTCGAGGCTCCAGAGGGGTTCAGCAGCACCGTGTCCATACAGTTACAGCAGGGAGCTGTGTCCAGACATCAGCAGGGAGCTGGTGTCCAGACAGTTACAAGAGGAGCGCCTGGGCCTTGCTGCTAGCTGTATATGAGCACTGGCGGTTGAGAGAGAACAGTACTTAGGGAGGAATGAGCCGTGCAGGAACGGGGGGG
This sequence comes from Engystomops pustulosus, assembly GCA_019512145.1. Taxonomy (NCBI): domain Eukaryota; kingdom Metazoa; phylum Chordata; class Amphibia; order Anura; family Leptodactylidae; genus Engystomops; species Engystomops pustulosus. Next base: position 98,150,617 of record CM033647.1, read on the forward strand.
ACTTAGAGCCGTTACGGACCCCGGCCTGTGCCAATGTATGTTGCCGGGCAGGGACCATAATCCACCTCTGCCTTGAGGCTTAGAGGGGCGCACTCCCTTCTCCTCTAGAGTGGATCCCAAAGTTGAAGTTGTTTTTTTTATGGCAGAGTCAGGCGCGGGGAGTGCGGGCCCTGGACCTCCCGGGCCCCCGTAGCAATCGCACGGCGACTACTGCGTAGCTACGCCACATGAATAAGCTAGGCTGTGTCACACATTGTGTTTTGTTTGCAGTCTTGCATGCATTTTCAAACACATCAAACAGCTAAGAAGAGGAGATTTGCCTAAACAACTGTTAACAACAGTGCATTTACAAAAAACACAAGCATTAAGCAAGGTTAACACATATTGAAACAAGGTGGATATGAACAAAGTGTAGGATATGTGTTAAGATTTTGTAACATTACATTTTGTAAATACAAGGTTGACCAGCATATGTAATTAGGCAAAATTTCTTCTTCTCAACTACTGCGTGATTGCATTTGAAAAGCAAGCAAGCAATAACACAAACAAAAATTGCAACGTGTGAATGTAGTCTTAGATTGTGAAAATTAAGATGTGAAATAAAAACATGTGAAGTAATATGTGAGGTAATATGAAAACAATCCATATACAGGACCATTAATCTGTTGTCGGCAATAAGCAACCAATCACAGATTCAGCTTCTAGTTTGCCACAGGGTCATTAAGATGAGCTCTGACTTTGATTAACGTACTAAGGCAATGAGTTATAATACGTTAGTGTGAGGTAGATTGAGTGAGGTGACATTAAGCGACAGGCAGGGATGGTAAGACAGGAGGGAGATGTGAGTAACTGACAGAGGGACAATCAGTGAGAGGGAAGAAGAGACAGAGAGAGGGAGTAAGTGAGGGGAGACAGGATGGGGAGAGTGAGTAGTAAGTGACCAGAGGAGCCAACAGCCAGCAGTGGAGGGTGCAGTGAGAGACAGATGAGGAGAGAAACTGAGAAACAGAGAGACAGAACGGGAGAGTGGCATGAGAGTGACAGAGAGATAGCAAATGAGTGTGGTGAGAGAAGTTAGGAAGTGAAGTGAAAGAGAGACGACAGGGAGAGTGGAGACAGGCGGCCAGAGAGTGAGGACAGAGAGAAGGAGGAGAGTGAGTGAAAGAGAGACAGGCAGGGGAGAGTGAGTGACAGAGAGAAAGGGCAGGGAGAGGAGTGACAGAGAGACAGGTGGGGAGCGTGAGTAGTGACTAATGAGAAACAGGCAGGGAACATGAGTGAGTGCAGAGAGACAGCCATGAGTGTTAGTGAGAGAAAGGACAGGAAGAAGTCACTGAGAGACAGAGAGAGATAGAGCCATAGATAGATATATATTATTTTTTTGTGAACCAATTCTATTTTGTTATAAACTAAGGCCAGTTATTGACTATCCGGGCAATTGCCGGCGATCATCCAGCTAGTAATTATAAATAAGGTCTTGCACTGCATTGTAAACTGTGCACATTTTTCCAGGCTAAAAACGGCTTAAGAAGTGTCCGTGTGTGCTAATTGTCGCACGCGACGCTTTCGGGTGCAGCTGTGTCGGGCCTCCATGCAAAAATAAATTAGAAGGCCTGACGTTAATTTGGTCCAACTGATAGGACGGACACCATAGTTGAACTTGCAAATTGTGATTGCACACCATAAAGGCACACAACAAAAAAGATGGTTAACTTTGGTCAGGCCAGTGCGGGGAGGAAGACCGACAGATTTTATGATTCTGGCGCACAATCTAGTGAATCGCCTGCAACCAGCATTATAACGAAAATAGCACTTTAGTGCAGTTTCCGACTCCTAAGTAAATGTACTATTGTAGTTTGGTTTTTTATATATATTTCAAGTGGCACGTGTGGAATATTTATAGGGTTTTATATTCCGATAACTATGCCATCAATATCTTTGTACTTAAAAGCCCCTCTAAGAGAAAGTCAGGGCATTCTTATTTTCACTTACACACAGGGACATAAAATCGAAAGTGTCAGGATCCTAACTAGATTGCATGTCATGACAAAATCCTAAATTCAGAATATATATGTTAAATTTATAACGAAAGTGTTAATTTTATTGAAATAAAAAAGTACCATTCGTGCTACTTGCTCAAAAAATCAGTTCCCCATTTTTGTCAGTCTGGACATAGACCTTTGCGAGGAAATGCACAAAACCCGAAAAGTTAGAATTTGCTACATTGGGATATTGGGGGATATTATCAGGACATCTGCGCACCGCAGTGGCGCAGAGGCCGAAATAATCGCAAATGCTAGCTTATTGCTGAGCTTTTGCGAGTATTTCCCCAATCCGCCACCTTCACGCCAGTGGGGCGTTGAAGGGGCGTGTGAAGGGGTTGGGCGCGGCACGGCCGAGCGGGGGAGCGGGCCCGGACGGGAGTGGGCCGGCGCGGCGTTACGGTCCCCGCGCCTGCGCACTCGTGCTGCCGGCGACTTTTCATCGTGAAAAGTCGCGGTTGCGTTCTTTTCTACGCCAGGCCCTGCCTGGCGTAGGAAAAAAAACGCTGCGCAGCGGCAGCACGATACATGACAGAGGCAGAAGCATCTTCATGTATCGGGCTGCGAATTTGCAGCGGAGGGCAGTTACGCAAGCTAATCGTACACCCATGATTCCGCCCCACCCTCTCTCCCATATCCCCCATCAGCTCTCCTCTCCGCACCCCCCTCATCATTCTCTTTGCCAGCCTTTCACCCATAAGTGCGACTAGCTGCCCCCGGCAACACTCACTTATAAGAAAAATCTGGGTAGAACGGTATGTGGTCTCGTGCGGGAGTTGCACGTTCGTCGGTCCGGTGTGGGTCACTTTTATCCTTTTACAAATCATTTTAATCTGCAAGCACTTATATGAATACCTTTCTAGTAGTATGCATCTATGCAATCCGGCCATGTAATACATCTTATTTTGCATCATATTGACTTTTTGTACCGTTAATTCATGAGATTCCCTCTTCTAAGTTAGGAAAAATCATACATAACACAATCAAAGGTATGCATGAGGAACAAGACAATGGTTACCCTGATATATTTTATAATAACCACAATCCCTTTCCACCACCGTTACCCTCCTTCATTAGAACGTATACGAAAACCTCCTAATATATATCTCCAGCCATCCCTACAACCTCGTTCCCTCCCCCCACTTAATCCACTTCTTCCATCTTCTCCCTCTTTTACTCCCCACCAGTTCCACTCCCTTACTTCCCACTCCCCCTTACATTTTAATTTCCTTTACTTGCTTTTTGTTCTCATCTAGCGTAACTTGCCTCCCCTCGGTTTCTTCTACCCCCTATTCCTTTTATTCCATTCTCCACCCTGTCTATCTCTTTGTTAACTCTTGTTAACTGACTATCATGATGACAATGGCTATGTAGAAAAGATGCTTTCCCCAGTAGTAAACTGCACCCAGCATTCATTACCAATGCATGGTAGATTTAGCGGAATTAGCAAAAAAACTAAGTAGATTAGCAAATGTGAGCCTCTCAGGTCCAATTGTTGCTAATTAGCAGATTTCAATTGCATTATGCCATCTATACGAGAAAGATTTCATGTCCCATTGATAAGTTAAAGGCTGGTTAAAAAAACTCTACAATGGGTATATTATCGGGAAATAGCTCCATTTTTGTCAAAATAAGCTGCAATATAGTTTCAACTAGCTCCAAGGCATGATGGAATAGGGTAGTTTGATAGTCAAAGGGGGCTAAAGGAAAAGTGACAAATGTAAGGGAAAGGATGAACGTGAAAAATAGATAAGAGTTGTGAGTTGAGAAACGTCAGTTTTGTTTTGTTCAGGTTAAAAATAAAAGAGCCTTGAGGAGAAGGACGCGATTTATAGTTTGACAGTTAAAGGTCATCAGATCACCCTTGAAGTATCATTGCTCTGGGATGTGCCAGTTGCTATCTGTAGTGGGTATGTACTATTATTACCTGCATACACTCTATAGAGAGGTAACATTGGAGCACTCAAGAATTATTTAGCTTCAAGTGGCTGGGAATTTGTTTCCTACGTTCTTAGAAAAGGTGAGAAGGTGCATTGATTTGCACATGGCAGTCGAGCTAGAGGTTAGTGCATATGTATCAGTGGAGGTGTATCAGTGCATTTGTATCAGGGTGACCAGAACGAGGAGGATATTGCTGGGGGTTGCATATAATCCGTACCTTGTCCAACAGAGTGTCTCTAACAAACCTATGGACAAACTTAACTCTGGTACTCGTATACCGCTTGCTATGTAGTATTTATATAGTATTAGTTATATACACAGTGTATACGGGAAGTAAGGTAGGAAGATAGAAATAGAGGATGGATATGCACAGAAAAAAAAGGGAATGCACAAACTAGCTTATATTCTATAACTTCCACTAGAATTCAGATTTGATGTAGATAATAAATAGTCTATGGCCCCTCAAACAAGCAAGTGATGCAGAGTGTACATTAATAGTTTGTACATTTAGTTATGCAATTGTGGTCTAGCATGCAGATGTACTTGCCCTCATTATTAATTCATAAAATATGTTAGTGTCATAAGGGTAATCTGAATCTTGGCGCTCTTCACTGCTATGGAAATGTTGCACGACAACATGTTTTGATGTTATATACACCTGCCAACATATGAGCGCTCTGTGCAACAAAGAGTTAGCTACTTTCAAGCGTTACAATAGAATAGTCACTCTAGCACATTGTGTCCGAACCCCAACATCAGAACCGGACATCCCCTGTGCAGAATTTGCTTTGGCCTACAGCACTTTAATAACACCTATAATGGAATTGCGGGTAGAGCTCAGATAATGTAGTATAAGCAGAACGATTTATAAAGACAAAGTAAGAAAAGATGTGCAAAAATGATATATACGTATGTTCTTTAAAATATATCATGAAAAAACGTTTATTTCATCATAATGCCTATAGAACAAGTTATGCAATAAAACTTCCAATCAGTGTAACATGAAACCAGATTCGCTATATTGGTTCCATTATTTCGTTTTGTATCAATGAACCAGTTTTTTGTGATGAGTTACGTGATATATGCTGATTTGATTTGGTTGTGATTTGTTTTGTTGAAAGTTTTTGTCCCTTACATAACAATGCTATCAAGGTGGTCAATCTAGTATTTTTATGTGGGATATGCCCCCCCCTCCATGATTTTAAAAAGACGATGGTATCTAGGGGGTAATAAATAATAACGCGGTTATCGATAACTGTGTAAAACAAGTCGCTGCGTGCCAAACCAGAGAAAAGTAATAAGAGTATGGGACACAATTAGGCTATAAATCATTTTGATTATACACATATACAGGAATGAGCAATTGTTACAAATTGTTCAATAAAGTATAAATTATTGGCATCAGAATATACACACGTATATTATCCCCACCTAGCATGTTCATAAAGCTAACCCTGAGCTTAAGTTTCGGTTACCATGTGATGGATTCGGAGTGCGTTCTACGGGAGAATATAATAGAGGACGACTAAAGCTAGGAAGAAAGCAGAGGGGTAAAAAGGGATGAAAAGATGAAATATTGGTGGTAATAGTGTGAGCAGGAGCAGGCGGTAGGAGGGGTTCACAAAAACTGTATGAATACAATAGTGGGTTAATAATGATATGTACAGAGATGATGTTCTGTCATCTACCGTAGGATGTTCCTGTTTCAGCTGGGAGCACTCTTCTGCAGCAGTAGTTTAAAGTGAAGAAAACTCACCCAGTTGCATCATCCATTTCTTATGCCTGGTGGGTTTTTGGCGTTATATATATCCTTTACAGTGGCAGACTATGGGTAAAAAGGAGGTCTAAGTCAGAGGATTGCATAGATTTCATCGTTACTCACAGAATTATGGGATACTAATCTTCCCCATGCATATTTCAGCATTTAGGGATGAGAAAGTTATAGAGAAAAAGGAAGGAGAAAGAAAGATATAATGTAGTGGATTATAATATGAAACCAGGTGTTGCGGTGGCAGCCCGGGGCCCATAAATCTATAACATAGTTACTGCTCGTCAATTAATCACATATCCTATACACATCGAGCCCCCATCTACATGTACTTTTTATTGAATTAGGGTCCTCTAAAGGTCCTGCAGATTTTTAAAGTAGAAAATGATTATGGATAGTAATAAATTATCCAACTTAGCTAGCTTGATTGATAGTACAATATTCAGCCAGGGCAAATTCAAGACTTGTAGGGGCAATAAATTCATAAAGCCCAGGGCCCACAGCAAGTCTTTGTCCGGGATACGGTTTGGCAACTCCCATCTTTCTCAGAAGAAAACAGAGATAGGGGGTTATTGACACTCCTACAATAAATTTCTCAGAATTTGCATTTTTTGTTAACTTTAAGATGGAAATGGTGTAACCACTAATTTGGAATAAAAAATACACCAGTAAAAAAATTTGAACCACAAATTTATTATCGTATGATATTTTGATATTGCCACATTAGAATTATGGGAAACCATACCTGTAGGTTTTGTAGACAGTTACAGTCCTGTGCAGCAATTTCATAGTCACTTTTAGAAAAGTATTTGAAGAATGCTTTGTATGCAAGAATAAACCCCTAATTATTTTTTACCACATTGTATCTGTAAAGTGCCATTACATAGATATATTATAACAGACTTTATTTATTAATTAAATATCACAGCCCGGTAATGACCCCAAATAGCAAACATAGAGAAGAAGAAAAGAACACCGGGAGCGCAGGTCAAAAAAGAAGAAATAATGAAAGTTATGGAAGAAATGGTTGGGGTGAAATTGGAGACTATTATGAAGAGTATGTATTTGTATGTGACTAACGATTTTACTTTAGAAATTGATGATTTGAAGACAATCTTAGCCATGACTGTATCGCAAAATGCAACTAGTAACCTTTAACTTGCACATATATTTATAGGGATTGCAACTTAGGTGGTATAGATCAAAGCCTGGACTGAACTTTTATCTTCTCACTACCAGTGGCCTCGGGAAATACAAGAGGTTATTTTTCCTCAAAGAAGTAAAGAAAAATGCCTTAGCATTATTTCCCTTCATACCTTTTAGTCTTATCATTTTGGCTCCTGTCTTTCCATTATCCTCACGAATGAAAAAGTGACATGTGATGTTTGTTTCGTTTGTGCAGTGTGTAACGGTCTGATAAGTTCTTATATGTAGCTTGTCCACTTTCACTTTGATTGTCAATGTACTTAAAGTGAGCGATATCCAATATAGTCACATGTATAGAAATGAACCAATACAATAGGAAAATATACAATGATGTCTCAGAACTGCAGTTGGGGGTCAGGGGACACACACAAGGCTAATGTCAAAACTTCTGGATTGTGGACTCCGCTCTTGAGTATCCAGGCAGGCTGCAAGCGCGTATTTCCTACAACCAGAGCAGGTTGTGTTATATTTTCCAAGTCGAACAAAAGTGAGAAGTGAAAAACTGATCCCGGCAAGGGAAGCCTTGGGGGAGTGTGAGGAGGAAATTAGATGGGGGCGGGAAACGACAATATTTTTAAAACAACTGTTTGGGGCCATAATATGCGCATATCTGAACCACTCCTGTATCGGAATTGCATTTTTTTCATTAGGTTTTTTTCAGAAAGTTTTTTTTAACCCCTTAAGGACACAGCCATTTTACAGCTTTAGTCTCAGCCCCATTTTTTGGATTCTGACTTTTGAACACTGTTACTTATCAAAGCGAATCTGAGATTGTCTTTTCCCCACATGTTGAACTTCATTTTAGTGGTAAATGTTTACTGATAAGTTTTGCGTTTATTTTCCAAAAAAGAAAAAAAATGATGATTTTTTTGAAAAATTTCACTTTTTTGAAATTCGAAATCATTACATTTTCAGGCAGATAGATTTACCACCTAAATAAGTTGCTGAATAACATTTCCCATATGTCTACTTTACATTTTCATAATTTTTGAAATGTCTGGATCATATATTTTGATGTCATGTGGCTTACAAATCGAATAGCGAGTTTCCGTATTTTCAGAATTTACTGAAATACTGTTTTGAATGAAATTTTAAATATTTAGCATCAAAACCCACTATATAACCAACCCTTTATCAGAAACAGCTTTTAGGAAGATCGTTAACCCCTTGAGATCTTCAAAGTAATTGAATCAAAATGGAGGTGAAATTTAGAATGGTCAAATTGTGCCGGTTATACGTTCATTTAGCCTAAAATTTACACATTGCCACAAGATAAAAATAGAAAACCCACTATACAATTTGTTCTGCAATTTCTCCCAAGTACATAGACTTCCACATGTGGACAATACTTGTTTTATGGATGCACAGCAAGGCGCAGAATGTTTTATGGGTCGAAATCTATTAGATACAGAAATGGGGGAGTTGTTGCATTTTTCAATTATTTCTTCATTATCTCAGATGTTCAAATTTCAGATATTCACAAATTTCAGATATTCACTCACATTGGGGAGCGCCTGTGAATATCTTTCGAGTACTCCTTAAAAAAACTATTTCTTTATTCCACCATAATAAAAAGGCAACGTTTCTCCCTCTCTATAAAGGCATTATGAAGCAACAATTTAAGTGCAAAGCGGGTATTTATATGTGAGTTGTAGTGATATCACTAAGCATTCTTACAATAGTACTCCAAAAAACAAGTACATACAAAAAGCGCAATATGTGTAATAAATATTGTATATTTCTTTCAATGTAATACACTCACCGGCCACTTTATTAGGTACACCATGCTAGTAACGGGTTGGACCCCCTTTTGCTTTCAGAACTGCCTCAATTCTTCGTGGCATAGATTCAACAAGGTGCTGGAAGCATTCCTCAGAGATTTTGGTCCATATTGACATGATGGCATCACACAGTTGCCGCAGATTTGTCGGCTGCACATCCATGATGCGAATCTCCCGTTCCACCACATCCCAAAGATGCTCTATTGGATTGAGATCTGGTGACTGTGGAGGCCATTTGAGTACAGTGAACTCATTGTCATGTTGATAGATTTACCACCTAAATAAGTTGCTGAATAACATTTCCCATATGTCTACTTTACATTTTCATAATTTTTGAAATGTCTGGATAATATATTTTGATGTCATGTGGCTTACAAATCGAATAGCGAGTTTCCGTATTTTCAGAATTTACTGAAATACTGTTTTGAATGAAATTTTAAATATTTAGCATCAAAACCCCCTATATAACCAACCCATTATCAGAAACAGCTTTTAGGAAGATCGTTAACCCCTTGAGATCTTCATAGTAATTGAATCAAAATGGAGGTGAAATTTAGAATGGTCAAATTGTGCCGGTTATACGTTCATTTAGCCTAAAATTTACACATTGCCAAAAGATAAAAATAGAAAACCCACTATACAATTTGTTCTGCAATTTCTCCCAAGTACATAGACCCTCCACATGTGGACGTTACTTGTTTTATGGATGCACAGCAAGGCGCAGAATGTTTTATGGGTCGAAATCTATTAGATACAGAAATGGGGGAGTTGTTGCATTCTTCAATTATTTCTTCATTATCTCGGATGTTCGAATTTTTTTCTGCCACTGGCCGGGGCACCCTCCTGTTAGCCATAGCGACAAACTTCTACCGAAAAGAGCTTCACTATTTAACCCAGGTAATATGGTAACCCAGCAAAGGCATTGTTAAAGAAAGACAACTGGGACCGTTTGTCCACTATAGGAAGAGCACTTTGTTCATATCCTGTTTTTGAACTGCAAACACTATTTACACCTTTACATCATAGGGGCTCAGGTGTTCTAGGTAATACCATCAAATAGATATATAAATTCCCAGTGGCACACTACATACAAACGTACAGGTTACCTTACAGGTATATCCAATACCCACTTTGCAATCCTTTGACACAAACTTGTATCTTCCTATACTTATGGGTGGTAGAATGCCAATTATTGGATAATTGTACATCCCTCCAGTCATCGCAGGTGATTTCTGTATTGTCAGCCTCATTATTACTATACCGGTACTGGGATACCTAGTTTCTTCACCTTTGACAGACATATAAAAAATTACAAATCCACTGTATTCACTCACATTGGGGAGCGCCTGTGAATATCTTTCGAGTACTCCTTAAAAAAAACTATTTCTTTATTACACCATAATAAAAAGGCAACGTTTCTCCCTCTCTATGAAGGCATTATGAAGCAACAATGTAAGTGCAAAGCGGGTATTTATATGTGAGTTGTAGTGATATCACTAAGCATTCTTACAATAGTACTCCAAAAGACAAGTACATACAAAAAGCGCAATATGTGTAATGAATATTGTATATTTCTTTCAATGTAATACACTCACCGGCCACTTTATTAGGTACACCATGCTAGTAACCCTATGTACATGAATATAACTACTATAATACTGCCCCCTATGTACAGGAATATAACTACTATAATACTGCCCATTATGTACAACAATATAACTACTATAATACTGCCCCCTATGTACAAGACCCCATAGGGCAGTACCAGTTGTACTGCCCTATCGGCGGCCCTGTGCTTGACCTCCAATCTTATATCCGAGATTCCACCGATCTGATTCAGAAAACTCGCAATTTGGTTTTACCAGAGAATGTTTGGCTTGTGACTCTTGACGTAGAGTCTTTATATACTAACATTGCGCATAATGATGGTATTCATGCCGTATCGAGTTTCCTGGATCAACGCTCTACGGGGGACCGACGCCATGATTCTTTCTTGATTGATCTTTTGGATTTTATGTTGAGACAAAGTTACTTTGTCTTCGATGGAACTTTCTACAGGCAGATCTCCGGTACAGCGATGGGGGCACGGTGTGCGCCCTCCTATGCCAACTTATTTTTGGGTTGGTGGAAGGGTGCACACGTGTACCCCTCGCCCCTATATGACAAACATGTGCTAGGATGGCTTCGCTTTATAGACGACATCCTGTTGATTTGGGATGGGCCTTTGGAGACTTGTGAATTGTTCATAACATACTTGAACCAAAATCCTTATAACATCGTACTTACCTACAATGTCTCACAGGTCACAGCGGAGTTTCTGGACTTAAAATTGAACATATTGGACCATCACCTCCATACAGATCTTTACCGGGGTAGTGTGAGTTGAGAGACAGGCAGTGAGAAGGAGGGCAAGAGAGAGACATTGGAGGTTAGAGTTTTGAGAGACAGGAAGGGTGGTTATGAGGAGACAGCCAGTGAATTGTGTGAGAGACAGAACAGAGAGAGTAAATGAGAGACAGACATGGAGTGTTAACTGAGACATAGACAGGAGAGTAATGAGAGAGACAGAGTGACAGGCAGGGTGAGTGAGAGAGAGACAGCACAGGGAGAGATAGATGCATAGTTAGATATATAATAATACTTTTTTGTAAACCAATCTATTTTGTTATAGCTAAGAGCAGTATTTATTTGCTGAGCAACGCCTCTACAAACCTGATCTATAGCTGTAATTAAATAAAGTAAAGTGGATCCAGCTTACAAAGAGGGAGGGAAGGTAGCTGTAGGACAGAGTATGAGGGACAGTAGGGTTAGCAGCGAGTGTCTTTTTTCCAATGAATCTTGACTTCAGCCTTAGGCATCCCACGTCAGTTGGTGCATTACAGTGGTACTAGCTTCCAACAATATCAATATGTCACAAGTTGTATACAAAGGATTTGAGGATAAGTGACAGTTTATGAAAAATATTACAATATTTTAATAATGGGTGGAGGACACTGATTCATCAAGGTAGATGATGAACTTTATTTTAATATATTCTTATAAAAGGTTTTAACCACACACAATACCCTCGTTACAAGGTCACATGATTAGCATACTGAGTTGGGAAGCAATTTCTTCTATTTGGGCAAATAGGGTCAAGCTTGTAGGGGTATTTTTCCCGTAACTGGGTAAACACTGTATGATTTATAGGCTGGACCTGATTGACATCGGTCTTTTCTAGAGATGAGCGAGCACTAAAAATTGATCGGGTGCCGTTACTCGAGCCGAACATTTCAAGATGCTCGAGTGCTTGTTTGAGTAACGAGCCCCATTGAAGTCAATGGGAACCCCGAGCATTTCAAAGGGGGGACCAGGTTCAGGAATAAAATGTGTTATTTAATTGAAAAATAATGTCTTCTGATAATTTGCAAACATCTGCGATCTATTCTTCACTGTTCCGCGCGTATATTATCTCCCGACAGTTAGCAGATGTAAAGAACAGTGAAGATAGAATAAAACAGGAAACAGTGAACACAGTGGAACACAAGGATCATTTAAGATAAAAACACAGTGCAGAACACAGTGCAGAATAGATTACAGTGTCGGCACATTGCTACTTGTCGGAGATACCGCGGGAAAGGCGGCGAAACAAAATAGCATTGTGAAGAACAATATATATGGTGTGGAAGAAACACATGGCAGATGTTTTTAAATACATTCTGCAATGTGTTCTTCACACTATATATTGTTCTTCACATGCTATTTGTGTCGCGCCGTTCCCGCAGCGATCTCCGACAAAGTAAGCAGATGGCCGAACATCTGTAATCTATTCTGACCTGTGTTCTGCTCCTGGTGTTTTTATCTTAAATGATCCTGTGTTCACTGTTTTATTCTATTTCTCATTGTTCTTCACTGTGTTTTTTTAAATTATTAAAGAATGCCGATTTCGAGCAGGGGAAATACTCGTCCGAGCAACGAGCCGTCTCGAGTACCCTAATGGCTCGACCCGAGCATCAATGCTCGCGAAAGGCATGTTCGCTATTTCTCTCTAGTCTTTCCCAACCATTTTTCAACAATTACCCACTATGAAAAAATATGAAAACTAACCAATATTTAGTGAACAGATAACAACCTTAGTTAGTGTTCAATGTTCACCAAAACACTGGTATACATGTCTTACACCAAATCTATCACATAACAGTTTCAGACACTCCTTAAAACTTTTCTAAGAAGTAGGTGTGTCTTGCTAAAAGGATAAAGGCCAACTGGGAAAAGGGACAATTCTTGAACTACGAATGTGTGATGTAAACTTAGACTACACAGTCTATGTATCAGATTGGACAAAAATCTGAAATTGTTTGGAGATTTTCTATATAAGCTATTAAGTTGTTGCATAGAACTGTTTAAGACAGTATAATTGCAACATACCTAATATTTGTTATTAGTAAAAACTGACATGGAAAAAAGGTACAGTAGGACACATCTGAATGGGGAAATGTAAAGTGAGTAACCGCATTGCATTAAACTTAAATTGCACTGTTTCTCTCCCTTATTGTTAGGTCAGTATCAGTTTGTGTAAACCAGAGGACATTGCTATTGGTGATCCAGTTGGACGGTGAGGGCAAATGACAGAGACCTTGGGAGACAATGCAAAATCATCATTTGACATATTGATGGGAATGGGGAGTGAGAGATGTGTTTGAAGTCACCACAGACCCCAGACACAGGAAGGCGTCATTCGACTGCGAAAGGTAGAGTACGTTTTAACATTATTAAATTAAGATAATAACTTACTCCTTACATCCTCTACAGTCAATTTCTGGGGTTATGTCACCTACATAGAAGTTTAAATTGTAAAACATCATTAAAGATCATTCCAGCTTTAAGTCATTGGTAAGTCTTCTTAGGGTTATGTTATCAGCAATGGACAAACAACATACATCTAAAGTAAAGCTAGTCTTGGAGAAAACATTTTCTTTGATATAAACTTAGACTAAAGAAAATTGAGTGGCAATCGTAATAGAGAGTGCTGTTTTTCCATTGTACATATTTTGGAGGACCTGTTTGTCTGGCCCTGGTAGCTTGCACCCATCATTTTTTACAATTGTGATGCTGAGAAACTGTCTCAAGTATTATGATTATATTATACAGTTCAAACATGAATAAGTGATTTACATAAACAATAATATACTGTCTGAAATAAAAGACAGTCAATGAAAAGATTGTCTTCATGGTCCAATTTTTTTGTTAATGGTGGGGTGATGATTGTAACAGAGGCATAGCCACAGTTGTCACTTGGTCACACTATTGGGTGTTCACAAAAGCTTTTTCTTAGGGTGCTTTTGTATTATGAAGCAGCATCAAAAGTAATTTTTTTTTTAAAATAAGGATTTTTAGTCATGTGTTGATAACAGGTTTGAGGCAAAAACATTTTGCCAATTAATAAAAAAACTCACCTCTCCAGCCTTTGAGTTCTGATCCAGCACCCTTCTGTTCTCCAGTCCCTGTGACCTCTTGTCCAGGGGACATCCATACAGTGTACGTATTGGCTTCACCAATTGTAAGCCCTTAGTAATCATATATTGTTCACTCACCACATCAATGCTCATAATATTTGTGAGCCATCATCGTGCACAATGTATATGGGGGTGGTTACTTCCATTTTTTTTGGGTGCTAACTCCTTTTTTAAGCATCTTCCTGTTATCTTCAGAACCCAAAAATATAGTCCTGTAAAAAAAAAATTCTGCATTTTTTGAAATTCAGTTTTAACATGTCCATATTGAAGCACAGGGGGGACCACTGTTTGCTAGGGCTAGGTTACAGAGCCCAGTGATAGACAAGGGAGAAGTAGAGATTATACACATGAACTTTTATTTTTGGCTGGACACTTTCTTTAAGCAGTTGACTGATGACCTAGTGGACTGAGAAGAATATTTTAATATCCTGACCTGACCTGATGTGCCAAACAACAGAAAACAAAAAAAACATTAAAAAAGAAGACTTAATCTTCTATTCTATTATCATAATATATGTGCCATAATTATTATTCTAATAATATTTTTAAATTTCCCTTATGTTACCGATACACAGGAAGAAGGAAATTAAAAATGCGGAGGATGATGTGCTTTTTTTTCAAAATGCCAAAATATTAGCAAATTTTACTCTTAAACATGCTCTCTCTCTCTATATATATGTATATATAATATAATATACCTTCCTAAGAGTGGTAAAACAATATTAAAGAAAGACGAAAAAGACGAGCTGTACTACCTGGGGGAGATAAAACAAGAACATAAATCTAGTGGTCGGGAAAGGAGCTGTAGGCTAACAGAAGGTTAGTAAGCAACACATTCCCTAAATCACTGCAGAAGGATCATTACACAGTCAAGTAAAACAAAGGACCTTCCCTGGTTGATATCAAATAGGAATACAGGGGTATAGTCTGCAATCTATCAAGCCAATAAATTATTCCTTTGTGTTTTTTTTGCTACTTTCACAAAGGTTTACAGAAGCTTTCATATAATAGTAAATAATACCTGCTCGGGAGACATGTTCATTTTAGAACACCTTTGCTTTTAATGATTGTGGTTCTAAAAGTCTATGGAATAAACTATGGCTCAAGTCACAAGATGTATATGGTGGCCAAGAAGTTGTCGGCAGGACTTGATGGGTAATATAAATAGTTAATCATGCTCATCTGTAAGTGAGGCTTAATTTAATCACAGTGATTAAATTTGTTTTTGTTTAATAGACCATGATATGATACAATAACATTCTAGGGTCAAAGCTGCTGCACCCATTTACTAGGTGGTATATACCAGGGGGTCCCCTACTTACGGACACTCGACTTAACAGACCACCCATAGTTACGACAGACCCCTCTGACCTGTTGATGAAGCTTTCTGAATGCTTTTCTATAGTCACAGATTGCAAAAATCAGCTGTAAGGTGTCTGTAATGAAGCTTATTCATAATCCTTGGTCCAATTACAAGCAAAAAAATGTTATTTTTTGGTTTTTTAAATCCAATGTCACTGGGCCAATTTTTTTGTCTGGATCTACAATTATAAAATATACATTTTCGACTTACATACAAATTCAACTAAGAACAAAAACTCCAGACCCTATCTTGTACGTGACCCGGGGATGCCTGTAATAGTATAGCCCACAGTGAGCTAAACACTTTACCACCATTCTGTAAGGGGGAGGAGCATGGCTTAATAATATCTCCTGCCTGGGGAGTGAAGTATGATAGAATAATTCTAGTGACAGGTTAGTTTGGAGTATGATTATAGGATTCTCTCTTGGATGTTTTTGAATTGCCTTTGGCCCTAGCAACTAATACTGCAAATTAGTGTTGTTTAAGTGTTCCCGTAACATGTTGAATATATAAAAATTAATCTATGTGTGAGCATCACGCCACTTATCATATCATATGTTCAGCTGTTATCAATGATGTTTATTTGACTGCCTAGCAATAGATTTTATAGTTAGCTGAGAGACCAATGGCAGTTAAAGCGGAAAAAGTGCATTCATTTTTACAGATCTTGACATCAGGAAATTTGAAGAAATGAACCTCATTAACAACGACCTTCTTCACTTTTTAATGCTTTCAGAATACAAAAATATACTGTTAGTTAGTGAAAAACCTGATTTCAAATCATTAAAATATTATCCCATCAACCTGGCATATTAATAAAGACTTTCTCCCAAACTAGTAGGGTGAAGTCATGATCGATGGGCATTAATAAAAATAGCGTTATGATGAAGTTAAATTTCAGTCACTTCTTGCTGCACCGATACTAAGATTAAGGCAGCAGGCTTTCATCATGAAAATGTCTTATCCAGATACATAGATTGTCCTTTTTATGTAAAGGGAACTTGCTATTGAACATTGTTCTATTTAATGGATTGGAAAAAAAACATTGCAAATATAGTTTTTTTTGTATGTTTATGTGATTAATTTTTTTGATAAAAGCCTTTCATTATTAAAAAAACTTATGTAAATTCTCTGTCTAGCACTATTAAACTGGACCTGTTGAAAGGGGTGGCCCTATTATCAAATTTACTAGGGTATGCACAATCATCCTTGACAAACTGACCTTCTGTTATCCGTCCCATGTTCCCATGACACGTAGCAGCCACTTTTGGGATTTCTGTTGGACCTGTGTCCTGCGGGCATTTCTGGTCCAACGCACTAACCACACACTCATTTACTGAATTAGGGCCATAAGAAGTACCAAAAGTGGGGCTGCGGGCAAGATTCACATGAAGTGCAGGTGTCTTATCGACATAGGGACCACTTGTGGGGGACCGTATTATAAGGGGTGGTACTTACCCTTGTAAGCAAACCACTTTAAGCAGAAGGTTCATAAACAGATCTACTCCTCCAAACCTAATATGACTATCATGCATCAAAACATCAATATTTTGAGAGGGTTTAAAAGTTTAGCTTTAGTAGAACATTATCATCCACTGTTATGTTCTAAGCATCCAGTTCCCACTTACGTATCTTTGCCAAGGAAAAGATACCGTTTTTGGACATGTGCGCTTTCGTAGAAGATCCATTTTTTTAGACAGTAAAATTTGTGAAAGGCATTCTGCATGGGCTACATGTGTGGTAGGTCTGTCTGTTAAGGTTGGTTAACGGGAGTACTACATCTGTTACGGTAGCTTGCTTTCTTACTGAATTTGAAAAATGGGTTAACTGTTCAAATGAGAAAACTAAAAAAAAATGGGAAAAATATGAAAATCTTAGTAGACCACAAAAGACTGTGTAACTTAAGGTCAATGTGTTCGATGGATAGTGGAACATGGGTGTCCCATTGTGGTATTAGAAACATGCTCTCATTAACCTGTCCCAGAAACTAAAAATCTTAAATTAATATTGGTCAAGAATTGTAGGTGTCCTAAAAAGATATTATTTTGTATTTATAAGAAATGTATACAGGAATATAAAACATGCCTAAAAATTATGTAATTCACATTTAAGTAAATTACTTTCAGCCATGTCTGCTGCGTCGAAGTTTCTGGGACAATGATTTTCTATGCAGTGGCCGGGTAACCATAAATATATATCTTTGCCAAGCTTGGGCCAAAGTATTTATTAAAACCAATTATAATGGATTTACTAATCTCTTCACAGTTGAAGGTGGTCCGGACCAATGATGCAAGGGGCTGTCATATGAAAGTCAGTAAGATAAAGAAAAGAAGGGGCCAACTGGATATATTTTTACTATTGGAAAGATGTTGTTCTGTTTTAATTTAAACCCCTATTGGAGGTTGTTTTTTATATGTGTTGTAAATAATGGAATCAATGAACCCCCCATATTGCTCTATTATCTCTAAGTTGTTAATCTCCCTCTAAACCCAAAGACAGGCTAAGGGACACAATACTGATTCTTCCTTTGCTTAGTCACATAAGTGGGCTTAAAATAGCCTGTGGGAAAATGTTAGTTATAATGGGGTTTAATGATAAATTTAATGCACAGCTCAATAAACTTTTACCATATGTTGGCTAGAAACTAACTCAAAGCAATTTGGTTTGGGTGCACATGTCATGCTGTAATTAGACTTTAATAAAGAACATCTCGTTTTACGTGATATTAGTGAATGCATTGTCTTTTATACAATATGTTTGGAAAAATTTTAAGAACAAGACTTGTGAGACGAGAAAGAAAACTATACAAAGCAGGTTGAAATTTATTTGACTAAAATATCCACTGTGCCAAAGTTATGTTATGTTTATTAGTGTTTTCTATATTAGTTTTTTATTCATTAGTTTATTACTAAGCACAGTAGGGGCACATTACCAATTCTGCATTCCCGAATTCATTGAGAATTAAAAAAAAAACAAAAATAGCTACAAATTTATCCCATCTGTTACAGCAAAGAAAAGCTGTCTTCACTTGAATGGAAAAGGAAGAAAGCTAAACCGTGAGTTTAGGCAGGTAACTCGTTACTTTAAGAGTTATTGTTGAACAAATGGACATTGCCATCTTGGGCACCTTCACTGGGCACTGGGCCGCCGGGAGGGAGGGTGGGTTTTTTGTTCATGACAGACCAGAATTCCACAGAGGGGCTTAAAGCAGCCTGAGACAAAGTTATTAAACCAAATTAAGAAACATAAAACCCTTCCCCAGAACACACAAAAAAGAGATAAGGCAAAATAATAGAAAGGAAATACATCTCTCTACACTGAAGTATAAAACAAATCTCTGAGTTTAGAGAGGGTTTTTTTTCTCTACAGATCACAAGATACATCGTTTTTAAAGGTTATAATTGTTGTTGCGTTCAAAAGTAACTACAAAATTTGGTTTCACTGTGAATGTTTGACCCAAATATTAGAGGAATGCTTTCATAAGAAATTTGTACGGACTGAAATTCTATTTCTCAATGTATCGTATGTTTTGAAATTTTAAAAGGGTTTTGAGATTAATAATTTATGAAAATATGGGCTTTAGGTTGGTGTTGAATTTTAAAAAAAGTTATTGAATGCATATAATAACCCTAGGGGGGCTTCCTTTTTATCTTTAGTCAGCAACATTTGTGCAAGGCCATTTTCTTGTTTTTTCCAGGTTTTGGACCTGTTTCTTATCTTAGAGGTTGATTATATTTGCAATTTTTTAACACAATGTGCGGCAAACTTGCAAGATCAGTAGCAACAGTCACAAATTTAGGCTGGCAAAACAAATATGTCAAATGCTGCCAAGAAAGGAAACTGAAAGTAAGAAAAAAGTTACAGAAAAAAAAAAAAAAAAAACAAAATTTGATCTTACAGTATTAAATGTAAACCGCCTTCCCCTAGTGTATTTAATGTTTAGGGATAGGAGTCTTTAAATGGTTTACGTCTCCGTTGTGGGGATGGACTCATCCTGTACCGGCTGACATTAGATGATTGTGGTAGGTATGGCATTTCTGGCATGGCAACACCAATCTGCTACTGCATCTCACACTCCTACCTCTTTTCACCTTGCATGGGACCTCAAACTGATGGTCAGTTTTATTCATTTATAGTATTGACACTGATGATTTTGGCTGTACGCTTTTAGTGTGTTGTGTATAAAAATCAGACTCCCCTCATTTTACTCACCACGGACAGTTTGATAGGATAGAAGCTGATTGAGTCTGTTTTTAAATTACTTAATACTACAGAAAAGTTGACTGATAGTATTAATAACTTCTTACAGAGCTAAATTATCAAAAGGGAAAATATTCTCATATATAAAAAAAACGTCCATATACATATCCTTAAGTATCTGTCCCGTGTGTAGACGTGGTAGGCGTTTCATAAAACAGCTCACTACCATGGGAGCAGGAAACACAGAAGCTAAGAATGCTCTTTTTTTCCTTAAAGGGGTATTCCACTGAAAGATAGACTCTTAAATATTACTCGGATAGCAAAACTAACACAGTTCTGTTAATTCAACAGTTATTAACAATACAAACACAGCGTTTCAGAGCAATTCAACCGTTGTGTCTTTATCAGGTCCGGATTATACAATTTCAAATTGTCCAGGATCCACCCGTTAATCACGAAGTCTGGATTGGGCAGGACAAGGTTGTTCTCCTGTATGACAATGGCCCCAACTGAGACTCCTTTCGCACTCAACTCCTCTGCATTCTATTAAAGAAGCAACATTACACATATGCACACGGTACACCCCAAACACAAAAGTGAGGAGAGTTAAGCCTATACACGATACAACAGGCAGATAGAATAGGTCTTAAGCCAAGGAGGAGGAAGCCAAGGCACACAGCAGTGCTGATAGTGTATGTCCTTGTGGTGACCGATATCAGGAGGCTGAAAAATGTCATTGTGTGTTATAGCATCTAATGGATCTCATCATTCTCACTCTCTTTTAAGTGGCCAGATACTTAGCAAGTGTTTAGAAGAACTTACCACCATGACAGTGTATATAACCTGGACCCTGATAATATAACCACCACACTCGGTTAGCACAAAGCATCTCACAGGGTCTCGTTGTATACTTTTACACGGGGAAAACAAACCCAAAGGCGAGGACGTTGCCTCCCAATAACTGTGGCAGTCCCACCTTCACAAAACCCTTTTCCCAACAAATAAACCATTCCCATCACAAACCAATGCAAGAATGTAAGAAATATCATGCTATAGATGGGTCGCTGTGACAGGGAAAAAAGAAAAACCACCACAAAAAAAAAACAACATAGTTGGTTAAACCAACTTGTACGCAATACCATTTATTGTAGTCTAATGATTATGGCAATATTTTTGTAAAAATCCAGGAAAGGACGGGCAAAACAACACCCACAAAGTCACAACGAAAGGCACAAAAACAAACAAAGGATAGTGTGAAATAAGTAGGACTGTGGATGCCCCAACCGATTGTATTGCACTTGGCTTCCTCAGGGTGACACTGGCCCTCTTCTCTGTGGGAAGGGGAACCTAATTTACATACCTGTCTGTTGTCAAATAAAGAAAATAAGCTGGCCAGCGTGGGGAGTTTGCCGGACACATTGGCCACCTAAACATCTAGATTGGGTTGATTCCCAAAATGACAAAAAGCTTCTCCTGATATCAAAACCAAATTATTTTCTGGGCCTCTTCATCTTTTATCCACAATGATAACATGATCCATTAACTACTATCGTGTGTGATAAAACAGGGTAAGGGGAACGACTTTAGTTCGTAAAGTACCAATTTAATTGTTTTAATGATATTTTTTGGTGTACAACACCCACAAAATAAAAAGTTTGTGTGAAGTTAATGAAAATTAAGCTTTTTTGGCGTGTTTTTCAAAACTTCGTGGGAATTAAAAAACTGCATACTTTTGAAAGCTATTTGAAATGAAGTTTTAAACAAAATATACACAATGCAAATTTATTAAAAAACGAGATTTGTAATTAGGATTCATGAGATAATTCTTTGATGATATAAACATTCTTTATACTCATTGGAGCCATAAAACAGTTGGTTGGGTGGCCCCAATAGTTAAGGAAAGTATATGGGCTCTAGACCTCTTTAGGGGTAAATGCCCCACAATGGGAAAATTAGTTTTTTTAACAGAGGATAAGAAACTAGTAGCTCCAAATGGGTGTGGAGGCTCTTGGGGGCCTTGTTGTGTTCAGGGAAACTGATATTATATCAGAGGACTCTTAGAGCTCTCTGGTATTTTCGAATTACATTCAACTCCTATCATTTAGTTTAATATTCCTTTATATATGTCAGTATTTACCAAAATATAACAAGGATCGGTAGATAGCATAAGGATGAGAAAAAATCGAATTGGTGAACAGAAACTATAAATTTTAATAGGGTCATAGTTAAACTGTATCAACCATGAAAAAAAAAAGGTGATATGGAAAATGGAAAAGTGATATTTATATGTATTATGTTCACTATTTCACTAAAATGGATATTCATTTAATATAAACCTACAGTAGTTCTTACAATACCATATATGTATTCTATAAAATGTTGGACATATTCCTTCGCTTTTTTACAGTCATGAATGATGAAAATTTATGAAGGTGAACATAAAACCATAAAGAGTTATACACACTAGCAACATTGAAAAGACAAACATTAGGCCATTTTTAAAGTTGAGAGGGGACTCTAATCGAGCAGGAAATTACCTTACGTAAAAACAAAAAAAATCTATATTTTTGCATGACAATACTAAGCCTACGGAAATTAAAATTAAAGTTTGGGTAAAATTCTTTCTAATGTCACCTCGTGATATTAATAGGATTTTACTCTTAAATCCTGGCAGTTCTACTTCTACTTCTTAAACAAAGTTCAGTTCGCATCATACAATTCATTTACATAACAGGTGTAGTAGAGTTGTTTCAGTAAGAAATATGCAAGAGATGGTTAATACTTTATTCTGCGAATATTGTTCCATGTAAGCCTTGATATTTGCATATTCAATTGTTCTGGCATTTTACGTCATGTCTATAGTCTGCCCAATATCCCGGAAAATTTCGGTGGATTAAAGGCACATAACTTACTTCTTAGTGGAATTCTCAATGGGGATTGTTGTTGTACTCACAGTTCCCAATTTTCACTAAACCTGATACACATCATCCAAGCTTGTGCGCCAAGAAAACGAATTATTTGGCCTTTGTACTGTTTTTTTTTTATTTATTTAGAACTGTTGAAAATGAATCAACATGTAAAATGACCTTAGACATATAGTAAAAGATAGGAAATAAATATGACTTGCATATAGAGGGACTATATGAGAAAACGCGAGGTTTTTAGAACATTTCTAGATAATGTGCTCGGAAAGTGGTGCCACTAAAGACACCTTTCTCTTTATAAGGTGGATAAGGGATAGAGTAAGATAACATAAATATAAATATGCAATCTCTGAAGAAATTATGGAGATGGGGGCACTAATAAATCTTCAAAGACTTCTGGTGTCAGCTCCATTTCATGACTATTTTTCCATTTACGGAAGAGAGCTATCCCAAAAGTTTCATAGTAGTCAATGGAAACACTTTTAGGACAAAAACAACAACAGTCAATACACCTAAAGTAGATTTCAGGGTTTTTCAAGGCCTTGTGTCCTTGTGAAACAGGGCTGGAGGTCAAGCAAAATCAGAACCCAGCCAACAGAGTACTTCTTGGTATCTTGAGTTTTAGAGGGCTCCGTAAAAACTTTAGATTGAACTAATATGGATACAATTAACTAAAGGAATAATTAATTCATTAATTCATTAATCATTAACCTAAGATTAATTAATTAAGACGAATCATTTTAAAAAAAACACGAAGGGTTTGTGAGTGGTATACTTTGTCTAAATATGAAACCAAAAAAGTAGTTATTTGATTGTAAATTCCAGTCTGTTAAGGGATTCTGTAAAGAATTTTCAATGTTGTTATGAGCAATAGTACTATGAGAATACTGAGCAAATATAAAATGGATACATCGATATTAAAAAAAAATATGTGGTCTTTTACACATTTCAGGGCATGGAAGTATCATAAAGTAATGTCAATAAATAGTTTCGAAACATCTCAGCAGTCTCTGTCTCAAAAAAAAGCCAGGCAATTTATTATATAGTATGTGTTGCCCAATTAATTTAATTGAGAACTTTAAAGGGGTATTCCCATCTTGCATTTACATTTAATTAAATTCATTTGCACATATGTTAAATTTCTCCACATTTGGATGTTATTAAAAAAACCATGCTTTCCCGTTTGTAAACGATAATTTCTCATAAATTGTTGCCATTTTGTCTCTTAAGGAAATTGAGATGGCTTTCCTCGGACTATGCACATTTGGCAGTATAGATATAATGGCCAGACAATGACTAATAAAAGTCCTGGCCTGACCACCGGGCTTCCCAATCATTACACAGACTTGCTAGGTCTGAGCTTTGGATGCCCTTGTGCTTAGGATATGGTAGTAGAATTCTATTGTAGAAATTTATAAAAAACCTGTTGTCTTCTTGTGCAATCACTCCAGCAGACGGTGGTCGTATCCAAGGACCATAGTCTTGTTTCTAAGGGGACCATATGACTACGTTATGAGGAATGATCTTCACACAGGTAATTTTTTAGTAACATCTAATTGAAAGAAATGTATGTATTTATGGCGATAGATAATGAAATTGACGTGTGGATGCCGACGATGAGATCCCACTATACAGGCGGGTCCCCTACTAAGCAAACACTCGAATTACACTCGAAACCATAGTTACAAACGGGACCTCTGCGAATTGGTTAATTTATTGATTCTTTATCCTAGGCTACAATGGTCTCAGTTGGATGTAACACGTTAAGACTGTGTCTGTCATGAAAGCTCTTATTGTTAATTCCTGGCTTCCTTAATGACACCCACAACCCCATTTTTAAAATCCAAATGTCAAACGACCAAAAAAGTTCTGGCTGGGAGTACAAAGTTTAAAATATACAGGTTCCGGACTAACATACAAATTACAATTAAGAACCAAAAACCTACAGCACACCCTAATTTCTTGTATGTACAAACCCCGGGACCCGGGGCCTTGCTGTAATATAAACTTTATCACATTCTACGGATGCTGACACCCCGGGTTATTGACACATAATTTTAAAGCGTCATCTGAAAACTGATAACTCACAGGAAATCAGGATTTTAAAAAAAGGTAGTTACTATTTAATTTGAGATAAATTTTAAAACAGTTTGCTAAACTAATAACCTGTACCAGCTTTTCATCCCTACACCTTTAACTAAAAGCGTTATTGTATTACAGTATTTATTAATAATGATTTTTTTACAACAAAAAAAAAATTTTTTTTAACATGTTCAATTGAAAAATTAAATTTTGGTTTCTTGTTACAAAAAGTCACCTAAAAATGAAAAACAACCAAAATGGGGTGTCCAAAAAAGTGGAAATAAAAACATAATTAATGTCTGTCAAATATCTGTGCTGCTTTTTTAAATGCTGTTTAAAGCCTTTCTGTTAACATTAGCATACTTTAAACTTATCTTAGCACCAAAAAGAATGTCCGATGGTAATCATAGGGAAGGAATTTTGGAACCAGTTGTCTATTTTTATATTCAAAAAATCTGTTTTGCTAGATGCAATGACCTAGATAGCCATTTTCATGTCATAACACATCTCGCTAGTCCAAAGGGATGAGTTTTTTTTAACACTCTCCCTAAGGACGGCTAAGTCTGGCCAAAATCCCATTAGTTTGTTTTATTTTTGGCTCTCATTTGTTGTTCTTTTAAAGCTTCGTCTTGCTGTCTTTATTTTTTATAAAAAGGTGGCCTTTGTGTACCACTAAATACAATCGATCCCTGTGATGTTCAGTGACAATGACAAAATAAGGCCTATGGGGAAAACTGGAAGGAAAAACTCCACCATCTATGTAAAGAGTATTATTTCCAATTTACCATCTAAAACTGATTTTTTAAAACATCCGCACCCCTGTTCACGGGACCCACGTTCAGTGCCTCCACTGCCTTTCTGTTTTACCCTGGCCGAGGCTCACGCTACCTTATCGGCTTTGCTTGGGACTATTAGGGATGGGCCTGTTTCATTCCAGTGGCAAATACAAGGGACTTGTGTTCAAAAATGCTTTACAAGGTGAGGGGGACATTTCCTAAAGGGAGACCCACATTCAAATATTGAAACACAGCTCTGGCAGCCCGAACTGTGGTGCCATTTTACATTCATATGGTCTTTAATCTCTTAATGGCCTCTTACATTCCCCTACACAAAAAGTAACACTTAAAAGGCTGGAGGTGAAGCCGGAAAAGGACAAGAAAGCAGTCGCTCCTTGACTCCTAATGTGCACAGTTGTTTTTACAAGTTCATGTGTCATACGTTAAGTAAGTAAATTTAAAAATTTAATTCAATTCTTCGGTAATCTAAAAACATTTTTTTCTTTTATGGTAAACATTTTATGAGTTATTTCAGATCCATCTCTGTCCCCTGATTCATCCCTTGACTTTTCTTACCGTTTCACCGCCTAGGATGGTCCCTTCTCCCACGGGCTAACTGAGAGACAGGTAGGGAGAGTAAGTGAGTGAGTGAGAGACAGGTAGTGTGAGTGAGAGACAGGCAGTGAGAAAGAGAGCAAGAGATCACCTTTCTTCCCCATACTGATGCTCGGTTTGAACTGCAGGAGATTTTCTTGACCATGTCTACATACCTAAATGCACTGAGTTGCCGCCATGTGATTGGCTGATTAGAAATGAAGTGTTAACGAGCAGTTGGACAGGTGTACCTAATAAAGTAGCCAGTGAGTGTCTATTGCATTGCATTATATATATATATATATATATATATATACACATATATATTTACAGCATATATAACTAACTGAACCACCAATTATTGTGATCCTGCTTGTTAACTCACAACGTGCTAGACAGTGATACCCATAGTATCAATCAGAGTGTATCATGTGAACAGCGTGCAGTTAAAAAAACATACAGAAAAACATATCAGTAAGTAGCGATTTTGCGTTTTTCATCACGTGAGTGTTGTTAGGTTTTTTTTGCGTTTTCGGCGCATTTTTCAACGTCGCTAGTCAATGGGAGAACGACGCATTTTTATTTTTCAAAGGGACCACTGGTTGGGATTAAAATTGGGTTATTTAATAAAAATAATGTCTCTGATAAGTTGCAAACTCTGCGAGTCATTCTTCGACTGTTCCGGTGTAGTATTATCCGCTCCCGACAAGTTAGCAGATGTGAAGACACAGATGAAGATACCGACATAAAACACACAGTTGAAACACAGTGAAAACAGTGAAAAACGTGACCATCAGGACATTTAAGATAAAAGCACAGTCAGAACACCAGTGCAGAATAGATTACCAGTTGTTCGGCACATCTGCTTACTAGTGTGAGATACGCGCGGAACGGCGCGAACAAAATAGCATTGAAGAACAATATATATGTGGTGTGAAGAGCAATATTGCAGATGTTCTTAAATACATCCTGCAATGTGATTCTTCACACATATGATTTGTTCTTTCACATGCGATTTCTTTTTGGCAACCGTTTACACGCGGGTATCTCCGACAGTAACGAGTGCACTCGTAACATTACTCTGTACATCTCCGTGTTCGCATGTGTTTTTATCTTAAATGATTCCTGTGGTCACTGTTTTTCACTGTGTTCACTGGTTTTATTCTATTCTTCACTGTCTCTTCAATTGCTGTTTTTTGTTAATAATGAGTGTTCGGCTGAAGCAGGGGTAAAATAATGTTATTCTGGTCACCTAGACCCTTACTTACAAACGCATTGCACTCGCCAAGGTGCACTTGCAATGATTGCGAGTGCAATGACGTTCTTGATAGCAGTCTCCAAGACTTGAATGGGGCCGTGAAATTGCGGCAGTTGTACTCGCAAAAAATAGAGATGCTGCGATTGTTTGACGCGCTGGCAAACGAACGAAAGGCACGCCGTCAACAACACAACGCACATAGGAGTACAAAGAGCCATTGAATTACAATTGGGACAGATGCACTGCATTCTGCACGTTCAAATGCGAGCATGGACCTCTCCCAGCGTGAAAAACGCCAGTGTAGAGAGGGCTTATAGTGAATTGCACTAATTAATCAAAGTAATTGCTTCAGTTCTTGAGAAAAAGGAAACACCCCCTGGACTCCAAGCCTGCCAGCCCCTTCAAGGAAGTTTTGAAATTAGCTAAGCATAGCCATCAGTGGGTGTAAAAGCCTGTTTACGATCATGTGTATGAGCGAGGTAGTGAGATACTAAAATGAGACAATTCTGGTGAGAGTAGCTCTGCATCAAAGCTATTTTTTTCTTAATCCCAATAAAAACTATTGTAAAAAAACAACCAATGAGTTAAAAAAATTCTGATCTAACCCCTTCTGACGCAGCGCCCCTTCCGGGTGCATGGAGCGGGCTCGTGAGGCCGAGGCCTCTCCAAGCCGGTAAGGCTTTGCTGGCATATTGCAGCAAAGCTTACCGTGTAACCAGCACGCCGATTGGGCTAGCACCGATCGGGGTGCTACTCAACGTGATCGCCGCAGCACATCCTTGCCGGCGGCTTCAAAAGCGGACGATCCAATTGCCATTGCACAAGTCTTCAGATGTCTGAGGCCGAAGCTGTCTCGTTTTTAAACCCATTCTATTACAATGTGCTATCAAACACTGTGATATAATGAGGAAGTCAATCCCCAATCACTGCCATAGTTTGCAGCATGGCGAGTACTGGTAAGGGAACGCGATCAGACAACACTAGGGTTAGAAGTACCCTAGGGAGTCTAAAAAGTAGTAAAGATAAAGAAAAAAAAGAAGTTTAAACAAAACTATAATGAAAAAAACCTCTCAACAATCAAATCACCCCCTTTGCCTAGAACTGATATAATATTAATAAAAACTAAAATCTAATACCACATTAGGTAATCACGTTCCTCCACGCGTGAAATGCCGATCTATACAAAATATAATAACGGTTTTTCACGTGTGTTTAGCCCTGTAGTAGAAAATGCGTCCAAAGTCGAAAATTGCATTTTTTCATTTGAGAGTCATGGTGAAATATATAAAAAATGTATAAAAAAGTGATCAAAAAAGGTTTGCCACAGCCTAACGATTTACAAGCAGTGAACACACCAGCAAAAAGCTGCAGAAAAAAAATGCACTAACCTCCAAAGCTCCTTACAACACCAGCTATGAAATAAGTTATTGCGCGCCAGAAAATGACAAAAATCCCCCAAAATTTTTTGTACAGGAAGTTTTTAAATTTTTTTAAAGTATGAAACCATTATACAAGACTGATACAAATTTGGTATCCACGTATGTAGCGACCAAGAATAAATTCAGACATGTCATTGGTGCGCACAGGTTCAAAGCTGTATAAAATCCAAGGCCCACAAGGAAACGTGCAAAATGCTGTGTTCTTCCGTTTCACCTTGATTTTGTTCTCTGGCCTTTTTGGTTTAATGTTTTTTTTCCCGCTTCACAGTACACGGCATGGAATGTCAGTACTGTCTCTACGAAATGCAAGCTGTTACGACAGAAAATAAGCTGTCACCAGAGTCTCTTTATGTGGAAAAATGGAAAAAGTATATAGCTTTTGAAGGTGGTGTGAGTGAAAAGGAGTGAAAAAATAAAAAAGTGCCAAGTCGGTAAGGTGGCAAGAGGACTAGAACTTGATCCTGATCGCCATTGAACAATCAATACAGACCCCAGTTTTAACAACCCAAAAAATGGCTAGTAAATGAGGATAATATTGAGTAGAGGGGCGGAAATCGGCAACATTACCTGTAAAAATGGCCAGGTAAGGTGTCTATAAAATAGCAACATAAATTAATAAATGAGAAACCAAGAACTATGTAAAAATTATAAAACAATAAAATGCTGTAATGGCAATGTGCTAAGATGATATGATATAATGATGTGGACCAGGAGCAGATAGCATAGACAGTGACGGGCAGGTAGAATGTCAATAATCAGGTGAATTGTGCAAGTCAATTTGGGTTTTCCTATACCTTTGTTATTACCAAAATCTGAAACAACACAGACTAACCTTATACTGAGCATGGTAATATGTATAGTGTTATGCATACAGAAATAATTAGAATAATAAACATTACGCTTTTATTCATACTCAATGTATGCGTTCAATCTTGCGGTTCTCCAGTACAGTTTGTGAGGTGATTAACCAATTGATTGGGAACTCCATGGCATTTTGTATCGCACTTTCTGAAATATTCCAAGACCTTGTTATAGGTGGCAGGCATCAGTAAACTAATGAAAGCAGCTTATACGAGACAGGGAAATGCCGTGGATACTGCTCGCCAGAGTGATGTTTGAGCGTGGTGCTGTCATGAGAGAAAAGTTACATTCTGCTGTCTGCTCATAACCAGGGTGCTTTCAGTATATTCTTTTTATACCACAATAGCACTCTCAGAATGGAGGCAGTCAGACAAATTATGCATTAAAAATAAACCCCTTTTCAATGAACCGCCACGTAATATACGTCTCGTGGTCGTTGGAGGTCTATGGAGCGGCTCACAACTGAAACCCTTTTCCATAACCAGCTGACACAGCCGTAACTGCCACAACATTGTTTGCTTGGCACTGGATCATGGGTAATTTAACTTAGAAGGTGTGTGGGTCGAAAAAAACCGTGCGTCACAAGACCTAACCAAGGTCTGTTGCTTGGGCATCCATGCCGCTTGGGTGGCTTAATTACATCATCAGACTAGCATTGATAGTGTGCAATGGCATGCAGATTTTTGCTCGTACACTCACGTTTTGAGGGGTGTTTTACATTTCTGTTAAGACTTCCAACATAAAAGTGGGCATGGTCATAAATACACTGCAACCATTTTGCACCAAGTATTCATGTGTAATTCTAGGCCACATTTTGGGCATTGTTTTTCTAATAAATCTGGGCCTTGTTCGTAACAGGCCCTGGTATGAAGATAAGAGTATTTAAAATGGAATGCCATGGATGGCCGCCCCAGCAATTGATTGGTTAAGAATTCTATCCTCCAACTGGCACTGTGACACACCTCCAATCAGACAAGCCAGTTGGCACACGCTTTTTCAGACCCCTGATGTGGCACAGATGGCCTGAAATAATCCCAAATGCACTATTGCGTATTTGCCCCAATCCGCCACCCTCACTAGTGTCCCCGCATCAATGCACTCAGTGTGGCGGGCGACTTTTCACCCTGCCTGGTGTAGAAAGACGCTGCGTGGCAGCTGCCTGATACATCAGAGGCGGTAAGTCCAAGTCCAGAAGTTTTTACAGTAGCTTTGCCCTCTGACCCCAACTGCAGTTCGTGAGACAGCAGGTTTTCTGTTGTTTTCCTATTGTATTGTCATTTCTATATGTGACTAGTATGTGGGAGTAGCTCTTTAAGTACATTGACAATCAATTGAGAAAGGAACTAAGTACAGATAAGGAACTTATCAGACTTTACACAACTGCAAAAAAAAACATCAAATGTAACTTTTCTGGGCTTGGAAAACAAGGAGCGGCAAAGAAATAAGAATTATACAAGGGATAAAGGAGAAATGAATCCTAAGGCATTTTCTTGCACTTCTTGTGAGAAAAATAAACCTCTGTATTCCGAGGCCACTGTAGTGAGAAGATAAAAGTGACAGTCCGGCTTTGGTATTTTTATCCGATACAATCTGGCTTGCCATCCTTTGCGTATGTAATAGATTATACAATGAAAAGTTGGTTGCTTGTGCAGATACACTACATGGCTGATGGCTATAAATTCTAAGTAACATTCTTAATCAAACATATATGAGAAATATATGCTAAACACCTCTCATGTCTATTTCCATGGCAAGGGTGTAGTGTCGTTGCTATTTGAATATAATTTTTTTCATGTTTGCAGGCGCGGATAGGAAGATAATAAAAGCTGTATTTCTATTTATGGCATTCATAATGTGAGTAAAAAATTAGGCTTAAAAGCATTCATTTAAATTGTTCCCTATGACTAGGAAATTGCTGCACAGGGACTGTAAACGTGTCTACAAAACCTACAGTAGGTTTCACCATAATGCTAATGTGGCAATATCAAATATCAACGTGATAAAGGGGTGGGTGCTACAAGTGTGACTGATGATTATTCCAAATAGGTGAAAACATTTCCATCTTAAGTTACAAAAAAAAAATGTAAATTCCTGAGGAAATATTAGTGTCATATAAGCCCTATCTGTTTCTTCGGAAAGATGGGAGTGGCAAAAAGGAGAGGCCGGACAAGGATGCTGTGGCCTGGGACTGTATGAATATTATTGCCCCCTACAAGTCTGAATTTTGCCCTTGCTGAATATTGTACCTAAGTATCGAGCTGCTTGGAGAATGGGTGAAGACCGCTTCCTTCGTCCTACTTTAAATCTTGCAGGACTTTAGAGGATCTTCATAAGTCCTGACATGGTGCTCATTGTATGGCTCATGTGTATGAGAGCTAGTGTTGGGCTGCCCCCCAAACCGCTCATATTATAATCACTACGTTCTCCCAATATGGCTGCAAATATGGGGGACGATGCTGAGTTAGGATGAATACGCTCCTCTGGCTTAGACCTCCTGTCTATGTACCCATTCTGCAGCCTGCAAAGTATATAACGCCAGTACCCTACCTGGCATAGAAATATTTGCAGTGGGTGAGTTTTTCCATTGTACTGCAGGTTCCAACTCTGCGCACCGCCTTAAACATTGCCCACCCTTTTTCGGCCCTCCATTTTGCACTCTATGGATCGGATGCGTTTTACATGGATACTTAGACGGGCATTCCACTGAAATTCAGGATTCAGCTGAGGCCTCAATAGATACAGAAACATTACTCGACATCATTATTCCCCCACATTTATTACAGTGTTGCGATACCCACCGCCTGCGCTGACACGAATGCACAAGAGTTAATGGTGTACGGTGGAACTCTCGGATTCCTAGCGGTTCTCAGGTGTTTACATAACATGCCGAAACGTGCGTCGGGGTGCTTTTTTGCACTCTAGGAGGTCGTGTGATTGTTGCCTAGGTAACTTTTGGACTTGTACATTGTCATCTGTTATGTTAATCAAAATGTATATAATGTCCCCTACTTTATTACTTTCCTCTGTTGCACATGAGACTGGTTTTTACACAGTTATCGTACCTGTATAATTACCACGCCACCTTGATGTTGTATGTAAACCTCCCCAGCATATTCCAGCTTATTACTCTCCTCTGTACAAAACGTCTGTTTATGTATTTATATGAAATACATAATTTTTGCATTTGATTAAATAAAGTTTTTGCAGATATTGTAAAGAATCAACTCTTCTGTGCAATCTGTTAGCTGTTCTTGAGTACAGTACTTGTTTACTGCTGCCACCAAATTCTGACAGGGTGTTCCGTGTGCTGTTTCGGAAACAGTGTGGCTTCATTTATTGTAACGTCTTGAAGTACTTTTGTTGCACGCATATTGTTAAGGTGGACCAAAAAAAGGTGTGCCATTTCCATAGCAGTTGCAAGGGGGCGCCAGATTACAGATGACCATGCCCCATTTTGATAATATGGGCCCACTTGCCATGCTCCACATGCAAACTGCACATAGTACATACTGCACTGGTTTTGATGGGGCACATTTTTTTTGGACTGAATGGGAGTGCTGCCATTTTTGTATTCATATACATTTATATGTTAATTTACTACCACTTGTCCATTACTCAGACAGCGAGCGAGCCGAGTTAAGTGGTTCCAGATGTTGGTGAGATAACCTTGTTGACAACAGGATTATGCAAACCACAGCACTACTCTTCTGGTCAGCTGACAAATGCACTGATTACACATGCACTATAAATATGCCACAACCTCTATTCCTCCCACCTTTTCTAAATTGTAGGAAACTAAATTCCGCCTGAGCTTAAATATGCATCCTCCATTGGTTCTCTATAGACGTGTATGAAGTGTAATATTCAGATTACCCACTACAGATAGCAATGCCTCCCAGGCATATCAAGGGTGATCTTGACCTTTCAAACTCCTTAAAGCCTTATTTTATTTTAATTGCTGACTTGCCTAATGTCTGATTTGTTACTTAATCATTTCACTGACAGTTGACATTGTACTTCCCCCTTTAAAGAAAAGATGAGGCTTCATGCCTTGGAGCTGTTTGAACTATATTGCAGCTTATTTGGACAAAGCTTTCCAGATATTACAATTAATATTTTTTTCCCCTTGTATTTATCATGTAACATCATTCTCGTTAGGCAGAATGCATTGTCTGCTAATTAAACAATGACCTGAGCGGTCACATTGGATATACTTTAGTTTATTGCTCAGGCTATCATCTGCATTGTTATGAATGCTAGGTGACAGTTTTTACAATGGGAATCAGAATCATTAGTAACTCCATTGTCAGTCAATGTGCATGATACTGGGCTCGCCGTCTTGTCTCCCTGTGATGTGGTAAAGTATATTTCCAAATAGAAAGTCATTTACTCGGTTGCGTGTATGGGGCCGGAGGCAAGATGTATACTCTAGAAAGTTTTAATACTTCGATTTAATGATTTTAAAAGGAATAAAAAGTGCCCCAAAAGGACGCACGACTCACCACTAATAGAACAAGTATCAAATTCTCGAACTTTTCGGGTTTGGGCATTTCCTCAGCCACAAAGTTATGCAACTGACAAAAATGGTGAACTGAGTTTTTTAGCAAGTACAGAATGAGTACTGTTTTTATTTCAATAAAATTCAACGTACTTTCGTTATATTTAAAATTATATATGACTTTAGGATTTGTCATGACAATGCAATCTTGTGTAGGAATCCTGACAATTCATTTGTCGGTAGTGTATGTAAATAAGAATGCCCTGACTTTCTCTTAGGGGCTTTAAGTACAAAGCTATGAGGGCATAGTTATAGGGATATAAAAAACCTATAAATATTCCACACAGTCCACTTGAAATAATATAAAAGACATCCGCAAACTAAAAATAGATATTGGGACACATTTACTAGGAAGTCGGAAACCTGCACTAAAAGTGCTATTTTCGTGTATAATGCTGGTGCATCGTTCACCTAAGTAAATATTGTTTCCATCGAACAGTTGGACCAATTAGTCAGGCCTCCTAATTTGTCGCATGGAGGCCCGCACAGATGTACCACAAAAGCGTTGTCGTGGACAATATAGCAGGACACGGACACTTCTTAAGGCCGTTTTGCCTGGAAAATGTGCACAGTATGACAAAGTGCAGTGCAAAGCCCTTATTATTATAATTAACTAGCGTAGATCCGGCAATAGTAAATAACTGGCACTTAGTTATAACAAAAATAGAATTGCGTTAACAAAAAAATAATATATATCTCTCTAATGCATCTATCTCTCCTGTCTTCTCAGTGACCTCTTCCTGTCTTCTCTGCCTCACAATCTCACTGGCGTCTTTCTGTCACTCAACTCATGTTCCCTGCTGTTTCTCATTCAGTCACTCAGCGCTCCCCACCTGTCTCTCTTGTCACTCACTCTCCCGTGTTCGCTTTTGTGTCATCACTGCTATCTGCCTGTCTCTTCTGTTCACTCACTCTCCTCGCCTGGTCTCTCATCTTCACCAGTTTATCCTCTGTATCACTATCCCTACCGGTCTCTCACTCACACTCATTGGCTATCTCTCTGTCACCTACTCGCACTCTCCTGATCTGTCCTCTTGTTTCTCGTAGTACCTCCCTCATCTGTTCTCTCACTCACACTCACTGGCTGTCTCTCTCTTGTCACTCACTCACTCCCCAATCTGCCTCCCCATCACTTATCTCACTCTCCCATCGTGTCCTCTCACTCTCCACTGATTGTCCTCCTGCAGTTACTCACTCTCCCTGCCTGTCTCACTTTCCTGCCTGTCTCTTCTACTCATCTACATCAATCTACCTCACACTAAGCTGATTATACTCATGCCTATAGTAATTATCAAAGATCAGAGCTCATATTAATGACCTGTGCAAAATAGAGTGATCGTTGGGATTGGTTGCTATATGCACAAACAGATAATGGCTCCTGTATATGTTGTTTTACATATTAACTCCTCACATTATTACTTCACATGTTATTTCACTTCTTAATTCACATCAAAGACTATCGTTCACACAGCAATGTGCATTTTGGTTTGTGTATTGCTTGCGTTTTCAAATGCATCACAAGCAGTTGAAGAAGAAGAAATTGGCCTAATTACATTGCTGTCAGCTGCTGTATTACAAAATGTAATGTTAACAAAATATTAACACAATGCTAACACTTGTTAATTACCTTGTATTACATAGTGTGTTTAACCTTGCATTAATGATTGTGTTTTGTAATAATTGTGTACACTGTTTTTCATTGTAATTAGGCAAATTCTCCTGCTTCTTAGCTGTTGTGATGTTGTTTGAAAATGCAATCATAAGGCAAACAAAACACATGTGTGAACACCGCTAAGCTGTTTCAGGATGGTACTACAAGCATAGCAGCCGTAAGCAGTGCTACATGGGCCGGAGGTCCAGGGGCCCGCGCTCCGCGCCTGATCTTCTGCCGCATATTCACTTGGGATCCACTAGTGGTTACTCACTTCTAATGCTTGACCTCAGCAATACAGTTCCATCATGCTGTTGGTGACGCCCAAACCAGATCAACTTGCAGTAAAACACACGTAAAATTGGCGCTACCAATGGCTTTTAGGCGACCACCCGTTTTGTCGTTCGAATCCCCGCTGGGCGGTCCCGACCCACCAGGTTGAGAACATGCACTACAGAGAGGAGAATGGAGTGTGCCTCCTCTAGCCTCAGGCAGAGGGGAGTTATCTCCCATGCCTGGCCACATACGACTGTGCACAGGTCTGGCGAGTCTACGCTCTAAGTCCCCGTGAGTTCCTGGCAGCGGACTCATTTCCTCCTAGAGTACATGTTCTCCCTGCCCAGTGACATACAGCAGCAGGCGTGCCCGGGCTGATCCCTGCTGTACTGTCGTGGACACAGCTCTGCTGTAGCTGTCTGGACACAGCTCCTGCTGTACTGTATGGACCTGTGCGTCTGGAGCGATCTGGGCCTCGAGAAGCAAGCATGCCCCAGGGAGACAGCATGTCAAACACAGGCGCAGCAGAGAACTATGGCCTTCCGGGTGAGTGAGGAGCAGAGAGGACTCGGCTCCAGTGATGCAGGGAGTTCCACAGCAGCACACACTATAATCGGTAGAGCTGAGAGAGGAAAACATCTTCTGGTAAGTATATTGTGTGTCTGTTATAGGTGGTAAATGATTTGATGTGTATATGCTGTAATGGTTATCTGTATATGTGTGTGTAAATGAGTAGATGTGTATATGCTGTAGGTGTGTCTGTATTGTGAGTGTACAATCATGTATGATGTGTAATACTATATGTGTGTCTAGAATCTGTGGTGTGTAAATTGATGTATGATGTGTATAACTGTATTGGTGTGTCTGTATATGTGTGTGTAATGATGTAGATAGTGTATATGTCTGTATGTGTATTTGTATCTGTGGGTGTAAATGATTATGATGTGTATATGACTGTATGTATATGCTGTTCTGTGGTGTAAATGATTATGATTGTATGTACTGTAGTGATCTTGTGTGTAATGCAGGTTGTACGTTGATGTTTGTATAGGTGTAAATGATGTATATGGTGTAGTTAAAAAAATTTACTGGTTATATCTGTATGTGTTTGTATATGCTTATAGTGTGTGTATATACTGTTATGAGTGTAGATACTATATGCATGATTTCTATGCACGTGTATGTTTATGCAGTATGTGGTATGGTGTGTTAAAAACTGTATGTTGTGTATATATAGGTTTGTATATATTTAGTGTGAGTAGTATTATGTCACATTAAATTCTATATGGGGCGAGTATTTATCACAGTTTCTATTCCCAATGTTCTGCATCGAAGCAGTGGACATAATGTGAATTCTCATAAAATTCAACTGGTGCCAAATATGTATTATATTTTTTACGAGTGAAGGGGACCCCATGCAGAAATCCTGCTGGCGGGGCCCAGCATCCCTAGTTACGGCACGGCTGTATGATATTAATTGCCTATAGTACGCTATATCAAAGCTCAGAGCTCATTATAATGCCAGTGCCAGAAACAATCCAATTAAGTGGGCTTCGTATTTGGTGGTTATCAATAATACCTCATATACTTCTATTACTACACATATGGCTCATACAGACTAATCTGTATATACTTATGTTCTTTAGTAACCTATCAAAGCTCAGAGCGCATATCAATGACCTGTGGTAGAGATAGAAACTGAGATGTGTTGATTCCACAGCAGACAATGGCTCGGTCACTCTCATCCCAGTGACTGTTTGTCTCAGCACTCTATATACTCTACACTATACAATCCATATTATGTATATATGAATGGGTAGCTAGCTTCTGTTCTAAGCCCACCATTTTTAGACTGCTTCTGTGTTATCATCAATATCAAGAGGCTAATTGATTCCTTGTCTTACGGTAAAGCCCACTATTTCGGTGAAAAAAATCGTCTTCAAAATTACAGATTGTTTGTTTCTAAAAAAATGCCATATTTCGGTCATGCATTTTTAAATATACTACTGTACCATGTAACAATCTACATTGTTACATTAGGTTTCCCCAGAGTTCATGGTGGCTCAAGTCGGTCACCTCAGTGTACAGGAATATCACACTGTTTTCTCTAATCTCTCGAGTAGAGGGCCACCGTTAGTAGAAAGGACCCATTACACATGGCATGTGTTAGCAAATAGCTGGTCTCTTCTGACTACTTTTACTCATTCACAATTGTTCTTGGCTGAAAACGCACATGTATGTTGAATTGCCAAGTACATCTGACTGCAGACAGGGTTTATCTTCCGAAAGCATAAGAGTCGGACATTGAATTCCGCTTTAGAGTCGCTGAAGCACCGATACTCATTAGATAGTTGGCTGGACCCCCAGAGACAGATTTGTCTGATTTTAATCTAGCATGTTCAGCCTTTAGAGGACAGAGGTACAGAGGTCTAGCTATAAATGAAAGCAGAGGTTCCTAAAAAAGGAATGGAAGTAGATGAAAGTCTAATCATCAACATTTAGCCAATCTCCTAGATATCTGAATTGCAAAAGTTATCATTTAGCATTTAACTAATTCTTGTCTATTCCTCTCCCAGCCATCCACCAACTAAAAGACACCTTCCCTCCCGCGCTGAAGATAACTAACAATGTAAGGAGCATTGTATTATTTGCACTCTAAGGCACAGTGTTTGCACCTGAAGTGTATCAAATTAATCAGAAAATTATGCTGCAATGCCACAACAGACCGCAGTCCTGTGCCAAGTGAAAGAAACTAGAAATGAATATATATGCAAAAATTTCCGAGACTAACTGTGTTCTATCTGTAGGGATCAATATTATATCAATTTCACAGTGTATGCAGAATGCTGATAATAATTAGAAGTAAATCGGAGTTTTATTAGTGGGAAAATGGTAATAAACCTGCGTGTGAAATTATAACATATTAACACCTGAGGTCTGTAATATTAAGGGAGGACAGTTCCATATTGGCTTTGAAAGCATTACCCATGCACGCTTCATGTTGCGCACGCTTATCGTTGGTCTAAAATGCGAAAAATAGAAGTTTATCAGTTTTATCGCCTCCCTTGGAGAACAATATTGTAACAGTGTTCTGAAATCATCCAAACAGCACCAACTAATAGTTATTCTTATCTTCTAAGAGAGCGGCAACAAACAGCACTAGCGGTAAAGAGGAAAAATGCATGAAAAAACATACCATTCCAATGTAAGCAAAATAAGGCTTATAATATGCTACACAACATGTTGAATAAACTGTATTTGTCATTTATGTGAAACTATTGAAAAATTCATTTACTAAATTCTCCATAATTGAACCATTTAAAATGAATACATCTAGATGACAGGTATACATCTCTACTGTATAAGCACATTACTGTTTGTGGTCTCTCCATGGATGATATATTACAATGTTACCCCTCTACTTCAGTTTCTCAGTTGTGTTCTGGTTAACTCAGTCCACCATTCTTTTCTCTAGGTTTATCTTATTAATCAGAGATTTAAAAAAAAATACCACCTGGAAGATACCATCACATTTCTCTTAATTATAAAAAATATTAAGGACATATAAAATAGGTGGTATCAAGTACCCCTAACAATCCAACAATAAGGAGATGTGTATCAAGCTTGTTCAGAACTCGTATAATACATATGATCTGCGAATCTGGCATGAGAGGGAGGGACAGGAATGCTGTGAGTACATATCTGGTGTTGGTGCTGACGAGATCTCATTGTGAATTTTATAAAGTATTATTTAGTTACAAGCAAATTTCATTCAATTATGCTGCATATTCAATAAACACTTACTTCACATATTTATTCATTAGTTGCAACCCGAAATGTGTTAAATAATTTATAGAAAGTGAATCTTGGGTGCACGATTTCCTCCACTATCTCTGCAACTTCTCTATTCTGCACTCCCACTATCTAAGACTGCATTCACACACATGTATGGGGCCGTATATACGGCCGATATACATCCCCCATACAACTTCTATGGGCCTCACGGCATCGTACGGAGCGGTACGGCGCTTACAATGCGGCACCGTAGCTCGTAGCCTGTGAAAAGATAGGGACATGATTCCTATCTTTTCCGATATTAAGGAGCCAGGCCCAGTATGTTCCTATGGAGAGGGCAGGGGTGAGGAACCTGAGCTCCTCTCCTCTCCCCGTGCACTTGCCGTGTGGCCCACTGCTAGTGCGAGGCAAGCAGTGTGCATGTAGCCTTAGACTGTAACCAGAGTGGCTGCAGTCCAGATGCGTCCTGATGGTGGAGTCAGTCCCAGCCCCATAAATTTTTGATGACCTGAATCTTTAGCACACTAACACGGTGAGACACTCTAACTTGTCCTCTCTCCGTACAAATGGTATACGTTACCCTACTGACCTGTGATATTCCTTTTTGCCGACCTGAAGCTGATGACACTATGTCATTTCATGATAATAAAATGAATCTGTATCAATATGCAAACCTTTATCTATTAGAAATTAAATTGCTATCTGAAAAAACACAGCAAAGCAATATCAGATAAATATACCCATTATGCTAATGGGAAAGGCCAAGTAATAGCAAAGAGATGCTACTGATAACTGATTACAGTATGTACACAGTGACAATTGACCTGATGAGTCTTCAGAAAATATGGGACTGCACTGCATGTTCAAGTCCCTAGGTGAACTGGAAATGTTGAAAAGAAAGGTGAAGAACAGAGTTAAAAGTACACCGAGCATTATTGTACATTTGGTATCCATGGGATGGAGACTGCTATATGTGTAGCCAACATAATGGGGTCATTTACTAAGGGCCCGATTCACGTTTTCCCGACGTGTTACCCGCGAATATTTCCGATTTGCGCCGATTTCCCCGAATTGCCCCGGGATTTTGGCGCACGCGATCGGTTGTGGTGCATCGGGTGCTGGATGCACGCGACGGAAATCGGGGCGTGGCCGACGAAAACCAGACGGATTCGAAAAAGCCGCATTTTAAAAAAAAAATCTGTCATGGAGCTTGCCAACAACTGCACTCAGCCAGCTCGGTGTATCAGTGCGTTCCAGGGAACTTCGCGCAGCACGCACACTGGTGGACGTAGAGGAACTGCCTTAATAAATAGGAAGTCGTGGGAGACTGTTTCTTCAGCTCATGCCCGCATCGTGACTGCAGGCTGGGAGGTGAGGTAGGCGATTGCCTAGGACCCCATCCTTCTACCGAAAATTGGGGAGGGGCCTCTGCGTCTCCCATAATCTTAATGAATAATATAATGGTCATGTGCATCTTTAAGACACACAGAAGAAGCTGCTGGAGCACCTGGAGGTGAGTATTACTGTTATTATTAAGGAGGGGGTGCTATGCTTTATTTTGGGGGGCAGGATGTTTTAGGAAGGACAAAAACGGAATGGTCTGTGCAACATTACGAGGAGAGTAACGTGACTACCAGGGCCAGCGGTTTCTGTGCATTATTAGTGAGGGATTAATGTGTAACAGAAAAGGGTTGGGGTGCTATAGATTAGACATTTGAGTGCTGTGTTTCATTGAGTGGCTGTGCTTGTGCTAGTAAGTGGAGTGCTGTGCTACATATAGTGAATATATTTGTTGCGGCAGGATATATATTTGAGGTAATTATTTACCTCTTGTTTATCTCTGAAGCCTAATTGAGAAATGATTGTTAATGAGCGGACGGGCGACAATTTTGCTTTTGCCTTCCAGGATAGCTGAAAGCTTGAATCATGCTCTGATGCCACGCGCATATCTGCATAGTGGCACCAAATGATTGACTGAGTGACTGTATAAAGCAAACTGAGGCATTAAGCCAATATGTATTATGGGCCAAGTTCACTGTTTGAGACCCCTCAACAAGAATGTGTCCCAACGGGCACCCATAATAACAACTCTGGAATAAAGAACTTTATCTACATTTACAAAATTTGTACTAATGACGGGTTAAATGGATCAGTTTCTAAATAAGTTAATATTTCTTAGACCATTGCAATGCTCATCCATGGTGTGAGGTATAAGACAATGGAGATTTTATTTTTTTTTAATTACAAATCTGACACCATATACTCAATTTTTATATTGAATTAGCCAGCACGTATAGTCCAGTCGTAAATAACTCAATCTAATTTGTCATGCTACAGCGATGAGAAAAATATCTTGACAAAAGTTTGCAAGTAATTTTACATCGGAGCCCTAAAAGCAAAGTCCCTATCTCATCAAATTCATGATGTGCCGGTTTTTTCTCACTGAACGTTAAGCTGAAAGCATACGTGCAGGCAGCATATTTAAAAGGCATCTAACCGAAGGAGTCGGCATCTTCAAGGCTTTTATTGAAACAATAGATTGTGTTGATTTACATGTAATAAACATTGTGGCTTTTCTTCATCAATGTCCCTCTTGTCTTGATATCACAACGCCAAACAAGGTAAAGACAGTATTTTCCCCTAGTTTAGTAAATTAAACAGAAGCACAAAATAACATTTGTCATTACAAATTAAATAAGGCAATTCCTTACTTAGAAAGTAGATGTTAGATTACAGATATACATGTACACAGGTCTGTAAATAATGGGAATACAGGACGGAAAACCATAAAATCATTACAGCTGCCCTATGCTTTCTAACTTAACACAGCTAAATAATGTAGGGAAGTGTCACAATTTTCAACCAAGTAGAGGATTTGATAAGATTTTGAGCCAGTAGCGTGACTTAAACATGAATGATTCTTCATTTATTAGATATGTGCATTTTGCATGCATATTAAACTCATTGTCAGCTTATCTTTTACAAGGGCAGTAAGACAAAACGCCCCGATGGATCCAGGCCATGGGACTAGATCCATTAACAGCAGGTACTGGTGGAAAACCCCGGTTCACCACACTCGTGCTGATAACGCTGTAATTAGGTGGGGACCCAACCAAGCAGCTTTCGACTATGAAATCCTATGAGCTTGATTAGCTGACTTGAAAGCTACATTTACCGAAGGAGCTGCACCTGTCTATCCGACCCTTAAGTCGACGAGACCTTTCATGCATGAAACTAAACGTCTCCAGAGTTTAACAACAGCTCACAGTGTGAATATTGTTGAGGTACAACCTCATGGAAGAGGATGGAAGGCCCTCAGGCGAGTGCTTAGCCTGACATTGAGAATAACCGGTGCGGTTAGGGTATACGTGAGTGCAGTCAAGCCAGAAGAGCTGGCAAATTTCTTACTGCTACTCCCTTACTTGCTACTCCCTGACCTAATGCAAATGGGCCTCAATATTGATAGCGAACAGGCTCCCAAAGCCAAAAGCCCTTCCTTAGCGTGCAAGGGATGCAATGTCGCTCGCGATCCCCTTTCTTTCACAATAAAGAAGATTGCATCTGACGTTGCAAGAATCTCCACCGAGCAACCGCCCTGTTGTCGCGCATACATTATTCGGTATACACAAACCTGTTGTTGTGGGATAATGTGGGCAAGGAGAGAGCTTTGTTCGATATGAACGATACCCTATGATGATCAATATCTCCATCTAACTCCGGGGATTTCAGTAATTTATTATTTCCAGGAATGGCATCTAGACAGTCGCCTCGTTCCCCGAAGTAGGAATTCAGTTTACTTGC
Source organism: Engystomops pustulosus (assembly GCA_019512145.1). Taxonomy (NCBI): domain Eukaryota; kingdom Metazoa; phylum Chordata; class Amphibia; order Anura; family Leptodactylidae; genus Engystomops; species Engystomops pustulosus. Next base: position 98,194,428 of record CM033647.1, read on the forward strand.
AAACATCGGACTTGCAAGTTTGGAGAAACGCACATCAGAAAAGAGCAAACACCGCTAGTTTGGTGGTTAGATGACCAGTGACAAATTATGATGGGACACTGAAAGTGACGCTTGCAGGTTCAGCCCCATCACTTCAGGCAATGTTTTGCTTCTCGCTTATCTTCACACGCTCCCAAGAACTTTCCCCCTGATTGCAGGCATTAAACATCTTTCAAAAACTCCACTTAGCCATGTCCTGATATGTTCCCTCGTAATATAAAAAACCGTCACCCATGTCCCCATTTCGCAGGCCGTGATTCCGCGCATACCTAATTAGAACAATGAGTGCGTAAGGGAATTATAGTGGCTGAAGGACCTATTTACGGGATCTTGCACTTCTCTTCCTTTGAGGAGATTTGCCCCAAAAATTCTCCCTAACTCAGATTCTTTAAATATCCTGCAAAACGCCGCCACGTTATGTAGTAGCCGGGAATCACCCCTTCCGGTATACCTTACTTCGCTTCCTTGGGTAATAAAATGAAGGGGAATTTTGGTGAATCAGCTAATCCTAAACCGCCCCATGCAGCACCTATATTACCTAAGAGAAATGGGAAAAAGACTGCTTCAACAGTTTACGAGACGACGTGGTTGCGAAGGCCATCTCATACTTAGTTCCTAAGGCTACAGATGCATACAACATCTAGATCCTCCCATAGTTTTGTTGATAGCGGTACTCTCTACTCAGTAAAAATTATTCAAAATGTACCCAGGCTCGCAGGGGTGTAACTACACGCAGTAGCAGCCATAGCAGCCGCTATGGGGCCTGCAGTGTAGGGGGCCCATGATCTACTTGACACATAATAAGAATGGGGATGTTGCCCATTATATCTAGTTGTACTGCAGCATTGTCCAGCATAATATGTTTAACATAACTGTGATGTGTATATGGTCGTCCTGTCTTACTACTGTATGTGAGTATGTTGCATGATGGCACTGTAATTATGTGTATATGCCACATGATGTATAGTTATATGTGATTGTCACACTCGCATGGGTGAGTAATACATAATGTGGGTCGGCGCCGGCTCCGTCTCTCCTATTACGCCCTGTGTCCCATGGTTCACGACTTCAGATATGCTAGTCTTTTAAGATTCTTAGTTCCACTTTGAGCAATATGGGGTTTTCATCACTAATTAAAAAGTCTCTGAGGTTCCCCCCCCATGGGTGCCCCAAGTGGGTGCGTGCTTAACCTGAACTGGGAACCCCGTCAAGAAGGAGGATATAGACTTTGTGGTGTTTCACATGTTACACAGCGACACGAATTCAATATAGCCAGGAGGTGGAAATAGCTATTCAGATCCTCACTATTAAGGCTTCTTACTCAAAGAATCCATCAGAGTGGGGAATTTGAAGGTTTGGAGTTTTTTTTTTTTTTTTTTTTTTTTTTTTTTCTTTTTTTTTTTTTTTGCAAGACAAGGCTTGACAGCTCTTGACAACAGAATATGGGGCTCAATGGCAAGAATTTAAAGTATAATGGGAGTTCAAATAAATAAGTGGGTCAGTGATAAAGGACAACAGCACATTAATGTGATTTATTGCAACTTGATCACCAGTCAGCCAAATTTATTATTAATTGATTTTATTTTATTTTTACCATTGTAGAAAATTTACACACCCTTACTCATTACTATTACTAATCATTATTTCACTCCCCATATAATGCGCTTATTTCCTCTCTTTGAGAAGATCCTGTTAACTATGGGGCCACCAGACTAACAACCACCTGTGCTTGCCCCTTGTCTAGTATAGTAGTAAAACATTAGGTTCTTTAAGCAAAAAAGTAATCTGTGAGGGAAGGTTTCCCGTAGTAAAATGGCCACAGCAGGGACTGATGATTGACTACGCTCCTAAGCAGCGTCGAGTCAGCCCCATGATATGGGGGCTAGTCCTCTAGAAGATTTGCTGTGATTATCGCAGACTTTTCACTGTGTGGTTTTCCCAAAGTAGAATAAGGTTGTTGCAGGGACCTTGATGCTACTGTCAGCTCAAAGCAGCGAGTCATCACATGAAAGGGGGCAGCCCTCTAGATTTGCTGTGATTATTATGCGAGACTTAGCTGCTATGGATCTACAGGCAATTCAACTCCTTAAACATAGTATCTCTCAAAATAGGTGTGGTTTTTGGTTATCATGTGAACAGCGTGCAGTTAAAAAAACATACAGAAAAACATATAAAAAAAACACACACACTATTTTGAGGATACTATGTTAGGTGTGAATTGCCTGTATATCCATAGCAGCTAAGTCTCGCAATAATCACAGCAAATCTCAGAGGGCTGCCCCCATTATCATGTGACTGACTCGCTGCTTTGGAGCATGAGCAGTAGCAATCATGGTCCTGCAACAACCATTTTACTTTGGGGAAACACACAGTGAAGTCTTGCGATAATCACAGCAAATCTCAGAGGACTAGCCCCCCCATATCATGTGACTGACTCGCTGCTTAGGAGCAGTAGCAATCATACAGTAAGTAGCGATTTTGCGTTTTTCGGTACACGTGAGTGTTGTTAGCGTTTTTTTTGCGTTTTGGCGCATTTTTCACGTCGCAGTCAATGGGAGAAGCGAGCATGTATTTTTCAAAGGGACCACTGGTTGGATTAAATTGGGTTTTTAATAAAAAATAATGTCTCGATAAGTTGCAACTCTGCGATCTATTCTTCGACTGTTCCAGTGTATATTATCCCCTCCCGACAAGTTACGCAGATTGTAAGCACAGATGAAGATAGAAAAACACACCAGTGAACAACAGTGAAAACACGTGAAAACAGTGACCATCAGGACATTTAAGATAAAAGCACAGTCAGAACACCAGTGCAGAATAGATTACCGATTGTTCAGCACATTGCTTACGTAGTCGTGAGATACGCGCGGAAGGCGCGAACAAAATAGCATGTTGAAAACAAATATATGTGGTGTGAAGAACAAATTGCAGATCGTCTTAATACACTGCAATGTGATTCTTCACACATATGATATTGTTCTTTTCACAATGCCATTATTTGTTTGGCACCGTTTCCGCGGGTATCTCCGACAAGTAACAGATGTGCCGCATTCGTAATTACCTGACATCTGCAGTGTTCGCACTGTGTTTTTATCTTAAATGATTCCTGTGGTCACTGTTTCATTCACTGTGTTCACTGGTTTTATTCTATTCTTCACTGTTCTCTTCATTGTGTTGTTTGATTAATAATGATTGTTCGCGAGCAGGGAAAATATGTTATTCTGGTCACCTAGACCCTTACTTCAAACGCATTGCCTCGCATAAGTGCACGTTGCAATGATGCGAGTGCAATGGTTCTTGATGCAGTCTCCATAGACTTGAATGGGGCCGTGAAAATTGCGCGTTGACTCGCAAAAAATAGTAGGCATGCTGCGATTGTTTGACGCGCGTTGCAAACGAACGAAAGGCAACGGCCGTCAACAAACAACGCAATGGAGTTCAAAGAGCCATTAATACAATGGGGACAGAGTGCAACTGCAGTTCTGCACGTCAAATGCGCGCATGGACCTCCCCGCGTGAAAAACGCCAGTGTAGAGAGGTGGCACTTATAGTGATTGCTAATTCATCAAAAGTAATGCTTCAGTTCTTGGAAAAGGAACACCCCACTGACTCCAGCCTGACAGCCCCCTTCAAGGAAGTTTTGAAATTAGCTAAGCATAAGCCAGTCAGTGGGTGTAAAAAGCCTGTTACGATTCTGTGCTATGAGCGAGGTAGTGAGATACTAAAAAGAGACAATTCTGTGAGTCAGTACTCTGCATCAAAGCTATTTTTTTTCTTAATCCCAATAAAAACTATTGTAAAAAAAACCATGAGTTAAAAAAAATCTGTATCTAACCCTTCCTGACGCTAGCGCCCCTCCAGGGTGCATGGAGCAGGGCTCGTGGGCCGAGGCCTCTCCAAGCCTGTAAAGTCTTTGATGGCAAATTGCAGCAAAGGCTTACCGTGTAACCAGGCAGCGATTGGAGCTTAGCACCGATCGTGGGTGCTCTTCAACGTGATCCGCGCCAGCAATCCTGCCGTGCGGGCTTCAAAAGCGGACGATCCAATTGCCATGCACAGCTTCAGATGTCATGAGGGCCGAAGCGTCTCTTTTTAAATACCCATTCTATTACATGTGCTATCAAACATTGATAATGAGGAGTAAATCCCCATAGTCTGCCTATTTGCAGCATGGCCAGTACATGGGTAAGGGAATCGGATCAGACAAACTAGGGTTGAAGTACCCTAGGGAGTCTGAAAAAAGTATGTAAAGTAATAAAGAAAAAAAAAGTTTAAAAAAATTATAATGAAAAAACCTCGTCAACAATCAAATCACTCCCCTATTGCCTATGAACTGATATAATATTAATAAACAAGCTAAAATATAAACACACATTAGGAATCACGTATGCGATCCCACTGCGTCCGAAATGGATCTATCAAAATTAATAACGGTTTTTCACTGTTTTAAGCCCTGTAGTAGAAATATAGCGTCCAAAGTCGAAAATTGCAGTTTTTTATTTGGCAGTCATGGGGAAATATAAAAAAATGTATAAAAAGTGTATCAAAAGGTTTGCCCACAGCCTAAGATTACAAGCAGTGACAACACCATGCAAAAAGCTGCGAAAAAAAATGACCATGACACCTCCAAGCTCACTTAACAACACCAAGTATGAAATAAGTTATTGAGCGCCAGAAAAGTGACAAAAATCCCCCCAAAATTTTTTGTACAGGAAGTTTGTTAAAATTTTTTTAAAGTATGAAACCATTATAAAACTATACAAATTTGGTATCCACGTATCGTAGCGACCAGAATAATTCAGACATGATCATTGGTGCGCACAGGTATCGAAGCTGTATAAGAATGCCCAAGGCCCACAATGAAAACGTGTTGCAAATGCTGTGTTCTTGTCATCCCGATTTTTCTCCCTGGCCTTTTTGGTATTGGATTTTTTTCCCGCTTCACAGTACACGGCATGGAATCTCAAATACTGTCCTCTACGAAATGCAAGCTGTTACGGACAGAAATAAGCTGTCACAGATCTCCTTTATGTGGAAAAATGCGAAAAAGTATATAGCATTTTGAAAGGTGGTGTGAGTGACAAAGGAGTGAAAAAAATAAAAAAGGCCAAGTCGGTAAGGCTAAGAGGACTAGAACTTGATCCTGATCGCCATTGAAAATCAATAAGACCCCCTTTTAAAAACCCAAAAATGGCTGTAAATGAGAGATAATATGAGGTAGAGGGGCGAGAAATACGGCAACTTCGACCTTAAAAATGGCCAGGTCAAGGGGTCTAAAAATAGCAACATAAATTAATAAAATGAGAAACCAGAACTATGTAAAAAATTATAAAAACAATAAAATGCTGTAATGGCAATGTGCTTTAAGATGATATGATATAATGATGTGGACAGGAGCAGATAGATGACAGTGAGGGCAGGTAGAATGTCAATAATCATGTGAATTTGAAGTCAATTTGGGTTTTCCTAACCTTTGTCTATTACCAAACATCTGAAACAAACAGACTAAGCCTATTACCTGAGCATGGTAATATGTAAGTGTTATGACAACATGAAATAATTGATGAATCATAAACATTACGCTTTTAGTCAACTCAAGTATGGGTTATAATCTTGCGGTGTTCTCCAGTACAGTTTGTCGGTGATAACCAATTGATTGGGAACCCATGGAGCATTTTGATCCATTTCTGAAAATATTCCATTGACCTTGTTATATGTGGCAGGATAGCTAAAACTAATGAAAGAAGCTATACGAGACAGGGAATGGCCGTGTACTGTCGCCAGAGTGATGTTGAGCTTGGTGCTGCATGAGAGAAAAGTTACCATGTCTGCTGCTGCTCAATAACCAGGGTTTTTCAGTATACTTCTTTTTATACACAATAGCACTCTCAGAATGGAGCAGTCAGACCAATTTATGCATTAAAATCAACCCCTTTTCAATGAACCGCCACGTATATACGTCTCGTGTCGTTGGAGGTCTATGGAGCAGGCTCACAAACCTGAAACCCTATTCCATAACCCAGCTGACACCGACCGCCAGTAACTGCACAACATTGTTTGCTGGCTACGATCATGGTAAATTTAACTTAGAAGTGTGTCAGGGTCGACCAAAAACCCTGCAGGCCACAGACCTAACACCAGGTCTGTGCTTGGGCATCCATGCCGCTTGCGTGAGGACCTTTATTACATCATCAGACAGCATTGATAGTGTGCAATGGCATGCAGATTTTTGCTCGTACACTCACGTTTTGAGGGTGTTTTACATTTCTGTTAAGACTGCGCAAACATAAAAGTGGGCATGGTCATAAATACCACTGACAACCAGTTTTGCACCAAGTATTCCAAGTGTAATTCTAGGCCACATATTTTGGCATTGTTTTTTCTTAATAAATCTGGGCCTTTGTCAACAGCCACTGGTATGAAGTAAAGAGTATTTAAAATGGAATGCATGGATGGCCGCCCCGCAATGATTGGTTTAGAATGTCTATCCCTCAACTGGCACCTGTGACACACTCCAATTCAGACAAGCAGTGGCACACGCTTTTTCAGACCCCTCGATGTGGCACAGAGCCCTGAAATAATCCAAATGCATCGTATTGCGTATTTGCCCCAATCCGCCAACCCCCTATGTCCCCGCATTCAAATGCACTCAGTGTGGCTTGGCGACTTTTCACCCTGCCTGGTGTAGAAAAGACGCTGCGTGGCAGCACTGCCTGATACATTCAAGAGGCGAAGTCACAAGTCAGAAGTTTTGTACAGTAGCTTTGCCCTCTGACCCCAAACTGCAGTTCTGAGACAGCATGGTTTTTCTGTTTTTTCCTATGTATTGGTCATTTCTATATGTGATAGTATGTGGAGAGTAGCTTCTTTAAGTACATTGACAAGCAATTGAGAAGGAACTAGCTAACAGATAAGGAGACTGTATCAGACCTTTACAACAATGCAAAAAAGACAACATCAAAGTAACTTTTCTGGCTTGGAAAGACAAGGAGCGGCAAAAATAAGAATTTACAAGGGATATAAGGAGAAATAATCCTAAGGCTTTTTTCACTTCTTGAGAAAAATAAACCTCTGTATTTCCGAGCCACTGTAGTGAGAAGATAAAAGTGACAGTCCGGCTTTGATTTTTAGATACAACGTGGCTTGCAATCCCTATTGCTATTGAGGTAGATATATACAATGAAGGAGTTGGTTGCTTGTGCAGATACATACATGGCTGATGGCTCATAAAATTCTAAGTAAATTCTTAATCAACATATGAGAAATATTGCTAAGCACACCCTCTCATGTCCTTTTCCATGGCTAGGGTGTATCTGCTGTTGCTTGTTTGAATATAATTATTTTTTCATTTTGCAGGGCGGATAGGAATGAACTAAATAAAAGCTGTTTTCTATTTATGGCATTCATAATGTGAGTAAAAATATTAGGCTTAAAAGCATTCATTAAATTGTCCCTAGTGACTAGGAAATTGCTGCACAGGGTGACTGTAAACGGTCTACAAAACTACAGTATGGTTTCCCATAATGTAATGGCAATATCAAAATAATCAGACGTGATAAAGGGGTGGTGTACAAAGGTGTGACTGATTGATTTATTCCAAATTAGTGAAAAACATTTCCATCTTAATTACAGAAAAAATTAAATTCTCTGAGAAGATATTAGTGTCAAAAGCCCTATCTGTTTCTTCGGGAAAGATGGAGTGGCAAAAAAAGGAGGCCCCGGCAAGACTGCTAGTGGCCTGGGGACTTATGAATATTATTGCCCCTACAAGTCTTGATTTTGCCCTGCTGAATATTGTACCTAAATCAGCTGCTTGGAATGGTGAAGGACCCTCCCTTCGTCTACTTTAAATGCTTGCAGGACTTTAGAGGACTCTTCATAAGTCCTGACATGGCTCATCTGTATGGCTCATGTGTATGAGAGCAGTGTTGGGCTGCCCCCCAAACCGCTCATATTATAATCACTACTACTCCCCAATATGGCTGAAATTATGGGGGACGATGCTGAGTTAGGATGAATACTTGCTCCTCTGGCCTTAGACCTCCTTATTCCACATTCTGCAGCCTGCAAAGTATATAACGCCAGACCTACCCTGGCATAGAAATATTGTGCATGGGTGAGTTTCACTTGTACTGCTTCCAAGCTTGACAGACTACTGCTCAACAGTCACCCTTCGGCCCCTCCATATGCTACTTCATGGATCGATGTCCATTGCGAAACTACGGCATCACTGAAACTGTCGGATCTCAAGCTGACAGAACCTCAGTAGATGACGAAACATTATTTACATCATTATTCCCCCACATTTATTACAGTGTTTGCGATAACCCACCGCCTGCGCTGACACGAATGCACAAGAGTTAATGGTGTACAGGTGGACTCCGGATTCCTACTGGTCTCAGGTGTTTAATAACATGCCGAAAGTGCGTCGGGGTGCTTTTTGCTCTAGAGGTCGTGTGTATTGTGCTAGGTAACTTTTTTGGACTTGTAGCATTGTCATCTGTTATGGTTAATCCAAAATGAATTATATATGTCCTCCTCTTATTACTTTCCTCTGTTGCACGGAGACTGGTTTTTACACAGTTATCGATACCTGTATATTACCACGCCACCTTTGATGTTGTATGTAACCTCCCCCATCATTCCAGCTTATTACTCTCCTGTACAAAACGTCTGTACTTATGTATTTTATAGTAAAAACATAATTTTTGACATTTGAATAAATCAAAGTTTTGTCAGATAATTGTAACGATATCAATCTCTTCTGTGCAAATCTGTAGCTGTTCTTGAGTAAGTACTTTTTACTGCTGCCACAAATTCTGACAAGGGGTGTTCCGTGCTGTTTCGGAAACAGTGGCTTCATTTATTGTAACGTCTTGAAGAGTACTTTTGTTGCACGCTATATTGTTAAGGTGGTACCCAAGAAAAAGGTTGGTGCCATTTCCATAGCATGAAGGGGGCGCCAGATTACAGATGACCATGCCACCATTTTGATATATGGCCCACTCTGGCCATGCTCCACATGCAAACGCACATAGTACATACTGCACTGGTTTTGTAGGGGCACATTTTTTTTGCTGAATGGGAGTGCTGCCTTTTTGTATTCATATACATTTATATGTAATTTACTACCTACTGTACAATTACTCAGACAAGCGACGAGCCGGAGTTAAGTGGTTCCATATTTGTCAGAGATAACCTGTTGAACAACAGGAATTATGCAAACCGCCGCCACTCTTCTGGTCAGCTGATAAATGCACTGATGACACACTGCACTATAAATATCACAACCTCTATGTCCTCCTCACCTTTTCTAAAATGTAGGAAACTAAATTCCGCCTGAGCCTAAATATGCGCCTCATGGTTCTCTTATAGAGTGTAGAAGTTAATATCAGATTACTCACTACAGATAGCAATGCCTTCCCGGCATATCAAGGTGATCTTGACCTTTCAAACTCCTTAAAGGCTTATTTTATTTTAATTGCTGACTTGCCCTAATGTATGATTTGTACTTATCATTTCACTGACAGTTGACATTGTACTTCCCCTTTAAAGAAATGATACGAGGCTTCATGCCTTGGAGCTGTTTGAACTATATGCAGCTTATTTGACAAAGCTTTCCAGATATTACAATTAATATTTTTTCCCCTTTATTATCATGTACATCATTCTCGTTAGGCAGAATGCATTGTCTGCTAATTGTAAACAATGACCTGAGCGGTCACATTGGTTATGACTTTAGTTTATTGCTCAGCTATCATCTGCATTGGTTATGAATGCTAGGTGACATTTTACATGGGGAATCAGAATCATTATACTCCATTGTCATCAATGTAGCATGATAGGGCTCGGCCGTCTTGTCTCCTATGATGTGGTAATGTATATTTCCAAATAGAAAGTCATTTACTCGTTGCGGTGTAGGTGGCCGGAGGCAAGATTATACTCTAGAAAGTTTTATACTTCAGATTTAATGATTTAAAAAGGAATAAAAGTGAACCCCAAAAGGCCACGACTCACCACTAATAGAAAACAAGTATCAAATCTCAACTTTTCGGGTTTGTGGCATTTCCTAGGCCACAAAGTACTATGCAGTACGACAAAAATGGTGAACTGATTTTTAGCAGTACAGAATGAGTACTGTTTTTATTTCAATAAAATTACAACTACTTCGTTATAAATTTAAATCATTATATTATGACTTAGGATTGTCATGACAAGCAATCTTGTGTAGGAATCCTGACAATTTCATTTTGCTTAGTGTAATGTAAAATAAAATGCCCTGGACTTTCTCTTAGGGGCTTTTAAGTACAAAGTATGATGGGCATAGTTATAGGGATATAAAAACCTTAAATATTCCACACAGTCCACTTGAAATAATATATAAAATCCCAAACTAAAAAATAGATATTGGGACAACATGTTACTTAGGAAGCGGAAACCTGCACTAAAAGGCTTATTTTCGTGTATAATGCTGGGTGCATCGCTTCACTAAGTAAATATGTGTTTCCATCCGAACAGTTGGACCAATTAGTAAGCCTCCGAATTTAGTCGCATGGAGGCCCGCACAGACTGTACCACAAAAGCGTTCGGTGCGACAATATAGGCAGACACGGACACTCTAGATCTTAAGCCGTTTGCCTGGAAAATGTGCACAGTATGACACAAGTGCAGTGCAAGAGCCTTATTGTAAATTAAGCTAGCGTAGTCCGGCAATAGTAAATAACTGGGCACTTAGTTATAACAAAATAGAATTCGTTAACAAAAAAATATATATATCTACTCTAGCATCTATTCTCCTGTCTTCAGTGACCTCTTCCTGTCTTTCTGCTGACTCACATCTCACTGGCGTCTCTCTCTGTCACTCATCTGTTCCCTGCTTTTCTCATTCAGTCACTCAGCGCTCCCCACCTGGTCTCTCTGTCACTCACTATCCCGGCTCGCTTTGTGTGTCATCACTCTATCTGCCTGTCTCTTCTGTTCACTCACTCTCCCGCCTGGTCTCTCATCTCACCTGTTTATCCTCTGTGCACTCACTATCCCTACCGGTCTCCACTCACACTCATTTTGCTATCTCTCTGTCACTACTCGCCACTCTCCTGATCTGGTCTCTCTGTTTCTCAGTCAGTACTCCTCCCTCATCTGTCTCTCACTCCACTCACGCTGTCTTCTTCTGTCACTCACTCACTCCCCACATCTGTCTCCCCATCACTTACTCACTCTCCCTATCTGTCTCTCACTCTCACTGATTGTCCCTCTGTCAGTTACTCACTCTCCCTGCCTGTCTCACTATTCCTGCCTGTCTCTGTCTGTACCTCAACTCACTCAATCTACCTCACACTAAGCTGTATTATACTCATGCCTATAGTAATTAATCAAAAGTCAGAGCTCATATTAATGACCTGTGGCAAAAATGAAGCTGATCGTTTGGGATTGTTGCTTTGCAACAACAGATAATGGCTCCGGTATATTGTTGTTTTCATACTTACCTCCTCACATTATTACTTCAATGTTATTTCCCTTAATTACATCAAGGACTATCGTTCACACAGAATTTGCATTTTGTTTGTGTATTGATTTGCTTTTCAAATGCATCACAAGCAGTGTGAAGAAGAAGAAATTGGCCTAATTACATTGCTGTCAACTGCTGTATTACAAAATGTAATGTTAACAAAATATTAACACATATGCTAAACACTTTGTTAATATACCTTGTATTCATATGTTTTAACCTTGCATTAATGATTGTGTTTTGTAAGCAATTGTGCAATGTTTTTCAATTCTAATTAGGCAATTCTCCTCTTACCTTAGCTGTTGTGATGTGTTTGAAAATGCAAGCAGTAAGGCAAACAAAACACAATGTGTGAACACGCTTAAGCTGTATTCGGGCGTACTACAAGCATGCCAGCCCGTAAGGCAGTGCACAGGCCTGGAGGTCCAGGGGCCCGCGCTCCGCGCCTGAACGTTCTGCCGCAACTTCACTTGGGATCCACTAGTGGTTATCACCTTCTAATGCTTGACCCTCAGCCAATACAGTTCCATCATGCTGTGGTGACGCCCAAACCAGATCAACTGCAGTTAAAACACAGTAAAATTGGCGCTCAATGGCTTTAGGCGACCCCCGTTTTTGTCGTTCGACATCCCGCGCTGGCGGGTCCCGACCCACCGGTTGAGAAACACTGCACTACAGAGAGGAGAAGGAGTGTGCCTCCTCTAGCCCTCAGGAGAGGTGGATTATGCTCCCATGCCTGGCCAATACATTGGCACAGGTCTGGGCGGTCGTACGCTCTAAGTCCCCGTGAGTTCCTGCAGCGGTCATTTCCTCCCTAGAGTAATGTTCTCCTCCTGCCCAGTGCAATACAGCCACAGGACGATGCCCGGGCTGCTCCCTGCTGTACTGTCGGGACACAGCTCTCTGCTGTACTGTCTGGACACAGCTCCTGCTGTACTGTATGGACACTGTGCTGTCTGGAGCATCTGGGCCTCGAGAAGCAAGCATGCCCCAGGGAGACAGCATGTCAAAACAGGCGCGCAGAGAACTATGGCCTTCCGGGAGTGAGGAGCAGAGAGGACTCGGCGTTCCAGGAGTGAGGGAAGTTCCGCAGCAGCACAACCTATATCGGTAGGAGGCTGCAGAAGGAACAACATCTTCTGGTAAGTATATTGTGTGTCTGTATGGGTGGTAAATGATGTTGATGTGTATAGTGCTGTATGGCTTATCTGTATATGTGTGTGTAAATGATGTACTGATGTGTATATGCTGTATGGTGTGTCTGTATTGTGAGTGTAAATCATGTATGATGTGTATATACGATAGTGGTCTGATCTGTGGTGTCAAATGATGTAGATGTGTTATAACTGTATTGGTGTGTCTGTATATGTGTGTGTAATGATGTAGATAGTTATATGTCTGTATGTGTATACTGTATCTGTGTGTGTAAATGATGTATGATGTGTATATGACTGTATGTATATGCTGTTCTGTGTGTGTAAATGATTATGATTGTATGTACTGTAGGTGTATCTTGTGATGTAAAGTCGATGGTTGTATGTTATGTTTGTATAGCTGTGTGAATGAGTGTATGTATCATGTGTATTAAGAATTATCTTGTTATATTGTTGTGTTTCTGTATATGCTGTATAGGTGTGTGTATATACCTTATGATGTAGATATCTATAATGCATGATTTCTATGCTACGTGTATGTTATGCAGTATGTGGTAGGTGTGTTAAAAAAAACTGTATGTGTGTATATATAGGTTTGTATATATGTATGGAAGTAGTATTAGTCACATAAATTCTATATGGGGGAGTATTTATCACAGTTTCTATGCTACTCCATGTTGCTGCATACGAAGCAGTGGACATAATGTGAATTCTCATAAATATTCAACTGGTGCCAAATATGTATTAGTATTTTTTACAGTGAAGGGGACCGCCATGACAGAAATCCTGCTGCGGGGCCCGCCTAGTACGGCCACGGGCTGTTTATATATTAATTGCCTAATAGTAACGTCGTATATCAAAGCTCAGAGCTCATTATAATGACCAGTGCCAGAAACAACAATTAGTGGCTATCTGTATTTGGTGGTTATCAATAATACCTCATATACTTACTATTACTACACATATGCCTCTAAGACTAATCTGTATTACTTATTATCCTTTAGTAACCTATCAAAGCTCAGAGCCATATCAATGACCTGTGGTAGAATAGAAACGAGCTGTGTTGATGTCCACAGAGACAATGGCTCGGTCACTCTATCCCAGTGACTGTTTGTCTCAGACCACTCTAACTACTCTACACTATAAATCATATTATGTATATATGTAATGGAGCTAGCTTCTGTTCTAAGCACCACCATTTTAGACTGCTTCTGTTTATCATCATAATCAAGAGGCTACATGATTCCTTTCTTCATGGTAAAGCCCACTATTTCGGTGAAAAAAATCTCTTACAAAATTACAGATTGTTTTGTTTCTAAAAAATGCATGTTTCGATCAGCATTTTTTAAATATTCTACTGTCATGGTAACAATCTACATGTTACATTAGTTTCCCCAGAGTTCATGGGTGGCTCAGTAGTCGGTCATCCACAGTGACAGACATATCCCACTGTTTCTCTATCTTCTCAGTAGACGGCCACGTTAGTAGGAAAGGACCCATACCACATGGCATGTGTTAGCAATAGCTGGTCCTCTTCTGACTACTTTTACTCATTCACAATTGTCTTGGCTGAAAACGCACATGTATGTTGAATTGCAGTAATCTGAGCTGCAAGACACGGGTTTATCTTCCGAAAGCATAAGAGCGGACAGTTGATTCCGCTTTAGAGTCGTGAAGCACCGATTACTCATTAGATAGTTGGCTGGACCCCCAGAGACAGATTTGTCTGATTTTAATCTAGCATGTTCAGCTTTAGAGGACAGAGGTACAGAGGTCTACTATAAATGAAAGCAGAGGTTCCTAAAAAAGGAATGGAAGTAGATGAAAGTCTAATCATCAACATTTAGCCAATCTCCTAGATATCTGAATTGCAAAAGTTATCATTTAGCATTTAACTAATTCTTGTCTATTCCTCTCCCAGCCATCCACCAACTAAAAGTACACCTTCCCTCCCGCGCTGAAGATAACTAACAATGTAAGGAGCATTGTATTATTTGCACTCTAAGGCACAGTGTTTGCACCTGAAGTGTATCAAATTAATCAGAAAATTATGCTGCAATGCCACAACAGACCGCAGTCCTGTGCCAAGTGAAAGAAACTAGAAATGAATATATATGCAAAAATTTCCGAGACTAACTGTGTTCTATCTGTAGGGATCAATATTATATCAATTTCACAGTGTATGCAGAATGCTGATAATAATTAGAAGTAAATCGGAGTTTTATTAGTGGGAAAATGGTAATAAACCTGCGTGTGAAATTATAACATATTAACACCTGAGGTCTGTATATATTAAGGGAGGACAGTTCCATATTGGCTTTGAAAGCATTACCCATGCACGCTTCATGTTGCGCCCGCTTATCGTTGGTCTAAAATGCGAAAAATAGAAGTTTATCAGTTTTATCGCCTCCCTTGGAGAACAATATTGTAACAGTGTTCTGAAATCATCCAAACAGCACCAACTAATAGTTATTCTTATCTTCTAAGAGAGCGGCAACAAACAGCACTAGCGGTAAAGAGGAAAAATGCATGAAAAAACATACCATTCCAATGTAAGCAAAATAAGGCTTATAATATGCTACACAACATGTTGAATAAACTGTATTTGTCATTTATGTGAAACTATTGAAAAATTCATTTACTAAATTCTCCATAATTGAACCATTTAAAATGAATACATCTAGATGACAGGTATACATCTCTACTGTATAAGCACATTACTGTTTGTGGTCTCTCCATGGATGATATATTACAATGTTACCCCTCTACTTCAGTTTCTCAGTTGTGTTCTGGTTAACTCAGTCCACCATTTTTCTCTAGGTTTATCTTATTAATCAGAGATTTAAAAAAAAATATCCACCTGGAAGATACCATCACTTTCTCTTAATTATAAAAAATATTAAGGACATATAAAATAGGTGGTATCAAGTACCCCTAACAATCCACAATAAGGAGATGTGTATCAAGCTTGTTCAGAACTCGTATAATACATATGATCTGCGAATCTGGCATGAGAGGGAGGGACAGGAATGCTGTGAGTACACATCTGGTGTTGGTGCTGACGAGATCTCATTGTGAATTTTATAAAGTATTATTTAGTTACAAGCAAATTTCATTCAATTATGCTGCATATTCAATAAACACTTACTTCACATATTTATTCATTAGTTGCAACCCGAAATGTGTTAAATAATTTATAGAAAGTGAATCTTGGGTGCACGATTTCCTCCACTATCTCTGCAACTTCTCTATTCTGCACTCCCACTATCTAAGACTGCATTCACACACATGTATGGGGCCGTATATACGGCCGATATACATCCCCCATACAACTTCTATGGGCCTCACGGCATCGTACGGAGCGGTACGGTGCTTACAATGCGGCACCGTAGCTCGTAGCCTGTGAAAAGATAGGGACAATGATTCCTATCTTTTCCGATATTAAGGAGCCAGGCCCAGAATGTTCCTATGGAGAGGGCAGGGGTGAGGAACCTGAGCTCCTCTCCTCTCCCCGTGCACTTGCCGTGTGGCCCACTGCTAGTGCGAGGCAAGCAGTGTGCATGTAGCCTTAGACTGTAACCAGGTGGCTGCAGTCCAGATGCGTCCTGATGGTGGAGTCAGTCCCAGCCCCATAAATTTTTGTGATCCTGAATCTTTAGCACTACTAACACGGGTGAGACACTCTAATTGTCCTCTCTCCGTACAAATGGTATACGTTACCCCTACTGACCTGTGATATTCCTTTTTGCCGACCTGAAGCTGATGACACTATGTCATTTCATGATAATAAAATGAATCTGTATCAATATGCAATCCTTTATCTATTAGAAATTAAATTGCTATCTGAAAAAACACAGCAAAGCAATATCAGATTAATATACCCATTATGCTAATGGGAAAGGCCAAGTAATAGCAAAGAGATGCTACTGATAACTGATTACAGTATGTACACAGTGACAATTGACCTGATGAGTCTTCAGAAAAAATGGGACTGCACTGCATGTTCAAGTCCCTAGGTGAACTGGAAATGTTGAAAAGAAAGGTGAAGAACAGAGTTAAAAGTACACCGAGCATTATTGTACATTTGGTATCCATGGGATGGAGACTGCTATATGTGTAGCCAACATAATGGGGTCATTTACTAAGGGCCCGATTCACGTTTTCCCGACGTGTTACCCGCGAATATTTCCGATTTGCGCCGATTTCCCCGAATTGCCCCGGGATTTTGGCGCACGCGATCGGTTGTGGGTGCATCGGGTGCTGGACTGCACGCGACGGAAATCGGGGCGTGGCCGACGAAAACCAGACGGATTCGAAAAACCGCATTTTAAAAAAACAATCTGTCATGGAGCTTGCCAACAACTGCACTCAGCCAGCTCGGTGTATCAGTGCGTTCCAGGGAACTTCGCGCAGCACGCACACTGGTGGACGTAGAGGAACTGCCTTAATAAATAGGAAGCGGTAGGCGAACCTGTTTCCAGCTCACTGCCCGCAGCAGTGACTGCAGGCTGGGAGTGTGTGTAGGCGATTGCCTAGGACCTCCATCCTTCTACCGAAAACTGGGGAGGGGCCTCTGCGTCCCATAATCTTAAGAATAATATAGTGGTCATGGTGCATCTTTTAACACACAGAAAAGCTGCTGGAGCACCTGGAGGTGAGTATTTAAGCTGTTATTATAAGGAGGGGGTGCTATGCTTTATTTTGGGGGGCAGGATGTTTGTAGGAATGACCCAAAACGGAATGGTCTGTGCAACATTAGCGAGTGAGAGAACAAGCTGCACTACCAGGGCCAGGGTTTCTGTTTGCATTATTCTGAGGATTATGTGTAACAGAAAGGGTTGGGGTGCTATAGATAGACATTGGAGTGCTGTTGTTTCATTGAGTGGCTGGTGCTGTGCTAAGTAAGGAGGAGTGCTGTGCTACATTATAGTGAATATATTTGTTGCGCAGGAATATATATTTAGAGGTGTTATATTTAACTCTCTTTATCTGAAGCCTAATGAAGAAAGATTTGTAATGAGCGGAACGGGCGACAATTTGTTTTCCTTTCCAGAAGCTGGAAAGGCTTGATCGATCTCTGATGCCACTGCGATATCTGCACTAGGGCACCAAATGATTGACCTGAGTGACTGTATAAACAAACTAGGCATTAAGCCAAAATGTATTATGGGCAAGTTCACTGCTTTGGAGCCTCCTCAACCAGAATGTGTCCCAACGGCACCCATAATAACAACTCCTGGAATAAAGAACTTTATCTCATTTAAAAATTTGTACTAATGACGGGTTAAATGGATCTATTTCTAAATAAGTTAATATTTTCTTAGACCATTGCAACTGCTCACCCATGGGTGAGGATTATAAGACAACTGGGAACGATTTTTATTTATTTTTTAATACAATGCTGACACATATACGTCAATTTTTATATTGAATAGCTCAGCACCGTGATAGTCCAGTCGTAAATAACTTCAATCTAATTGTCATGCTACAGCGATGAGAAAAATATCTTGACAAAAGTTTGCAAGTAATTTTACATCGGAGCCCTCAAAGCAAAGTCCTATCTCATCAAATCATGGATGTTGCCGGTTTTTTCTCACTGAACGTTAAGCTGAAGCATACGGGCAGGCAGCATATTTAAAAGGCACTAACGAAGGAGTCGGCTATCTTCAGGCTTTTATTGAAACAATAGAATTGTTGTGATTCACATGTAATAACATTTGGCCTATTTTTCATCACATGTCTCTTGTCTTTGATCATCACAAAGCCAAACAAGGTAAAGACGTATTCCCCTAGTTTAGGTAAATTAACAGAAGCACAAATAACATTTGTCAATTACAATTAATTAAGGGCAATTTCCTTACTTAGAAAGTAGATGTTAGTTATCAGATAACATGTACACAGGCTGAAATAATGAGGAATAAGGACGAGAAACCATAAAACATTACAGCTGCCCTATGCTTCAACTTAACACAGCCTAAATAATTAAGGGAAGGTGTCACAATTTCAACGCAGAGATGTATTTGATAAGAGTTTGAGCCAGACGTGACTTAAACATGATGCATTTCTTTCATTATTAGATTGTGCATTTGCATGCATATTATAACTCATTGTCAGCTTATTTTTACAAGGGCAGTAGACAAACTCCCACGATGGATCCAGGCAGGCAGACTAGATCCCATTAACAGCAGGTATGGTGGAAAACCCCGGTTACACCACAACTCGTCTATAAACGCTGTATTAGTGGGGACCCAAACCAAGCAGCTTTCGACTATGAAATCCTATGAGCTTCGTATTAGCTGACTTGATAAGTCTAACATTACCAAGGAGCTGCACCTGTCTATCCAGACCCTTAAGTCGACGAAGACCTTTCACATGAAACTAAAGTCTCAGAGTTAAAACAGCTCACAGGTGAATATTGTGAGGTACAACCTCAATGGAAGAGGATGGAAGGCCCTACGGCGACGCTAGCCTGACATTGAGAATAACCTGTGCGGTTTAGGAGGTATACGCTGAGTGCAGTCAAGCCAGAAGAGCGTGCAATTTTCTTACTGGCTACTCCCGTACTTGCTACTCCCTGACCTAAGCAAATGGGCCTCAATATTGATATGGGCAACAGGCTCCAAAAGCCAAGCCCTTCCCGGTTAGCGATCGCAAGGGATGCAATTTCGCTCCGATCCCTTCTTTCACAAAAAAAAGATTGCATCTGCGTTGCAAGAATCTCCACCAGAGCAACCCAGCCTGTTCTCGCGCGATACTTTTTCGGTTATACAAAACCTGTTGGTGGGGTAATGTGCGCAAGGAGGAGCTTTGTTCGAATGAACGATACCCCGAGATCCAATATTCCACTATCTCCGGGGATTTCAGTAATTTATTATTTCCAGGAATGGTGCATCTAGGACAGTCGCCTCTTCCCCGAAAGAGGAATTCGTTTACTGCAAACAGTGCGGACTTGCACAGTTTGGAGAACGCACTCAGAAAAAGAAGCAAAACACCGCTAGTTGGTGGTTAGATGACCAGACAAATTATGATGGGCACTGAAAGTGACGTTTGCAGGCATCCCCATCACTTCAGGCAATGTTTTGGCTTCTCCTTATCTTCCACGCTCCCAAGAAACTTTCCCCTGTATTGCGGCATTAAAAATTTTCAAAAACTCCACTTAGCCAGTCCTGATATGTTCCCTCGTCTAATATAAAAAACCGTACCCATTTCCCCCATTTGCAGGCGTGATTCGTGTCGCATACCTAATTAGAACAATGATGCGTAAGGGAATTATAGGCTTGAAGGACCTATTTACGGATCTTGCACTTCTCTTCCTTTGGAGGAGATTTGCCCCCAAAAATTCTCCCTAACTCAGAGTTCTTTAATATCCTGCAAAACGCCCCATCGTTCATGTAGTAGCCGGGCTAGTCACTCTTCCCGGTATACTTACTTCTGCTTCCTTGGGTAATATAAGAAGGTGAATTATCTGGCTTATCAGCTATCCAAACCCGCCCATGCAGCACCTTATCTACCTATAGAGAAATGGGAAAATAGACTGCTTCAACAGTTTACGGCGACAGTGGTGCGAAGGCCCTATATCTTAGTTCCTAAGGCATTCAGATGCATACAACATCTAGATTCCTCCCATAAGTTTTGTTGATAGCGGTACCTCTACTCGAGTAAAAATTATTCAAAATGTACCCAGGCTCGCAGGGGGTAACTACACGCAGTAGCAGCCATAGCAGCCGCTATGGGGCCTGCAGTGTCAGGGGGCCCATTATCTACTTGACACAAATACAGAATGGGGGATGTGCCCCATTATATCTACTTGTACTGCAGCATTGTTCCAGCCTAATAGTTTAACATAACTAGTGATTGCTATATGGTGTCCTGTCATACTACTGTATGTGAGTATGTTGCATGATGGCACTGTATTATGTTATATGCACATGATGTATGTTATAGTGATTGTCACACCGCATGGGTGAGTAATACATATGTGGGGGGAGCGGCTCGTCCTCTCCTAGTTACGCCACTGTGTCCCATGGTCACCGACGTCAGATATGCTAGTCTTTTGTTCTTAGTTCCACTTTGAGCTATAGGGGTTTTCTCACTAATTAAAAACTCTGAGGTTCCTCTCCCCCATGGGTGCCCAAGTGTGCGTTGCTTAACCTGAACTGGAACCCCTCAAGAAGAGATATAGATTTGGGTGTTTCACATGTTTACACTAGCGACAAGAATTCAATATAGCCAGGAGGTGGAAATCATATTCAGACTCCCACTATAAGGCTTTACTCAAAAGAATCCATCGAGTGGGGAATTTGAAGGTTTGGAGTTTTTTTTTTTTTTTTTTTTTTTTTTTTTTGCTTTTTTTTTTTTTCAGACAAGGCTTGAACATCTCTTGACAACAGCAATATGGGCTCAATGGCAAGAATTTAAAGTAAGGGATTTCAAATTAAATCAAGTGGGTCAGTGATAATGGCAACAGCACATTAATCAGTGATTTATTGCAACTGACTCACCAGTCAGCCAAATTTTATTATTAATGATTTATTTTATTTTTTACCATTGTTAGAAAATTTACAACATCCCTTACCATTACTATTACTAATCATTCATTTCATCCATATAAGCGCTATTTTCCTCTCTTTGAGAAGATCCTGTTAACTATGGGGCCCCAGACTAACAAACCACTTCTTGCTTGGCCCCCTTGTCTAGTATAGTAGAAAACATTAGGTTCTTTTAAGCAAAAAAGTATATCTGTGAGTGAAGGTTTCCCGTAGTAAATGGCCACAGCAGGGACCCCATATCATGTGACTGACTCGCTGCTTAGGAGCAGTAGCAATCATATTCCTGCTGTGGCCATTTTACTTACGGGAAATCTTCCCTCACTCACACAGATATACTTTTTGCTTAAAGAAACCTTAATGTTTTTTATTACTCAATACTAGACAAGGGGGCAGAGCAAGAAGTGGTTGCTAGTCTGGGGCCCCATAGTTAACAGGATCTTCTCAAGAGAGGAAATAAGCGCATTATATGGTGAAAATGAATTAGTAAATAGTAATGAGTAAAGGGATGTGTTTTCTAAAAATGGTAAAAAATAAAATAAAATCAATTAATAATAAAATTTGGCTGACTGGTGAAGTTTAGCAATAATCACTATTAATGTCGCTGGTTCCATTTATCACTGACCCAACTTATTTAGTTAAATCCCATTACTTTAAATTCTTGCCATTGAGCCCATATTCTGGTGTGGCGAGATGTCAAGCCTTGTCTAGCACTAATCAAACCTTCAAATTCCCCACTCTGATGGACTTCTTGAGTAAAAGCCTTAATATTTGGGATCTGATCTGATTTCCACCTCCTGGCTATATTGATTCTTGTCGCTGTTAAAATGTGAAACACCACAAATCTATTATTGAATTCGTGTCGCTAGTGTAACAACAATGTGAAACACCCAAAGTCTATATCCTTCCTTCTTGACGGGGTTCCAGTTCAAGGTTAAGCACGCCCACTTGGGGCACCCATGGGGGGAGGAACCTCAGAGCTTTTTAATTAGTGAAACCCCATATGCTCAAAGTGGAACTAAGAATCAAAAGACTAGCATATCTGAACGTCGGTGAACCATGGGACACAAAGGGCGTAATAGGAGAGGAGCACGTGAGCCGCCCCCACATTATGGTATCTACTCACCCATGCGAGTGTGACAATCACATATAATATACATCATGTGGCATATAACATAATTACGTTGCCATCATGCAACATACTCACATACAGTGCTAATGACAGACGACCATATAGCAACATCACAGTATATGTTAAACATATTATGGCTGGAAATGCGCAGTAACAAGCTAGATATAATGGGGCACATCCCCCATTCTTTTTGTGTCAAGTAGATACATGGGCCCCCTGACACTGCAGGCCCCATAGCGGCTGCTATGGCTGCTACTGCGTGTAGTTACACCCCCTGCGAGCCTGGGTACATTTTGAATAATTTTTACTCGAGTAGGGTACCGCCTATACAAAAACTTATGGGAGGATCTAGATGGTTTATGCATCTGAGCCTTGGAACTAAGATATAGAGGCTTCGCACCACTGCTCGCTCCGTAAACTGTTGAAGCAGTCCTTTTCCCATTTCTCTATAGGTAGAATAGGTGCTGCATGGCGGGTTTTAGATAGCTGATCACCAGTAAATTCCCTTGCTTATATTACCCAGGAAGGAAGTAAGGCATACTCGGAGAGTGACTCCGGCTACTACATGAGTGGGGCGTTTTGCAGATATTTAAAGAATCTGAGTTAGGGAGAAAATTTTTGGGGCAAATTCCTCAAAGGAAGAGAAGTGCAAGATCCCGTAAATAGGTCCTTCAAGCCATATAATTCCCTTACGCATCATTGTTCTAATTAGGTATGCACACGGAATCACAGGCCTGCAAATGGGGGTACAACTGGTGACGTTTTTTATATTAGACGAGGGAACATATCAGATGGCTAAGTGGAGTTTTTGAAAAATTATTAATGCTGCAATAGGGGGAAAGTTTCTTGGGAGCGTGTGGAAGATAAGGAGAAGCAAAACATTGCCTGAAGTGATGGGGATGAACCTCAAGCAAGGTCACTTTCAGTGCCCATCATAAATTTGTCCTGGTCATCTAACCACCAACTAGCGGTTTTGCTCTTTTCTGAGTGTGGCGTTCTCTCCACAACTGGCAGTCGCATGTTTGCATAAACGAATTCCCTTTCGGGAGAGGCGACGTCTAGATGCCATTCCTGGAAATAATAAATTTACTGAAAATCCCCGGGGATGATGGAATATTGGTCATCGGGGATTCGTTCATCTCGAACAAAGCTCCCTCCTTCGCCACATTACCCAACCACAACAGGTTTTGTATATACCGATAAATGTTCGGCGAGCAACGAAGGGCTGGTTGCTCGGTGGAGATTCTTGCACGCAATGCATCTTCTTCTATCCTGTGAAAGAAAGGGATCGCGACGCCAATTGCATCCCTTGACACGCTAACGGGAAGGCGCTTTTTTGGCTTTGGGAGCCTGTGTGCCATATCAATAGTTGAGGCCCATTTGATTAGGTCAGGGAGTAGCAAGTACAGGGAGTAGCAGTAAGAAATATTGCCAACGCTCTTCTGGCTTGACTGCACTCACGTATACCCCTAACCGCCAGGTTATTCTCAATGTCAGGCTAAGCCGCCCTAGGGCCTCTCCAATCCTCTTCCATGAGGTTGTCACCTCAACAATTTCCACTGTGAGCTGTTGTTAACTCTAGAACGTTTAGTTTCTATGATGAAAGGTCTTCGTCGACTTAAGGGTCTGGATAGACAGGTGCAGCTCCTTCGGTAATGTAGATTTCAAGTCAGCTAATAGCGAAGCTCATAGGATTTCATAGTCGAAAGCGCTTGGTTTGGGTCCCCACCTAATTACAGCGTTATCAGACGAGTGTGGTGAACCGGGTTTTCCCATACCTGCTGTTACTGGATCTGTCTCCTAGGCTGGATCCATCTGTGGGCGTTTTGTCTTACTGCCCTTGTAAAAATAAGCGTGACAATGGTTATTAATATGACATGCAAATGGCACATATCTAATAATGAACGAATGCATCATGTTTAAGTCACGTACTGGCTCAAACTCTTAATCAATACATCTCTGGTTGAAAATTGTGCACCTTCCTATTCATTTTAGCTGTGTTAAGTTAGAAAGCATAGGGCAGCTGTAATGGATATTTATGCGTTTCTGCCTGTAATTCCCATTATTTCAGACCTGTGTACATGTATCTGATAACTAACATCTACTTTCTAAGTAAGAGAAAGTTGCCCTTAATTAATTTGTAATGACAAAATGTTATTTTGTGCTTCTGTTAATTTACCTAACTAGGGGAAAATACGTCTTTACCTTGTTTGGCTTTGTGATGATAAGACAAGAGGGACATTGATGAGAAAAGGCCAAATGTTTATTAGATGTTAAATCACAACAATCTATTGTTTCAATAAAAGCCATTGAAGAGCCGACTACTTCGGTTAGTGCCTTTTAAATATGCTGCCTGCGTATGCTTTCAGCTTAACGTTCAGTGAGAAAAAACCGGCACATACCATGATTTGATGAGATAGGACTTTGCTGTTGTAGGGCTCCGATGTAAAATTACTTGCAAACTTTGTCAAGATATTTTTCTCATCGGCTGTAGCATGACAAATTAGATTAAGTATTTACTGACTGGACTAACTGTGCTGGCTAATTCAATATAAAAATTGCGTATATGGTGTCAGAGTTGTAATTAAAAAAAATAAAATCTTCCCAGTGTCTATATAAATCTCACACCATGGATGCATGCAATGGTCTAAGAAATATTAACTTATTAGAATAGATCCATGTTAACCCTCATTATGTACAAAATTTGTAAATGAGATAAAGTTTCTTTATTCCAGGAGTTGTTATTAATGGGTGCGTTGGGGATCACATTCTTGGTTGAGGCGGTCTCAACAGTGAAACTTGGCCCATAATCTATTTGGCTGTAATGCTCAGTTTGTTTATACAGTCACTCAGTCAATCATTTGGTGCCCAGTCGCAGATATGCGCGTGGCATCAGAGTGATCACAGCCTTCTAGCTATCTGAGGCAAAAGCAATTGTCGCCCGTCGCTCATTAACAATCCATTTCTTCAATTAGGCTTAAGTAACAAGAGAGTTTAAATTATCACCCTAAAATATATCCTGCCGAACAAATATATTGCACTATAATGTAGCAGCAGCACTCCTCCTTACATTAGCACAAGCACAGCCACTCAATGAAACACAGCACTCCAATGTCTATATAGCACCCCAACCCTTTCTGTTACACATAATCCTCAGCAATATGCAACAGAACCGCCTGGCCCTGTAGTTAGCAGCGTTTACTCTCTCCTAATGTGCACAGACCATCTCCGTTTTGGTCCTTCCTAAAACATCCTGCCCCCCAAGAATAAAGCATGCACCCCCTCCTTATAATAACAGCTTAAATACTCACCTCCAGGTGCTCCAGCAGCTTTTCTGTGTGTCTAAAAGATGCACCATGACCACTATATTATTCATAGATTTGGGGGCAGGATGGCCCCTCCCCAAAGTTTTCGGTAGACAGGAGGAGGTCCTAGGCAATCGCCTACACACAGTCCCAGCCCTGCAGTCACGACTGCGGGCAGTGAGCTGAAAAACAGTCCCTAGACTTCCTAATTATAAGGAATTACCTCTACGTCCACCATGTGCGCTGCTGCGCTGAAGTTCCCCTGGAGACGCACTTGAATACCACCGAGCTGGGTGGGAGTTGCATGTTGTGCAAGCTCCGTGACAGATTTTTTTTTAAATGCGGGGTTTTATTCCGAATCCGTCTGGTTTTCGTCGGCACCCGCCCCGATTTCCGTCGCGTGCACAGCACCCGATGCACCACAACCGATCGCTGGGCGGCCAAAATCCCGGGGCAATTCGGGGAAATCGGCGCAAATCGGAATATTCCGTGGGTAACACGTCGGGAGGGAAACGTGGAATCGGGCCCTTAGTAAATGACCCACCAGTTATGTTGTGCTACACACATATAGCCGTCACTCATCCCCTGGATACCAAATGTACAAATAATGCGTCGGTGTGACTTTTAACTCCTGTTCTACCTTATTCTTTTCAACATTTCCAGTCACCTAGGGACTTGAACATGCAGTGCAGTCCATGTTTTCTGAAGACTCAATCAGGTCAATTGTCACTGTGTACATCTGTATCAGTTATCAGTAGCATTTCTTTGCTATTACTTGGCCTTTCCCATTAGCATAAATGGTTATTCATCTGATATTGCTTTGCTGGTTTTTTCAGATAGCAATTTAATTTCTAATAGATAAGTGTTGCATATTGATACAGATTCATTTTATTATATGAAATGGACATAGTGTCATCAGCTTCAGTCGGAAAAGAAATCACAGGTAGTAGGGTAACGTATACATTTAGAAGAAGAGGACCAATTAGATGTCTCACCGGTGGTTGTGTGCTAAAAGATTAGTCACAAACAAATTTAATGGGGGACTGAGGGACCTGACTCCACCATGCAGGACCATCTGGAATCTGCAGCCACCTGGTTACAGTCATAAGGCTAATGCACACTGCCCTTTGCCTGCCGACACCATAGCCATGTGGGCCACACGAGCACGTGCACGGTGGAGAGGAGTAGGGTCAGCAGTACCTCACCCCTGCCACTCTCCAATAGAGCACCCATCTCAGCTTCCTATTAGACGTAACTTTGACCTTACTGTTCGACGAAATGCAGCCTCAAGCGGAAAAGATAGGACATGTCCTATCGTCACTAGTCGTGCCTGTAGGGAAAAGGCACGTTCTCCCGCTACCTATCCGAGGATCCCGTTATCCTGAATTCTCCGATGGTCTCTTAGCCCCCCCCGCTACCCCTTGTCAATGTTGCTAGCACCGATCCGGTAGCACCGCTCCCGTACGATGCCGTGTGAGGCCCATAGAAGTGTTATGGGGGATGTATATCGGCCGTATATACGTCCACATAACATGTGTGTGAATGCAGTCTTAGATAGTGGAGTGCAGAATAGAGATAGTGCAGAGATAGTGGAGAAATCGTGCACCACAAGATTCACTTTCTATAAATTATTTAAACACATTTCGGGTGCAACTAATGAAATAAATATGTGAAGTAAGTGTTTATGAATATGCAGCATAATTGATGAAATTGCTTTGTAACTAAAAATACTTTATAAAATTCACAATGAGATCTCGTCAGCACAACACCAGAGCATAGTACTCACAGCATTCCTGTCCCTCCCTCTCATGCCAGATTCCAGAATCATATGTATTGAGACGAGTTCTGAACAAGCTTGATACACATCTCCTTATTGTGGAATTGTTAGGGGTACTTGATACCACCTATTTATATGTCCTTAATATTTTTATAATTAAGAGAAAAGGGATGGTATCTTCCAGGTGGGATTTTTTTTTTAAATCTCTGATTAATAAGTAAAACCTAGAGAAGAAAATGTGGGATGAGTTAACCAGAAACAACAATGAGAAAACTTAAGAAGTAGAGGGAAAATTGGAAATATATCATCCATGGAGAGACCACAAACAGTAAGTTGGCATGTATACAGTAGAGATGACCTGTATCTAGATGTATTTCATTTTAAATGTCATTAATGTGAGAAGAATTAAATAGTAATTTTTTCAATAGTTTACCATAAATGACAAATACAGTTTTCAACATGTTGGTAGCATATTATAAGCCTTATTTTGCTTACATTGGATGGTATGTTTGTTTCATGCATTTTTCCTCTTTTACGCTAGTGCTGTTTGTTGCCGCTCCTTAGAAGATAAGATAAACTATTAGTTGGTGCTGTTTGGATGATTTCAGAAAACTGTTACAATATTGTTCTCCAAGGGAGGCGATAAACATGATAAACTTCTATTTTCTCGCATTTTAGAACCAACGATAAGCGGGCGGGCAAAGCATGATGAAGCGTGCATGGGTAAGCTTTCAAAGCCCAAATGGAAATGTCCTCCCTTATATATATACAGACCTCAGGTGTTAATATGTTATAAATTAACCACCGCAGGTTTATACCATTCCACGAATAAAACACTCGATTTACTTCTAATTATTATCAGCATTCTGCAAACAGTTGAAATTGATATAATATTGATCCTCTACAGAGAAAAACATTGTTAGCTCGGAAATTTGCAATAATCAATTCATTTCTAGTTTTTTCACTGGCACAGGACTGCGGTCTGTGTGGGATTTGCAGCATAATTTCTGATAATTGGTTACACTTCAGGTGCAACAATGTTGCTAGAGTGCAAATAATACAATGTCTCTTACATTGTTAGTTATCTTCAGCGCGGGAGGGAAGTGTGTACTTCTTAGGTTGGTGGATGGCTGGGAGAGGGAATAGACAAAAGTTAGTTAAATGGAAATGATAACTTTTGCAATTCAGATATTAGGAGGATTGGATAAATGTTGAGCGATTTAGGACTTTCATCTACTTCCATTCCTTTATTTAGGAACTCTTGCTTTCATTTATAGTAGACCTCTGTACCTCTGTCCTCTAAAGACTGAACATGCTAGATTAAAATCAGACAAATCTGTCTCTGGGGGTCCAGCCAATTCTATCTAATGAGCTATCGGGCTTCAGGACTCTAAAGCGGAATCAAATGTCCGTCTCTTATGCTTTCGGAAGATAAACCGCGGTCTTGCAGCTAGATGTCTGCAATTCAACATACATGTGCGTTGTCAGCCAAGACAATTGTGAATGAGTAAAAGTGTCAGAAGAGGACCAGCTATTTGCTAACACATGCCTGTGTCATGGGTCCTTTCTACTAACGTTGCCTCTACTCGAGGAAAGAAACAGTGATATTCTGTACACTGATGGTGACCGACTATGATGCCACCATGAACTCTGGGAAACCTAATGTACATGTAGATGTCATGACATGTAGATATTTAACAAAGATGCCGAAATATGGCATTTTTTAGAAACAAAACAATCTGTAATTTTTAAGAGATTTTTTTCACCGAAATAGTGGGCTTTACCGAAGACAAGGAATCAATGTAGCCTCTTGATATATGAATGATAACACAGAAAAGCGGTCTGAAAAATGGTGGTGCTTAGAACAGAAAGCTAGCTAGCCATTACATATATACATAATATGATTGTATAGTGTAGAGTAGTATTAGAGTGGCTGAGACAAACAGTCACTGGGATAGAGTGACCGAGCCATTGTCTGCTGTGGAAATCAATCACAGCTCAGTTTCTATTCTACCACAGGTCATTGATATGGCTCTGAGCTTTGATAGGTTACTAAAGGATAATAAGATAATACAGATTAGCTGTGAGCATATGTGTAGTAATAGTAAGGTAATATGAGGGTATTATTGATAACCACCAAATACAGAAGCCCACTTAATTGGATTGTTTTCTGAGCACTGGTCATTATAATGAGCTCGAGCTTTGATAGGTTACTATTAGGCAATTAATATATACAGCCGTGGCGTAACTAGGGGGCTGGGCCCCGCCAGCAGATTTCTGCATGGGGTCCCCTTCACTGTAAAAAATATATATACATATTTGGCCACCAGTTGACATATTTATGAGAATTCACAATTATGTCCACTGCTTCATGCCAGAAAATTGGGGATAGAAACTGTGATAAATTCCCCATATAGAATTTATGTACATAATTACTATACATAAAATATATACAAACCCTATATATACACATACATACAGTTTTAACACACCATACACACATACTGCATAAACATACACGTAGCATAGAAATCATGCATATAGATATCTACATCATAAAGTGTATATACACACACTATAGAGCATATACAGAAACACATACAGATATAACAATGATAACATTTTCCATTTACACACACCATATACATACACATCATTACAGCTAAATAACACTATACACCATTACACACAAGATACATACAGTACATACACACATACATCATTTTACACCACAGATACAGCATATACATACAGCATATACACATCATAATCATTTACACACCACAGATACAGAATACACATACAGACATATACACTATTACATATTACACACACATATACAGAACACAATTACAGTATATACACATCATACATCATTTACACACACAGATATCTAGACACACATATAGTATTACACATCATACATGATTTACACTCACAGATACAGACACACTACAGCATATACCACATCATACATCATTTACACACACATATTACAGATAAGACATACAGCATATACACATCAACATCATTTACCACACTATACAGACACACAATATACTTACCAGAAGATGTTGACCTTCTGCAGCCTCTATCGATATAGTGTGTGCTGCTGGAACTCCCTCTCATGGAGCCGAGTCCTCTCTGCTCCTCACTCCCGGGAAGGCCATAGTTCTCTGGCAGGCCTGTGTTTGCATGCTGTCTCCCTGGGGTGCTGCTTCTCGAGGCCCAGAGCTCAGCGACAGGTCCATACAGTACAGCGGAGCTGTGTCCAGACAGTACAGCAGAGCTGTGTCCGACAGTACAGCAGGGCAGCCCGGGCATCGTCCTGTTGTATGTCCACGGGCAGGAGGAAACATACTCTAGGAGGAAATGAGTCCGCCTGCAGGAACTCACGGGGACTTAGAGCGTACGACCGCCGACCTGTGCAAGTGTATGTGGCCAGGCATGGGAGATAATCCACCTCTGCCTGAGGGGCTAGAGGAGGCACACTCCTTCTCCTCTCTGTAGTGCAGTGGCTTCTCAACCGTGGGTCGGGACCGCCAGCGGGGATGCTCGAAGACAAAAACGGTCGCCTAAAAGCCATTGAGCGCATTTTCTGTGTTTTATGCAGTTGATGGTTTGGGCGTCACCACAGCATGATGGAACTGTATTGCGAGGTCAAGCATTAGAAGTTGAGAACCACTAGTGGATCCCAAGTGAAGTATTGCGGCAGCAGTCAGGCGCGGAGCGCGGGCCCCTGGACCTCCCGGCCCTGTAGCACTGCTACGGGCTGCATGCTGTAGTACGCATCCGAATACAGCTTAGGCGTGTTCACACATTGTGTTTTGTTTGCCATTATGATTGCATTTTCAAACAACATCACAACAGCTAAGAAGGGAGAATGCTAATTACAATTTAAAAACAGTGCCAATTTACAAAACACAAGCATTAATGCAAGGTTAAAACATATGTAAACAAGGTATATTAACAAAGTGTTAGCATATGTGTTAATATTTTGTTAACATTACATTTTGTAATACAGGTTGACAGCAATGTAATAGGCAAATTTCTTCTTCTCAACTGCTTGTGATGCATTTGAAAACGCAACAATAACACAAACAAAATGCAAAGCTGTGTGAACGTAGTCTTTGATGTGAATTAAGAGGAAATAACATGATGAAGTAATATGTGAGGGTAATATGTGAAAACAACAATATACACGGAGCCATTATCTGTTTGTGCAAAGCAACCAATCACAGATCAGCTCATATTTTGCCACAGGTCATTAATATGAGCTCTGAGCTTTTGATTAATTACTATAGGCAATGAGTATAATACAGCTTATGTGTGAGGTAGATTGAGTGAGTGAGTACAAGAGACAGGCAGGAATAGTGAGACAGGCAGGGAGAGTGAGTAACTGAAGGAGGGACAAATCAGTGGAGAGTGAGAGACAGATAGGGAGAGGAGTAAGTGATGGGGAGGACAGATGGGGGAGTGAGTGAGTGACAGAGAGAGACAGCCAGTGAGTGTGAGTGAGAGACAGATGAGGAGAGTAACTGACGAGAAACAGAGGACAGACAGGGAGAGTGCGAGGAGGTGACAGAGAGATAGCAAATGAGTGTGAGTGAGAGACAGGTAGGGAGAGTGAGTGCACAGAGCTGATAAACGGGAGAGTGAGAGACAGGCGGGAGAGTGAGTGAACAGAGAGACAGGCAGATAGAGTGAGTGACACACAAAGCAGGCAGGGGAAGTGAGTGACAGAGAGACAGGTGGGGAGCGTGAGTGGACTGAATGAGAAACAGCAGGGAACATGAGTGAGTGACAGAGAAGACAGCCAGTGAGTGTGAGTGAGAGAAAGACAGGAAGAGTCACTGAGAGACAGGAGAGATAGATGCTAGAAGATATATATATTTTTTTGTTAACGCAATTCTATTTTGTTATAACTAAGTGCCAGTTATTACTATTGCCGGGATCTACAGCTAGTAATTATAATGAATAAGGGCTTTGCACTGCACTTGTATACTGTGCACATTTTCCAGGCAAACGGCTTGCTCTTAAAGAAGTGTCCGTGCTGCCTATATTGTCGCACGAAACGCTTTTGTGGTACACTGTGCGGGCCTCCATGCGACAAAATTAGGAGGCATACTAATTGGTCCAACTGATTCGATGGAAACACATATTTACTTAGGTGAAGCGTGCACCCAGCATTATACACGAAAATAAGCACTTTTAGTGCAGTTTCCGACTTCCTAGTAATGTGTCCCAATATACTATTTTTAGTTTGGGATTTTATATATTATTTCAAGTGGACTGTGTGGAATATTTATAGGTTTTATATCCTATAACTATGCCATCAATACTTTGTACGTAAAAGCCCTCTAAGAGAAAGTCAGGGCATTTTATTTACATACACTACGACAAAATGAAATTGTCAGGATTCCTACACAAGATTGCATTGTCATGACAATCCTAAATCATAATATAATGTTTAAATATAACGAAAGTGTTAATTTTATTGAAATAAAAAAGTACTCATTCTGATACTGACTAAAAATCAGTTCACCATTTTTGTCCGTTGCATAGACTTTGTGGCTAGGAAATGCCACAAACCCGAAAAGTTAAAGTATAGCATTTGATACATTGTTTCTATTAGTGGTGAGTCGTGGCCTTTTGTGGGTCACTTTTTATCCTTTTAATAAATCATTAAATCTGAAGTATTAAAACCTTTCTAGAGTATCATCTTGCCTCCGGCCCCATACACAGCAACGAGTAAATGGACTTTCTATTTGGAATATACTACCACATCAAGAGACAATGACGGCCGAGCCCGTATCCATGCACATTGACTGACAATGGAGTTTAAATGATTCATTCCCATTGTAAAACGGCACCTAGCATTCATACAATGCAGATGATAGACTGAGCAATAACACTAAAGTATATACCAATGTGACCGCTCAGTCATTGTTTATAATTAGCAGACAATGCTTCTGCCTAACGAGAATGGATGTTACATGATAATCAAGGGGAAAAAATATTAATCTGTAATATCTGGAAAGCTTTGTCCAAATAAGCTGCATATAGTTCAACTAGCTCCAAGGCATGAAAGCCTCTATCTTTCTTTAAAGGGGAAGTACAATGTCAACTGTCAGTGAAATGATAAGTACAAATCAACATTAGGGCAAGTCAGCATTAAAATAAAATAAGCTTTAAAGGAGTTTGAAAGGTTCAAGATCACCCTTGATATGCCTGGGAAGGCATTGCTATCTGTAGGAGGTATCTGAATATTACACTTCCTACACTCTATAGAGAACCAATGGAGGGCATATTTAAGGCTCAGGCAGGAATTTAGTTTCCTACATTTCTAGAAAAGGTGGTGAGGAATAGAGGTTAGTGGATATTTAAGTGCAGTGTGTATCAGTGCATTTTCAGCTGACCAGAAGATAGTGCGCGGTTTGCATAATCCTGTTGTTCAACAGGTTATCTCACAAATATGGAACCATTAACTCGCGGCTCGTCCTGTCTGAGTAATGACTAGGTAGGTAGTAAATATAACATATAAATGTATATGAATACAAAAAGGCAGCACTCCCATTCGATAAAAAAAATGTGGCCCCATCAAAACCATGCAGTATGTACTATGTGGCAGTTTGCATGTGGAGCAGGGCAAGTAGTGTGGCCATAATCAAAATGGGGCATGGTCATCTGTAATCTGGCGCCCCCTTCAACTGCTATGGAAATGGTGCACAACCTTTTTCTTGGTACCACCTTTAACAATATAGCGTGCAACAAAGTACTTCAAGACGTTACAATAAATGAAGCACACTGTTCCGAAACAGCACCGGAACACCCCTGTGCAGAATTTGGTGGCAGCAGTAAACAAGTACTACTCAAGAACATGCTACAGATTGCACAGAAGAGTTGATATCGTTTACAATTATTGCAAAAACTTTAATTCAAATGCAAAAATTATGATTTTACATATAAAATACATAAGACAGACGTTTTGTACAGAGGAGAGTAATAAGCTGGAATATCGGGGAGGTTACATACACATCAAGGTTGGCGTGGTAATATACAGGTATCGATAAACTGTGTAAAAACCAGTCTCATCGTGCCAACAGAGGAAAGTAATAGTAGAGGGACAATATAATTCATTTTTGATTAACATAACAGATGACAAGTACACAAGTCCAAATAAAGTACCTAGCAACAATACACACGACCTCACTAGATGCAAAAAGCACCCCGACGCACTTTCGGCATGTTATGTAAACACCTGAGAACCGCTAGGAATCCGACGATTCCACCTGTACACCATTAACTCTGTTGCATTCGTGTCAGCGCAGGCGGTGGGTTATCGCAACACTGTAAATAAATGTGGGGAATAATGATAATGTAAAGAGATAATGTTCCTGTCCAATCTCTGTTTGAGGTGTCCTGTTCCAGAGCTTGAGACTCTCTGCAGCAGGTTTACAAGTGGAAAAATTCCCCAGTCTAATATTTCAGCAGGGTAAAGATGCGTTCATGATACCGAATCCCATAGCAAGAGAACATTGGGGGGCAGAAAGTGGGAAACAATGTTTACGTAGTGAAAAAGAAACTACGAACATGCAGGAGGCTGGCTATATACTGAGTGCAGAATCAGAGGAGGCCAAGAGCGTATTTCATCCTAACCAGCATCTCCCCCATAATTTCAGCCATATTGGGGAAGTAGTGATTATAATATGAGGCGGTTTGGGTGGCAGCCCAGATACACTAGCCTCATACACATAGCCATACAGATGAGCACCATTCAGGACTTATGAAGAGTCCTCTAGAAGGTCCTGCAGCATTTAAAGTAGACGAAGGGAAGGGTCCTTACATTCCCAAGAGCTTGATCTTAGGTACAATATTCAGCAGGCAAATCAAGACTTGTAGGGGGCAATAATATTCATAAGCCCCAGGCCCACAGCATCTTTGGCCCTCCTGTTTGTTGCCACTCCCATCTTTCCCGACAGAAACAGATAGGGCTTTATGACACCTAATATTTTCTCAATGAATTTACATTTTCTTTTGTAACTTACAGATGGAAATGTTTTTCAACTAATTTGGAATAAATCATCAGTCCATTTATGCACACCCCTTTATCACGTCTGATTATTTTGATATTGCACAATTACATTTATGGTGAAACCATACTGTAGGTTTTGTAGACGTTACAGTCACCCTGTGCAGCAATTTCCCTAGTCACTAGACAGATTTAATGAATGCTTTTAAGCCTAATTTTTTACTCACATTATGAATGCCATAAATAGAAATACAGCTTTTATTATTCTTCCTATCCGCGCCTGCAAACATAGAAAAAAATTATTATTCAAATAGACACAGCATAACCCTAATGCCATGGATAGACATAGAGGGTGTGTTGCATATATTCTCTATATGTTTGATTAAGAATTTACTTAGAATTTATATAGCCATCAGCCATGTAGTGTATCTCACAAGCAACCAACTTTCATTGTATAATATCTAGCACTCTACATACCGCTGGATCAACCACAGATTGATTAATCAAAGCCGGACTGTCACTTTTATCTTCTCACTACAGTGGCTCGGAATACAAGAGGTTTATTTTTCTCAAAGAAGTGAAAAAATGCCTTAGAACTTATTTCTCCTTCTATCCCTTTATAATTCTTATTTTTGACGCTCCTTGTCTTTCCAAGCCAGAACAAGTTACTTTGATGTTGTTTTTTG
The DNA here is from genome assembly GCA_019512145.1 of Engystomops pustulosus. Classification (NCBI taxonomy): domain Eukaryota; kingdom Metazoa; phylum Chordata; class Amphibia; order Anura; family Leptodactylidae; genus Engystomops; species Engystomops pustulosus. The sequence goes on from CM033647.1 coordinate 98,230,608, forward strand.
TGCATTGTTGTAAAGTCTGATACAGTTCCTATCTGTAGCTTAGTTCCTTTCTCAATTGACTTGTCAATGTACTTAAAGAAGCTTCCCACATCTATCACATATAGAAATGACAATACATAGGAAAAAACGAACCATGCTGTACTCACGAACTGCAGTTGGGGTCAGAGGCAAAGCTACTGTACAAAACTTCTGACTTGGGACTTCGCCTCTGAGTATCAGGCAGTGCTGCCACGGCAGCGTCTTTTCTACACCAGGCAGGGGGAAAAGTCGCCAAGCCACACTGAGTGCATTTGAATGCGGGGACTAGTGAGGGTTGGCGGATTGGGGCAAAACGCAATAGATCGCATTTGGATTATTTCAGGCATCTGTGCCACACGATGGGGGTCTGAAAAAGCTGTGCCACTGGCTTGTCTGAATGGAGTGTGTCACAGGTGCCAGTTGGAGGATAGAATTCGTTTAACAATCAATTGCTGGGGACGGCATCCAGTGGCATTCCATTTTAAATACTCTTATACTTCATCCAGGGGCTGTTGAACAAGGCCCAGATTTATTAAGAAAAACTATGCCCAAAATGTGGCCTAGAATTACACTGGAATACTTGGTGCAAACTGGTTGTCATGTGTATTTATGACCATGGCCACACTTTTATGTTGTGCAGTTCTAACAGAAAGTGTTTAAAACACCCCTCAAAACGGGAGTGTACGAGCAAAAATCTGCATGCCATTGACACCTATCAATGGCTGTCTGAGATGTAATAAAAGTCCACCCAAGCGGCATGGATGCCAAGCAACAGACCGGTGGTTAGGTCTTGTGCTGACGGGTTTTTTGTGACCTCACACCTTCTAAGTTAAATTACCACTGATCAGTGCCAGCAAACAATGTTGTGGCAGTACGGCGTGTGTCAGCTGGTTATGGAGTAGGGTTTCAGTTTGTGAGCCTCTCCATAGACCTCCAAACGACACGAGACGTATATACGTGGCCGGTCATTGAAAAGGGTGTATTTTAATGCATAAATTTGTCTGACTGCCTCCATTCTGAGAGTGCTATTGTGTATAAAAGAAGTATACTGGAAAAGCACCACTGGTATGTGTAGCAGCAGCAGAATGGTAACTTGTTCTCTCATGACAGCACCCAGCTCAAACATCACTCTGGCGAGCAGTATCCACGGCCATTTCCCTGTCTCGTATAGCTTCTTTCATTAGTTTAGCTATCACTGCCACCATATAACAAGGTCAATTGGAATATTTCAGAAAGCGATACAAAATGCTCCATGGGTTCCCAATCAATTGGGGGTTATCACCGACAAACTGTACTGAGAAACCGCAAGATTGATAACCATACATTGAGTATGAACTAGAAACGTAATGTTTTATTCAACTCAATTATTTCCTGTTGCATAACTTACATATTACCATGCTCAGGTATAGGTTAGTCTGTGTTGTTTCAGATTTTGCGTAATGACAAAGGTATAGGAATAACCCAAATGACTTCAAATTCACATGATTATGTGACATTTCTACCTGCCCGTCACTGTCATGCTATCTGCCTCCTGGGTCCACATCATTATATCATATCATCTTAAGCACATTGCCATTACAGCATTTTATTGTTTTATAATTTTTACATAGTCTGGTTTCTCATTTTTACTTAATTTATGTTGCTATTTTTTAGATACCCCTGACCTGGCCATTTTTCAGGTCGTAAATGTTGCCGTTTTCTCGCCCCCTCTACTCATATTATCTCTCATTTACAGCCATTTTTGGGTTTTTAAAAGCGGGGTCTGTATTGATGTTCAATGGCGATCAGGATCAAGTTCTAGTCCTCTTGCCTTACCGACTTGGCCTTTTGTTATTTTTTTCACTTCCATTTTCACTCCACCACCGTTCAAAATCTATATACTTTTTCGCATTTTCTCCCATAAAGGAGAATCTGTGACAGCTTATTTTCTGCCGTAACACTTGCATTTCGTAGAGGACAGTATTTGATGCATTCCATGCCGTGTACTGTGAAGCGGGAAAAAATAGAAACATAATAAACACAAAAGGCCAGTGAAAAAACTGGCTGAACGTAAGAACACAGCATTTGCACACGTTTTCACTTGTGGGCTTGGGCATTTTATACAGCTTTGTACCTGTGCCACCAATGACATGTCTGAATTATTTTGGTCGCTACATACGTGGATACCAAATTTGTATAAGTCCTTGTATAATGGTTTCATACATTTAAAAAAATTTAAAAACTTCCTGTACAAAAAATTTTGGGGGGATTTTGTCATTTTTCTGGCGCTGCAATAACTTATTTCATAGCTGTGTTGTTTAAGTGAGCTTTGGAGGTTCATGGCATTTTTCTGCAGCTTTTTGTGGTGTTGTTCACTGCTGTAAATCGTTAGGCTGTGCAAAACCTTTTTGATACACTTTTTATACATTTTTTATATATTTCCCATACTCCATAAAAAAATGAATTTTCGACTTTGGACGCATTTTCCACTACAGGGCTAAAACAGTGAAAAACCGTTCATTAATTTTGTATAGACGCATTTTCGGTGACGCTGGAGTATACATGATTCCTATGTGTGTTTAATTTTACTGTTTTATTTAATATTTATATCAGTTCTAGGCAAAGGGGGTGATTTGAATTGTTGCAAGAGGTTCTTTTCATTATAATTTTGTTTAAACTTCTTTTTTATTCTTTATACTTACATACTATTTTTCAGACTCCCTAGGGTACTCTAACCCTAGTTTTGGTCTGATCGCGTTCCCTACCCAGTTACTCGGCCATGCTGTCAAACTATGGCAGGACTTGGGGATTGGACTCCTCATTCATACAGTGCTTCTGATAGCACATGTAATAGAATGGGTATTTTTAAAAAGAGACAGCTTCGGGCCTCATGACATCTGATAGCTGTACATGGCAAGTTGGATCGCCGCTTTTTGAAGCCCGCGGCACAGGATTGCTGGCGGCGATCACGTGAGATAGCACCCACGATCGGTGCTAGCCCAATCGCTGCTGGTTACACGGTAAGCCTTTGCTGCAATTTCCGCACAAAGACTTACAGGCTTGGAGAGGCCTCGGCCCACGAGCCCTGCTCATGCACCCTAGGGCGCCGCGTCAGAAGGGTTAGATCAGAATTTTTTTAACTCATTGGTTGTTTTTTTACAATAGTTTTTATTGGGATTAAGAAAAAAATAGCTTTGATGCAGAACTCTGCTCACAGAATTTTCTCTTTTTAGTATCTCACTACCTCGCTCATACACATGAATCGTAACAGGCTTTTTACTACCCACTGCTGGCTATGCTTAGCTAATTTCAAAAACTTCTTGAAGGGGCCTGCAGGCTGGAGTCAGGGGGTGTTTCCTTTTTCATTCAAGAACTGAAGCATGTACTTGATGAATTACTGCAATTCACTAAATGCCACCTGCTCTACACTGGCGTTTTTCACGCGGGAGAGGTCATGCCGCATTTGAACGTGCAGAATGCATGCAATCTGTCCCAGTTGTACATTCAATGGCTCTTTGCTCCTATTCGCGTTGTGTTTTGACGCGCGTTGCCTTTCGTTCGTTTGCAGCGCGTCAAATCAGCAGCAGCCTACTATTTTTTGCGAGTCACGCGCAATTTCACGGCCCCATTCAAGTCTATGGAGATGCTATCAAGATACGTCATTGCACTCGCATCATTGCAAGGGCAAGTTGGCAGGCAATGCGTTTAAGTAAGGGTCTAGGTGACCAGAATAACATTATTATTCCCCTGCTTCAGCCGAACAATCATTATATAAAAAAACACAATGAAAGAACAGTGAAGAATAGAATAAAACCAGTGAACACAGGATGAAAACAGTGACCACAGGAATCATTTAAGATAAAACACAGTGCGAACATCAGTGCAGAATATACAGTAATGTTCAGGCACATCTGCTTACTTGTCGGAGATACCCGCGGTAACGGTGCAAAAAATAATAGCATGTGAAAACAACAAATCATATGTGTGAAGAATCACATTGCAGGTGTATTAAGAACATCTGCAATTTTTCTTCACACCACATATATTTGTTCTTCAACATGCTATTTTTGTTCGCGCCTTCCGCGCGTATCTCCACATACGTAAGCAGATGTGACGAACAATGGTAATCTATTCTGCATGTGTTCTGCACTGTGCTTTTTATCTTAAATGTCCTGTGGGTCACTGTTTTCACGTTTTCACTGTTGTTCACTGGTTGTTTTTGTCGGATATCTTCATTTCTGTGTCTTCACATCTGCTAACTTGTCGGGACGGGATAATATACACTCGGAACGAGTGAAGAATGATCGCAGATGTTGCAATTATCAGAGACATATATTTTTATTAAATACCCAATTTAATCAAACCAGTGGTCCCTTTGAAATAACAACATTGCGTCGATTCTCCCATTGACTACGCGGTGAAAAATGCGCCGAAAACGCAAAAAAAACGCTAACAACACTCACGTTAACCGAAAAACGCTAATACACTCCAAAGGAAAAGATGGAACAAAAACGCAGCTAAATACGTCAGGTTTCAGCATTGACACACTGCCGTGACAAACGCAACGCTCAGCTGTGGACAGGAATGGGCCTTAGGTTTATACCTAACCAATACGGCTATCCCCATCAGTCGCAGAAATAGTGTGAGTTCCAAAAGCAGGAACTCCCACCCACGACAAAAGCAATAGATAGCAATATACACATCACATCAGATTTTACATCTAATGCATACAGGAGGTGTTGTTGAAACTGGTTTTGAAATGTGTAATATGACTATGAGTTTATCAAAAGAGAAAGATGCCTCAGGTAGTATCAAAGTCACAAGTCACAAGTACATTCGATTCACACTAAGCAGAGATCTTAAAAAAGGGTGATAGAATCAGAAACTTTCATAATTACATCCAGTAAATCTGGATAACCCCACTGATATTTTTCACTACTTTTTATACCATGAAGCGCACATCCAGTGTAAAGGGTTTTCGAGATGAGAACTGATACTGATTCATTGGAAAAACGGTACTAATGAGATGACAGCTAAATGTATATGTGATGACTCTCAGAGGAACAAAGACTATGATTGTATAAAAACTCTCCTCGAGTGTGATAGGACAAAGAGTTGTTGTTTTGAGGAAGTTCAAAGCAAATTATAATGGGTGCTTATTTAAACTAGGGGAAAATTGTCATGGGTTAATGAAAATACTATGATTAGGAAAGCGAGTTTCTGTAGTAATGATAGACAGACTGCTACGCACAGAATAGATGGGGGTGGGAAAAGTGACTCAAGTGCAGGGGTCCATTTCCCAGGTGGCCCAGTTGGTGGAGAGGTCAGAACTAATTCAGTGATTGATTAGCAGGACACATGCATATAAAAATATGTGAATCGTTGTACATCGCAGTGTTCCTTAAAAGTGAACTGTAGGTACTGGATAAATTAGTTTTATCACACTGGAGAGAGCCTTGATACAATTCAATGATACTGCGGGCTGTTCCTCGGCCTACCTCCCTAGATACGCTCGGTGAGTGGTATTTTACCTATATGTTACTCCAATGCTACAAGGGTAGGAGGTTGTGGTATATACAAATCCGTAGCAACGCATCCCCAGATCCCTGAAACCCTGCTCAGAAAATATTTAAATAAGTTATTTCACTAACATAAGGGAAACAGAGGGATAACATAAGGGGAGGCCCGGGGCATTATGAAAAACTGGCAGGTGAAATGCTACTTACTTCATGCAGCTGAGGACGATGTGTTGATAAGAAGCATGTTGCGCTCATGATTGGTGGTGAGTGGGGGAGCATGTGCACCGACAAGTTAATGGCCCAGGAGCATCCCACCCCTAGATTTGCCATAGCATGTGTTCAGCTAGGAATTGCACCATGTATTTTTTACACTGGATATGAAGGAGAATGACTCAAAATATTAGACATTCAATATCCCCCCCATAATGGCACTATGCAGATAAAAGATCATGGTGTTCAAAAAGCACTTGTCTAAGTGAGGATTGTTGAACATGATCTGAGGGATAATGAGCATGCATTATATGATTACGGATGCACTGAGTGTTATTGTCTTCTCGCTAAATTATATAGAGCGGAGAGCCATCAGTTCTTAAGGAACCCCGTGTGCATGTATAAAGTGGGTTGTTCTTCTTCTAGTTGCCATGGTCAAGCTGGTTGCGACATATTGTGATCCTATAGAATCTACCCCAATATGTACACTAGAATGAAAAAACAACTTTGAGCGAGCTTTGCAATTTCACAACCAAAAAAATTGAGATGTGCCCAAGAACACAAGACATAGCTTCAACATCTTGTGAATTGATTTTTAAAACACATTTTTAAAGTGGTCATCTTGCAACCACATTTCAATTTTTGGAGGGGCGCCAAGAAAAATCTTGTGGAAGAACCCCTGGTAGCACTCAGACACAGATTAGCGCGGAGGAACTGCTGGATACTGCCATCTTCCTACTGTAGTCAACATGACACTATTGTATGGTATCTGGTTTAATTATAGAATGTATGTCATATCAGCAGTATGTACAGGTATCATTCATAAAGCAGCCATTAGCAGCAACAATATAGATATTTGACAGCATCAAACAGAAACACGTACCAACCCACAGAATTTCTCGAACATGAGCTGACAGATTGGTTTAGCAAGAAGATGTTTTATGTTATCGTTTGGAAGTTTGACCGTAAAAATGAGTTATGTGCAAAAAAAACATGTGCGGCGTCCAAAAGCACACTTCTGTGGCCAGAACGCAGCAAGTATGGACTTTAGTATGTGTTCTTACATAGAAGTCTTTACTTCTGCACTTCTTGTTACATGATTTTTTCGCACATTGATTGCAGCATGGGGCCGCTTAAAATTATAGTTACCATTTTGAAGTGTATATTCATGCAAATTTCACACTATTGATTGAGTGTTTCTGTTGAGTCACATGTTTTCCCTTTGTTTATAGTATATTTTTGTCTTTTTTCAAGTATATGTTTAGTCTGATATTATTGGTAGCAATAATTGGTTCATAGCGACCTAGTAAATAGCTGGTTTAGACTACCAAGGGCCTAGTGTGTGAACTACATATCTCAGTATGATCCATGTGCCGGCAGTTGTGGAGTGTAGGACAATGTTATTTCTTTTATTTAAACTTTTAATATAAGAGTAGCACATCACACACTATTCTTTATCACACTGCAGGTGCATTTGAGTGAATTAATTTTGTTTCTTATTTAACACATTTAAACAGGGATGGTAGATGGCATGAAAATCTACTTTTATCTGAATCGGTCTTCATTGCAAATCTCAGATCCTTTCCTGGACAAGGTAAAAAGCAGTTTGGTGTTTTAAGCAGACAATATCAGAAAATCGCCCAAATTATACCTTTTAGTGATGATATTTAATATTCATGCATTGTATTGGAAGCAGGAAAAAATCCAAATGTAATAAAATTGACAAAAAAACACATTTGCACCACATCTTGTGATACCGTATGATGCCGGAGTATAAGCTGACATGAGATAAGCCGAGACCCGAATTTGAACACAAAAACGATTGAAACTTTTGGAGTAAAGCCGGAGAGTGGTCGGTAAATGCATGGTTCCAGCCCCGGTATATAGCAGGCCAGGCCCTAGGTATAGCCTGCCTGCCCCATGTAGTATACAGCTGCCTGCCCTCCTTAGTAATATCTTGCATGCCACCTGTGTATATAGCCTGCTTGCCCCCTGTGGTATAGAGCATGCCTGACCACCCCTGTAGATATAGCCTGCCTGCACACTGTATAGTATTATAGCTTCCTGCACCCTGCAGTATATAGCCTTCCAGCCCCGTAGTATATAGCCTGTCCGAGTCCCCTGTTTGTAGTATATAGCACCAGCCCCCGGAGTATGTAGCCAGCCCTCCAAATGAAAAAAAAAAAATCGGGTATCACCATTCGACGGCCCCAGACGGCACTCTTATATGTTAATGTCTAGGTAGCTAATTTACATATCAAAGAGTGTGCAGCCTGGGCTGCGTGCATAGATCTGTCACAGACAGGTTGCCGCCTGAAAGAAAGAAGAGGCGCTCTCGCGGACCGTCTTTGCGAACTGGAGATGCGAATCCGGAATGGAGGGTCGGGCCATGGCCGAAGGCTTGATGTACTCAGTTTACTTTTTTTTCTATACCCGAAGTATAGCGAGTGTGGAGTTTTCAGCACACAAAAAGAGCTTGATTGAACTTTTATAAGTGTTGGAATTAAATTTACCTTTGATTTAACGTTTTTATGTAACGAGCTGACACATCTGGGCTATTGGGGAGCCATGAGAGAGGACAGGTATTGGATGGGGAACCAACCAATGCAGCGAGACGACAAACAGGTCCCCATGGAAGAATCATCCCACGTCTTCCAATTAAAAGCTGTTGTGTGGAGCTGCAAACTGGAAGGCCAACGGACGAGACCATGATTGGACGAAGGGAAGGCAAGCACAAAGAAGGACGTTCCCTCTCATTAAGCTAGGAGCTCCGACTTGCAGGAAAATAGGCTCTGTGCTGGGGGAACGGATGGACGGAAGAGGAATTGGCCACTGACCAAGAAGATTGACCAGATGATGGGGAGACCAGGGCATGCATCTACGAATACCCCTCTATATTGATTCTTGTCGCTGTTAAAATGTGAAACACCACAAATCTATCTTCCTTCTTGAGGGGTTCCAGTTCAAGGTTAAGCAACGCCACTTGGGGCACCCATGGGGGAGGGAACCTCAAAGCTTTTTTAATTAGTGAAAACCCATATGCTCAAAGTGGAACTAAGAACTTAAAAGACTAGCATATCTGAAGTAGTGAACCATGGACCAGTGGCGTAACTAGGAGAGACAGGGCCCCCCACATATTAGTATACTCACCCATGCGAGTTACAATCACATATAAATACACTCATGTGCATATACACATAATACGTGCCATCATGCAACATACTCACATACAGTGCTAAGACAGACACCATATAGCAACATCACTAGTATATGTTATAACATATTATCTGGAAATGCTGCAGTAACAAGTATGATATAATGGGGCACACATCCCCATTCTTATTTGTGTCAAGTAGATATGGGCCCCCTACACTGCAGGCCCCATAGCGGCTGCTATGGCTGCTACTGCGTGTAGTTACCCCCCTGCGAGCCTGGGTACATTTTGAATAATTTTTACTGAGTAGAGAGTACCGCTATACAAAAAACTTATGGGAGGATCTAGATGGTTGTAATGCATCTGTATGCCTTAGGAACTAAGATATGTAGAGGCTTCGCACCACGTCGCTCGTAACTGTTGAAGCAGTTATTTTCCCATTCTCTTAGGTAATAAGGTGCTGCATGGGCGGTTTGATAGCTGATACAGCCAGGATAATTCCCTCTCTTATCTATTACCCAGGAACGCGAAGTAAGTCATACTCGGGAAGGAGGTGACTACCCGGCTACTACATGAACGATGGCGGGTTTTGCAGGATATTAAAGAAACTCTGAGTTAGGGAGAATTTTTGTGGGGCAAATTCCTCCAAAGGAGAGAAGTGCAAGATCCCGTAAATAGGTCCTTCAGCCACTTAATTCCCTTACGCATCATTGTTCTAATTGGTATGCCCGAATCACAGGGCCTGCGAAATGGGGGGTAATGCCTGGTACGGTTTTTTATATTAACCGGGGAACATATCAGGACTGGCTAAGTGGAGTTTTTGAAAATGTTTAATGCGCAATCAGGGGAAAGTTCTTGGGAGCGTGTGGAAGATAAGAGAGAAGCAATAACATTGCCTGAAGTGATGGGGACTGCCTGCAACGGTCACTTTCAGTGTCCACTCATAATTTGTCCTGGTCATCTAACCACCAATAGCGGTTTTGCTCTTTTCTGAGGTGGCGTTTCTCCACAACTGTCAGTCCATGTTTGCAAGTAAACGAATCCGCGTTTCGGGAAGAGGCGACTGTCCTAGATGCCATTCCTGGAAATAATAAATTTACTGAAAATCCCTCGGAGTTAATGGAATTTGAGTCATCGTGGGATTCGTTCATTCGAACAAAGCTCCCTCCTTGCGCCATCATTACCCCCACAAAACAGGTTTGTGTATATCCGAAAATGTATCGCCGACAACAAGGGCTGGGTTGCTCTGGTGGAGATACTTGCACGCAATGCAATCTGTTTCTATTGTGAAAGAAAGGGGATCGCGAGCAAATTGCATCCCTTGCATCGCTAACGGGAAGGCGGCTTTTTGGCTATTGGAGCCTGTTCGCCATATCAATATTGAGGCCATTTGCTTAGCGTCAGGGAGTAGCAAGTACAGGGAGTAGCCAGTAAGAAAATTGCCAAGCTCTTCTGGCTTGACTGCACTCAGTATACCCTAAACCGCACCAGGTTATTCTCAATGTCAGCTAAGCATCGCCTGTAGGGCCTTCCATCCTCTTCCATTGAGAGTTGTCACCTCACAATTTCACACTGTGAGCTGTTGTTGAAACTCTGAAACGTTTAGTTTCATGATGAAAGGTCTCGTTCTGACTTAAGGGTCGGATAGACAGGTGCAGCTCCTTGGTAAATGTTAGACTTTCAAGTCAGCTAATGCGAAGTCATAGGATTTCATAGTCGAAAGCGCTTGGTTGGGTCCCCACTAATACAGCGTTTATCAGACGAGTTGTGGTGTAACCGGGTTTTCCACCAGTACCTGCTGTTAATGGATCTGTCTGCCTAGCTGGATCCATCGTGGGCGTTTGTCTACTGCCCTGTAAAAATAAGCTGACAATGAGTTATAATATGACATGCAAATGGCACAGTATTCTATAAATGACGAAATGCATTCATGTTTAAGTCACGCTTGGCTCAAAACTCTTATCAATCAACTCTACTTGCGTTGAAAATTGTTGACCCTTCCTTCATTTTTAGGCTGTGTTAAGTTGAAAGCATAGGGCAGCTGTAATGTGTTTATGGTTTTCTCGCCTGTATTCCTCATTATTCAGACCTGTGTACATGTATATCTGATAACTACACATCTACTTTCTAAGTAATGAGAATTGCCCTTAATTAATTTGTAATTGACAAATGTTATTTTGTGCTTCTGTTAATTTACTAACTAGGGGAAATACTGTCTTTACCTTGTTTGGCTGTTGTGATATAAGACAAAGGTACATTGATGATAAATAGCCAAATGTTTATTAATGTAGAATCACACAATCTATTGTTTCAATAAAAGCCATTGAAGAGCCGACTCTTCGGTTAGATGCCTTTTAAATATGCTGCCTGCCGTATGCTTCAGCTTAACGTTCAGTGAGAAAAACCGGCAACATGCATGAATTTGATGAGATAGACTTTGCTGTTTTAGGGCTCCGATGTAAAATTACTTGCAAACTTTTGTCAAGATATTTTCTCATCGGCTGTAGCATGACAATAGATTGAGTAGTTTACTGACTGGACAACGTGTGCTGAGCTAAATTCAATATAAAAATTGCGTATATGGTGTCAGATTGTAATTAAAAAAAATAAAAATCGTTCCCATGTCTTATACCTCACACCATGGGATGAGCAGTGCAAATGTCTAAGAAATATTAACTTATTAGAACTAATCCATTGTTAACCCTCATTATGTACAAATTTTGTAAATGAGATAAAGTTTCTTTATTCCAGGAGTTGTTATTAATGGGTGCCCGTTGGGATCACATTCTGTTGAGGCAGGCTCCAAAGCAGTGAACTTGGCCCATAATCATTTTGGCTGAATGCCTAGTTTGTTTATACAGTCACTCAGGTCAATCTTGGTGCCCTATCGCAGATACCGTGGCATCAGAGCATGATCAAGCCTTTCTAGCTTCCTGGAAAGGCAAAACAATTGTCGCCCGTTCCCCTCATTAAAATCCATTTCTTATTAGGCTTCAATAAAGCACAGAGATTAAATAATTACACCTCTAAATATATATTCCTGCCGAACAAATATATTGCACATATAATGTAGCAGCAGCACTCCCACTTACTAGCACAGCACCAGCCACTCATGAAACAACAGCACTCAATGTCTAATATAGCACCCCAACCCTTTCTGTTACACATTAATCCTCAGCTAATAGCAAACAGAACCGCCTGGCCCTGGTAGACACTTGTTCTCTCATCCTAATGTGCACAACCATTCCGTTTTGGTCCTTCCTAAAACATCCTGCCCCCCAAGAATAAAGCATAGCACCCCCTCCTTTAATAACACTAAATACTCACCTCCAGGGCTCCAGCAGCTTTTTGTGTGTCTAAAAGATGCACCATGACCATTAATTATTCTAAGATTTGGGAAACGGAGGAGGCCCCTCCCCAAATTTTCGGTAGAAGGAGTGGAGGTCCTAGGCAATCGCCTACCCAGCTCCCAGCCTGCAGTCACGGTGGGGCATGAGCTGAAAACAGGTTCGCCTACGACTTCCTATTTATTAAGGCAGTTCCTCTACGTCCACCAGTGTGCGTGCTGCGCGAAGTTCCCTGGAACGCACTGATACACCGAGCTGGCTGAGTGCAGTTGTGGCAAGCTCCATGACAGATTTTTTTTTTAAAATGCGGCTTTTTCGAATCCGTCTGGTTTTCGTCGGCCACGCCCCGATTTCCGTCGCGTGCAGTCCAGCACCCGATGCACCACAACCGATCGCAGTGCGCCAAAATCCCGGGGCAATTCGGGGAAATCGGCGCAAATCGGAAATATTCGCGGGTAACACGTCGGGAAAACGTGAATCGGGCCCTTAGTAAATGACCCCATTATGTTGGCTACACATATAGCAGTCTCCATCCCATGGATACCAAATGTACAATAATGCTCGGTGTACTTTTAACTCTGTTCTTCACCTTTCTTTTCAACATTTCCAGTTCACCTAGGGACTTGAACATGCAGTGCAGTCCCATATTTTCTGAAGACTCATCAGGTCAATTGTCACTGTGTACATACTGTAATCAGTTATCAGTAGCATCTCTTTGCTATTACTTGGCCTTTCCCATTAGCATAATGGGTATATTTATCTGATATTGCTTTGCTGTGTTTTTTCAGATAGCAATTTAATTTCTAATAGATAAAGGTTTGCATATTGATACAGATTCATTTTATTATCATGAAATGACATAGTGTCATCAGCTTCAGGGTCGGCAAAAAGGAATATCACAGGTCAGTAGGGGTAACGTATACGATTTGACGCAGAGAGGACAAGTTAGAGTGTCTCACCGTCGTTAGTGTGCTAAAGATTAGATCACAAAAATTTATGGGGCTGGGACTGACTCCACCATCAGGACGCATCTGGACTGCAGCCACCTGGTTACAGTCTAAGGCTACCATGCACACTGCTTGCCTCGCACTAGCAGTGGGCCACACGGCAAGTGCACGGGGAGAGGAGAGGAGCTCAGGTTCCTCACCCCTGCCCTCTCCATAGGAACATACTGGGCCTGGCTCCTTAATATCGGAAAAGATAGGAATCATTGTCCCTATCTTTTCACAGGCTACGAGCTACGGTGCCGCATTGTAAGCGCCGTACCGCTCCGTACGATGCCGTGGAGGCCCATAGAAGTTGTATGGGGGATGTATATCGGCCGTATATACGGCCCCATACATGTGTGTGAATGCAGTCTTAGATAGTGGGAGTGCAGAATAGAGAAGTTGCAGAGATAGTGGAGGAAATCGTGCACCCAAGATTCACTTTCTATAAATTATTTAACACATTTCGGGTTGCAACTAATGAATAAATATGTGAAGTAAGTGTTTATTGAATATGCAGCATAATTGAATGAAATTTGCTTGTAACTAAATAATACTTTATAAAATTCACAATGAGATCTCGTCAGCACCAACACCAGATTGTACTCACAGCATTCCTGTCCCTCCCTCTCATGCCAGATTCAGCAGATCATATGTATTATACGAGTTCTGAACAAGCTTGATACACATCTCCTTATTGTGGATTGTTAGGGGTACTTGATACCACCTATTTTATATGTCCTTAATATTTTTTATAATTAAGAGAAAAGTGATGGTATCTTCCAGGTGGATATTTTTTTTTAAATCTCTGATTAATAAGATAAACCTAGAGAAAAGACTGGTGGACTGAGTTAACCAGAACACAACTGAGAAACTGAAGTAGAGGGTAACATTGTAATATATCATCCATGGAGAGACCACAAACAGTAATGTGCTTATACAGTAGAGATGTATACCTGTCATCTAGATGTATTCATTTTAAATGGTTCAATTATGGGAGAATTTAGTAAATGAATTTTTCAATAGTTTCACATAAATGACAAATACAGTTTATTCAACATGTTGTGTAGCATATTATAAGCCTTATTTTGCTTACATTGGAATGGTATGTTTTTTCATGCATTTTTCCTCTTTACCGCTAGTGCTGTTTGTTGCCGCTCTCTTAGAAGATAAGAATAACTATTAGTTGGTGCTGTTTGGATGATTTCAGAACACTGTTACAATATTGTTCTCCAAGGGAGGCGATAAAACTGATAAACTTCTATTTTTCGCATTTTAGACCAACGATAAGCGGCGCAACATGAAGCGTGCATGGGCTAATGCTTTCAAAGCCAATATGGAATGTCCTCCCTTAATATTACAGACCTCAGGTGTTAATATGTTATAATTTCACACGCAGGTTTATTACCATTTTCCCACTAATAAAACTCCGATTTACTTCTAATTATTATCAGCATTCTGCATACACTGTGAAATTGATATAATATTGATCCCTACAGATAGAACACAGTTAGTCTCGGAAATTTTTGCATATATATTCATTTCTAGTTTCTTTCACTTGGCACAGGACTGCGGTCTGTTGTGGCATTGCAGCATAATTTTCTGATTAATTTGATACACTTCAGGTGCAAACACTGTGCCTTAGAGTGCAAATAATACAATGCTCCTTACATTGTTAGTTATCTTCAGCGCGGGAGGGAAGGTGTGCTTTTAGTTGGTGGATGGCTGGGAGAGGAATAGACAAGAATTAGTTAAATGCTAAATGATAACTTTTGCAATTCAGATATCTAGGAGATTGGCTAAATGTTGATGATTAGACTTTCATCTACTTCCATTCCTTTTTTAGGAACCTCTGCTTTCATTTATAGGTAGACCTCTGTACCTCTGTCCTCTAAAGGCTGAACATGCTAGATTAAAATCAGACAAATCTGTCTCTGGGGGTCCAGCCAACTATCTAATGAGTAATCGGTGCTTCAGACTCTAAACGCGGAAATTCATGTCCGATCCTTATGCTTTCGGAAGATAAACCTCTGTCTGCAGTCAGATTCTTGCAATTCAACATACATGTGCGTTGTTCAGCCAAGACAATTGTGAATGAGTAAAAAGTAGTCAGAAGAGACAGCTATTGCTAACACATGCCATGTGGTAATGGGTCCTTTCCTACTAACGGTGGCCTCTACTGATGGATTAGAGAAATCAGTGTATATTCCTGGTCACTGGGTGACCGACTCTGATGCCACCCATGAACTCTAGGGGAAACCTAATGTAACAATGTAGATTGTTCCATGACATGTAGAATATTTAATAAATGCTATCGAAATCATGCATTTTTTTAGAAACAAACAATCTGAATTTTGAAGAGATTTTTTTCACGAAATAGTGGGCTTACCAGTAAGAAAGGAATCACATTAGCCTCTTGATATCTGAATGATAACACAGAAAGCGTCTAAAATGGTGGTGCTTAGAACAGAAAGCTAGCTCCCATTCATATATACATAATATGGATTGTATAGTGTAGAGTAGTTAGAGTGGTCTGAGACAAACAGTCACTGGGATGAGAGTGACCGAGCCATTGTCTCTGTGGAACATCAATCACATCTCGTTTCTATTCTACCACAGGTCATTGAATGGCTCTGAGCTTTGATAGGTTACTAAAGGAAATAAGATATATACAGACTTAGCTGTAGAGGCATATGTTAGTAATAGTAAGGTATATGAGGGTATTAGTTGATAACCACCAAATACAGAAAGCACTTAATTGGTTGTTTCTGAGCACGGTCATTATAATGAGCTCTGAGCTTTTATACGCGTACTATAGGCAATTAATATCATAACAGCCCGTGCCGTACTAGGATGCGGGCCCCCCAGCAGGATTTCTGCATGGCGTCCCCTTCACTAAAAACTACTAATACAATTTGGCACCAGCTTGAATTTTATGAGAATTCACAATTATGTCCACTGCTTCTATGCACAACATTGGATGATAGAAACTGTGATAAATACTCGCCCATATAGAATTTATGTAATAATTACTTACTCCCATAATATATACAAACCTATATATACACACATACATTTTTCAACACACCTACACACATACTGCATAACATACACGTGCATAGAAATCATGCATATAGATATCTACATCATAATGTATATTACACACACCTATAAGCATATACAAACACACAATTAACAAAGATAATTTCTACACACCATATACATACATCTTCACAGCTAACAAACATAATACATCCCTCATACCATTACATCACACAGATCAACCTACAGTACATACAACATAATCATTTACAACACACAGAACAGCATATACATACAGCATATACACATCATACATCATTTACACCCACAGATACAATACACATACAGCATATACACTATCATACATCATTACACACACATATACAGAACACAATTACAGTTATATCACATCACATCAATTTGACACACCACAGATTCAGACCACTATGTATATACACATCATACATGATTTACACTCACAGATACAGACCACCTACAGCATATACACATCAGTTACTCATTTACACACACATATACAGATAACATTACAGCACTATACACATCAACATCATTTACCACACTATAACAGACACACATATACTTACCAGAAGATGTATTCCTTCTGCAGCCTCCTCCCGATCTATAGGTTGTGCTGCTGTGGAACTTCCCTGCTCATGGAGCCGAGTCTCTCTGCTCCTCACTCACCGCGGAAGGCCATAGTTCTCTGTCGGCCTGTGTTTGACATGCTGTCTCCCTGGGGCATGCTTGCTTCTCGAGGCCCAGAGGCTCAAGCAGACAGTGTCCATACAGTACAGCAGGGAGCTGTGTCCAGACAGTAAGCAGAGCTGTGTCCGACAGTACAGCAGGGAGTCAGCCCGGGCACGCTGCTGTGTATGTAGCACTGGGCAGGAGAGAACATGTACTCTAGGAGGAAATGATCCGCTGCCAGGAACTCACGGGGACTTAGAGCGTACGGACCGCCCGACCTGTGCCAATCGTATTGGCCAGGCATGGGAGCATAACTCCCCTCTCCGTGAGGGCTAGAGGAGGCACACTCCTTCTCCTCTCTGTAGTGCTGGTTTCTCAACCTGGTGGGTCGGGACCAGCCCAGCGGGGATGATCGAACGACAAAACGGGGTGGTCGCCTAAAGCCATTGTAGCGCCATTTTCGTGTGTTTTACTGCAAGTTGTGGTTTGGGGTCACCAACAGCATGAGGAACTGTATTGCTGAGGGTCAACAGCATTAGAAGTGAGAACCACTAGTGGATCCCAAGTGAAGTAGTGCGGCAGAATTCAGGCGCGGAGCGCGGGCCCCTGGACCTCCAGGCCATGTAGCAACTGCTACGGCTGCATGCTTGTAGTACCACACGAAACAGCTTAAGCGTGTTCACACATTGTGTTTTGTTTGCCATTATGATTGCATTTTCAAACACATCACAACAGCTAAGGTAAGCGGAGATTTTGCTAATTAGAATTAAAAACATTGCCAATTCATTACAAAACACAAGTCATTAATGCAAGGTTAAACACATATGTAATACAAGGTAATTAACAAGTGTTTAGCATATGTGTTAATATTTTGTTAACATTACATTTTGTAATACACGTTGACAGCAATGTAATTAGGCAATTTCTTCTTCTTCACACTGCTTGTGATGCTTTGAAAAGCAATCGCAATAACACAAACAAAATGCAAAGCGTTGTGAACGTAGTCCTTGATGTAATTAAGAGTGGAAATACATGTGAAGTAATATGTGAGGAGTTAAGTATGTAAAACAACAATATACACGGAGCATTATCTGTTTGTGCAAAGCAACCAATCCCCAAACGATCACTCTTTTTGCCACAGGTCATTAATATGAGCTCTGAGCTTTTGATTAATTACTATAGGCAATGAGTATAATCAGCTTATGTGTGAGGTAGATTGGTGGAGTGAGGGTCAGAAGAGACAGGCGGAAAGTGAGACAGGCAGGGAGAGTGAGTAACTGACAGAGGACAATCAGTGGAGAGTGAGAGACCGATAGGGAGAGTGAGTAAGTGAGTGGGGAGGACAGATTGGGAGAGTGAGTGATGACACAGAAGAGGAGACAGCCGTGAGTGGAGTGAGAGAACAGATGAGGAGGAATAACTGACGAGAAACAGAGGACAGATCAGGGAGAGGGCAGTAGGACAGAGAGATAGCAAATGAGTGTGAGTGAGAGACCGGTAGGGAAGTGAGTGCACAGAGCAGATAAACTGGGAAGAGTGAGAGACAAGGCGGGAGAGTGAGTGACAGAAGAGACAGGCAGATAGCAGTGATGACACACAAAGCGGACCGGGATAGTGAGTGACAAGAGAGAGCTCAGGTGGGGAGCGCTGAGTGGACTGAATGAGAAAAGCAGGGAACAGATGAGTGACAGAAAGACGCAGTGAATTGTGAGTAGCAGAAAGAAGGAAGAGTCACTGAGAAGACGGAGAATAGATGCTAGAAGATATATATTATTTTTTTGTTAACCAATTCTATTTTGTTATAACTAAGTGCCAGTTATGTACTATTGCCGGGACTACGCAGCTTAATTTAACAATAAGGGCTTTGCACTGCACTTGTGTACATACTGTGCACATTTTTCCAGGCGATAAACGGCCTTAAGATTAAAGATGTCCGTGCTGCTTATTGTCCACCGAAACGCTTTTGTGGTACAGCTGTGCGGGCCTCCATGCGACTAAATCGGAGGCATTACTAATTTGGTCAACTGTTCGGATGGAAACAATATTTAACTAGTGAACGACTGCACCAGCATTATACACGAAAATAAGCCTTTTAGTGCAGTTTCCGACTTCCTAAGTAACATGTTGTCCCAATATCTATTTTTTAGTTTGCGGATTCTTTTATATTATTTCAAGTGGACTGTGTGGATATTTATAGGTGTTTTTATATCCCTATAACTTGCCCTCAATAGCTTTGTACTTAAAGCCCTCTAAGAGAAAGTCAGGGCATTCTTATTTTACATACACTAAGCCAAATGAAAATTGTCAGGATTCCTACACAAGATTGCATTGTCATGACAAATCCTAGTCATAATATAATTTTAAATGTTATAACGAAAGTACGTGTGTAATTTTATTGAAATAAAAACAGTACTCATTCTGACTACTGCTAAAAAATCAGTTCACCATTTTTGTCGTCTGCATATACTTTGTGGCTGAGGAAATGCCCAAACCCGAAAAAGTTCGAAGTAGAATTTGATACTTGGTTTCTATTAGTGGTGAGTCGTGGTCCTTTTGGGGTTCACTTTTTATTCCTTTTAAAATCATTAATCGAAGTATTAAAACCTTTCTAGAGTATCATCTTGCCTCCGGCCCCATACACACGCAAACGAGTAAATGACTTTCTATTTGGAATATACATTTACCACATCATCAGGGAGACAATGACGGCCGAGCCCATATCCATCGCTACATTGATGACAATGGAGTTACTAATGATTCTATTCCCCATGTAAAAAAGTCACCTAGCATTCATAACAATGCAGATGATAGACTGAGCAATAACACTAAAGTCATACCAATGTGACCGCTCAGGTCATTGTTTACTAATTAGCAGACAATGCATTCTGCCTAACGAGAATGATGTACATGATAATACAAGGGGAAAAAAATATTAAATCTGTAATTATCTGGAAAGCTTTGTCCAAATAAGCGCAATATAGGTTCAACAGCTCCAAGGCATGAAAGCCTCTATCATTTCTTTAAAGGGGGAAGTGACAATGTCAACTGTCAGTGATGATAAGTAACAAATCTATACATGTAGGCAAGTCAGCATTAAAATAAATAAGGCTTTAAGGAGTTTGAAAGGTCAGGATCACCTTGATATGCCGGGAAGGCATTGCTATCTGTAGGGTATCTGAATTATTACACTTCTACACTCTATAGAGAACCAATGGAGGATGCATATTTAAGGCTCAGGCGGAATTTAGTTTCCATACATTTTAGAAAAGGTGGGAGGAATAGAGGTTGTGGATATTTATAGTGCATGTGTAATCAGTGCATTTGTCAGCTGACCAGAAGAGTGTGCGTGTGGTTTGCATAATCCTGTTGCAACAGGTTATTCTCGACCAAATACTGGAACCACTTAACTCGCGGCTCGCTCCTGTCTGAGTAATTGGTACGTAAGTAGGTAGTAAATTAACATATAAATGTATATGAAATACAAAATGGCAGCACTCCCATTCTCAAAAAAAATAGTGCCCCACAAAACCAGTGCAGTATGTACTATGTGCGTTTGCATGTGGAGCAGGCCAAGTGGCCATATATCAAAATGGTGGCATGGTCATCTGTAATCTGGCGCCCCCTTGCAATGCTATGGAAATGGCACCACCTTTTTTTGGTACCACCTTAACAATAAGCGTGCAACAAACGTACTTCAAGACGTTACAATAAATGAAGCACATGTTCCGAAACAGCACACGGAACACCCTTGTCAGAATTTGTTGGCAGCAGTAAACAAGTACTGACTCAAGAACATGCTACAGATTGCACAGAAGAGATATGATTCTTACAATATTGCACAAAACTTTGATAATTCAAATGCAAAAATTATGTTTTCTATATAATACATAAGTACAGACGTTTTGTACAGGAGAGTAATAAGCTGGATGTCGGGGAGGTTACATACACATCAAGGTGGCGTAGGTAATATACAGGTACGATAACTGTGTAAAAACCAGTCTCATGTGCAACAGAGGAAAGTAATAAAGTAGGGACATATATAATCATTTTTGATTACCATAACAGATGACAAGCTACACAAGTCCAAATAGTTACCTAGGCACAATTACACACGACCTCTAGAGCAAAAGCACCCCGACGCACTTTCGGCATGTTATTTAAACACCTGAGAACCAGCTAGGAATCCGACGAGTTCCACCTGTCACCATTAACTCTGTTGCATTCGTGTCAGCGCAGGCGGTGGGTTATCGCAACACTGTAATAAATGTGGGGAATAATGATTAAGTAATGTTCTGTAACATGAGTGGGCTCCACTGAATTCAGCATCAGTAAATGGCCCGTCGTTTCCATGAACGAGATACCAAATAAAGGTGAAAACATTGGAGGGCCGCAGGGTGGAATTTGAGCGTAGTGTGTTCAGAGCTTGGAATCTGCGAGTACAATGGGAAAACTCACCCATGCACAATATTTCTATGCCAGGGTAGGTACCTGGCGTATATACTTTGCAGCTGCAGAATGTGGTAATAGAGGAGGTCTAAGGCCAGAGGAGCGTATTTCATCCTATCCAGCATCCCCCCATAATTTCAGCCATATTGGGGAAAGTAGTGATTATAATATGAGCGGTTTGGGGGCAGCCCAAACACTAGCCTCAATACACATGAGCCATACACATGAGCACATTCAGGACTTATGAAGAGTCCCTAAAGTCCTGCAAGATTTAAAGTAGGACGAAGGAGGTCCTTCACATTCTCAAGCAGCTTGATTCTAGGACAATATTCAGCAGGGCAAAATTCAAGACTTGTAGGGGGCAATAATATTCATAAGTCCCAGGCCCACTAGCATCCTTGCCGGGCTCTCCTGTTTTGCAACTCCCATCTTTCCCGAAGAAACAGATAGGGCTTATATGACACTAATATCTTCTCAAATGAATTTACATTTTTTTGTAATTAAGATGGAAATGTTTTTTCACTATTTGGAATAAATCATCAGTCACACCTTTGTGCACACCCCTTTATACGTCTGATTATTTTGATATTGCCACATTAGCATTTATGTGAAACCTACTGTAGTTTTGTAGACGTTACGTCACCTGTGCAGCAATTTCCCTAGTCATAGGGAACAATTTAAATGATGCTTTTAAGCCTAATTTTTTACTCACATTATGAATGCATAAATAGAAAACAGCTTTTATTAGTCTTCCTATCCGCCCTGCAAACATGAAAAAATATTATATTCACACATAGCAAGCAGATAACTATGCCATGGATAGGACATAGAGGGTGTGCTTAGCATATATTCTCATATGTTCGATTAAGAATGTTACTTAGAATTTATTAGCCATCAGCCATGAGTGTATCTACACAAGCAACCAACTCTTCATTGTATAATCTGCACTAATAGAACTAGGATTGCAACCAGTTGTATCTAAAAATAAAGCCGGATGTCACTTTTATCTTCTCACTACAGTGGCTCAGGAAATACAAGAGGTTTATTTTTCTCAAGAAGTGAAGAAAAGCCTTAGACTTATTTCTCCTTACTATCCCTTTATAATTCTTATCTTTGCAGCTCCTTGTTTTCCAACCAGAACAAGTTACATTTGATGTTTCTTTTTGCTGCAGTTGTGTAAAGGTCTGATAACAGTTCCTATCTGTACTAGTTCCTTTCTCAATTGCTTGTCAATGTACTTAAAGGAGCTCTCCCACATATATCACATATAGAAATGACCAATACAATAGGAAAACAACAGGAAAATGCTGTCTCAGAACTGCAGTTTGGGGTCAGAGGGCAAAGCTACTGTCAAAACTTCTGACTTGGTGACTTCGCCTCTGAAGTATCAGGCAGCTGCACGGCAGCGTCTTTCTACACCAGGCAGGGTGAAAAGTCGCCCAGCCACACTGAGTGCATTTGATGCGGGGACATAGGGGGTTGGCGGATTGGGGCAAATACGCAATAAGACTAGCATTTGGATTTATTTCAGGGCCATCTGTGCCACACAGGGGGGTCTGAAAAAGCTGTGCCACTGGCTTGTCTGGATTGGAGGTGTGTCACAGTGCCAGTTGGAGGATAGACATTCTTAAACAATCATTCTGGGGACGGCCATCCATGGCATTCCATTTTAAATACTCTTATCTTCATACCAGTGGCTGTTACGACAAGGCCCAGATTTATTAGAAAACATGCCAAAATTGTGGCCTAGAATTACACTGAATACTTGTGCAAAACTGGTTGTCAGTGTGTATTTATGACCATGGCCACAACTTTTATGTTGGAAGTCTTAACAGAAATGTTTAAAACACCCTCAAAACTGAGTGTACGAGCAAAAATCTGCATGCCATTGCACACCTATCAATGGCTGTCCTGAGATGTTAATTAAGGTCCTACCAAGCGGCATGGATGCCCAAGCAACAGACCGTTGGGTGTTAGGTGCTGTGGACTGACGGTTTTTGGTGACCCACACACCTTCTAAGTTAAAATTACCACTGATCGTGCCAGCAACCATTGTTTGTGCAGTACTGGCTCGGTGTCAGCTGGTATGGAATGGGTTTCGTTTGTGAGCCTCTCCATAGACCTCCAACGACACGAGACGTATAATACGTTGGCGGTCATGAAGGGTTTAATTTTAATGCATGAACATTTTGGTCTGACTGCTCCATTCTGAGAGTGCTATTGTGTATAAAAGAAGGTATACTGAGAAAGCACCCTGGTATGTGAGCAGCCACAGACATGAACTTTTCTCTCATGACAGCACCAGCTCAAACATCACTTGGCGACAGTACACGGCCAGTTCCCTGTCTCGTATTAAGCTCTTTCATTAGTTTACTGATGCACTGCCACATATAACAAGGTCTTGGAAATATTTTCAGAATGCGATCAAAATGCTCATGGGTTCCCAATCAATTGGGTTATCACTCGACAAACTGTACTGAGAAACCGCGAAGATTGAAACGCCACTACTTGAGTTGATAGAAACGTAATGTTTATATTCACTAATTATTTCTGTATGTCATAACTATACATATTACCATTGCTCAGTAATAGGCGTTAGTCTGTGTTGTTTCAGATGTTTGGTAAATAACAAAGGTTAGGAATAACCCAAATTGACTTCAAATTCACATGATTATTGACATTCTACCTGCCCGTCACTGTCTTGCTATCTGCCTCCTGGTCCACATCATTAGTATCATATCATCTTAAGCACATTGCCATTACAGCATTTTATTGTTTTTATAATTTTTACATTAGTCTTGGTTTCTCATTTTTTACTTAATTTATGTTGCTATTTTTATAGACTCCTGACCTGGCCATTTTTAAGGGCGATAAGTTGCCGTATTTCCGCCCCTCTACCTCAATATTATCTCTCATTTACTAGCCATTTTTTGGGTTGTTAAAAGCTGGGGTCTTTATTGATGTGTTCAATGGCGATCAGGATCAAGTTCTAGTCCTCTTAGCCCTTACGACTTGGCACTTTTGTTATTTTTTCACTCCATTTGTCACTCCACCACCTTTCAAAAACTATATACTTTTTCGCATTTTTCCACATTAAAGAGACTCTGTGACAGCTTATTTCTGTCCGTAACAGCTTGCATTTCGTAGAGACAGTATGAATTCCATGCCGTGTACTGTGAAGCGGGAAAAAAAAGCAAAATAAACCAAAAAGGCCAGTAGAAAAACTCAGGGATGAACGTAAGAACACAATTTGCAACACGTTTTCTTGTGGGCTTGGGCATTCTTATACAGCTTTTGATCCTGTGCCACCAATGACACTGTCTGAATTATTCTTGGTCGCTACATTACGTGGATACCAAATTTGTATAAGTTTTATAACTGGTTTCATACTTTAAAAAAATTTTAACAAAACTTCCTGTACAAAAAATTTTGGGGGGAATGTTTGTCACTTTTTCTGGCGCAATAACTTTTTCATACTTGGTGTTGTTTAAGTGAGCTGGAGGTGTCAGTGCATTTTTTTCTGCAGCTTTTTTGGTGTGTTTCACTGCTTGTAAATTTTAGGCTGTGGCAAACCTTTTTGATACACTTTTTTATACATTTTTTTATATTTCAACCATGACTCCAAAGACAAAACTGCAATTTTCGACTTTGGACGCATTTTCCACTACAGGGTAAACACACGTGAAAAACCGTTCATTATATTTTGATAGACGCATTTCGACGCGTGGGATC
Organism: Engystomops pustulosus; assembly: GCA_019512145.1. Lineage (NCBI taxonomy): Eukaryota > Metazoa > Chordata > Amphibia > Anura > Leptodactylidae > Engystomops > Engystomops pustulosus. The sequence goes on from CM033647.1 coordinate 98,255,749, forward strand.
GCATGACATGATTCCTATGTGTGTTTATATTTTTAGCTTGTTTATTTAATATTTATATCAGTTCTAGGCAATAGGGGAGTGATTTGAATTGTTGAAGGTTCTTTTATTATAGATTTTTTTAAACTTTTTTTTATTTTTATTACTTTTACATACTTTTTAGACTCCCTAGGGTTACTTCAACCCTAGTTTGGTCTGATCGCGTTCCCTACCATACTGGCCATGCTGCAAACTTGGCAGGATTGGGGATTGTACTTCCTCTTAATATCAATGCTTCTGATAGCACATGTAATAGAATGGGTATAAAAAGAGACAGCTTCGGCCTCAGACATCTGATAGACTGTGCAATGGCAATGGATCGCCGCTTTTTGAAGCCCGCGGCAGGATGTGCTGGCGCGATCACGTGGAGAAGCACCCACGATCGGTGCTAGCTCCAATCGCGTGCCTGGTTACAGGTAAGCCTTTGCTGCAATTGCCAGCAAAGAACTCTTACAGGCTATGGAGAGGCCTCGGCCCACGAGCCCCTCCATGCACCCGGGGGGCGCTACGCGTCAGAAGGGTTAGATCAGAATTTTTTTTAACTCATGGTTTTTTTTACAATAGTTTTTATTGGGATTAAGAAAAAAATAGCTTTGATGCAGAGTCTACTCACAGAATTTGTCTCATTTTAGTATCTCACTACCTCGCTCATAGCACATGACATCGTAACAGGCTTTTTACACCCACTGTGGCTATGCTTAGCTAATTTCAAAACTTCCTTGAAGGGGCTGGCAGCTTGGAGTACCAGTGGGGTGTTTCCTTTTATCTTCAAGAACTGAAGCATTACTTGATAATTACGTGCAATTCACTAAAGTGCCACTTCTACACCTGGCGTTTTTCACGCGGGAGAGTCCATGCGCGGCATTTGACGTGCAGAATGCATGCAATCTGTCCCCAGATTGTACATTCAATGGCTTCTTTTGTACTCCATTAGCGTTGTGTTTTGACGGCGTGCCTTTCGTTCGTTTGCACGCGCGTCAAACAATCAGCAGCATCTACTATTTTTTGCGAGTCAACGCCGCAATTTTCACGGCCCCATTCAAGTCTTGGAGATGCTATCAAGATACCATTGCACTCGCATCATTGCAGAGTGCATGGCGAGTGCAATGCGTTTAAGTAAGGGTCTAGGTGACCAGAATAACATTATTATTACCCTGCTCAGCGAACAACTCATTTTAATCAAACAAACAGCAATGAAGAGAACAGTGAAGAATAGAATAAAACCAGTGAACACAGTGAAGAAAACAGTGACCACAGGAATCATTTAAGATAAAAACACATGCCGAACCTCAGTAGTCAGTAATGTCGAAGTGCGGACATCTGCTTACTTGTCGGAGATACCCGCGTGAAACGGTTGCCCAAAAAGATAATCGAGCATTGTGAAAAAACAATATCATATGGGTGAAGAACACATTGAGGTGTATTAGACGATCTGCAATTTTGCTCTTCACACCACATATATTTGTTTTCAATGCTATTTTTGTTCGCGCCGTTCCGCGCGTATCTCACACAAGTAAGCAATGTGCCGAACATCGTTGTAATCTATTCTGCACTGGTGTTCTGCACTGTGTTTTTATCTTAAATGTCCTGTGGTCACTGTTTTTCACGTGTTTTCACTGTTGTTTCAACTGGTTTTTATGTCGGATATCTTCATTCTGTGCTTACAATCTGCAACTTGTCGGGAGGGATAATATACACTCGAGAACAGTCGAGAATAGATCGCAGATGTTGCAATTATCGAGAATTATTTTTTATTAAATAACCCATTTTAATCCCAAACCATGGTCCCTTTGAAATAATACAAATGCGTCGCTTCTCCCATTGACTACGCGACGTTGAAAAATGCGCCGAAAAACGCAAAAAAAACGCTAACAACACTCACGTTCAAAAACGCAAAATCGCTACTTACTGAAGGAGAGAAGTGCAAGATGCTTAAATAGGTCCTTCAGCCATATAATTGCCTTACGCACTCATTGTTGTAATTGTATGCCAGGAATCACAGCCTGCAAATGGGGGATGGGTACGCTTTTTATATTAAGAGGGAACATATCAGGATGGCTAAGTGGAGTTTTGAAAATTTTTAATGCTGCAATCAGGGGAGAGTTCCTTGGGAGCGTGTGAAGATAAGCGAGAAGCCAATAACATTGCCTGAAGTGATGGGGAACCTGCAATGTGACTTTCAATGTCCACTCATAATTTGTCCTGGTCATCTAACCACCAACCAGCGGTTGTTGCTTCTTTTCTGAGGTGGCGTTCTCCACAACTGTCAAGTCCCACTGTTTGCATAAACGAATCCCTTCTTCAGGGACGAGGCAACTGTCTAGATGCCATTCCTGGAAATAATAAATTTTACTGAAAATCCCCAGAGATATGGAATTGTCACGGTTACACCCACGATCCTCGGTACGGATTGAGGGTGTACCAGTGCCTGCTGCCGCGGTCCCTGCTCCCCCAGCTCTCGTTTACCTCTCCAGGCTCCGGCCTGCACTCTTGCTCCCAGCGTGTAGGCCGCATGCTGTTTCCATGCAGTCGCGTGCTCCTGCCACTAGAGGGGGCGCGCCCAGACTTCTCCCAGCCTTAAAGGGCCAGCGTCCTCCTTATTGGCTCTTGCATTCCTGGCTCGGCTATATAGCCTGGCGACTCCCAGCATCCCCTGCCGAATCTTCAGCTCATTCTTCTGAGGAGAAAGCCTTCTTGAGCGTTTCCAGATGCCTCTGAGTTCCCGTGTTCCCGTGTTCCCGGTTTCCTGTGTTCCGTGTTGTTCCCCTGTTCTGTGGTTCCTGTGGCGGTCCTGGTATCCTGTGGCACTCCGGTACTCCTGCCTGCCTTCCGGTACTCCTGCCTGCCTTCCCGTGGTCCTGCCTGCCTTCCCGTGGTCCTGCCTGCCATGCCCCCTATGTACAGGAATATAACTACTATAATACTGCCTCCTATGTACATGAATATAACTACTATAATACTGCCCCCTATGTACAGGAATATAACTACTATAATACTGCCCCCTATGTACAGGAATATAACTACAATAATACTGCCCCCTATGGTCTCGCTCAGTATCGCTGGTGTCCAGCAGGCAGACACATATATCCGCTCTCTGTAGGTATTTTCCGCCTCACTTGCTGCTGTATTATTTATTGTGTGAGTCTGCGCTGGATGAGGACTATTTCGGGATTCTCTGTCCCCAGACGCTCCTCGCTCACTGACCAGAATGACTGAATCATTGTTCAGGGCTCTGGTCTCGGCATTCTGCTACAAGTAGAAGAACTTACCTTCATCTCCATCATCTCCAAACGGGTAAAACAGCGCCACCGCCAGGTTGATGAACACGGCCAGGTTGAAGGAGATGCTGCCCCATAGTGAGATGTGGCGGGAGAACCAGAAGAGGGCCGGGTTATCTGTGGAGACACGGGAGGGCGATGTCAGCAGGTGAAGATACACAGGGCAAGAAGATGCTGCCCCCGTCCCACTGTGATACTGAACCCCCTTCATGGCAGCAGCGCCCCCTAATGGCGGGGGTATCTATCCCGCCTAACACAGGACTCACCGTGGAGTACAGACTACTTAAGATGGCTTGTGGGGTTAGATAGGGAATCTAAACAGTCTCAGTCCGGTGGTGTAATGTTGTGGTTGGTTGGTGTATGACCTCTATGTTGCCTCCTCTAGTATTTCTCTGGAGGTCTTGTGGAGTCCAGGCCCATGGGGTCAGATAAGGTCCTCCAAGGTCTCAGTCAGGTGGTGTACTGGTACAGTTGGCCGGTGTATGATCTGTATGTTGCCTCAGCTACAACTCTTCTGGAGGTCTTGGAGTCCAGGCTCATGGGGTCACATATGGTCCTACACATATGTTCTCAGTCAGGTGGTGTAATGTTGTGGTTGGTTGGTGTAGGACTTGTATGTAGCCTTATCTAGGACTCTTCTGGAGATCTTGTGGAGTCCAGACTCATGGGGTCACATATGGTCCTATGTGGTGTGGTGTCAGGTGGTGTAATGTTGTGGTTGGTTGGTGTATGACTTGTATGTAGTCTTATCTAGGACTCTTCTGGAGATCTTGTGGAGTCCAGACTCATGGGGTCACATATGGTCCTATGTGGTGTGGTGTCAGGTGGTGTAATGTTGTGGTTGGTTGGTGTAGGACTTGTATGTAGCCTTATCTTGGACTCCTCTGGAGATCTTGTGGAGTCCAGGCTCATGAGGTCCTACACAGCCTCAGTCCGGTGGTGTATTGTTGTGGTAGTTCGGTGTAGGACCTCTATGTTGCCTACTCTGCTGGAGGTTTTGTGGAGTCCAGGCCCATGGGGTCAGATAAGGTCCTCCAAAGTCTCAGTCAGGGGGTGTAATGTGACAGGTGGTCGGTGTATGACCTGTATGTTGCCTCCTCTACGACTCCTGTGGACGTCTTGTAGAGTCCAGACTCATAGGGTCACACATGGTCCTACACAGTCTCAAACAGGTGGTGTAATGTTGTGGTTGGTTGGTGTAGGACTTGTATGTAGCCTTATCTTGGACTCCTCTGGAGGTCTTGTGGCGTCCAGGCTCATGAGGTCCTACACAGCCTCAGTCCGGTGGTGTATTGTTGTGGTTGGTCGGTGTAGGACCTCTATGTTGCCTCCTCTGCTGGAGGTCTTGTGGAGTCCAGGCCCATGGGGTCAGATAAGGTCCTCCAAGGTCTCAGTCAGGTGGTGTACTGGTACAGTTGGCCGGTGTATGATCTGTATGTTGCCTCAGCTACAACTCTTCTGGAGGTCTTGGAGTCCAGACTCATAGGGTCACACATGGTCCTACACATATGTTCTCAAACAGGTGGTGTAATGTTGTGGTTGGTTGGTGTAGGACTTGTATGTAGCCTTATCTTGGACTCCTCTGGAGGTCTTGTGGCGTCCAGGCTCATGAGGTCCTACACAGCCTCAGTCCGGTGGTGTATTGTTGTAGTTGGTCGGTGTAGGACCTCTATGTTGCCTACTCTGCTAGAGGTTTTGTAGAGTCCAGGCCCATGGGGTCAGATAAGGTCCTCCAAGGTCTCAGTCAGGGGGTGTATTGTTACAGTAGGTCGGAGTATGACCTGTAAGTTGCCTCCTCTACGACTCCTATGGACGTCTTGTAGAGTCCAGACTCATAGGGTCACACATAGTCCTACACAGTCTCAGTCCGGTGGTGTATTGTTGTGGTTGGTTGGTGCATGACTTGAATGCTGCCTTATCTAGGACTCCTCTGGAGATCTTGTGGAGTCCAGACTCATGGGGTCATATATGGTCCTATGTGGTGTGGTGTCAGGTGGTGTAATGTTGCTTTTGGTTGGTCTATGACCCCCATGTTGAATCTTCTAGGACTCCTCTGAAGGTCTTGTGAAGTCACTTATGGTTCTACACTGTCTCATTCCGGTGGTTTGATGTTTCGGCTGCTCCCCGTACGACCTCTGTGTTGCCTTGTTTCGTTTCAGTGTGTCGGAGCAGTGTGGCTGTATGTTCTGAACACCTGCACTCGCTAATTCATGCATCCGCAGGCTTGTCAGGGAGCGTCCTAATGACAGATCTGCCACTGATCTCTGGGTAATAAGCCGATGCTGTGCAAACACTGCGCCCCATTTATAGGGAAACATTTCATTTAGTAATGTGCCGCCACAGGGAGGATTGTGTGTGTGTATATGTATATGTGTGTGTATGTGTATATGTGTGTGTATATGTATATGTGTGTGTGTATATATGTGTGTGTGTATATATGTGTATATGTGTGTGTGTGTGTATATGTGTGTGTGTGTATATGTATATGTGTGTGTATATGTGTGTGTGTATATATGTGTGTGTGTGTATATGTATATGTCCCTATGTACAGGATATAAGACTATAATCCTGCCCCCTATGTACAGGAATCTAACTACTATAATATACTTGCCCCCTATTGCAAGAATATTAACTACTATAATACTATTGCCCTCCTATGTCCAGGATATACCTACTATAATACGCCCCATATGTACAAGAATATACTATTATAATACTGCCACCCTATGGATCAAGATATAAACATACTATATATGCGCCCCCTATGTACAATGTAAGACTAACTACTATAGTCTGCCCGCCCCATGTAACAAGAACTATAACTATATATAATACCTGCCTCCCATTGTACAGAGATAATAACTATAATGCTGCCCCTATTACAAGATATAACTACTATAATACTGCCCCTCTTGTACAAAGATATAACTACTATAAACGCGCCCCCTATGTACAGATGTATACCTAGCTATAATAACTAGGCCGCCACTCGTTACAGGGAATACTCAACTCACTATATGACTGCCCCCTATGTACAGGAATAGAACTACATATATACTGCCTCCTATTACAAGAGATAACTACTAATAATCTGCCCCCATGTACAAGAAACTATACGACGATAATACTGCCCCCCTATGTAACAAGAATATAACACTATATACTGCCCCCTCATTCTAAGAATATAACTAACTATACATACGCCCCCATGTCACAGTATTATAACTACTATACACTTGCCCCGCGCTCTAATGTACATAGAAGATAACTACTATATCCCTACTGCCCCCATCATGTACAACTACACTGATATCTACTGCCATTACATATATACTATCATGCCCCCTATGTCACGGAATATAACTACTATATACTGCACCCTATGGTATGGGAAAAAACAAGAAAGGTGGGAATAAACTACTATAAATACTTGCCCCCTATGTACAAGTTACCTAGAAACTGCCCCATTTTACAAAATATAACTCTAATACATCGCCCCCTATGTACAAGAATATAACTACTAAGATAACTGCCCCCTATGTACAGTAATATAAACTTATAAACACAATAAAAAACTCATGAGAAATCCCGCTCACCCCAACTGTGGTATGTCTCCTACGGCCAAGGAATCGACAGTTGTTCCGGAGCCAAGATCCAATCGGACTTCGGACCCCACAGCCGGGCGAACTGGGAACTAAGAAATGAATCATTTGGGCTGCGCAGCAACTAGAATACGACTCCGTCGGAGTAGTAAAAAAATCCAAAAGGTGTATATATTGTCACACCATTTAAAAAGCTTGGCAACATTGGCAGGGGACAAAATCAATAAGGATACACAAGACCGTGACTGGACAGACTTGCGGTAGCGTTTCGACCGTAGCTTAACGTAGTCTTACCATCCTACTCAGATCTGTTGCAGTTTAAATAACACCATGTGGTGAACCCTGGACCAGGTTTCCGGTGATGTCACTTGGCAACGACCCCCCACACCATGAATAACCTGAAAGGTAGCAAGGATAAAGAAAGAAGGGGAGGGGAATGGTTGGACAAAAGAGTAAATGTCAACAAGCACGGGTGCGTTAAAAAAACAGGGGGGACAAGAACATTAAGAGATGCAAGATTGAACGTATAAGATGGTAGGTACATGTACATTAAAAAATCATAAGATCCTGTTTAGTTTCACAGCCTTTATAGGTATATACAGGTGGTCTATGATCCAGAATCAGAATGCTTCCCCTAAGGAAAAGCGCCTTTTTTCCAATCCCTCTCTCTTTTCGTTTTGAGACTTGTTTCGTATGGCTGTTACACGCAACCATCATACAATCCAAACTAGACGGACTATCCTTATAGTGTTTTCGAGATACCTGATAGTTTCGGGTATCTTGCTATTGTACGAGGGTTTCGCTCCTGTCAAATGTTCCTATACGACCTTTACGGTTTCTGGCAGTAACAATACCTACATTTGTAGGAGCAGAGTGACATTATGAGAAACATGACTATTATGGATTCACAGTTCATATCGACCGTATTTTAAATTTGCGGCCTGTGCCGTAGACGTGAGGAGTGGTTTTGTGTATATTTGCATACATTACATCGCGGCTGCCCCACAGTCAATACGCTGCTGTTCGTTTGAAGCCAATGTCCGTGGGGAGGTTTGGTCTGAGAAGTATTGGGGGATATAGAAGGTTGCCCACCAAGTGTTGAGACATCTAGTTTGATACAAATGGAGACACCATGTTGTAGATACTTCTCAAGTAGGCTCATGTTTCCAGATGAAGATGTTTTTTGATGATGTCAGTGATTTTATGAACTGATTTGTTGGTAACTTAGTGCTGAAAGTGACTCGACTGGTTTGGGAATGGGTTACATTCTCTGTTTGGTGTGAGGTATGAATTCGTGTGTTGCCCTCCACGATTCTACGTGCTCTTTTACATGATCTGCGGTTAGCCCTCTTTGTGTAAGTCTCTGTTCAATTGTACGCATTTCCCTTGGTATAATCTATTATCAGTGGTGCCATGCCACGTTTTCGCGCCTAAGAATTCTCCTATTGGGAGAATTTTGCTGTGTGGCTAGGTGACAGCTGTGGCATGCACAAAGTGGTTACCCAGTGGGTTTGCGAAAAGTGTGGCTTTGTACTGTGTTGGTGAGCCATCCGCCGATTAACATGATGTCCAAAAAAGGATTTGGACAGGATGAGTGAAAAGTGACTGTAAGGTTGAGAGGGTTTCAGTTCAAGTCGGTGGATAAATATTGTTGCGTGTCTCCTGGTCGGATTTTCCCGACCAGGAGACATCATCGATGACGCCAACAAAGCAATGACGCAGGAAGGGATATCACACTGAAGAGTCGTCCTCCTCCCAATTATGCCATGTAAGTTTTGCTAGTGCGGTGAAGAATGCCAGCCCCCATGGGGCATCGAGTTTTTGGATGTAGTAGATGTTCGTTAAAGTAAAAAATTATTCGATAACAGAGAACTACCACGAATGATAATTAGTCTTGTAGAGGTTTCGACTGTAATTACTCTTTCTGCGATTGATATTTCCATGCTGTATGTGCTGTTGTGTGGAATCGACGTGTAAAACGGCAGAAACGTCACATGTGAGCCAGCGTAAGGACTGCCATGGAAAATATTTAGTAATCGATTGAGGACATCTTTGATTCTTGGAGAAAACCAGGAGACGGGACACAAGAGGCTGGCGTAGTTTGTCCAACCAGGCACTGAGACGTTCGGTTATGTGAGTCAGTGCTGGACACAATGGTCTGAAAGGTTGGAGGAAAACTATTTTTATATGTGTCTTGGGCAGTCATAGAAAGATGGAGTGACAGATTTGGAAGGAAGAAGAATTCCACGGTAGCTGTTGAGGATGCCCAAATGCACCACCCTCTTTGTAACCGCAGTTGAGTTCAGACCTAAGTGTTGTGTAGGGTCAGAAGTTAGCCTGCCGATACTTGGGTCTGTAGTCATTGTTTTTCTATTTCTTTCTTGTTAAACCTTTAATCGAGGCACCACTACGGAACCCTCCTTTTGATCTGACGGTCTTATATACTATTGCGTGATTGGGTTCCCGCAAATTGGGTGATGGCTTTACGTTCTCTTGTGGGTCGAGTTATAGTATCGATGTCGGCCATATTATGAGAAGAATGTCCTGCAGTGCCTTAAGCTCATCGCTCAACCTGGTCTTGGAACATGTCCATCTCAGTGGATCTAGGCATGAATAGATAGAAGGTGGGGTTTCTTTGTGTTCCAAAATCTTGGAGGTTTTCCGAAAAAGGATTGTCCAAGTATGATCGGATGGTTATCGATATTTCAGTTGGAGTAAAAGAACCTGTTTCTTCAACGGGAGTCCATGGTCAAAAGTTCTTTACCGATGTTGTTGTCATGGCAGGAGGGGTGTGTGGAGTGGATCTTGCTGTCGATTTTCCCCGAAAAATGCTTTTTGACTGTTTTAGTCTCACAAATTTTTTTACACCCTTATACCTCGTAGAGATCCATGTCGGGGTTGGGCAAAGCTCAACCCTTTTTCAGATGTTTATTTGTCTGTGAAGAAGTGGTGGGCTGACATGTTAACAAAGTGGTAGTGGTAATGACGAGTCGCTTGTGAGGAGGTATTGCTATTAAATCGATTCTTCTTGGTTTGACAGTCGTATAGATGCGTTTGATTGTGTCGTCCTTTTGTGGCTTCCTGTCCCCCTCTGCGAGCATTTTTTGTGGCTGGTTTGGCCACCGCCTGTAGATTTTTTGTCCTGAGTATTCATGGAATGATGGTTTTTTCGTTGTCTGAGAATGTCGTATTCGCATCTAGACTCATATTCTGAGACGAAAAGGTCACCTTGCTCTTAGTTTATAGCGTTTGTTGCGTTGTCGAAGAATAGGTTTGTGTTTATACTGGGACAGACTTATGTATACCTGATTGGTTCATATTCGTCTAGGTCTCTTGTAAACTTCTCTTTCTTCGTTTGTCATAATATATTTTCCAACGAGTCCAAGGCGACTCCTGCGCTTTATTCTGTACTCTGAATAATTGCTACAGGATTCAAATTGTTGTATTTGAGTCTGTAGGATGGAATCTCCATTGTCAAGTAAATGCTATCGGTCTATGTTATTCGTCCTGAATAATTCTAATCTCATAAGTTTGAAAGAACATTCGTGATAATATTATCCTTCCCATTGGATTCAAATGTGATTACTCTGTTCCGTGGAAGGGAATTTTTTAATTCAGTCTCACATACGTGAATCATCTGTTTTTTCTGAGTTATGTTTGGAGAAGTGAGTGGAATCCCCACAGTTTCAGTTGATTAAATCAAGAGGTTTTCCAATTTTGTTGGACAGAGTACGGAATTGTAATTCTGAATCGTCGGCTGCGGTTGGTGTTGAGAAAAAATTTCTTGCCACTATGTGAACGCGATCGGGGTTATCCAATGTAGATGTAATATATTGTCGGGGGGGGTTGGCAAGACGGGTGTAGCCATGATGAGTCCAAGATAGCTGTCCGTTCGTATAGATTATGTATTACTCAAATGTAAATTTCCTGTTGTGTATAGTGGCCAGAGAACTAAGACGCATACGGGGATACATAAAAGTCCATTAGCAACATATGTCCTACTAATAACCAGTTATATTCGGTTTGTAGGGGAGCAAGGAAAGTCCAATGTCCAGAACCCTGCAAGTCCACATATAGCAGAAAACGAAAAAATATTAGTAAAATCCGCTCACCACCCTGTTTAGTATCTCCTACGGCCAAGGAACGACAGGTTGCAACGGAGCCAGATCCATCCGTATCTTCGACGCGCACACCTCGTGATACACAAAATGGGTGAACTAAACAAACGATAATATAAAAAGGGGGGGCTCGCAGATGTACCTAGAGCTGATCGACTGCCGTGAAGTAGTATACAAAATCCAAAAAGGTTTATTTCAACATTTCAAAAACTGTCACATTGCAAGGAGACATCCATGGGATATCCCACTGACGCGTGACATGTGAACAGAGCTTGCGGTAACCGCGTTTTCGGACGAGCTAACTAGTCCTTAACTCATACCTAGCTCAGGTAATCCTGTTGTCGGTTTACATAACACCATGTGGTGAACCTGGAACAGGTTTCCGTGATTGCACTAGGCAACCGCCCCCTGACACCATAGGATACCTTAAGGTAAGCCAGGGAAGAAAGAGGGAGGGAAAGGGGGGCGGAAAAAAGAAGAGGAAAACAGAGAGGGAGGGAAGAAAACAAAGGGTGGGAAAGAAAGGGAAAGCAGAGGAGATATGACGTATAGATGTAAAGGTGAACTGGTAATTAATAAAAATCATAGTCCGTTGTTAGAGTTCAAGCCTTAGAGGATACGGGTGTCTAGATCCACCCAGAATCCAATGCTTCCCTAGGAAAGCGCCTTTTTCCACACCCCTCTTTTTCGGTTTTGGGAGACTTTTCGCATGGCTTGTTACCCAAGTACCATGCACTAGATCCATATGGACTTCCTTTAGTGGTTTCGAATACCTGATAAGTTCGGTACTTTGCTATTTTGTACGAGGGTTCGCTCTCTAAGATATGTTCACTTATACGATCTTTAGTTTTCTGGCAGTACAGCCTACATATTGTAATGGGAGGCAGAGTAACAATTTATGAGATCACATACATTAGTGATTCACAGTTTCTATGCGACCTTATGTTGTAAATTTCGGCCTTTTCTCGTAGACGTGAATGGAAGTGGTTTTGTGTATGTATTTGCCATACATTACATCGCTGCCCCCCACAGCAAATAGCTGCCTTTCGTTTGAAGCCAATGTCTGGGGAGGTTTGTCTGAGAACAGTATTGGGGGAATAGAAGGTTGCCAAAGTTTGAGCTCTAGTTGATACAAAGGAGACACCATGTTGAGAAATACTTCTCTTCTCAAATATGCGCTGTGTCCAGGATGGGAAGATGTTTTTGACTGATGGCTATGGATTTATGAAACTGATTGTGTACTTAGTGCTGAAGTGACCTCTTGGGGAAAGATGTGGAAGGGTACTCTTCTTCTGTTTCGGGTGTGAGGTATAATTGCGTGTGTTGCTGAGGCCCCATATTTCGTTAATTCCTTCGTTCCCCATAACTATTATAATACTGCCCCTTATGTACAGAAACTAACTACTATAATCTGCCCCCTAGTACAAGGATTCATACTATAACACTCCCATTTAAGATTCACTCTCACTGCCGCCCCTATGTACAAGAATATAACTACTATAATACTGCCCCTATGTATCATGATATAACTACTATAAACTATCTGACTCCCCTATGTACAAGAATATACTACTAAAATAACTGCCCCCCCTATGTAACAATGACTTATAACTATAAAATCTGCGCCGCTATGTACAAGAATATAACTACTATAATACTGCCCCCTTGTACAAGCTACTACATAAGCTGCCATGCTACAATATATAATACTGTCCCTAGTACAAAATATAACTGCTTAATACTGTCCCCTATGTACAGATATATAACTACTATAGATACTGCCCCCTATGTACCAAGAATACTAACTACTAATAATACTGCCCCCTATTACAGAATATAACTACTATACTACTGCCCCCTAATGTACAGAATATAACTACTATTAATCTGCCCCTATGTCAGTATTTAGACTATTAGATAATACTGCCCCTATGTACAAGAATACTACTATATACTCCCCTTATGTACAGGGAATAATACTATAACCTGCCCCCTATGTAGCAAAGATATAACTTACTTAATACTGCCCCCTATGTACAAGAATATACAACTGCTATAATACTAGCCCCCTATGTACAAGATAACTCCATAAATGCCCATACATAGCTATAATACGGCCCCCTATGTTGACAACTATACTACTATAATTCCCCCTATGTACAGAATATAACTACTACAAATACTGCCCCCATGTACAAGAATCTAACTACTATAATACGGTCCCTCCATGTACAAGAATATAACTCTATAAATACTGTCCCTATGTACAAGAATATCTCAACGCCTAGTACATATACTATAACTGTCCCCCATGTACAGGAAATAACTTACTGTCATACTGGCCGCCCTATGTACCAGGAATATAACTACTAAAATACTGCCCCTATGCACAACACAGATAACTACTATACATCTGCCCTCTATGTACAAGAATATAACTCACTATAATACTGTCCCCCCTAGTGTAAAAGAATATAACTACTAATACTAGCCGTCCTATGTTAAGAATATAACTACAACTACGCAGGGTACCCCTGCCCCCTATGTACAGGATAGATACCTAAAATATTTGGCCCCCTATGACAATAATCTAACTACTATAATACTTGCCACTATTGCAAATATAACTACATATACTGCCCCAATGCACAAGATATAACTACTAATAATACTGCCCCTATTCACGTATATAACACTATCATACTCCCCCTATTTACAAGAATATAACTACTATAATACCTTTGGCCCCCTATGTACCAAAGAATATAACTCCTTAATACTGCCCCCTATGTACAAGAATATAATTACTACTAATCTTGCCCCTAGGTAACAGAATAAAACTACATATAATACTGCCCCCTATGTACAAGAATATAACTCTACTAATACTCCCCTCTGTACAGAATATAACTACTATAACTGACTGCACCCCTATTTACAGGAATATAACTACTATAATCTGCCCGAATATAACTACTATAATACTGCCCTCTATGTACATGAATATAACTACTATAATACTGCCCCCTATGTACAGGAATATAACTACTATAATACTGCCCCCTATGTACAGGAATATAACTACTATAATACTGCCCCCCTATGTATAGGAATATAACTACTATAATACTGCCCCCTATGTACAAGAATATAACTACTATAATACTGCCCCCTATGTACAAGAATATAACTAAAAGAATGCAAAATGTTCATTAAAAACGGACAGAAGGATCCAAATATAAAGTAAAACCTCCATAATTGGGAACTGTGTCTTTTCCGTCTTGAATGTATTTAAAACTTAAAGGAAGTCAACCACTTTGAAAAAGGGCGGATCATACCTATGTAAGCTATAAAACCAATCGATTTAGCCCCAAACAAACTTTTCAATTATGCTAATTAATCACTGATACACCTGTACTTGTCATACTGTACCCCACTTCAGTTACTGTTATTTCAGATGAAAAAAGAATTGTTCAATTTTAAACTCAAATAAAGGAAGCACTAAGAGAAGCTTGTTGTATTCTATCTAAACTCAAATAAAGGAAGCACTAAGAGAAGCTTGTTGTATTCTATCTTTATAAGGCCACATACACACAACCGTCAGGGGGACGTATAACCGGCCACAATGGGGCAGATTTACTTACCCGGTCCAGTTGCGATCCAGCGGCCGTTCTCCAACGCTGATTTGGGTTCTGCCGGGATTCACTAAGGTCGCGCGCCTGATGTCCACTAGGTGTCGCTGCTGCTCTGAAGTCCGCCGGAGTTAACAGGAGTCCACCTCCTCCGTCTCGGTGTATGTGAGTGCTATTTTTGCGACACAATTTTTTTTAAAAAGCCAGCGCCGATGCGCCACAATCCGATTGCATGCACCAAAATCCCGGGTCAATTCAGCGCAAATCTGAAAAATTCAGGAAACCTGGCAGAAAAACGCGATTCAGACCCTTAGTAAATGTGCCCCATTGCCTCCATCGACGGATTGACGGCAGTACAGTGCCACATCGTACACTTGTTTCCTATGGAGAGGGGTTGGATGAGCAGCGCCTATAGCCCCTACAAGAGAAGCAGTGTACATAACACTATACCAGGAGATATTTACACCACACTGCAAATCAGGGGTAGTCCATAGCAACATTCAGTGCTAAAGACTAAGGGTCCATGTAACTTGGTGTTCTTTTTAAAGAAACATCTACCACCAGGATAAGATTGTAAACCTGCACACTTACATGCTGTGTGTGTCCCCTCTGGCAGGATCCACTTTTCTTTTTGCTTCCAATGTGTGTTTATACTAAAAAGGGCTTTTTTGACTATTGCAAGAGCCTGAGAGGCTCTCTCATGTGGTAATCATAAGGTAAAGCATTTAATATCTTACCCCTTTTTTGTTTTAAACACTATTGTTTTTAAGTGTGCTCGTTTACAATCCTTCATCCTGGAGTTAAGCCCCTTCTACACTGGCGTTTTTTCACGCGCCGAGTTCTGGCGCGCATTTGACGCGCGAACTTGAGTTGCACTCCTGTCCATTGTATTCAATGCTCTTTCTCCATTAAGCGTTGTTTTTGACGCGTGTGCTTGCGTTCGTTGCACGCGCGTCAAAATCGCAGATGCTCTATTTTTGCGAGTCACGCGCATTTTCACGCCCATTCAAGTCATGGAGATGCATCAAGAACGCATTGCACTCGCAATCATTGCAAGTGCAATGCGAGTGCAATGCGTTTTAAGTAGGGTTGCTAGGTGACCAGAATAACAGTATGTCCTGCCGGCGAACGATCATTTAATTAAAAACACAATGTTGCAACATCTGCCGATCTATTCTTCACTGTTCCCCGTGTATATTATCTCCCCGACAAGTTAGCAGATGTGAAGAACAGTGAAGATAGAATAAAACCGTGAACACAGTGAACACAGGATCATTAAGAGAAAAACACAGTGCAGAACACAGTGCAGAATAGATTACAGATGTTCGCACTATTGCTACTGTCAGGAGATACGCGTCGGAACGTGCGGCCAAAATAGCAGTGAATACCAATATATATGTGTGAAGAACAATTGCAGATGTATTTAAACTCTGCAATTTGTTCTTCACACACATATATATTGTTCTTCACATGCTATTTTTGGCCACACGTTCCGGCGTTATCTCCCGCCAAGTAGCAGATGTGCCGAACATCTGTAATCTATTCTGAGCACTGTGTTCTGCACTGTGGTTTTTCTACTTAAAATCACTGGTGCGTCATGTTTTCACTGTGTTCACTTGTTGTATTCTATCTTCACTGTTCTTCACATCTGCTAATGGTGCGGGAGATAATCTACCGGGGAACCGATGAAAATAGATCGCAGATGTTTGCAACTTATCAGAAGACATTATTTTTTTAAGAATAACACCTTTTGAAATCCGCAAACCATGGTCCCTTTGAAAATGCTCGATTCTCCCCATTGACTCGCCGCGTGAAAAATGCGCCGAAAACGCAAAAAAAAAAGCAACAAACACGCGCGTGAAAAACGGCAAAAAAAACGCTATTACCCAAGGAGAATGGAACAAACGCCGCCAAAAACGTCAGTTTTTTTCACGGCATTGCACCCTGACGTGAAACCCACGCTAGTGGGTAGAGGCCTTCAATCTCTTGTTGTGATTGGACTAAATTCTGCATGCAGGAAGCCTATCATGTGCACACTATGGGGTTCATTTACTAGGCATTCGTGTTTTCCCGACGGTGTAGCCCAAATTTCCGATGTGCCGGCCGATTTTTCACTGTATTGCCCCACGGATTTGGAAAAAACGCTGATTTTAAAAAAAAAAAAAAAAACTCGCACTTACCTTCACTAGGAATAGGCGGGAATTTTCAGGACATTCCGCGGGCAACTTCATTACAGCAGCGGCAACCTGTGGACGCGGCGGAAATCACCTTAGTGAGTCGCCGGAAGGACCCGAATCCCCGCAGAGAACGCAGCTGGATCGGATGGACCGGTGTAAGTAAATCTGCCCTATATGTCCATAGACTCTTCTGGTAGGGTAGGGGCGAATGACGCGTATGAATATAAACGAGGTTGCCCATGAAAGAAAAATTTTTTAATCAAATTTAATCCCCTACTGATTTTTTACCCAATTACTTTGCAACTTTACTCAGTTTATGCTGTTTTAGCTCCTATCCCTCAATTGGAGAAGCGTCCTTCTGCGTTTTCATGTCTGGTTTCCGGCGAAATAGCTCTTGTATACATGGTGTATTGCGAGCAGGAACAGGTATGAGGCTTTCATGGTGAAGGTCATTCTCAAGTATAAAATGTCGGGATGGTTGGGTATGAGGACACCCCGAGAAGACGTGACCCATCTAAGCCATTATAAAATACCCTGTATATTAAATCCACTACTGCATACAGGTCGATAATTGTGGAAGCTTTCTATTTCTATACTCCACAATGTTTTATGGATTGTCATGTTTACCTCTGTGGCCAAACCGTACTACCTTTCGTTCCACCTCGTGTTACCCTTATGTAGTAATTTCGTTGTGCACTCTCCCACAACACCACTTTTGGCCCTCCCTCCCCTCTCCTCCCCCCCCCCATTTCCCTCCCCCCTCCTCCCCCCCTTTCACACCAACTTCATCCTTTTGGGTTTTTATGTCTCTTGCTGCTGTAGCCCAGCTGCCCAAAGTTTCACGTTACTGTGGTGGTCAGAGATGCTCTTCGGACCTACCTTGTGTAAGGGTGGCGAGTTTGAGTCACTGTTGCCCTTTCATCACTCGAACCTAGTCTGCCCATTCTCCCTAGACCTCGGTGGCATCAACACAACGGCATGTTTTTTTTCTGTTCAGACTTCTCCGGTTGTAACACTCCTAGAGATGGTTTGGCGTGAAATCCCAGATAGTCAGCAGCTTTCTGAATACTCAGACCAGCCCCTTCTGGCCACCAAACAAAAACCATGCCACGTTCAAAGGCACTCAAAATCACCTTCTTCCCCTATACTGTGATCGGTTTGAACTGCCAGGAATTTCTTCGGACCATGCTCTATATCCTAAATTCACTGAGTTTGCACGCCATGGATTGGCTGATTAGAACTAAAGTGTAAACGAGACGTTGGACAGGTGTCTGTACCTACAAAGTAGCCAGTGAGTTGTCCTATTGCATTGCTTATATATATATATATATATATATATATACCACTATATTTTACAGCATATATAACTAACTGAACCACCAATTATTGTGATCCTGCTGTTAACTGCAAACGTGCTAACAGTGATACCATAGTATCAATTCAGGGTATCATGTGAACAGCGTTTGCAGTTAAAAAAACTACAGAAAAACATATAAAAAACCACACACACTATTTTGAGGATACTATGTTAGGATGGAATTGCCTGTAGATCCATAACAGCTAAGTCTCGCAAAATCAACAGCAAATCTCAGAGGGCTGCCCCCATTCTCATGTGATGACTCGCTGCTTTTGAGCATGACGTAGCAATCAGGTCCTGCAACAACCATTTACTTTGGGAAAACACACAGTGAAAGTCTTCGATAATCACAGCAAATCTCAGAGGACTAGCCCCCCATATCATGTGACTGATCGCTGCTTAGGAGCAGTAGTCAATCATAGTCCTGCTGTGGCCATTTTACTACGGGAATCTTCCCTCACAGATATACTTTTTGCTTAAAGACACCTTAATGTTTTTTCTACTCCATACTAGACAAGGGCAAGCAAGAAGTGGTTGTAGTCTGGGGCCCCATAGTTAACAGGATCTTCTCAGAGAGGAAATACGCGCATTATATGGTGAAAAATGATTAGTAAATAGTAATGTAAGGGATGTGTAAATTTTCTACAATGGTAAAAATAAAATAAATCAATTAATAATAAATTGGCTGACTGGTGACAGTTAGCAATAAATCACATTAATGTCGCTGTTCCATTATCACTGACCCAACTTATTTAATTTGACTCCCATTACTTTAAATTCTTGCCATTGAGCCCATATTCTGTTTTGTCAGATGTCAAGCCTTGTCTTGCACAAAAAAAGAAAACTCAACCTTCAAATTCCCCACTCTGATGGACTTCTTGAGTAAAGCCTTAATATTTGGGATCTGATATGATTTCCACCTCCTGGCTATATTGATTCTTGTCGCTGTTAAAATGTGAAACACCCAAATCTATATCTTCCTTCTGAGGGGTTCCAGTTCAAGGTAAGCACGCCTACTTGGGCACCCATGGGGGGAGGAACCTCAGAGCTTTTTAATTAGTGAAAACCCCTATTGCTCAAAGTGGAACTAAGAACTAAAAGACTAGCATATCTGAAGTCAGTGAACCATGGACACAATGTGGCTAATAGGAGAGAGCCGGCCCCCCACATATTACGTTACTCACCCATGCGAGTTACAATCACATATAAATACACTCATGTGCATATACACATATATACAGTGCCATATGCAACATACTCACATACAGTGTAGACAGACACCATATACACATCACAGTATATGTTATATACATATTATGCTGGACAATGTGCAGTACAATATAGATATAATGGTGCACATCCCCCATTCTTTATTGTGTCAAGTCAGATAATGGGGCCCCCTGACACTGCGGGCCCCATAGCGGCTGCTATGGCTGCTACTGCTTTAGTTACACCCCTGCGAGCCTGGGTACATTTTGAATAATTTTTACTGAGTAAGATACCGCCTATACAAAAACTTATGGGAGGAATCTAGATGGTTTATGCATCTGTATGCCTTGGAACTAAGTATGAGGGCTTCGAGCCACTGCTCGTCCGTAAACTGTTGAAGCAGTTCCTTTTCCCATTTCTCTATAGGTAGATAGGTGCTGCATGGCGGTTTAGATAGCTGATAGCCAAAATTCCCTTCTTTCTATTACCCTAGGAAGAGAAGTAGAGTTCATACCGAGAGTGCTCCCGGCTACTACATAGTGGCGGGTTTGCAGATATTTAAAGAACTCTGAGTTAGGGAGAAAATTTTTGGGGGCAATCTTCTCAAAGGAGAGAAGTGCAAGATCCTAAATAGGTCCTTCAGCCATTAATTCCCTTACGCACTCATTGTTCTAATTGTATGCCAGGAATCACAGCCTGCAAATGGGGGATGGTACGCTTTTTTATATTAACGAGGGAACATATCAGGATGGCTAAGTGGAGTTTTGAAAATTTTAATG
Source organism: Engystomops pustulosus (assembly GCA_019512145.1). NCBI lineage: Eukaryota > Metazoa > Chordata > Amphibia > Anura > Leptodactylidae > Engystomops > Engystomops pustulosus. The sequence continues at coordinate 98,275,937 of CM033647.1, forward strand.
CTGCAATCAGGGGGAAAGTTCTTGGGAGCGTGTGGAAGATAAGCGAGAAGCCAATAACATTGCCTGAAGTGATGGGGATGAACCTGCAATGTCACTTTCAGTGCCACTCATAATTTGTCTGGTCATCTAACCACCAACTAGCGGTTTGCTCTTTTTCTGAGTGGCGTTCTCCACAACTGTCAGTCCCATGTTTGCATAAACGAATTCCCTTTCAGGGACGAGGCGACTGTCTAGATGCCATTCCTGGAAATAATAAATTTTACTGAAAATCCCCGGAGATATGGAATATTGTGAGCTCATAGGGTATTCGTTCATCTCGAAAAAGCTCTCCTCCTTGCCATCATTACCACCAACAGGTTTGTGTATACCGAAATGTTCGCGAAACGAGGCGGGTTGCTCGGTGGAGATCTTGCCGTCAATGCAATCTTTTCTTTAATGTAAAAGAAAGGGATCCGAGCAATTGCATCCCTTGCTATCGCTAAGGGAAGGGGCTTTGGCTTTGGGAGCCTGTGTGCCCTATCAATATTGAGGCCCATTTGATTAGCGTCAGGGAGTAAGCAAGTAAGGGAGTAGCCAGTAAGAAAATTTGCAAGCTCTTCTGGCTTGACTGCCTCAGGTATACCCCTGAACCGCAGGTTATTCTCAATGTCAGCTAGCTGCGCCCTTAGGGCCTCCAACTCCTCTTCCATTGAGGTTGTCACCTCAACAATCTCACTGTGAGCTGTTGTTAACTCTGAAACTTTAGTTTCTATGTGAGAGGTACCCTTCTGACTTAAGGGTCTGGATAGATAGGTGCAGCTCCTTTGTAATGTTAGCTTTCAAGTCAGCTATTAGAAGCTTCATAGATTTCCTAGTCAAAGCTGCTTGGTTTGGGTCCCCACCTAATACAGGCGGCATAGCAGAGTTGTGTGTAGCCGGGGTTTTCCACATACCTGCTGGTTACTGGGATCTGTCTGCTGGATCCATCTGTGGAGTTTGTCTTACTGCCCCTGTAAAATATAAGCATTGACAATGAGTATTAATATGACATGCAAATGCACAGATCTAATAAATGAAAGAAATTCATTCATGTTTAAGTCACGCTCTGGCTCAAAATCTTATCAATCATCTACTTGCGTTGAATATTGTTGACCTTCCTTTAATTATTTAGCTGTGTTAAGTTAGAAGCATAAGGGCAGCTGTAATTATTTATGGTTTCTCCCTAGTATCCTCCATTATTACAGCCTGTGTACATGTTAATCTGTAACTACACATCTACTTTCTAAGTAATGAGAAGTTGCCTTAATTTAATTTGTAATGACAAAATGTTATTTTGTGCTTCTGTTAATTTACCTAACTAGGGGGAAATACTGTCTTTACCTTGTTTGGCTTTGTGATGATCAAAGACAAAGTACATTGATGATGAAAATAAGCCAAATGTTTATTAGCATGTAAATCACAACAGATCTATTGTTTCAATAAAAGCCATGAAGAGCCGACTACTTCGGTTAGATGCCTTTTAAATATGCTGCCTGCCGTATGCTTTCAGCTTAACGTTCAGTGAGAAAACTCGGCACATACATGAATTTGATGAGATAGGACTTTGCTTTAGGGCTCCGATGTAAAATTACTTGCAAACTTTGTCAAGATATTTTTCTCATCGCTGTAGGCATGACAAATTAGATTGTAAGTATTACATGACTGGACATCACTGTGCTGGCTAAATTCAATATAAAAAATTGAGTATATGGTGTCAGTTTTGTATTAAAATAATAAAAATCTTCCCATTGTCTATATTAACTCACACCTTGGGGATAGCAGTGCAAATGTCTAAGAAATATTAACTTATTAGAAATGAATCCATTTTAACCCTTCATTATGTACAAATTTGTAAATGTAGATAAAGTTTCTTTATTCCAGGAGTTGTTATTATGGGTGCAGTTGGGGAGTACATTCTGGTTGAGGCGGCTCAACAGTAACTTGCCCATAATACATTTGGCTATGCTCAGTTGTTTATACAGTCACTCAGGTCATTTTGGTGCCCTAGGCAGATATGCAGTGGCATCAGAGATGATTCAAGCCTTTCAGCTGTCTGAAGGGAAAACAAATTGTCGCCCGTCCCTCATTAAAAATAATTTCCAATTAGGCTTAAAAGAACTAAATATAACACCTAAAATATATACCTGCAACAAATATATTGCACATATAATGTAGCACAGCACCAGCCACTCAATGAAACACAGCACTAATGTCTTAATATAGTACCCCAACCCTTACTGTTACACATTAATCCCCTCCTAATATGCAACAGAACCCCTGGACCTGGTAGCATGTTACTCTCCTCTTAATGTTGCACAGACCATTCCGTTACTATAGTACAGCATTTTGTCCTTCCAAAAACATCCTGCCCCCCATAATAAAGCATAGCACCCCTTCCTTAATGAAGCAAAGTGACCCCCCACCAAGCAATGTGGCAAATGATTATAAAAAATATTAATAATAACATTAATACTCACCTCCAGGTGCTCCAGCAGCTTCTTCTGCTGCTCTTGTCCCCATGCTCCTCACAGAGGGTGCAGGCAGCATGTTGATAGTGCTGCATGCAATCTCTCTTTCATACTGATGGCGCCGACAATCTCATTTTGTGGTCACCGGTGCCAGTCTGTGTGCTGCCTGCTTCCTGTAATTAGTGCTATGTGTGTCTTAAAGATGCACATACCATTAATTATTTCATAGATTTGGGAGGCAGGATGGCCCCTCCCCATTCGGGTAGCAGGATGGGGTCCTTTGCAATCGCCTACCCTCGACTACCCATCATCCCAGCCCTGCAGTCACTGATGGGGCAGTGAGCTGAAACAGGTTCCTACAGCTTCCTATTTTTCATGTAATATTATGGTAGCAGTGTAGTGGGTGTTTTACAGTTACAGTGTAGGCGATGTATTACAGTTAAAGTGTAGCGGATGCATTATGGTGGTGGTGTCATGGATGTATTACAGTGGCAATGTAATGAATATATTACAGTAGTGTTTTCATTGATGAATTACAGCGAGAGTGCAGTGGAAGTGGAAAATATGCAAACATGATTTCCATGGTGGGAATTGGAAAACAATTCCTGTTTTTGCTACCTTGAAGGGCAGCCCCCTTAACACCAAGCATGATGTGGAATAAAGCCAAACCAGTATATCTATTCCAGAAGGAACAGACTCCCAACTATAGACAGCACTGTTTTGACCTGTTTGGGTCACCTCAGTATAGCATAGGGAACGGGTTTTAGTGAGAGGCTATTGACTAGGATCAGAAAGTAAGATTTCTCCTTATGACTGTAGTGGATGTATTACAGTTGCAGTGTTGTGGATGTGTTATGGGCTGGTGTCATGGATGGACAATGGCAGTGTAGTGGATATATTACCGTAGGGTTTTTTGGAGGGGTCTTTATATTTGACCTGTCATGCAAGAAACTGCCCTGCACTCACTCTGTCAGAGCTTATTTATGTGGAGGATCATAACATTAGGCCACATTTATCAAAAACAGTGCAAACTGCAGTATGTGTATTGTGCCTGTGAAGTGTACAGGGTGCGCCAGATTCTTTAATTCATAAAGATAGTTGTACATCCTACCATTGTGTTTAAAAACCATCAAAATTAGGACATTTAGTATATTGGGGTAGATTTACTTACCCGGTCCATTTGCAATCCAGCGGCGCGTTCTCTGCGCTGGATTCGGGTCTGGCCTGGATTTATTAAGGCAGTTCCTCCGACGCCTACCAGGTGGTGCTGTTTCCCTGAAGTTCCCTGGAACGGCACCGAGCCGGGCTGAGTGAAGGTAAGCGCAAGCTCCACGACAGATTTTTTTTTTAAATGCGGCTTTTCTGAATCCGTCGGGTTTTTGTTCGGCCACACCCCCCGATTTCCGTCGCGTGCATGCCAGCGCCGTTGCGCCACAATCCAAACGCGTGCGCCAAAATCCTGGGGCAATTCAGGGGAAATCGGCGCAAATAGGAAATATTCGGGTAACACGTCGGGTAAACGTGAATCGGGCCCTTAGTAAATGACCCCCATTATGTTGGCTACAAATATAGCAGTCTCCATCCCATGGATACCAAATGTACAATAATGCTCGGTGTACTTTTAACTCTGTTCTTACCTTTTCTTTTCAACATTTCCAGTTCACCTAGGGACTTGAACATGCAGTGCAGTCCCATATTTTTCTGAAGACTCAATCAGGTCAATTGTCACTGTGTACATACTGTAATCAGTTATCAGTAGCATCTCTTTGCTATTACTTGGCCTTTCCCATTAGCATAATGGGTATATTAATCTGATATTGCTTTGCTGTGTTTTTTCAGATAGCAATTTAATTTCTAATAGATAAAGGGTTGCATATAGATACAGATTCATTTTATTATCATGAAATGACATCAGCTTCAGTAGGAACAAGGAATTACAGGTAGTAGGGTAAACGTATACATTTGAAGAAGAGGACAATTAGAGTCTCACCGGGTTTAGTTGTGCTAAAGATTAGTCACAAAATAATTTAATGTGGGGCTGAGGACTGACTCCACCATGCAGGACCATCTGGACTCTGCAGCCACACTGGTTACAGTCTAAGGCTACATGCACACTGCCGTTGCCTGCCGCACTGTAGCATGGTGGGCACACGGCAGTGCACGGGGAGAGGAGGAGGAGGTGAGCGCACCTCACCCCTCCCCCTCTCCATAGGAAAATATGGGCCACGGCGCCGTAATATGGGAAAAGATACGACATGTCCTATCCTTTCACGGGCTACGGAGCATACGGTGCCGCACGTGTGATGCACCGTTCCACTCCTGTACGATGCCGTGAGCCCATAGAAGTGTATGGGGGATGTATATCGGCCGTATATAAGTCGGCCGTATATATACGTCCCCCATACATGTGTGTGAATGCAGTCTTAGATAGTGGAGTGCAGAAATAGAGATAGTGCAGAGATAGTGGAGGAAATAGTGCACACCAAGATTCACATTTCTATAAATTATTTAACACATTTCGGGTGCAACTAATGAAATAAATATGTGAAGTAAGTGTTTTATTGAATATGCAGCATATTGAAATGAAATTTGCTTTGTAACTAAATAATACTTATAAAAATTCACATGAGATCTCGTCAGCACCAACACCAGATGCTAGTACTCACAGCAATTCCTGTCCCTCCCTCTCATGCCAGATTCCAGCAATCATATGTATTGATGACGAGTTCTGAACAAGCTTGATACACATCTCCTTATTGTGGAATTGTCTAGGGGTACTTTGATACCACCTATTTTATATGTCCTTAATATTTTTTATAAATTAAGAGAAACAGGATGGTATCTTCCAGGTGGATTTTTTTTTAAATCTCTGATTAATAAGATAAACCTAGAGAAAATGTGGACTGAGGTTAACACAGAACACAACTGAGAAACTGAAGTAGAGGTAACATTGTAAATATATCATCCATGGAGAGACCACAAACAGTAATGTTGCATATATACAGTAGAGATAGACCTGTCATTCTAGATGTATTTCCATTTTTAAATGTCATTAATGCTGAGAAGATATTAAATAGGTAATTTTTTCAATAGTTTTCACATAAATGACAAATACAGTTTCTCAACATGTTGTGTAGCATATTATAAGCCTTATTTTGCTTACATTGGATGGTATTGTTTGTTTCATGCATTTTTCCTCTTTACCGCTAGTGCTGTTTGTTGCCTGCTCCTTAGAAGATAAGAATAACTATTAGTTGGTGCTGTTTGGATGATTTCAGAACACTGTTACAATTATTTGTTCTCCAAGGGAGGCGATAAAACTGATAAACTTCTATTTTCTCGCATTTTAGACCCAACGATAAGCGGCAACATGAAGCGTGCATGGGGTAATGCTTTCAAAGCCAATATGGAAATGTCCTCCCTTATAATATATACAGACCTCAGGTGTTGAATATGTTATAAATTTCACACCGCAGGTTATTTACCATTTTCCCACTAATAAAACACTCAGATTTACTTCTAAATTATTTATCAGCATTCTGCATAACACTGTGAAATTGATATAATATTGATCCTCTACAGATAGAAACACATTTAGTCTCGGAAATTTTTGCATATACATAATTCATTTCTAGTTTCTTTCACTTGGCACAGGACTGCGGTCTGTTGTGGGCATTGCAGCATAATTTCTGATTAATTTGGATACACTTCAGGTGCACACTGTGCCTTAGAGTGCAAATAATACAATGCTCTTACATTGTTTAGTTATCTTCAGCGCGGGAAGGTGTCTTAGTTGGTTGGATGGCTGGGAGAGGGAATAGACAAGAAGTTACGTAAATGCTAAATGATAACTTTTGCATATTCAGATATCTAGGAGGATTGGCATAAATGTTGAGCATTTAGACTTTCATCTACTTCCATTCCCTTTATTTAGGAACTCTTGCTTTCATTTATAGTAGACCTCTGTACCTCTGATCCTCTAAAGACTGAAACATGCTAGATTAAAATCAGACAAATCTGTCTCTGGGGGTCCAGCCAACTATCTAATGAGTATCGGGCTTCAGGACTCTAAAGCGGAAATTCAACTGTCCGATCCTTATGCTTTCGGAAGATAAACCTCTGTCTTGCAGCAGATTTTGCAATTCAACATACATGTGCGTTTTCAGCCAAGACAATTGTGAATGAGTAAAAAGTAGTCAGAAGAGACAGCTATTGCTAACACATGCCATGTGTATGGGTCCTTTCTACTAACGGTGGCCTCTACTAGGATGAAGAAATCAGTGTTGATAGTCTGCTCACTGGGTGACCGACTACTGAGCCACCATGAACTCTGGGGAAACCTAATGTACATGTAGATGTACATGTACATGTAGATATTTAATAAAATGCATGCGAAATCATGCATTTTTTTTAGAAACAAAACAATCTGTAATTTTAAGAAGATTTTTTTCACCGAAATAGTGGGCTTACCATGTAAGAAAGGAATCCATGTAGCCTCTTGATCTCTGAATGATAACACAGAAAAGAGTCTGAAATGGTGGTGCTTAGAACAGAAGCTCAGCTCCCATTACATATATACATATATATGGATTGTATAAGTGTAGAGTATTAGAGTGTCTGAGACAAACAGTCACTGGGATGAGAGTGACCGAGCCATTGTCTGCTGTGGAAATCAATCACAGCTCAGTTTCTATTCTACCACAGGTCATTGATATGAGCTCTGAGCTTTGATAGGTTACTAAAGGAAATAAGTATAATACAGCTTAGCTGTGAGGTAATATGTGTAGTAATATGTAAGGTAATATGAGGTATTATGATAACCACCATATACAGAAGCCACTATCTTCTGCTGCTGTGGCACTTGGAAGCTGAGCCGTTAATTGGTTGTTTTTCTGGCACTGGTCATTATAATGAGGTTACTATAGGCAATTAATATAATACAGCCAGTGGCGTAACTAGGAGAGGCTGGGCCCCACAGCAGATTTCTGCATGGGGCCCCCTTCACCTTAAAAAATATATATACATATTTGGCACCAGTTGACATATTTATGAGAATTCACAATTATGTCACTGCTTCTATGCCCGAAAATTGGCATAGAAACTGTGATAAATCTCCCCCATATAGAATTTATGTACATAATATACTTATACATAAAATATATACAAACCCTATATATACACATACATACAGTTTAAACACACCATATACACACATACTGCATAAACATACACGTAGCATAGAAATCATGCATATAGTATATACACATCATACATCGTATACACATACACACATATACAGCATATACAGACACACATACAGTATATACACAAGATACATCATTTACACACACATATACATACACACATACAGTAAATACACATCATACATCATTTACACACACAGACACAGATACACATACTGTATATACACATCATACATCATTTACACACACAGATACAGCATATACTGTACATACAGTATATACACATCATACATCATTTACACACACACAGATACAGATACACATATAGTATATACACATCATACTTCATTTACACACACAGATACAGACACACATACAGTATATACACATCATACATCATTTTCACACAGATACAAATACACATACAACATATACACATCATACATCATTTACACACACAGATATAGACACACATACAGCATGTACACATCATACATCATTTACACACACATACACAGATACACATACAGCATATACACATCATACATCATTTACACACACATATACAGATACACATACAGCATACACACATCATACATCATTTACACACGCATATACAGATACACATATAGTATATACACATCATACATCATTTACACACACATATACAGACACACAAATATACTTACCAGAAGATGTTTCCTCTCTGCAGCCTCCTCTGATGATAGTTTGTGCTGCTCGGGAACTCCCTCCTCCTGGAGCTGAGTCTCTCTGCTCCTCACTCCCCGGGAGGCCATAGTTCTCTGGCCGGCCTGTGTTGCATGCTGTCTCCCTGGGCTGCTGCTTCCTCGAGGCTCCAGAGGTTCAGCAGCACAGTGTCCATACAGTACAGCAGGGAGCTGTGTCCAGACAGTACAGCAGGGAGCTGTGTCCAGACAGTACAGCAGGGAGCAGCCCGGGCATTGCTGCTGCTGTATGAGCACTGGCCGGGAGAACAGTACTCTAGGGAGGAAATGAGCCGGCTGCAGGAACGGGGACTTAGAGCGTACGGACCGCCGGACCTGTGCCAATGTATGTGGCCGGGCAGGGACCATAATCCACCTCTGCCTGAGGCTAGAGGTGGCGCACTCCCTTCTCCTCTCTGTAGTGGATCCCAAAGTGAAGTTGTGGCAGAGTCAGGCGCGGGAGTGCGGGCCCCTGGACCTCCCGGGCCCCGTAGCAATCGCTACGGCTGCTACTGCTGTAGCTACGCCACTGAATACAGCTTAGGCTGTGTTCACACATTGTGTTTTGTTTGCATTATTGCATGCATTTTCAAACACATCACAACAGCTAAGAAGAGGAGATTTGCCTAATTACAATTGTTAACAACAGTGCATTTACAAAACACAAGCATTAATGCAAGGTTAACACATATGTAAACAAGGTATATTAACAAAGTGTTAGCATATGTGTTAATATTTTGTTAACATATACATTTTGTAAATACAAGGTTGACAGCAATGTAATTAGGCAAATTTCTTCTTCTCAACTGCTGTGATGCATTTGAAAAAGCAAGCAATAACACAAACAAAATGCAACGTGTGAACGTAGTCTTAGATGTGAATTAAGATGTGAAATAACATGTGAAGTAATATGTGAGGTAATATGAAAACAATCATATACAGGAGCCATTATCTGTTGTGGCAATAAGCAACCAATCACAGATCAGCTTCTATTTTGCCACAGGTCCTTAATATGAGCTCTGAGCTTTGATTAATTACTATAGGCAATGAGTATAATACAGCTTATGTGTGAGGTAGATTGAGTGAGTGACATAGAGACAGGCAGGGATTGTAAGACAGGCAGGGAGAGTGAGTAACTGACAGAGGGACAATCAGTGAGAGGGAGTAAGAGACAGAGAGAGTGAGTAAGTGATGGGGAGACAGATGGGGAGAGTGAGTGAGTGACAGAGAGACAGCCAGTGAGTGTGAGTGAGAGACAGATGAGGAGAGTAACTGAGAAACAGAGAGACAGACAGGGAGAGTGCATGAGTGACAGAGAGATAGCAAATGAGTGTGAGTGAGAGACAGGTAGGGAGAGTGAGTGACAGAGAGATAAACAGGGAGAGTGAGAGACAGGCGGGAGAGTGAGTGACAGAGAGACAGGCAGGGAGAGTGAGTGACAGAGAGACAGGCAGGGAGAGTGAGTGACAGAGAGACAGGTGGGGAGCGTGAGTGACTGAATGAGAAACAGGCAGGGAACATGAGTGAGTGACAGAGAGACAGCCAGTGAGTGTGAGTGAGAGAAAGACAGGAAGAGTCACTGAGAGACAGGAGAGATAGATGCATAGATAGATATATATTATTTTTTTGTTAACCAATTCTATTTTGTTATAACTAAGTGCAGTTATTTACTATGCCGGGATCTACAGCTAGTAATTTATAAATAAGGGCTTTGCACTGCACTTTTGTCATACTGTGCACATTTTTCCAGGCTAAAACGGCTTAAGAAGTGTCCGTGCTGCTATATTGTCGCACGCGACGCTTTCGTGGTGCAGCTGTGCGGGCCTCCATGCAACATAAATTAGAAGGCCTGACTAATTTGGTCCAACTGATTAGGACGGTACACCATATTTAACTTGCAAATTGTGATGCACACCATTAAAGGCACACAACAAAAAAGATGGTTAACTTTGTCAGGCCAGTGCGGGGAAGCGACAGATTTTTGATTTCTGGCGCACAATCTTAGTGAATCGCTGCACCCAGCATTATACACGAAAATAGCACTTTTAGTGCAGTTTCCGACTTCCTAAGTAAATGTGTCCCAATATACTATTTTTAGTTTGGGATTTTTTATATATTATTTCAAGTGGACTGTGTGGAATATTTATAGGTTTTTATATCCTATAACTATGCCATCAATATCTTTGTACTTAAAAGCCCCTCTAAGAGAAAGTCAGGGCATTCTTATTTTACATTACACTACAGACATAAATGAAATTGTCAGGATTCCTACACAAGATTGCATTGTCATGACAAATCCTAAATTCATAATATATATGTTTATAATTTATAACGAAAGTGTTAATTTTATTGAAATAAAAAAGTACTCATTCGTGCTACTTGCTAAAAAAATCAGTTCACCATTTTTGTCAGTCTGCATAGACTTTGTGGCCTGAGGAAATGCACAAACCCGAAAAGTTAGAATTTGATACATTGTTTCTATTAGTGGTGAGTCGTGGTCCTTTGTGGGTCACTTTTATTCCTTTTACAAATCATTAATCTGAAGTATATAAACCTTTCTAGATATCATCTTGCCTCCGGCCACATACACAGCACAGAGTAAATGACTTTCTATTTGGAAATATACATACCACATCATAGGAGACAAGACGGCCGAGCCCCTATCATGCTACATTGATGACAATGGAGTATAAATGATTCTATTCCCCATGTAAACTGTCACCTAGCATTCATTACCAATGCAGATGATAGCCTTGAGCAATAAACTAAAGTATATACCAATGTGACCTCTCAGGTCATTGTTCTAATTAGCAGACAATGCATTCTGCCTAACGAGAATGATGTTACATGATAATAAAGGGGAAAAAATATTAAATGTAATTATCTGGAAAGCTTTGTCAAAATAAGCTGCAATATAGTTCAACTAGCTCCAAGGCATGAAGCCTCTATCATTTTCTTTAAAGGGGAAGTACAATGTCAACTGTCAGTGAAATGATAAGTACAAATCTATACATGTAGCAAGTCAGCATTAAAATAAAATAAGCCTTTAAAGGAGGTTTGAAAGGTCATCAGATCACCTTGATATGCCTGGGAGGCCATTGCTATCTGTAGTGGGTATCTGATTATTACACTTCATACACTCTATAGAGAACCATGGAGCATGCATATTTAGCTCAGGCAGGAATTTAGTTTCCTACATTCTTAGAAAAGGTGAGGACATAGAGGTTAGTGCATATGTATAAGTGCATGTGTATCAGTGCATTTGTATCAGCTGACCAGAAGAGGATTATTGCTGTGGGTTGCATAATCCTTTGTTCAACAGGTTATCTCCTACAAATATGGAACACTTAACTCCGGCTCGTCCGCTGTCTGAGTATTGGTAAAAGTAGGTAGTAATATATACATATAAATGTATATGAATACAAAAATGGCAGCACTCCCATTCAGATAAAAAAATAGTGGCCCCTCAAAACCAGTGCAGTATGTACTATGTGCAGTTTGCATGTGGAGCATGCAGAGTGTGCCATATTAATCAAAACTGGTGCATGGTAATCTGTAATCTGGCGCTCCCTTCACTGCTATGGAAATGTGCACCAACCTTTTTTTGGTCCACCTTTAACATATAGCGTGCAACAAAGTACTTTCAAGACGTTACAATAAATGAAGCACATGTTCCGAAACAGCACCGGAACACCCCTGTGCAGAATTTGTTGGCACAGTAAACACAGTACTTACTCAAGAACAGCTAACAGATTTGCACAGAAGATATGTTCTTTACAAATATATGACAAAACTTTATTTAATCAAATGCAAAAATTATGCAATAAAATTACATAAGACAGACGTTTTGTACAGAGAGAGTATAAGCTGATGCTGGGGAGGTTACATACAACATCAAGGTGGCGTGGTAATATAAAGGTATCGATAACTGTGTAAAACCAGTCTCCTGTGCCAACAGAGGAAAGTAATAAAGTAGGGACAATTATATAACATTTTGATTACACATAACAGATGACAATGTACAAAGTCCAAAAAAGTTACCTAGGCACAGAATACACACGACCTCCTAGATGCAAAAGCACCCCGACGCACGTTTCGGCATGTTATTTAAACACCTGAGAACCAGTAGGAATCCGAGATGTCCACCTGTACACCATTAACTCTTGTTGCATTCGTGTCAGGCGCAGGCGGTGGGTATCGCAAACACTGTAATAAATGTGGGGAATAATGATATGTACAGAGATAATGTTCCTGTCATCTACTGTGAGGTGTTCCTGTTCCAAGCTTGAGCACTCTCTGCAGCAGGTTTTACAAGTGAAAACTCACCCACTGCACATATTTCTATGCCAGGTAGGGTCTGGCGTATATATACTTTGCAGCTGCAGAATGGGTACATAAGGAGGTCTAAGCCAGAGGAGCAAGTATTTCATCCTACTCCAGCATCTCCCCCATAATTTCAGCCATATTGGGAGAAGTAGTGGATTATAATATGAGCGGTTTGGGTGGCAGCCCGGGGCCCATGAAATCCTTCTACATCTGTTCCTGCTCTCAATACACATGATCCATACACATGAGCCATTTCAGGACTTATGAAGGTCCTCTAAAGGTCCTGCAGATTTAAAGTAGACTGAAGGGAAGCGTCTTCCATTCTCCAAGCAGCTTGATTCTAGTACAATATTCAGCAGGCAAATTCAAGACTTGTAGGGGCAATAATATTCATACAGCCCAGGGCCCACAGCAGTCTTTGTCCGGCTCCTGTTTGGCAACTCCCATCTTTCCCAGAAACAGATAGGGCTTTATTGACACCTAAATATTTCTCAGAATTTACATTTTTTGTAACTTAAGATGGAAATGTTTTTCACATAATTTGGAATAAAATCAATCAGTCAACATTTTGCAACCCCTTTATACGTCTGATATTTTGATATTGCCACATTAGCATTTATGGGAAACCATACTGTAGGTTTTGTAGACAGTTACAGTCCCTGTGCAGCAATTTCCTAGTCACTAGAACAGATTTAATGAATGCTTTTAAGCCTAATTATTTTTACTCACATTATGAATGCCATAAATAGAAATACAGCTTTTATTTATTCATTCCTATCCAGCCCTGCAAACATAGAAAAAAAAAATTATTATTCAAAAAGCAGAATAATGCCATGGATAGACATAGAGGGTGCATATACTTTCTCATATATGTTTGATTAAAGAATTTACTTAGAATTTATGAAGCCATCAGCCATGTACTGTATCTCACAAGCAACCAACCTTTCATTGTATATATTTATAGGGATTGCCACAGTTGTATCTGAATCAAAGCCGGACTGTCACTTTTATCTTCTCACTACAGTGGCCTCGGAAATACAAGAGGTTTATTTTTCTCAAAGAAGTGAAGAAAATGCCTTTAGCATTATTTCTCCTTCTATCCCTTTTAATTCTTATCTTTTGCGCTCCTTGTCTTTCCAACCCAGAAAAAGTTACATTTGATGTTTCTTTTTTGCAGTTGTGTAAAGGTCTGATAAGTTCTTATCTGTAGCTTAGTTCCTTTCTCAATTTGCTTGTCAATGTACTTAAAGGAGCTCTCTCCACATATAGTCACATATAGAAATGACCAATACAATAGGAAAAAACAATGCTGTCTCAGAACTGCAGTTGGGGTCAGAGGGCAAAGCTACTGTCAAAACTTCTGGACTTGTGACTTCCGCCTCTTGATGTATCAGGCAGGCTGCCACGCAGCGTCTTTTCTACACCAGGCAGGGTGAAAAGTCGCCAGCCACACTGAGTGCATTGATGCGGGGACAGTAGGGTGGCGGATTGGGGCAAATACGCAATAAGCTAGCATTTGTGATTATTTCAGGGGCTCTGTGCCACGTCAGGTCTGGACAAGCTGTGCCAACTGCTTGTCTGAATTGGAGGTGTGTCACAGGTGCCAGTTGGAGTGATAGACGTCTAAACCAATCAATTGCTGGGATGGCATCCATGCACTCCATTTTAAATACTCTGTTACTTCATCCAGTGGCTGTTAGACAAAGGCCCAGATTTATTAAGCAAACTATGCCAAAATTGTGGCCTAGATTACACATGAATACTTGTGCAAACTGGTTGCATGTGTATTTATGACCATGAACCACTTTTATGTTGGAAGTCCAACAGAAATGTTTAAAACACCCCTCAAACTGAGTGTATTAGCAAAAATCTGCATGCCATTGCACCTATCAATGCTGTCTGATGATGTAATAAAGGGCACCAAGCGGCATGGTACCAAGCAACAGACCTGTTAGGTGCTGTGGACGGTTTTGACCCTGACACCTTCTAAGTTAATTACCATGATCAGTGCCAGCAACAATTGTGGCAGTTACTGGCCGGTGTCAGCTGTGTATGGAGAGGGTTCGGTTTGTGAGCCCTCTCCATAGACCTCCACACGACCAACAGACGTATAATTACGTTGGTCGGTCATGAAAGGGTTAATTTTTAATGCCTAAATTTTGTCTGACCGCTCCATTCTGAGAGTGCTATTGTGGTATAAAAGAATATACTGAAAACCCTGGTTATTGTAGCAGACACAGATGTAACTTGTTCTCTCCATGAAGCACCAGCTCCAACATCACTCTGGCAGCAGTACCACGGCCATGTCCCTGTCTCGTATTAGCTGCTTTCATTAGTTTTACTATCACTGCATTATAACAAGGTATTGGAATATTTTCAGAAATGGATCAAAATGCTCAATGGGTTCCCAATCAATTGTATCACCAAAACTGTACTGATTAACCATACTTGAGTATGACTAAAACGTAATGTTTATTCATTCAATAATATTTCATGTATGTCATAAACTATACATATTACCATGCTCAGGTAAGGTTAGTCTTGTGTTGTTTCAGTTTTGGTAATAAAAAGGTATAGGAATATACCCAAATGACTTCACAATTCACTGATTATGTGACATTTCTACCTGCCCTTCACTGTTATTGTATCTGCCTCCTGGTCCACATCATTATTCATGTCATCTTAAAGCACAGTGCCATTAACTGCATTTTATTGTTTTTATAATTTTTTACATTATTTCTTGGTTTCTTCATCTTTATTACTTTATGTTGCTATTTTAAGTACCTTACCTGGCCCATTTTTCCAGGGAAGTTGCCGATTTTCAGCCCTCTACCTCATATTATCCTCATTTTACAGCCATTTTTGGGTGTTAAACTGGGGTCTTTATTGTTTTCAATGGCGATCAGGATCAAGTTCTAGTCCTCTTAGCCCCTTAACAACTTGGCCTTTTTTAGTTTTTCACTTCCATTTTTCACTCACCACCTTCAAAAATCCACATAAAGAGATCTGTGACAGTTTATTTTCTGCATAACAGCTTGCATTTCGTAGAGACAGTATTTAATATTCCATACCATGTACTGTGAAGCTTAAAAAACATTCCAAATGCAGTGAAAATGGTGAAAAAACACATTTGCAATGTTTTCTTGTGGGCTTGGATTTTACAGCTTTGACTGTGCGCACCAAATGACATGTTTGCTTTATTCTTTGGGTCGCTACGATTACGTGGATACCAAATTTGTATAAGTTTTAGAATGATTTCATACATTTAAAAAAATTAAAACCTCCTGTACAAAAATTTTTGGGGGGATTTTGCCATCTTCTGGCGCCAATAACTTTTTCATACTTTGGTTTACGGAGCTGGGGTTAGTGTCATTTTTTTCAACTTTTGATGGTGTTTTCACTGCTATAACTTTTAGGACTGTGCAACCTTTTGATCACTTTTTATTATTTTTTTTATATTTTTCAAAATGGCAAAAAAATTAAATTTTCGACTTTGGACGCTATTTTCCATTACAGGGTTAAACACAGTGAAAAACCGTTATTATATTTTGATAGATCGGGCATTTTCGGACGCAGTGATACCTAATGTGTTTATGATTTTTACTGTTTATTAATATTTATATCAGTTCTAGGCAAAGGGGGTGATTTGAATTGTTAGGTTTTTTTATTATAATTTTTTTAAACTTTTTTTTATTTTTACTTTTACTATTTTTCAGACTCCCTAGGGTACTTTAACCCTAGGTTGTCTGATCGATCCTACCATATACTGCCATGCTGCAATATGGCAGTATATGGGGATTTTACTCCTCATTCATTACAATGTGCTGATAGCACATTGTAATGAATGGGTTAAAACGAGACAGCTTCGGGCCTTCATGACATCTGAAGCTGTCATGGCAATGGATCGCCGCTTTTTGAAGCCGCCGGCAGGATTGCTGGCGGCGATCAACGTGAAAGCACCCACGATCGGTGCTAGCCCCAATCGCGTGTGGTACAGGTAAGCCTTTGCTGCAATATGCAGCAAAGCCTTACCGGCTATGGAGAGGCCTCGGCCCACGAGCCCTCTCCATGCACCCGGGCGCGCGTCAGGAAGGGGTTAGATACAGATATTTTTTTTAACTCATTGGTTTTTTTTTACAATAGTTTTTATTGGGATTAAGAAAAAAAATAGCTTTGATGCCAGAATCTGACTCACCAGATTTTCTCATTTTTAGTATCTCTACTACCTCGCTCATACACATGCATCGTAACAGGCTTTTTACTACCCACTGTGGCTTATGCTTAGCTAATTTCAAAACTTCTTGAAGGGCTGCAGGCTTGGAGTCCAGTGGGTGTTTCCTTTTCACAAGAATGAAGCAATACTGATGAATTATGCAATCACTAAAGCCCCTTCTACACTGGCGTTTTTCACGCGGGAGTTCTGCGCGTGCATTTGACGTGCAGAACTTGCATTGCACTCTGTCCCATTGTATTCAATGGCTCTTTCTCCATTAGCGTTGTTTTTGACGCGCGTGCTTTCGTTCGTTTGCACGCGCGTCAAAATCGCAGCATGCTCTATTTTTGCGAGTCACGCGCAATTTTCACGCCCCATTCAAGTCTATGGAGATGCATCAAGAACGCATTGCACTCGCAATCATTGCAAGTGCAATGCGAGTGCAATGCGTTTTAAACGTAAGGGTTGCTAGGTGACCTGCTCGATTCTCCCATTGACTCGCGCGTGAAAAATGCGCCGAAAACGCAAAAAAAACGCTAACAACACTCACGTGAAAAACGCAAAAACGCTAATTACTCCAAGGAAAAATGGAACAAAAACGCAGCCAAAAAACGTCAGTTTTTCACGCATTGCACCCTGACGTGAAACGCAACGAACGTCAGTTTTTCACGCATTGCACCCTGACGTGAAACGCAACGCTAGTGTGGAAGAGGCCTTAGGGTTTATCCCTAAACCAATACGGATTCCCCATCAGTCGCAGAAATAGTGGGAGTTCCAAAAGCAGGACTCCCACCAGCGACAAAGCAATAGATAGCAATATCACATCACATTTCATGTGTTTTCTATAGTTTGCATACAGATGTGTGTGTTTGAAACTTGTTTGAAATGTGTAATATGAATGAGTTTATCAAAGAGAAGATTGCCTCAGGTAGTATCAAAGTCACAAGTACATTTCTATTCACAATAAGCAGAGATCTTAAAAAAGGTTGATAGAATCAGAAACTTTCATAATTCGCTCAATGTTTTATTGACATCCAGTAAATCTGGATAACCCCACTGATATTTTTCACTACTTTTTATACCCATGAAGCGCACATCCATTGTTAAAGGTTTTAGAGATGAGACATTGATAATGATTCATTAGGAAATAACGGTAATAGGAGATGACAGCTAAATGTAACTAGACTCTGAGGAAGACTATTGATTGTATAAAAACTCTCCTTCGAGTGTGATAGTACATAAGAGTTGTGTTTGAGGAGTTCAAGCAATTTAATGGTGCTCTTCTAAACTAGCGGAAATTGTATGGGTAATGAAAATACTATGATTTAGAAAGGAGTTTACTGTAGTAATGATAGACAGACTCTACAGACAGAATAGATGGGGGATGGGAAAAACGTGACTATAGTGCAGGGGCTCCATTTCCCAGGTGGTGGAGAGGTTCAGGAACTAATTCAGGATTATTTAGCAGTTACATGCATATAAAATATGTGATCGTTTTACATAGCAGTGTTTCCTTAAAGTGTAACTGTTAGGTTACTGGACTAAATTAGTTTTATTACACTGGAGAGAGCCTTTGATACCAATTCCAATGATACCTGCTGGCTTGTTCCTCGGCCTAGATACATCTTATTGGTATTTTACTATATGTACTCCATGCTACAAGGGGTAGGAGGTGTATATCAAATCCTAGCAACTGCATCCCCAGATCCCCTGCAACCCCTGCTCAGAAAAATATTTAAATAAGTTATTTAATAACATAAGGGAATAACAGAGGGAATAACATAAGGGGATGGCCGGGGCATATGAAAAAACTGGCAGGGTGAAATGCTACTTACTTCATGCAGCGAGGACGATGTAAGAAGCATGTTGAGCTCATGAATTGGTGGTGGTGGGGGAGCATGTGCACCAGACATAGTAATGTGGCCCATGAGCATCCACCCCCTAGATTCCATAGCCTGTGTTCACTAGGAATTCACCATGTATTTTTTTACATGTTATGAAGGAATTACTCAAAAATATTAGACATTCAAATATCCCATAATGGCACTAATTCTAAATAAAAGATCCTGGTGTTCAAAAAGCACTTAGTCTAATGCTGAGGATTGAACGTGATTATGGGGCTAATGAGCATGCATTATATTGATATATGATGCACTGAGTTCTTGTTTCCCCAAATTATATAGCAGAGTCATAGTTCTTAGAACCACGGTGCTTGTATCAAGTGAGGTTCTCTTCTTCTAAGTTGCATCAAGCTGGTGCTTCTGTGATCTATCGAATCTACCCCAATACCACAGAATGAAAACACTTGACGAGCTGCAATTTCCAACAAAACAATTGGATGTGCCCAATAAACACACATAGCTTCAACATCTTGTGAATAGTGATAGAAACACATTTTTAAGCTGGTCATCTTGCACCACATTTCAATTTTTGGAGCCAAGAAAAATCTTGTGGAAGAACCCATTGGTAGCATTGCATCAGATTAGCGGAACTGCTGGATGCTGCCATTTTCCTCCTGTAGTCACATGACACTATTGTATGTATCTTGTAATTTAGATGTATGTATCAGCATGTATGTAGGTATCATTCGTAACAGCCATTAGCAGCAACAATATAGATATTTGACAGCATCAAACAGAACACATACCACCCACAATTTCTGAACATGTACTGACACTATTGGTTTAGCAGATTTTTACTTTATCTTTGGAGTTTTCCCGTAAAATGATTTATGTGCAAAAAACATGTGCGGTCCAAACACTTTCTGTGTCCAGAACGCAGCAATTATGTACTTTAGTATGTGTTCTTACATAGAGTCTTTACTTCTGCATTCTTTTTTCCATTGATTTTCGCATTGATTGCCAGCATGGGCCTAAAATTATATTTTACCTTTCTGAAGTGTATATTTCATTGCAATTTCACATTATTGATTGAGTTTGTTTCTGTAGTCACATTTTTCTCTCTTTGTTTATATATATATTTTTTTTTTCTTTTTTTCAGTATATGTTTAGTCTGATATATTTTAGCATATATTGTTCATAGCGACCTAGAAATAGCTGGTTTAGACTCAGGCCTGTGAACTACATTATCTCAGATTATCCAGGTGCCGGCATTGTGGATGTAGACAATGTTATTTCATTTTATATCAACCTTTCATATAAGATTAGCACATTACACACTATTCCTTTATCACACTGCAGTGCATTTGAATGAATTTAACTTTTTTCTTATTTTAACACATTTAAAACAGATGGTGAAACATATAATTTTTTCTGAATCTGTCTTCATTTTCAAATTCCTTCAGCATTCCTTCATAGACAAGGTAAAAGCAGTTTGGTGTTTTAAGCAGACAATATTCAGAAAATCACCCAAATTATACCTTTTAGTGATGATATTTAATATTCAATGCCATGTATTGGGAAGCAGGAAAAAAATCCAAATGTAATAAAATTGACAAAAAACACATTTGCACCAAATTCTTGTGATACCGTATATGCTCGAGTATAAGCTGACCTGAGTATAAGCCGAGACCCCGAATTTTAACACAAAAAACCTATTGACTTGAGTATAAGCCGAGAGTGGGAAATGCATTGGTCACAGCCCCGGTATATAGCAGGCCAGTCCCTATAGTGTATAGCCTGCCTGCCCCATGTAGTATACAGCCTGCCTGCCCTCCTGTAGTATATATCTTGCCTGCCCCCTGTAGTATATAGCCTGCTGCCCCCTGTGGTATATAGCCTGCCTGCCCCCCTGTAGTATATAGCCTGCCTGCCCCCCTGTAGTATATAGCCTTCCAGCCCCCTGTAGTATATAGCCTGCCATCCCATGTAGTATATAGTCACCAGCCCCCTGTAGTATATAGCCAGCCCAAAAAAAAAAATCTGTACTCACCATTCCGACGGCCCAGACGGCCCTCTTCTATGTTCATGTTCGTGGTAGCTCCTCTTCTGATATCACAGAGTGTGCCGCTCGGGCTGCGTGCATAGAGCTGTCACAGACAGGGTGCCTGCCTGAAGAAAGAAGAGGCGCTATCGCGGACCCGTCGCGAACATGGAGATGGAATCGGAATGGAGAGTCGGGCCATCGGAATGGTGAGTACTCAGTTTACTTTTTTTTAATATACCCGAGTATAAGCCGAGTGTGGATTTTTCAGCACAAAAAAGAGCTTTGATTTAAACTTTTATAAGTGTTTTAAATTTAACTTTAACTTTTATTTAACTTTTTTTATGTAACTGAGCATGACACATTCTGGGCTATCTGGGACTGCAGGAGGACAGGTATTGGATGGGGAACCACCATGCAGCGAGACTGACAAACAGGTCCCCAATGAAGAATCTCCCCCGTCTTCCAATTAAAGACTGGTGTGTGGAGCTGCAACCATGGAAGGCCCAACAAGAGAGACATGTTGGACGAGGCAGCACATAGAAGGACCGTCTCTCTTAAGCTAGAGCTCCGACTTGCAGGAAAATAGGCTCTGTGCGGTACCGGACTGGATCGGAGAGGACTTGGCCACTGACCAAGAAGATGACCAGATGCTGGGAGACCAGGGCATCATCTACGAATTACCCCTCTGAACCAGAGTCCAAGAAACAGAGACCTGAAACTGTCTACCAGTGCCAAAGGTAAGGAGCACGGAAAAGTTAATCTGCAATGCAAATGGCAGGAGGCTGAAGCGGTGCCAAGCGAGGCAAACGTTGGACCCGGGCTTGCAGCTGTTCGAGACGTTGCTCTTCAGCGCATTCCTTAAAATGGATATCAATCCGAATAGCCATCGAGATAAGTTCACTCAGATTAGACAGCAGGTCACTTGCAAACAGCGTGTCTTAAACTTGTCCCTAAAGACCCTTTTTAAAGGGTGCCATCAGGGTTGCATTGTTCCAGGTAAGTGCAGAGGCCAGGGTATGGAACTGAACTGCATAATCAACAACAGATGCCTCCCCTTGACGCAGGTTCAGAATTGCAGTCTCTGCAGTCTCAGCTGGAGTCGCCCGTGCAGGTTCCTCAAAAATGAGAATTTTGCGAGGAATGTTGTGAGAGTACCTGTGACCATATCATCGCTTTCCCAGAGGGGATTAGCCCAAGCCTTCCCGGAGAAGAGGCTGATGTTGAATGTCACCTAAGACCTTTCTGTGACGAATTGAGATGTCATAAATTCAATGTACAGGGAGCACTGGGTGATAAAGCCCCTGCACAACTTTCGGTCCCCATCATACTTTGACGGCATGAAGAGTGTCAGCCTAGGTTCAGCAGCAGGCAGGCTAACCAGACTAGAAGGGGGAACTGCAGGAGCTTGATGCTGTTGCTGAGTATCCATCAGTTACTGCAACATGGCAGTGACTTGACCAAGCTGTTTTCTCTGCACTGCCATCTGATGGACCACAGTGGTGGTAGGATCAGCCAGTTTAGAAAGTCGGACCTTGGTGGGGTCCATGGCCAGATCTTACTTTCAGGCTCCAGGGGTAGTGGACCCACTGGACAATCACAGACAATGACGTAAGCTGACACCTAGGACTGGAGTCTAAGCAGCACCCTTTTCTCACCAGGGACACAAAGTGGGTTGGACTTGCTGATGCGTGGTACCACCATGTGCCACTCTGTCTGCGATGGCAGCCCAGGCGAGGTACAGAATTGTAAGGCAAACTCGTGGCCAGATTTTATGAAAAGGTGCGTTGGCCCTTTAAATCTTCTGAAGCTGACGTGAATGCGTCCTAGGAGAAGGGGTCATGCACACACGGACAAGAGTCAGGAACGGGGACAGGTAAGTGACTGCAGCGGGGCGCTGATGAGCCCGCGACCTGGGATAAGGGTCGCTGGAGCACCCGTGACACTGAGTGCCCACTGAGAGCCATCTGAGTTCTACCTCTGGCTAGGGTGCCATAGATTTTGCTGTCTTTGCTGTCTTTGCTGTCCAGATTCACTAAGGTCGTGCGTCTGATATCCAGCAGGTGTCGCCGGAGTTCACCTTCTTCTTCCCAATGCATTTGAGTGCATGTCTTGTGACACAAATCATTTTTTACATTCTGCGCTTTTTCAGAATCCGTCGGGTTGTCCGATGGCCATGCCCCCGATTTCTGTTGCGTGAAAGCCGCCGCCGATGCGCCACAATCCAATTGCGTGCGCCAAAAACCCTGGACAATTCAGCACAAACCGGAAATATTCGCTGAGCTCCATTGTACAATTATGTGCAAGAGCCCACTTTATTTAGGGAATCTGATGTGAGACCGCAACCCCCCCCCCACACACACACACATTTTCCACAAATAGATTATACCTCCATGTCTCCCTTTACAAGTCCAATGTCAACTTCTTTTTCACAGCTTGAACCCCCATATCCTCCTCTGTCTCACACACCCTGCCCCTTATGCCTCCCTCTTTCACAACCTGCAATCCATATCTCACTCTTTATCACAGTCTATATTCAAATATTGCTACTATTTTTCACTGCCTGCATCTCTGTCCCCTATGCCCCCTCTTTCACACATTGTGCACTCCCATCAGGTCTGCCCGGTCTAGTGATTCTGGCAAAAGAGTGGCCAGAGCAGCTCACAGTACCCACTAACTCTCCATTTCGGGGCCCTTACCAGGGGAAAAAAATAATTTACTCACCTTTTGACAGCCCCGCAGCTCTGTCTTCTTATCTTCCAGCCCGGGCGTAACACTATGATGCTGCAGTGTCGCGGCTGCGTGACTTCATAGTGATGCATGTGGGCATGTGAAGGGGCTATGTATATATGAGCAGACATGTGCAGGCTCTATGTATATATGCAATGGGCATGTACAGAGGCTATCTTTATACTGAGTGGGTACATGCAGGGGCAATCTATATACTGGGTGGGCACGTGCAGGGGCTATGTATATACTGAGTTGGCAGGGGCTATCTATATACTGAGTGGGAACATACAGGGGCTATATATATACTGAGTTGGCAGGGGCTATCTATATACTGAGTGGCAACATGCAGGGGCTATCTATATACTGAGTGGGAACATGCAGAGACTATGTATATGCTAAGTGGGCACATGCAAGGGCTATATATATACTGAGAGGGTACACGCAGGTGCTATCTGCAAACTAAGTGGGCACTTGCAGTGTCTCCCTTTTTGTTCTTCAACAATGTCCACCTTCCTATGCTCTAATATTGTCTTCTTATTCAGCATAAAGACTTTAAAGGAACCCTGTCATCAGAAATTGGCTTGATAAACCACTACCAGTATGTTGTCAAACAGCTGAACAGATTCTACATTATGTCTTTTCCTGGTCCAGTTTGAAGGCATCATCAATAAAATCTAATTTGCAATGATATGTTAATTTGTTGTTATAAGTCAAGGAGGTGGAGAGTTGAACACTGAATTCAAGCTTTCTTCAACTCTGAATGCCTCCAAATTTATCAGTGGGGCATGAAGGGGCATGTGTGTGTGGGGGGATGCGGTTGGCCGAGCAGAGGGTGCGCCGGCGCATATGTGGCTGCCCCAATACATCAAGAAGTATGCCCCCATGTCTCAGACTTCAAGAATCGGGTTAAAGATGTATCTGGATGCAGGACCATAACAATGAATAGGGCAATCTGAAGCAAGTAAAGCTTGACTTTAATATTAAACTTCTGCCTTCTTCACTTTACACAATTGACATTTCACTTCAAAGTCGATCTTCTGGATGATGACAAGACACTGATCCAGGAAATAAACATACAGGTGTGCAGCTGCTTAACAACATACTGGTAGTGGTTTATTAGGCTAATTTCTGATGACGGGTTCCCTTTAACACCCATATAGACAGCTGGGTCTGTGCATTACTGCTCTATGTGCATCCCATACAGGCGAAAGTTACATCCAGACAGTTTCAGCACCATGCAATATCTGGCAATAATGCATGTTTTCATTTATTTATTGTATCTATTTTTGCATGGTAGGTAGAAAAAAATAAAGGGGTATAACATTTTCATTTAAACTCTCATCCCAGTCAGATACCAGTTTGGTCAAAGTGGCACTTTCAATAAGACATTGGTATATGTTATGAGAAATCTCATATTAAGCTGAAACATATGATGATAAATATACAGGGAACAGATTTGAAAGAAGTCTGCAGCAATAAGGGAAAGGAATAAATGTGAATTCCCATCTGCATCAGCGCAAAGCAGTCTGAGCAGAAAAACAACATATTTGGTGTGGGATTTCTTGTTCTCTCGATCCAAAGGACTATGCAATCTGTTTTCATTGTGTGGAAAACCGCCACCGGAGACGAATGGTAGTCAGAATGGAAATATCTCGCTCTGAAATGGCATTTGTGAAACCAAATTATATATCCCATACCTCACAAGAGTTTTCTGACCAGATCCTTGATAAGTGTTCTGTGCCAACACACATACAAAAAAAAAGAAAAAAATAATATAAATAGTACAGTGTTTACAGACCAGTCTGAATTAGTGATACAGATATATTTTAACAAAAATGTTTCATGCACCTAATTTTCTGTAAGAATTTATCTGTGTTCAGATACGAGGGCCCAGGTTGCATGCTCTATCCATCTGGCTTAACACCCTTCAAAGGGTGTAAAACATTACACTTAAAGGGAAACTATCTTCAGAAATTGGCATAATAAACCACTAACTGTATGTTGTCAAGCAATCGAACAGCTTCTAGATCACATTTCTTTCATGACGCAGCTTGGTGGCATCATCCAACCAACTTTGAAGTTAGATGTATAATGTCAAGACAGAGAGTTTAACACTGAAGTCATGCTCTCCTTTTCTCTGAACACCCCCCATGAAATTGACATCATGCACCAGACTTCCGGAGATCAAATCAATGATGTCCCTGGACGCAGTACCGTCAATTACAGTGAAGAGGGAATTTTAAGGCAGGGAAGGCTTGACTTCATGGTTAAACTCTCTGCCTCATTGACTTCATAAAACCAAGATCCATAAAACACTGGGGGAGATTTTAAAAAAAGTGTCAGTGAATAGACCAATGTAGAGCTAGACTCCGCAGTCTTATTCTCTACAAGTTAAGTCATCATGGGTTATGGATGTGGAGCAGTTTAGAACTGTGGAACCATACTTTAAACCAGCTATTAGTTGGTCTAGTTAAGGGCTGAACCATTTTTAGGGCTGAACGTAAAAATGGTTTAAAATTATTGTGGCATCTGGCATTTCAGTTGAACATCAATTCAGAATTTTCTCAAAGACAGATTAATAAATCTACCCCATTATTTTTTTAAAATGCGTGTTTGTTTCCAGTCAATGGTTTCTTAGATGATTATAATTTTTTTAAATCATTTTATTGAAATAAAATATGCAACAGAAGTAAAGTGTTGCATAATGGACTTGATGGACCTGCGTCTTTTTCCAGCCTTATATACTATGATACTATGATAAGTATGAACCACAAAAAAATAAAGAAATACTTGACACAAAAATTATGCATAATAAATGCAAAAAAGGTACATGCCGAAGAACCAGTTCCCATGGCCACAGTCTAAGACCATACAACACAGCTAATCTAAACACATCAGTGATTTCTGAAAAAGTCAACCCAGGTAGTGTAGCTGTTGATTTCATAGTGGTAAGAGAAGATTTGAACCATTAACTTTTTGGAACTTATCAGCGCATTCTCTTATACACTAAATAGGATTATCAAATTCATTAACTTCCTCCCCGTTAAGAGTGTCAGGGGCTAGAGAGCAATCCACTGTATCACTATGTATCACTTTCTTTGCTATGAAATGGGATTCCCTCAGAGATACATGCAGGTGGCACTGCCAAAGAGAATTACTAAAACTTCTTGACCTCCTTCTGGGTTTGTGGTAAGTTTGCATTTCTACAGAGCAGCCAATCTAACTAAACAGAGCTGCAATGTATAGCAGATAGAACAGCATAGACAGATGCTCTCAGTGTTGCATTTCCCAATGACATTGAATGACATTTGACAAACTATTGCTAAACATACTACATTACTTTGACGACTTGTTCCCTTTTATGCCAACTAGTACATATTTATTCATTTACATTTAGAAAACAAATGTTCACAATTGTAAAACAAAATGCACCCAATGTAACTCATTTCTGCAGCCTCAGTGCTCAGGTGCACAGACAATACACAAATACATCCTCTGTATAGACCTACAATTGTGTTTTATAGGCTTTTTCAAACTAAAACAATTGGCTAAATCAGGCATTTTCGAGAGATAAAAATGAATTAAGATCAAACGGCCTCATTTCCTTCTGACAACATCATTATCTGTTCTTATTTGCAAATGAAAAGCTAAAGCACATTTTTCATGAGCACCTCTTTATGGGGGGCTCGGGTTAACTTCATATGCCTTTGTAAGAATGACGTTCCCATCTTTCAAATATCACTATTTCATTTGCTATAAAACATGCAAAGCCGAACTTCACATCATAAAAGGCTTAGCAGTTCTTTTTAAGATACACTTCGCCATTTAGCAATACTCTACATCACTGATTTAAAAGACTTAAGTGATTTAATTTAATAGCTTGCATGCACCATTGATTTGTTAATCTAAAGATTGGTTTTTGTGAACTGGTTCAGATGAACTCTTGTCGGAGAATATATTTAAAAGAACACAGAGCACTTTGTACATGCAGTTATCCTTTGTTGTCCATTATGAGGTAGAAAGTGCTGCAAAAACCTACATGGCGTCTGTTACATAAGGCTTTTAAATTAGCTGTGTTTTACTAAAATATATGACTGGCCAAAAAATTAGCTGTTAATTAATAATTAAAAAAAAAACTGACTCTCCTTCTCCCCATAATGGACCCCTTGGTCCATTGTCAATTAACTTCATGATAATCACCCACACACAGTAGTTTCCAGCTCCACTACTGCATGTATCACATGTATCTACCAAGGAGTGCTCCAGATGTCCACATGGAATCTGCACAATTTTAAATAATAAATCTGACATATAGTCAAGGTAAAGAAAGAGTTGCAAGTACTGCACTAAACCACAGGAGGCCAACAGTTGACAGTCCCTACTCTAAATATGCGCTCAGAACAGAAGGCAGATGAACAGAGAGACAGACAAACAAACAGACAGATAGACAGACAGACAAATGTGAAGTCAGAATAAATGGGTCAAATCAGAGATAGCAGCAAAGTACAGAATCATTTGGCAAAAAAGGAGTCAGATAACAAGGTAAGGGTTTGAATATACAGTAAGAAAAAAAGAGACAATAGCGCTACAAGGAGTAGGGGACTAATATAACTAGCAACTAGTGAATTAAAACATTTCTTATGGAGTTCCTGGACACCTCAGCTGATAATTGGTTTGGCTGTAAGCAGAGGGATCATTATAAAGGAGGGCATAATGAGAGGGGGCATTATAAATAGGGGCATGATGGAAAAAGGATTATAAATGGGGGCAGAATGAGAGGGGGCATTATAAATGATAAAAGATTAAGACCCTAGATTAATAATGTGGGGGAGTTCATTATGAATGCAAGAAAAAGAGTATATTAAATAAGAATGGGACATTTATTAAGTATGGGGAAGAAATGTGATCACTTGTGTGCTGTCCTTCACATATCTACCTCAGATGTTCAACCTGACTTTAACCCCAAAACAGGTTACATTTCTGTAATTGAGCATTTTGGAACACTGATCCTTGAAAAACACTGCAGTAGATGCTCATTTAAAATAAAGTTTTTTTTAAATTGCATTATAATTCTGTGCTACACATTTTCATGTTATTTTAATATTTCATTTACTGTTCTTTATTAAGTAGAGATGTAAGTGTAATGTTTTGATTGTAAAAACATTTATTACAAAAAACAGGAAAACAAGCAAAGGCAAGCAACAAAAACCAAAATCAAAATATCAGAAACATCAAGTCCCAGGGCAGGCTGGCAGGTTATCTGGAGTTTCAGGCTAGGCTAGCACAATAGCTGGGTATAGGGTTCCAGGACAACTGGTGGGATAGCAGGATCTCGAGTTCCAGAGCCACTGGCAGGAAGGCAGGCTGCCGGGTTCCAGGACTGCTGGCAGGATGGCAGGATCCCGGGTTCCAGAACCGCTGGCAGGATGGCAGGATCCCGGGTTCCAGAACCGCTGGCAGGATTGCAGACTGCCGAGTTCCAGGACCGCTGGAAAGATTGCAGGCTGCCGGGTTCTGCAGTCGCTTGGATGCTCAGACAAAAAGGTTCCTGCACTGGCAGGATACCCAAAACCAAAAGTCCAGTCCACCAACAGGTACCAGTCCAAAACAGCAATACAGGTGAGAGTGAATAATAATCCGCCCTGAGACACCAGACTCCCAGCCTTCTATCAGGTCACGTCTTTAGCAGTCCTCATCAAATCACCAGCAACCCAGATTTCCATAGATGATAGAAAGCTGGGTGTTCACAAGCCTTCCACCAGAGGGTCATGACAGCAAAATGTTTAGAAAACGTCTAAGACTATTCCAATTTATCAAGTGGCCCCATGTGAAAATGAATTGCTCACCCCTGTTCTAGACTGACTTTTCATTGTAAACGTGTTGCAAGTTGTTTTATGATAGCCTGGTGCAAATTATGACAAAATTCTAATTTTAAATAGCAGGGGCGTAACTTGGATAACATGGGCTCCATAGCAGAATTCTTAATGCAGGCCCTCCTACTACTTAAACACAAAATAATACACATTTGTACACTCATATAAACACACATTTACTGTATATACTGTATTTATAAACAAACAGGTACATTTATGCACTCATACACCCTCATACATTTGTTCACTAATACACACAGAAACTGTATATACACTCACACACAAACACACACAAATATACACTTATAAATGCATGAATACACTCATATACACACACAAACATTTAAACATTCATGCAAACATTTGAAAACAAACTATAACGTCCGTGCCTGAACGTCGCTCTATCCGCAGTTGGTGGACTACATGGCATTTATTTGTGTGTGAACTGTGGCTTAATTCTTATGTTTGGATTAACTGAGCCACACCGGCTCCTTGCATTTTAGTCCTGCCCAGCAAGGGTTACGAGCCTAATGGACAGTTCCTCCAGTGTGCTGCTGGAGGCGTGTCCGGGATTGGCTTTATATACCTGCCTATTTCCATCATACCAGGCTGGTTGTTTTGAGTCTTGTCTTCCCTGTGTTTCTAGTTCAGTTTTACCTGTCTACGTTTGTCTGCCTGTATCTGTACCTGATCTGTATATTACCCGCTTGATCTTGACCTGACCTGTATATAACCCGTTTGATCTTGACCTGACCTGTGTATATCCCGTCTGTACCTGTATCTGGATCTGACCTGTGTATATCTGCCTGAAGACCTGTCTATATCTGTTGTTTTGTCCCTTTCTCAGTCCTGTGTTTGTATTCTGTGCGCCAGTGTGAACACTGGTCTATTCCTGTATTCCGGTTACCTGTCCGCTCCACCATCGTCAATTGCCGGACGAAGTAAGTTTCCCCTGTCATGTTGTAGGGTCACTCAGGGACCGTCAGTTAGGTTCCTGATAGTGGGTTTGCCCTTATCAGGGCGGTTTATCTGTTTTAGGCAGGGCCTTAGCTCGCAGGGACGTCGCAGGGTGAGTTTGCCACCAGCTACCTAGTCTGACAGCTAGCTGCAAGCCTGGTTGTGGTTGCACGTTTGCTGGACAGGTGCTGACACATATATACATTTATACACATACAGTATATCCACATCATGTACACATACATACAGTATATATACAACATGTACACACATTTATTACAATTAGAAAGAGACATGTTTATCTATTCACAGTCCAATTGTATTCTCACTTGATGCCGCCACCTTCTTATACCAGGGGGTCAGAAGAAGCCACGGATAAGAATGCAGGAAAGCAGCTGCATACAGAGAACATAGACATATTTTCTTTATTATGTAAATGATCATGGGCACATGGAGAGAGAAAGTTATGTCACTCCCTCCCCCCTTCTCCTCCCCTGCTCATGTCTGTGTGTAATGTGTAGTAAAGCATTGATAGTGCTTGTGCTTTATCTGCTGCCTGTGAGAGACACAGACATCAGCTACACAAAAAGTGTTTAGGAGTAACAGCACGACAGGCTGTAACAACTGCTACAGGCTGTCAGTCATGTATATAGCAGGTTTTTTTTTACACACACAGGCTGCAGGGGGTGCCAGCACAAGGAAGCACATAGAGGAGCCAGCAGCAGGAGTGTAAGATCATTATACAGACTGTCAGTCATGTGTATAGGAGTATTTATTAAACACAGGCTGCAGGGAGCGCTGCAGCCAGCACCAGGGAGCACAGAGAGGCAGCCAACACCAGGTGTCACATTATTATAGAAGCTGTCAGTCATGTGCATAGAATTATCTCAAACACACACAGACTGCAGGGGGTGCCAGAACCAGGAAGCAGATAAAGGAGCCAGCACTAGGAGTGTAACATCATTATACAGGCTGTCAGTTAAGCACTGGGGGTGTGGTTATGCCTCCAACTCATGAAAAAGCTGGCCTGCTGAATAAGATGATGATTTATTGGACCCTTCTCATGACATTTGCATACAGCTTTAGGACCTGATTGTTTAAGTTTACAGGCATGTATTGGGACAATGTATGGATAGGGGAAATGCTTTCTAATGACAGTTTATGAAAATATATTTAGATTTGGGTGGTTAATTTACCTGCCAGGTACTCTTTACATGTTGTTATTTCATGTATTTGGGCATCAGAGGCTCTGCAGAACAAACTTATATCAAAATAGTATTATATTCCTTTATTATATTTCCTTCTACACAGATTACTTTATGTATCTTTTTAACAGGCCAGAGAATATAAACATTTATTTGGTTGGAAAGAAACTAGTGATTCAGGTCTTTGTCTAGTGGCATGAGCCATCTGCAATTACATACCGCTGGCATCTTTGCCCGCAGCTTGTAAGGGATAACATGTTGTGGATTGACAGTCTTTTTAGCCTGTCATATTTTAGTTCAAGTGTTTATTGATCATACCCTATCACATTTGATATCTGAAGTGAGGGGCGTCAAGGGCGTTGCTTTGTACTTTTCTCTATCCCCGTAACTTGGTACAGAAAGTTAGAGTCCTTACAGAGACTGCCAGTTAAAGGCCATCGTGTAGGCATGTGGAGTCTTACAGCCATTGATACTCCACTAGGGGGATTCTGGGGAAAAAGAGGTGTGGTTTTCCTTATCCCATCCTGGAAAACTTTGCATATTTTTCCTGTATCTAGGTAGGTTTTCATTCACATTTTTAGGTGTTTTTATCATAGTTGTGTGTCTTATGCTATCATGAATTGTAAATAAAGTTTTTCTTTTTTATATGCTACTCTGGGGCTGTTTATTGAATTTTTTTTTGCAAGTTGTATGGTTTAATTTGATGCGTTGCTGTATCACTATAGCAGTGCCTACCTCATTTCAATGTAAAATCTAAGGGACCAGCAATTGGTGCCAGCAATGATTGTAAGTGTTAACAAGCGGACCCATTTCTTGACGGTGGCATTTAATGGGTTGACTCCCTGGGTCCACTCATCAATAGAAGAAACATGACGGCAAACCATTCAAAAACACAAAACAATAGAATCAATAAAAATCATAAATTAAACACCTTTACAAATGTAATTGTACACTACCTTATGATTCTTTAAACTATATATCTTTGAACCATAAAAAAATCTAAAATTTACTGAAAATAGATCTATTGGCTCCAAATATCAAATCATTGCAAACCCACAGGAGTTTTGCTTAGTTCTATTGAGAAGTCTAAAATATTCATGTTAAAACGAAGAAAGGTTTAGCTTAAAGGGTATCTCTTTTCAGTCGAACAGTATGACACTGCTTAATATACCTCCATCTCATGAAATACCTGATGGCTTTTTAGAAAGGAAATTTCTGACGTATAATAAAAGGTAATATTTTGGAAGATAAATGGCTACAGTGCATAATACAATAATACATAATATTCTATTGTTTTCAAGTAACAATTGCATTACTATGCATTACTAACAGTTGCATTACTATGCAACTATAATGTTGTATAGTTTTGTGCATTCCCTAAAAGAGCACATTTTGCAATAACAAAGATGTAGCAGCAACAAGTTTGTAACTGCTTGATGAGTGGGAATAATCTTGGATGCAAAGTAAACGGATGAAAATGGAGCACAATCTGCCAGCGTCATGTTATAGAGAAGGAGAGGTGGATCAGATTGATACATAAACTATGGCAAAATTATCAATACTTGTCATTTATTGATTTATATTTCTGACCTTGTTAGGCTTTTATAGGGTGGCCCTATCAGTTATTTCCTGCTAGAGTGTACATTCAGTCCCTGATAGGATCTTCCCTATGACCTCTCAGATATCATTTAATATTTAATATTTTTTCCAACATAACTTTTTAAATTTAGCACAGTTCCCCTGCTATTGAATAGAATGGCTACATACTGCACTGAATTTTTAAGCTACCTTCCTCAATGCTTTACACATACTAGCAGCTGGAGGAAACTGGCACATATGTCCCCTTCTTTGATGATCACTTATCTAAAAGAGAGGGATTTCTAGTCAAGGTCATCTTTGAATATGGTGTAGTAGATGTTCACTTCTACATTATTACATAAGTTAAATCTGGGTTATTGAAGCACAAATACATAAAATTGATGGGTTTAAGAGAAAATATAAGCACTTTGACATTACTTAGAGATTTCTGTTCCTCTAAACCTGACAAAACACTTTAAGCACTTTCTACACAGCTAAACATTTATTTTACCTAAGGTAAAAATTTCCTGCCATAGCCCTAATTCCTGAAACATAGGGATATTGTGGCTAAGTCCAAAAAGTATCCAAAGCACCAGCATTCAGCACATCCTATTGGAGCTATATACAATATGAGGAAAGATATGTCTAAAATACTTTATCTTTAATATAAATCATAAAAACATAAACAAGACCAGTATATGTAGCTACATACAGATGATAAAATAATTACAAAATCCACAATAAATGGTATAAGATATTGCTTATGAGATCTTATGCCGTTGTAGGCAACTGGTCACATTCCAACCATCAAAAATTCAAAGCGTTTTTAAAAGTCACATAGCATAAAATAAACAACATTCTCCACTTGTTGCACTAATAATGTTTTCAAGTAATTTGCACTCTGGATAAAATATATCACTTGTAGTGTAATTCTTGTAAGCAGTGTCGTAACACTTTTTTTTTACTTTTTGAAAAATGTTGTAGTGTGGCAATCTGCACTTCAACAGATAATTGCAACCTTGTGTTGTTTAAAGAATGTCCTGTGTAGTTTCCCAGTAGAGTTTAGCGCTAGGGTAGGAACAGAATGATATTCACACACTACTTTGTTGTTGAGATATGGTGCAATATGTTGTTGTATGTAGTTGGTGTATCAAACACCACAAGGTCAATGATACATTCTCATGTCGTATGTCAGCAACATGTTTCTTTTAGTTGCAACAATGAAAAATGGAGATGAAAAGTGGGAACGTTACTCACGGCCCCTGCTAAGCACTTTGTGTAAACGTGTATCTCCTTCGGCTTTGTCTCTGCTTGACTGCGCATGCGTGGAGGCCAATTGAATGGTTACGGAGCTCCGTTTCTTACGACATGCGGTTTCTGTTGAGAGTAATTCCAACTCATCAGCTCTCCCGGTTTGCTTTGGAGATCACGCTGTGTTTCCTCTTTTCAAAGAGATTTCCTTTTCTATGAAACACAGGTGCTGTGCGTGGGGAATAAAATGAATAAAAGCGAATTCAATGGAGACTTGCACTGGCTTCCAAAGGTTTTCTGGATAATTTTTCACCATAAAGTCAATTTTCAGCCTCACAGCTTCATCCTCAAAAGTCGCATCGTGTGTACAGTTCCGCCTAAGACGGCGGAACTGGCTATACGGTACGTTTAAAAGCCACCTAGGTAGATGGCAGCTGTCCTGCAGGATGTAACTGTTCTTCGCAGTGGGTTTTTTATATGTGGAACAGGATAGTTTGTCCCCCTCAATAGAAATGAGAAGATCCAAAAATTCTATTTGATTGGCATCTATGTGTGGGACAAATTTTAGGTTAAGGTCGTTAGTATTTAAAATATCAATGAATTGGTCCAATGTATTTCTACCCGATTTCCATATCAGTATGATATCGTCTATGTACCGCCTCCAGGGCACCAGATCCGCACCGAGCCTGGGTTGGATGGTATGCATTTCCCAATATGCCAAAAACAAGTTGGCATAGCTCGGTGCGAACCTGGTGCCCATGGCGGTACCAGTAATTTGTCGATAAAATGTGTCTTCAATCTGAAAAGAGGAAACACAGCATGATCTCCAAAGCAAACCGGGAGAGCTAATGAGTTGGAATTACTCTCAACAGAAACCGCATGTCGTAAGAAACTGAGCTCCGTAACCATTCATTTGGCCTCCACGCATGCGCTGTCAAGCAGAGACAACACCGAAGGAGATACACGTTTACACAAAGTGCTTAGCATGGGCCGTGAGTAACGCTACCACATTTCATCTCCATTTTTCATTGTTGCAACTAAAAGAAATATGTTGCTGACATACGATATGAGAATGTATCATTGACCTTGTGGTGTTTGATACACCAACTACATACAACAAATGCAACCAATCTCAACAACAAAAGTATTGTGTGAATACATTCTGTTCCTACTACAGCGCTTAACTCACTGGGAAAATACACAGGACATTCTTTACAACACAAGGTTGCAATTTATCTGTTGAAAGTGCAGATTGCACACTACAAAATTTTTCAAAAGTCAAAAAAAGGTTACGACACTGCTTACAAGAACGTTACAATACAAAAGTGAATATATTATCCAGAGTGCAAATACTTGAAAACATTATTAGTGCAACAAGGGGAATGTTGTTTATTTTATGCTATGTGAACGCTTTGAATTTTTGATGGTTGGAATGTGAACAGTTACCTACAACGGAATAAGATCTCATAAGCAATATCTTATACCATTTATTGTGGATTGTGTAATTAATTTAGCATCTGTAGTAGCTACATATACTGGTCTTGTTTATGTTTTTATGATTTATATTAAAGATAGTATTTTAGACATATCTTTCCTCATATTGTATATAGCTCCTATAGGATGTGCTGAATGCTGGTGCTTTGGATACTTTTTGGAATTTTCTATTTTTTCTTGTTTAGTGATACTCTAAACTACCCAACAGCACAGCTTTTAGAAATCATCTGCAGATGGGAAGTGTTTGCTGAGTAGCCCCAACTATTTCTATTTTTGCATATTGTGGCTAAGTGGCTACACCGGAGAACTTAGGAGGATTTTAGGTCTGAAAGAGTCTATAGTCAGATTTTGAGAAAAATAAATCTATGAGGAATGACAAAGGTATTTGAGTTCCTACAACAAATATTCAACTCATGGAGGACTTAAATGTACTGGATCACTCAATTACCTTGTTCCTTTTTTTATTGTTGTCTACTCATCTAACAGTGGGGTCCTTGACCTCATCAAGCATCAGGGCCTACTTTCGACTTGGCATCTTTTGTAGTTAAAGGGGTACTGCCACGAAGACAAGTTTCTTAAATGTACGATTCTAACGAAGTGGAAAATGTGATTTGTCACGAATCCAAAGCTAATGCTGATTTGTGGGAACAAAGTTTTTTTCCCCCTCTTTTTTAGCTAAATGGCCGCGACCACAACGTGTTACATGAGGCAGTGAACTCTGGGAAGGAAAAGGAACACCCTCGATGACATCTGCAGACCTGTAAGCCAATCAGCCACCGGCAGGATTATGTGATGTCACACAGCCTTATAAAAACAGTCAGCCATTTGCAATCTCGGCATATCACACTGCATGTGCTGCCTGTAGCATCTAGCTGCTTTTACTGTACTGTGCTGTAATGATTTCTGCTCCTCTCCCAGGGTGTGCGTTTAGAGTGATCTATATACCCCAAATTCTTTTTGTTATGAAGGGAATAGGAAGAAATATGTGTCATATCCATACAGCTGATGTAGTGATTTCTGGACCTCTCCCAGGGTGTGCATTTAGGGGGATCTGTACACCCCAAATAACAGTTCTTTTTGTTACTGAAGGGAAAAGGAAGAAATCTGTGTCATATCCATACAGCTGATGTAGTGATTTCTGCTCCTCTCCCAGGGTGTGCATTTTGGGGGATCTGCATACCCCAAATAGCAGTTCTTTTTGTTACTGAAGGGAAAAGGAAGAAATCTGTGTCATATCCACACAGCTGATGTAGTGATTTCTGCTCTTCTCTCTGGGTGTGTGTTTTGGGGCATCTGTATAATGCAATTTTCAAAAGTTTTTTGTTGCTAAAGTTGAGAGCAAGAAATAAGTGGCAAATCCACATAGTTTATTGAGTGATTTTCGCTCCAATTAAAGGGTGTCTGTTTTGGGGTATCTGTATAATGCATATTACCATATTTTTTTGTATCTAAAGTTGAGAGCAAGAAATATGTGTCAAATCTACATAGTTTATAGAGTGATTTTTGCTCCAATTACAGGGTGTCCATTTTGGGGTAGCTGTATCACACAAATTTCAATAGTTTTTTGTAGCTAAAGTTGAGAGCAAGAAATACGCGTCAAATCCACGTAGTTGATTAACCACTTTGTCAGAGAGAAAGGTGGCAGGTGGAGCAGGCAGAGGTTGCAGCACAGTACGGGGACGTCACAGCAGGGGTGACTCTGCGAGGCCACAACTGCCATTGTCATCTGGCGGCAGTATGTTGATCAACAACCCAAAGGTTGTTGATTGGTTGACTAGGTCAGGTAGGGAAGAGGTGGGGCAGACAGGCAGGCTGTGCATACTGACACCCTTGAGATGAAAAGCAGAGACAGGGATGCTGTAGCCGATCACACTTGGGGACCGGTTGCAGCAAGGGATTCATCATCATCAGGCGAAGAGAGTGTCAGTTTGTGCGTCAGGCAGCGGAGCAGACAGCAAGTCGCTATTTTGGCTGTGAGTCAGCAGGGTTTCAGCAGTGTGAGGAGGGGAGCCAAACCACAGCAGGGTACAAATCCCGATTCGCAGTTCCAAGTAAGAAGCAGCACAGGGGCTCAGCAATGCAGCGGCAGTATTAGTCAATCAGTTCAGTGTGTTGACGGTAAAATCACCATCTCGGTGGTGTGGAACTTTTTTGTTAAGACACCAGAGGAGCCGAGCTTGTGTATATGCCGAATCTGTGGATGTGTTCCATCCTGCTGGCGCAGGGGGTAGGAGCG
This sequence comes from Engystomops pustulosus, assembly GCA_019512145.1. Lineage (NCBI taxonomy): Eukaryota > Metazoa > Chordata > Amphibia > Anura > Leptodactylidae > Engystomops > Engystomops pustulosus. The sequence goes on from CM033647.1 coordinate 98,314,097, forward strand.
GTAGCAGCTCCATCATCAGCAGCTGACCCCTCTGTGGTCACATCTAATGAGAGAAGACTCGCATAATCAACCAGGTTCCAGTTTCTCTATATTCATAACGGACCTAATGTGCCCCTCAAACTTTCAGTCAAGAACCATTCTGTCAGTGTGAACGGTTGCATTATTTGGACCCTTTCCTCTTGGGACATACAATGTGTAATAAACATGCGCAACTTTAAAAAAAAAAGGTTTTGCCAGTTTGCTCTTATTTCGTTCCGTCTCCATTCTTTCTATATGTAAAAGCTTATTCAGTTGGTCAATAATCAGTGTGATAGTTGGCATTGTTTCCTGTGCCAATGTTGTAATATACATCTTTTAGTGACCAGACAGATCACATGGAGCAGTTTAGGAAGGTAGAGGGGGCTATCTCCCATTGTTTCATCTCTAAAATGAAATATATATACCAGAGGGTGCAGCGGTTTTTCCCACCCCCACAATGAGGTGCATAATCTTTTAATCTGTTCCCACAAAGCTACTGTATTCGGGCATGTCCATAGACCACGCCATAGATCTGTGCCCGGTTCTTTACACTTCGGGCAGTTTGTTGTCCTATCCGGGTGTAATGGAGAGGGTGGTAAGGTAAACCCATAAATAGCTCTGTGGATTATGCGATAGTGTGTGTCACGCCATACCTCATTTAGAACTGCTGTCCGTAATGTCATCCATCCTTCCTGGATCTTTTTCCCTATTTCTTCCCCCTCTATTACTGTTGCCCATGCGTCAAATGCCCGCTCTGCTACTTTTTTATTCCATTCATCTCTCAGTCTTTTATATATTAGAGATATGTTGGAACCCCTTGATCCCACCAGTATCGTGTTGTCAAAAACATTGTTAGTTATTTCCTTACTTACATCTCTTAACTTATTCATTATAAACTTTTTTATTTGTGCATGCTGAATAAAGTTTGAGGGGCCTGGGTCATATTTCGCCTCTATTTCCTCCAGTGTCAACCAGCGTGGGTCTGTTTCATGTAGTAGGTGCTGCACTCTTAATACCCTTTATCTCTCCATTTGTGAAAAAGTTTATTTGTCCTACCCTGTTGGAATGCCGGCGAAGTCCATAGTGGTAAATGTTTGGACATCTGGAATGAAACTCCGCCAGTGAGTATAGGTATGTGAATGCTGACTCAAGTTCATAGTCTGAATATGCACTTGTCCCTTTTACCCAATCAAAGATGTTCCTCTCCAAGCATGCTAAATTGCATATTCTGACCCTTGGTGTATTAATTCCTCCCATTTCCCTGGATGCTCCTAGTTTGTCCCTATGTATGCGGGGTCTCTTCCCCTTCCATAGGAAGGTGAAGAAGGCCTTCTCCAGCCTTTTCGTATCTGTATGTTTCAGCAGTATTGGGATCGTTTGCAGAGGATTGAGCAACTTGGACATACTCATCATTTTTAAAAGATGATTCCTACCCAGCAGAGAGAGAGATAGATTATGCCATTTGTCCAATTCCTGAGTAATCTTACTTATTAGTGGGGGATAGTTCAGCCTATAAATTGATTCTTGTGTGCGTCCTATTCTTATCCCTAAATATTTTATATTAGACCTTACTATCGGTATTCCTTCCAACAGGTTACCCTCCAGTCTTTCTCCTCCAACATCCCTTAGCGGAAGAATTTCGCACTTGTTTAGGTTAAGTCTAAAACCAGAAAACTTCCCATACTCTTCTATATGTTGTTTGATCCCCGGTAGTGTTATGTTTCCTATCGATATGCCCTGAAAATGTATTCCCGATTCTAATACCCGAGACAGGGGTTCCAACGCTAGGTCAAAAGTAGAGTTTAGATCGAAAAGTTGGGATTGACGTTTATCAGTGAAATCGCCCTGTACGAACTCAGGTCAGTAGGATCTTTGTCCTCTTTTGGTAACAGTTTTATGTGGGCTACATATTTAAAGGTGTTCCACTTAGTACTTTATAATATAGGGTTACCATGTGTAGGACTATTTGTACTGTCATGGCTTTAAAAAATTCACCTGGGTAACCGTCCGGTCCTGGCGATTTCCCGTTTGGCAATGACTTTATTACCTGCTGGATCTCCTCCACCGTGATAGGTGCATTTAATGTTTCATTTTGTTCCCTGGTCAATGATGGTAATGAGACTCTCTCTAGAAATTCCTCTCCCTCTACTGGGCTGTATGGGACATCGCTATATAATTTCCTATAGTGGTTTCCTAATAAATCGTTAATTCCCTTTGGTTCCCTTATTATCCTCCCTGTTGAATCTTTGATTGAACAAATGTGGCTAGTTGGCCTCCATCCTTTTGCTAGGTTCGCCAGAAGGCGACCTGACTTGTCACCAAATCTCCTATATTCTATCTTCTGTTGTGACCTGGTAAAGTTTTCTCTCCTTTCGGCCCATGTTTCAAATTCCGATTTTGCTAGTATCCACTTCTCTTTGTGAGCCGCTGTCGGAGAGGCTATGAAGGTTGAGTACGCTGTTCTCAAGGCTGAACTAGTTTTAGCATATTGTTTTTTTGTGTGTGCTTTCAAAGATATCAGGTGTGTGGAGATCTTCCCACTTACTTTAACCTTCCCTGCCTCGCAGAATAACATTGGGTCTTGTATATGTTCTCCATTGGTCGATATATATTCTAACCACCATCCCTTTACAAGTGCTCATTTATTTTGGCATTGGCTACTACCTTCTTTCTGTGTAGGATAGCACACTCATCGCCTTGGAATCTGACAGTAAGTCCTTTAGCTGTCAAGCATTTCACCGATAACAGTCCACCTTCCGGACTGGGAACATATAGTACATCCTGCATTGGTATGGCTGAACTGCCTCCATTTTTACTTGAGCACAATAGGATTCCATGTCCAGTTCCTTCTGCATTAATGCTGCTTCCATCTGCAAGATAGATAATTTCCCTTTTAGTTGTGTCTAGCTCTTTGAAGAAGTTCCTATTGCTTCTCATGTGAATTGTTGCACCTGAATCAATGCACCAAGTTTGCAATTTTTGATCATCTGTTACTTTGAATGTACCATTCCAGTTATTAACATGTGGTTGGGATGTAGTAGCTTTGACCTTTTGTTTAGTCCCTTTTGGAATTAGTTTTTGTTGTTCTGCCTCCCATATTGTGCAGTCTTTCTTTAAGTGTCCCTGTTTGTGGCATCTGAAACATGCCCTGTTTTCCTTTTTCTGAAAACATGTATCTGCAGCTTTAAGGGCTGTTCCAGTATCAGTGTCCGTGGATTCATGCACAAGTTCCTTTCTTCTCTGAAATTTATCTATCAGCCGAGTCTTTACAAATTCTAGGGTCAGGTCTGCCTCAGGCCTGGTCTCCAGAGCATTGATCAGTGCGCTGTATGAGTCAGGTAAACTGCATAACAATATGACTGCAACATAACTGTCTTTCATGTCTTCACCCATTGTCCTCAGATGTGTAACCACTTCCAGCATTGCATTTATATGCTCTTGCATGTCTTTTTCTTTGTTAAAGGGCACCTACCACCACGAATCTACCTATAAAGGTAGATCGGGTGGTAGGTGGATGTATGGGACGTGAGGATACTGTGGGTACTTTGGTCTTCTTAGCTTAACCTGCTGTAAATACATTGGAAGAGAAAAGCAGGTGATGAAGCAGTAACAGTGCACCCCATAAATTTGCACATGAGAACCCATAGGTTTCTTTCTACGCTCTATCAATTGTGAAAACATGGGCACATAAGGAGTCTAAGATAAGGATTTGGTGGTGAGATAGTAATTGCATTTGATTTGGTTTTCTTTACTTTCTTCTGGAAATTTTTAACAGGGATTTTCTGTTAATATTTAGATATTGGGCCAGATTATCGGAGCTTGCAGACCTGAAATTGGCGTAAAAACCCTGAAATTTCCCACTTACACCTAGGGGGGGGCAAATATGGTAAACGTTGGCTGGAGCGCCCCTGCCTCATCTACACAGCGCACTATCTATAAACTGCGCAAGTCCAGACACAGGCTATGGTGCAATTCTAAAAACTGCAAACTGGCGCCGGCGGATCCTGTTTAAACTGAGCCTGTTCTTATCTGCGTGCACAAAGCTCCTATAATTTTGGGATTATTGATACCAAATATGTCCTAAAATTGCATAATGTGTTCAGCATAGAAATTAATACAGTGGTCTCCTACTAAAAATCTGACTTACAGACGACCCCTAGTTCAAACAGACCTCTGGATGTTGGTAATATTACTGTACTTTAGTCCCAGGCTTCAATAAACAGCTATAAACAGTTATCAAAGGTGTCTCTAATTAAGATGTATTGTTAATTCTGGTTCTCAGACAACCCAATTTTTTAAAAATCCAATAGTCATAGAGACCAAAAAAATTTTTGCCTGGGGTTACATTTATAGAGTATACAGTTCCGACATACTTACAAATTAACTCAAGAAACAAACCTGCAGAACCACGGGGACGTATGCTACAGAAAACAACTTTATTTAAAGTTAACCTTTTGCTTTCCTGTGGTTATTCAGGGGGCATCCAAACCTCAGGGCTCTGTCAATTAAAATATGTGGATTATAATATTTGTATGCATTGCCATTTTTAGTATAAAGAAAGTTTAAAACCAATGCAAACCAGTGATTGAATAGAAACTTTTCACTTTAAGCCATAGCAAGATCTGACATTAGCCTTGCTTTATAAATCAGAATTACAATATAAATCTGTTCAATTCTTCAGATTTATCTTGGTCAAGAATATTTTCTGCTAGATAAATCAGCCCGTGAAGGAATGTGCAAGGTTTATTACTGGAAATACTGTATTTACTTGGATTTGATGATGAGTGAAGTGGATATAAGTCAAAGAGATGGAAAATTTGAATGTCACTGGACACAGGGCAAGGGCTCATTCTATTAAAAATGACCCTGCTGCTCTGATAATGATCAAGCCAAAATATTGTATTCCCATTTTATCGGCCTATTGATGATTGTATAATGGGATGAGACTTAGAGGATATTGATCGCAGTCCCTCTGAGGTGACTAGTAGTCAATTACATGATGTACAAGCTGTGGACATTAATGAATGATAGCTGCTTTTCTATACACATCATTTATAGAAATACAAACACTAGCACACATTATTTTCCTATATATTAGCAGTATTAATGATGTTCCTAATGATATATGACATTATATTCCTTAAAGGGTATCCCCACCTTTGTAGCATACTTGTATTGTCCGGTATACCTAAAAATTAAAATAAGCAATGTTAGCAATATTCATAGTCTAGTATTGAAAATTCTACTGTGTTGTGCATAAAAACCCATGCACATTATGTGTCTCCGTGGTTACAGGCACATTGTAACGCTATGTTAAATGTTCCTTTATATTATTATTTTTTTTGGTAAGTGATTGCGAAGAAGTATAAAGAAAGAAAAAAAATTCTCAAATTTCAATTTTACTATGTGTTATGCTGTTTTAGCTCCTATCACTATCTAGTAGTTTTAGTATGACACGCACATGACACCCGCCGCTCTTAGAATCGCTTCAACTCTTCAATTTCATGGGCACTTACAGGAGCAACTTCACCAAATAAGCAAAGCGGGAATGCAGCCTGACAAGGTAATGTCTGTGCCAGCTCAAAAGGACTGGATTCACTATAACATCAAAGAGTGCACTCATTTTACACTGACATCAGATGATTCTATAGATGACGACAGAACTGTTCTGTTAAACGCGAATACATGTAGAAACCCCCCAAAAGAGTGGAGAGGGTGTTGACAGTAATTTTGCCCTTCTTTTCACCTGTCAGTGTCCGCTTCAACAGTCATTATTCCTAGTATGCTAAAGGCAAAAACAAACAGGAGTGGATCCAGAACAGAGATGACCAGAAATGTGATATTTGCATGTCCTCGTGTTCTGTATCTACTCCTGCTTTGGCTATCAATCCTGAAGTTTTTCATTCCTTCTGATGAAATGAAGGGGAAAACCAATGATAGTGGCAATGCCATAGATGGTGGAGGGTGAAAACAGCATTATGGAAATCAAGGGTGTTCCAGGGAGACAGCTGTCAGTGGCTGCAGCATGGTAGGCCGTAGTGGTACATTGACGATATAAGGAGGTGGCAGCAACATCGTAGCCCACAGTTAAATTTTTATTTGTATTTGAAGATTAGAGATGCCACAAGCATCCTCCTTACAATTTCTAAAAATATTGGGGTATTTACTAGGAGCCTGAATCGCTATTTTTCGTGGGTTTCCCGAATATTTCCGACTTCCCTGAATTGCCCGGGTTTTGGCGCACGTGATCGGATGTGCCGCCATCGGCACCAGCATGCATGCTACGGAAATCCTGGGGCATGGCCGTCGGAAACCCAACGGTTTTCGGAAAACCGCGGAATAAAAAAAAATGTGTTGCTTACCTGCACCAGGAATAGGATAGTGAACTCCGGTGAACTACGGCGGACTTCAGCGCAGCAGCGACATCGGGAGCACTACCTTAGTGAATCGCCAGAAGACCCGAATCTCAATGAGAATGCGCCGCTGGATCACGACAAGACCGGGTAACGTAAATGTGCCCATTATGTCTCTGCCAAAAAAGTACTCTAAAGGTGGAAGAGGCAGCAGCATCATCAGCGGCATGAGGTCAGAGAATGGCACACTAAAAATTCTTTAGGTGGCAGCAACAGGTAGGCCACAGTGTGGCAAGATGTTAGAGCGTGGAGCGGCAGGACAGAGGCAGCAGCATGAGGTCAGAAAGTGCACAATGACAAATTCTGGAGCTGTGCAGCAAATGGAAGGCCACAGAGTGCACAATGTTAGAGCGGGAGGCGCAGTGGCGGCAGCAGCAGCAGCAGCATGAGGTCAGAGAGTGGCACAATGACAAATTCTGTAGCTGGCAGCAACATGGAAGGCCACAGAGTGGCACAATGAATTCTGAAGTTTGAAATGAATTTGAAGTTGAAGATTAGAGACACCACATGCATCATCCATTACAATTTCCCGAAAATATTATGTCTTTGCCAAAAAAGTGTTGAAAATATAAACAGCTTCAGTTTATGTAGAGGACTTTGGTCATACAGACAGCAGGTGTGCTTGGTAAGTGTTTAATGTGTTTACTTATAAACTGTTGTGCCAAGTTTTACTACTCTGCTTGTTAGATTCTCTATCCTCCATGTTTGAGGAATCCCATGTTAGGCATGTAATGGTTGCGTGTATCTCAAGTAAAGATCACAAGAATATACTTCCACAACTGTCTGTGTGTGATGCTTCAACTCCAGATAGCTTCAATCTGCAACAGGTATCGGCCAGGACACAGAACACAAAACCAATTACCCAGACACAGACAAGACAGCAGCAGATCCTGGTGAAAGATCCTCATCTCCTGAATACAAGTAAGAAAGGGGTCTAATATATAAGGAGAGGATCAGTAGAATGGCCGGCAGCTCAGAGCTAGACTGACAGTGTCCAAGCTGAACAATAGAATATCAGTCATGAAGTTTAAAGTGGAAATGTTGTTATCCAAGGTGACTGTGTGGAGGTTATTACCACAGAAAGACCACCGATCATACCAGGAATGGGAAAAAGAACAGACAAGCAAGGGGCCACCAGAAGTGTGATAGTGGAGGATACCGCTGATTCATTTAAGACATGAGAATACACCAAGGGAATGTGGGATGCATTACAAAGGATGTATGAAAGATCCAGTTTAAACAGCAAGCTATTTCTACTCAGAAAATTATACAGAATGAGACTTAAAGGGAACCTACCACCACGAATCTACCTATAAAGGTAGATCGGGTGGTAGGTGGATGTATGGGACGTGAGCCCTTTTTAGAGCTAATCCTCACGTCCCCGCAGCCTAGCATAAACTTTATTGCCCTAAATGTTTAATTTAATTAAGCGGCTACCGGGGCGTGGAGTAGCCGAAACGAGGCTACACGGCGCGGCTACTCCACGCCCCAGTAGCTGCTTTCCCCCGCTAACCCTGTGATCTTCGGCCGCAGCTCTGGCAGCTGCGCGCCCTCGTCCGAGAAGCCGGAGTTCTGCGCGATGCGCAGTAACTCCGGCCTCGTTCCGAGACGCGCATTTGGCCGGAGTTACTGCGCTGCCGCAGAACTCGCTTCTCGGACGAGGGCGCGCAGCTGCCAGGAGCTGCGCGCCGAAGATCACAGGGTAGAGGGGGGGAAAGCAGCTACTGGGGCGTGGAGTCGCCGCGCCGTGTAGCCTCGTGTCCGGCTACTCCCACGCCCGTGTAGCCGCTTAATTAAATAACATATTAGGGACAATAAAGTTTATGCTAGGCTAGCAGGGACGTGAGGATTAGCTCTAAAAAGGGCTCCTGAATCCTCATAACTGTAGGCTCTTTGTGTACCCCCCCCCCTCAGACCTCAGAAAATGTAAGCTCTTGTGTCACCACCCTCATGGATTTAAGCTCTTGTGTCACCCCCTCATTCTCATAGACTGATAATCTCTTCGTGTCACCCCTCACTCTCATAGAACTGTAAGCTCTTGGTCACCCCGCTCATCTCATAGACTGTAAGTCTTGTCCACCCCTCATCCTCATAGACTGTAAGAGCTTGTGTCACCCCTCATCCTCATAGACTGTAGCTCTTGTGTCACCCCCTCCTCATAGACTGTAAGCTCTTGTGTCACTCCCTCATCTCATAGACTGTAATCTTTGTGTCACCCCCTATCCTTATAGACTGTAACTCTGTGTCACCCCCTCATTCTCATAGACGTGAAGCTTGTGTCACCCGCTCATCCTCATAGAATGTAAATCTCAGTCACCCACTCATCCTCATGACTGTAAGCTCTGTGTCACCCCCTCATCCTCATAGACTGTAAGCTCTGTGTCACCCCTCATCCTCATGATGCAAGCTCTTGGTCACCCCATCATCCTCATAGATGTAGCTCTTGTGTCACCCCCTCACCTCAGAGACTGTAAGCTCTGGCTATCCCCATCATCCTCAGAGGACTGTAGCTCTTGCGCATCCCATCCTAGAGACTGAAGCTCTTGTGCCCCCCTCTCCTCATAGACTGTAAGCATCACAGCACCCCGCTACCACGGTCTCTACTGGGCCAAATCCCCACAATATATATATATATATGATTATAAGATCCATCATGATACATCCATCAAGAACATTTCTCGTAGATCCAGGCACTGTGACTGTGGTAATCTTCTAAAATTTCTTATCCATGGCCTCCTTCTTTCTAAAATCCACTTTTACAATTGCTAATGAACCAGAAGGACTCCTGAGGCTGTCACCAGAGCCTCTCTGTGCTGCAGATTCAAAGGCTGTTACACTGTGAAGGAGCACTTTCCCTCCTACTGTGTGCTGAAAGTGAGACGCAGTAACATTACATCAGGCAGAGGGAGAAAAAAGTGCTTGAGCAGAGAGGGAGGATGGGACAGTGTAACTGCCTGTGAAGCTGCAGCACAAAAGGGCTTGGGTAACACCCCAGGAGCACTTCTGGATCATTAGCATCATTTTAAACATTGATTTAGAAGGAACAAGGCCACTTTGTTTCAGTGCCTGGATCTATTATTATGGCTACATTCACATGAACATATACGTCCCCCGTAGCCATCTATGGTGCCTGAGCTTTGAGCCATGGTGCCAAAAAAGATAGAACATGCTCTGACTTTGTCTGTAAGAATGGCCGTGCGGCGCTATTCTCTATGGAGAAGTGAGCAGCGCTCATCCCTTCTTCTCTCTAGCGTGCTGACGTGTGACTGCCCGGCCGTAGCCATGTGGGAATCCTTTACATTGACACTTGCTTTCCCATAGAAGTCTGTGGCAATATAAAAATGAATGCTACACTGGTGTGCTACACTAGCGCCATTTTTAATTCTTCATAAGACACTTCCCCTTTCTTTTATTGGTCAGTACGATCAGGGTGATATAAAATCTTTTGCTTCTAAACAATAAAAAAGTATTTTATATCACCATTTTCTAACACCTGTTTTTTTATACTTTAGTGAGTGAAGATAATTTTTGTGGGACAAAGTAACGTTTGTATTTATAACATTTTGTGTAATGTACATCATTTTATTTGCTTTTTATTAAAGTATTTGTTGAAATGATGGAAAACAGGCTACATTTACCGTTGGGGGACTTATATATGGCCGCAAGCTTGCAGCTGTATATACGTCCCCCATAGGCTGGCAATTAGCGCACAGAGAGGTACGTGCAGCACATGTGCAGAGTACAACTTGGTACCCAGGGAAAAGATAGGACATGTCCTATCTTTCCCCATATTAAGGCGCCGTCAGCCATGTTTCTCTATGGAGAGGGGCGAGCAGCATTCACCCCAGGGGTTAAAGGGGTTAAAGTAAAGCTATAGAAAATTAGACTGGGCTGAAGAACTACAACTCTCGGCAGTTCTTTCGGCTGCTGGGAGTTGTAGTTCTAAGATGTGTAATTACTAACATGAATTGTAGAGCACTTATACTCCTGTACATACCTAGTGCTGGGTGCAGGAGTCCATTATACAGGTTTGCAACTTTCTCTTCCTCATGGAAGTCCCTCCGCCATGCACAGCAGGGTTAGGACGGACGTGTTGAGGGCAGGCTGTGCTAAAACATCAGGCCCCTTCTGATTGGTGGCTGCAGTTGCCTGTCAGGAGCAGGGGGTGGGCCCAGCCTCTGCTCAGCAGCTCCAGGGCTGGGAATACTTTAGCCCAGCTGTGCAGTGGTGGTAGGACATTAACCCTTTCATCGCTTGCTGGCTCTTATCTTCCCCCGCATTATGTGAAGATGAGAGACTCTGCAGCTGAATGTGCTGCTCTCTGATCCCCAGCACTCCGGAGGCCGAGGCTGTAATCAGTGACTGTCCTGCTGGGGTCACTGTCTCTGCCTGCTCTCAGCCTCTCTCAGTCCCAGGAGCCGTCCATGCCTATAGCACTGCATCAGTGCTCCGCATATGATAATGAGGGGGCGGGGCCACAATCTGTCCGGGCCCACCGGGGATTTTCCCGGCTTCCCGGTGGCCCAGTCCGAGCCTGGATATATATTACAACTAGAATGACTGCTGAGAACTCTCTCGGGAGATAAAAGGGTCTCATCACCAATGCCAAGACCTCCTTTTTTCTACCCACTACTACTACAATCCCGATCACCTCTGACCTGGGAAAAACCTGGTACACTAGTCAGACTATCCGGGATCATATCATGTAGCCATGACTCAGTAAAACACATAATACAACATTTTGATATTTCATTATCATCCATGACCATAGAATGTAATTTATCCATTTTGTTACTCAAACATCTCACATTTCCAGTTAACACCGAAGGGCCAAGGGTCTCATTCCCCTCTTCCTCTGTTTACACTTCCGTGTACCCCGGAAAGGTCTCCTAATTTCCTACAGTATACATTCATACTTCATATTTCTACTTGGTATAGTTTTTCTAATCTCTAGGAGAGCATATATCGTCCATGCAATCCTTCTCATCTCCTTTAGTTGCAAGTAAGAAATTGAAAAAGAACTGTGCTACCATGGACCAAAATATTGTATACCGAATATACCGAGTATAAGCCGACCCGAATATAAGCCGAGGTACCCACTTTTACCACGGGAAACGTATTGACTCGAGTATAAGCCGAGGGTGGGAAGTGCTGCAGCTACTGATGTCTGGTGGAGGTGTTTTATGGCAACAGCAGTGGTCCAATGTTCTACTTCTGCATAATAAATATAATCCCCTTTCTCATGTATTAGATCAGCTTTCCTAGACTGTCACAGACAGAACGCACACACACACATATAAATCGCCACCCGTTACAACCAAGGTAAATTGAGCATCGTTGCAACGCCACAGCCTACCTGAGTATTGTTGCTGACCATGTCCATCCCTTTATGACCACAATGTACCCAACATCTGATGGCTACTTTCAGCAGGATAATGCGCCATGTCATAAAGCTGGAATCATCTCAGACTGGTTTCTTGAACATGACAATGAGGTCACTGGACTCAAATGGCCTCCACAGTCACCAGATCTCAATCCAATAGAGCATCTTTGGGATGTGGTGGAACGGGAGATTCGCATCCTGGATGTGCAGCCAACAAATCTGCGGCAACTGTGTGATGCCATCGTGTCAATATGGACCAAAATCTCTGAGGAGCTTCCAGCACCTTGTTGTATCTATGCCACGAAGAATTGAGGCAGTTCTGAAGGCAAAAGGGGGTCCAACCCGTTACTCGCATGGTGTACCTAATAAAGTGGCCGGTGAGTGTATTCTGTATAGTACAGAGTGTAGTACGTTGCCATCTTTTCAACCCCATAGCCAAACCCAAAAACAGGGTCAAGTTTTAACCTATTCATCACAATGGGGCAAATTTACTTACCTGGTTCCGTCGCGATCCCCGATTCGGACGCTCCGACAAAGATGAAGTCCGGCGCGATTCACGAAGCTCGTGCGCCCGAGTTTCTGTATCCGTCGCCTCCCTGCCGAGGTCCGCCGGAGTTCACCTTCTTCTTCCCGGTGTATGTGAGTGCATGTCTTGTGACACAATTCGAAATGTTAAATCCCGCTCGTAGTCCGAATCAGTCGGTTTGCCGATGGCCACACCCCCAGATTTGTGTGGCGTGCAATCTGATTGCGTGCGGCAAAATCCCCTGTTAAATGTGGCGCAAAACGGAAATTGTCGGGGAACCCTCAGGGCGCGTTCACACGTTGCGTTTTGGTTGCGTTTTCATATACAACAGCTGATGAGAGGTAATTTGCCTAATTACATTACCGTTTACGTTTGTAAACACAATGTTAACGCATGCGTTAACAAAATGCATCCGTTAACGCGTTGTTGCGATGCGTGTTGTAAACGGAATGTTAAGAGGGATATAATTAGGCAAATCACCTCTCCTCAGCTGTTGTATATGCAGGGAGCGATCAGGGTTTGGTCAGTGAAAAACTGACATTTTTCATCAGAGTGCAATGCAATCAGTTTTCAGTCACAGTTTGTTCAGGGCGTGTTCACACGTTGCACTTTGGTTGCGTTTTCATTGCGTTTTAAAACGCATTACAACAGCTGAGGGGAGGTGATTTGCCTAATTACATTACTATTTCCATTTGTTATCGCTTTGTTAATGCATGCGTTAACATTGCCTTAACAAACGTAAACAGTAATGTAATTAGGCAAATCACCTCCCCTCAGCTGCAGGAGGACATGAGGGAGGAGCAGGAGGCAGAGAGAGGTGAGGCCCTGCAGGTCTGCAGGAGTTTAGGGTGAGTGGGATAGAAGACATAGAGAGTGCACCCTATGAATATCTACCTACCTAAGGGCAGTTAGGCTGCACTGCATATGATTATAGACGGCCACTTGCATATACTTACAGAGCCTAGCTAGAAGTATATACTTATAGTATAGGATAGAGGTAGGTTAGGCTTGCGATGGCCACCTAGGTAGCAGAGGTCCGGCTAGGACATAGCGCTAGTGTAGTCAGGGCCTGGAAGAAATACTACCACCCTCATCATCCCTGAGTTGGTCTTCCTGTCATCTCCTGAAAGGTTTCCGGTTCTACAGTCATCAGGGGCCCCTGCAAGTGGATCATCTCTTCTGTTTGGAGGTATTGTGCCCAGGACTCTCCCAGTATATACCCGGGTATATGACTATACATTGCTGCAGGACTGCTGGTCATTGTAGTGTTGTTGTGTTATCAGTAATCTGCATGTACTACAGGCGGTCCCCTACTTAAGAACACCTGACTTACACACGACCCCTAGTTAAAAAATGGACCTCTGGATGTGGGTAATTACTGTACTTTAGTCCTAGACTACAATAATCAGCTGTAACAGTTATTATGGGTGTCTGTAATGAAGCTTTAGGGTGAAGACACACGTGACATTTTTGGGCCGTTTTCAGATCGTTAAAAATGCATGCGTTTTTGACCAGTTTGACCAATTTTCTTAATTCAAACTGGTCAAAAACGCATGCATTTTTAACGATCTGAAAACGCACTAACTAAAAACGGCCCCAAAACGGCCTAAAAACGCCACGTGTGTCTTCACCCTTAGTGTTAAAGAGGAGCTGTCACCACGGAAAACCCACAGACCAAATGTGCCCCCCATAATCCTCCCCCCAGCCCCTTTCTCCCTAGCCGTTTTTTTTTTGTTTTGTTTTTTTTTAAATTTATGTCTAGTAAATTGATTTAAAACGATCCGATCTCTTACTAAATAAGAGGTCAGATCGTGTATCCGGCGTGCTGGAAATCGGCGTTATTCATTAGGAGGCGTGCCCCCAGCGGTCACAATGTAGGAGAAGCCGGCAGCATCGCATCACTGCTGGCTATTCGTGGTGCAGCCGCGCCGCACCAATAGCAGCTGCGGCCACAACCTGGCGGGGGCATGCTGGGGGCACGCCTCCTAATGAATAACGCCGACTAGCAGAAAGCCCGATACACGATCTGACCTCTTATTTAGTAAGAGGTCGGCTCGTATTAAATCAATTGACTAGACATAAATTTAAAAAAAAAAACGGCTAGGGAGAAAGGGGCTGGGGGGAGGATTATGGGGGGGACAACCCAACGTTTTTAAAATCCCATTGTCACACAGACCAAAAAATATTCTGGTTGAGCTTACAATAATAAAATATACAGTTCTGACTTGCATACAAATTCAACTTAAGAACAAACCTACATAACCCATCTTGTACATAACCCGGGGGCTGCCTGTACTGTAATTTATTCCCTTATAAAGTTATTGCTACAACCCTATGTGGTATCTGTCTGTGTGTCTCAGATTGTGAGATTAGGACATTAACCCTTGCTCATACCATATAGGTAAGTCCCAGGGAGAGACCCTCCTCATAATACAGGGGCTCTATCCAGGGTGCAGGCACTGACCCTATTACATCCCCACTCTCCCCCGCTGTGGAGGCTCCAGGTCCCATTGTACGGAGCTCATTGCTCATATACAATGTTTCTTACGTTCTATTGAAGCAAAGATTATTTGCATAAATCAGACATTTACGATACTTTGTAATTTATTTTACAAGAGAAACTATTTTGTCTTTCTTTGAGCCCTTTTCTCCCCTGAATTCCAGTATAAATCTGTCCCTGAAATTTGGCTCCAAAACTTTTGTTTGCAAATGAAATCACTGTTCAACTCTATGGATAAGGACGCGTTCACACGTTGCGTTTTGGTTGCGTTTTCATTGCGTTATATGGACCAAAATCTCTGAGGAATGCTTACAGCACCTTGTTGAATCTATGCCACGAAGAAGTGAGGCAGTTCTGAAGGCAAAAGGGGGTCCAACCCGTTACTAGCATGGTGTACCTAATAAAGTGGCCGGTGAGTGTATATATATATATATATATATATATATATAAGTCTAATGGTACAAAAGAAATATATGCCATCAATCACAATGTGTCATGTCAAACCAAATATGTAGTGTATCTCATAGAATGTAATATCTGTCATTTGCAATACGTGGGCAGAACTGTCCAATCCCTGCACAACCGTCTTAATAAGAACTGAGAAAATATAAAGAAAAAAATTTCTTCTTCATGGTTTATCCAAACACTGTGCATTGAAACACCCCAAATTGACATTCCCGATATCAGTTATGCCGACCATTTATCGGAAACCACAGCAAACCAATTCCAAACACTTTGCAGACGCGAATTCTGCAGAAGAAAGATAAAGAAAACCAAATCAAATGCAATTAACTATCTCACCAAAATCCTTTCTTAAGACTCCTTATGTGCCCATGTTTTCACAATTGATAGAGCGTAGAAAGAAACCTATGGGTCTCATTGCAAATTTATGAGGGTGCACTGTTACTGCTTTCAATCACCTGCTTTTCTTCTGCCAATGTAATTTACAGCAGGTTAAGCTAAGACCAAAGTACCCACAGTCAAAAAGGAGAGAGAAAATCAATTGCTTGCAAATTCTGCAAAACACCCCGTGCCTTGTCAAAATGTGACAAACTTTTCAGAAACCTCTAGAACATAACAGAGAGAAACATCCTCTTTGTGATTAATATTTTACATTATGCACATCAGTGTGTTTCTTACTTTTCTGTAAAGTAAAAAGATGAAAATCAGCTTGACAAGTGTGCAGCCTGCTAGCTTTCCAGTAACAAGAATGAGCACATTCATAGTGTATGAGCTGACAGGAGATTGTTAGAGATGAGGACATATTGTATAACCCAACATGTACCACTGTACCAGGCATGGTCATGAGACCATAAACTCTACAACATAACAGGACTTGTAAAGCCACAAGTCATAAAACGGTGCTACAACCTAAAGGCTGGGAGGAGACAAGACCATCTGGCAACCTTTGGTATACCAACCAGCTGTTCTCTGATACCGTAGGAGGTTTCTCCAACACATAGTGGGGCACATTTGTTTACTCAATTGCGTGCGACACAATCCCAGCACAAACCCCTGTTAAATACCTGTTAAAGCTGCGCAAATTCCAAAAAGTTTGAACAGTCTGACGAAAGTACAACCCACAACCCTTAGTAAATAAGCCCCAGTGGGGCATATTTACTTACCCGTCCGCGGAGTTCACGAAAGTGCAATGTCCGACAATAATGCACTGTGCCATGATTCACTAAGATCCTGCGCCCGATATCCTGCATGTGTAGCTTCCCCGCTCAGGTCCGACTAAGTTTACTTTTTTCTTCCTGGCGCATGTAAGTGCATTGTCTTGCAACACAATTTGAATATTAAATCCTGCGCTGAGTCCAAATTAGTCGCATCTTCAGACGGCACGCCCCCCATTTCTGTCGCACAGAAGCCAGCGCAGCTGTGCCACAATTCAATTGCGTGTGGCACAATCCCTGCGCAAATACCTGTCAAAGCAGCACAAATCCTGAAAACCGTGAACAGTCCTACAAAAGTGTGATCCACAACCCTTAATACATAAGCCCCAGTATCTTCTTATTATATTTGTGTTCCAGTTGTGAAGCTCCATCCAGACAATACTTATTTTAAAATGGATTACAGCCTGTAGGCAAGTTTCCTAAGGATGATCAGACTCAAACTGTAAAGTTCAGGTCCCCCAGCCCCAAGCGAAGGCTTTATTAGAGCACCCCCATTAAAACCCCCCAAAGCATTGTCAACTGGCTTCAGTCGCAGTCATTAACTGTTTAAATGCCACTGGCAAAGTCAGGGATATAGAAATGGATTTAGCCGGTGACATAAGGGCACATGTATCTTCAAAGTCTGGCTCTGTGACCTTCTTCTTTCCTTTGATTTTTCTGCTGGTCAGATGTATTGTAGTGGTTTTTCCTTATTAATTCATATCATTTTTGAGGAGGTAATATCCTTAGTGAATTTTCAAAAAGTAGTAATAAGTCTCAAACAGCTCTAAGCCATTTCCTATGCCTGGTAAAAGGCAGGTGTGGATTTCTACCAAAATTTGTGACTTTTTCAGAAAGTAGCAGCTTTCACATATGAAATTAGGTGATAACTAAAAGAACACAGCAGAAAACCTCAACCATGGTGAACATTGAAGGAACATTGTCTTAGGTGCAAAAAAGTTGTATATGCGTCTAAAAATCTAGCTAAAAATGCTCAAAAATGCCACACATGCCCCATAGACCAAAAACTGGTTCTTGATTCTGCATTTTGTAGAGCCATTTTTATACTACCAGTCTGTCATTCCATGACTCTAGTTTAAAGGGAACCCGTCACCACTATTTTCACAAATACAGGTAGTGACAGGTTCCTATAGAGCTCTAATAACTATTTGACACCCTGCTTGTAGCTAAAAACCATGCCCCTGAGATTCACATATATTCAACTTTATAGTTTTATCTGGTAACTAAGCACGGCTACATGGAGTCCAGGTGGGCATGGCCTCTTCAGGCTGAATCCAGCAGCTCCTCCCCATCCCTATCTCTGTATGCTGCTATAATGTCATGTGACCAGGGTGACATCATCGCAGGTCCTATAGCTTTTGTAGCATTAGGAACTGTTCACTAAGCACTTATGTTATGAAATCACAGCATATTTTATCACATGAAATCACAGCAGCCTGCATGGAGAGCAGTAGAAGTCCATGGAGGCTGCTGTGATTGTTTTATGTGGTCAGATATGTACATGGGGAACAGTTTTCATATTAAGCAGCTCAAGGACCTTTGATGATGTGAATGTATTGGAGGTGGAAGGGTTATACCAATTTCATGCTGTTATTCTCTAGGTTGGCGTTCTCTAAGTTGGCATTCTCTAAGTTGCCATCCTCTTAGTTGGGCTGTGCGTGGTGCACAGTTGGTATTCTTAGTTGGGCCCAGTGTGGTGCACAGCTGGAGGACCAGCACAAGTGGTTTGGTGCATGGGAGATGCAATGCAATAAGATATGTATAAAACTAGATTCAGATATGAAATTATTCTCTATACCATAGGCACATGTCCATATGCAAATGCACTAGCTCATATTCTATATTAGATTGCCTGACAGTATATTGTACTGATTGTATCTATTAATTTATAGGGATAAACAATGTTATTACCAGTGTCTAATACTTATGACTGTTATATAAAAAGAAGTGGGACAAGGGCCGTGTATCCAGGTGTTACAGGTAGTCTTTATGTTGGTCCTTTTATTTTGCTTTTTGTGAGGTGGTTCTATAACTATAAATTATTATTTTAGCAACTTTACATTGTATTGTGCATTCTTTACTTATTTTAACCCATTTTAGTCTACTTGAATACATAAAATAAATAAGTGGACTACCCAAGATTGTCTCTAATCAGTATCGTTTTATATATAAACATATATTATAATTTCCTACCAATATAGGCTCAAACCAACATGTACTTGAACTATATATATATATATATATATATATATATATATAGAAAAAAAGCAGCACTCCAAACGGTCAAATCAGGAAAACGTGGTCCTTTTTATTTCATGTGCGACAGCGACGTTTCGGCTCGCTTTGAGCCTTTCTAAAGCCAAACAATTAGTGTGTTACAAGGACATATATACAAAAAATCCAATGATCACGTGACTTAATAAGCCCCGTCCCTCTCGTGTTACAGCCAATTAAATAGTGTTATACATATATCCAGTAATATAAATACATATGTATACAGACAATTTATACAAACAGAAGTGCATATGCAGTGTTGACAGTATAATATTGTGCTAAACATCCTCAATTGTAAATGCATCAGTAATAGACCATTAAACATATACACCATTCAAGTGTTATAGTGCACAGTATTAAAATAACCACCATAGGGGGTGGTCAAACGTACCGCCGTATGTTCAAACTCCTCCGATTTTCACTCCGAATGTTAGCTGGGTGTGCACGATCTCCAGCATGCAGCTGGAACGCATCCTTGGACCGCAAGCCGTGGGATCCCAGCTGCATTTCCGCCCGGGGCACCGGAAGTGCCTCACTGTTGCTATGGGGACGTGTACATGATCGTATCGCGACCACAGGCAGTTGCCTGTAATGATCGCAAGTGTCCATAAACATAGATTGCTATAGATCCGGGAATCCATGTAAGCTGGCACACAGCTGAATACAGATATAGAAATTCAATCACGATGTCACCACTATGTGGAGAGTTTTGAAAGTAATGCCAAGGTATGGGGTCTGGGTTGTCACTAGATCGGTGACCCCAACTTTATGACCCCCTGTTATATGGTTAGTGCCTTTCCTGGTAGACAGATGTCGTGACTGTAAACTATTTAAATGAGCTGTGGCCCATAAGTAAAAAGTAATAATTAAGCATGTAGAGCATCAATGCGTGCACATATATCCAGCATATAAAGTGAGTGATTCAGTCAGGGGATAGAACACACGGTGGCCGTCATGGTAAGCTCAAGATCTTTGAAAATTCATGATCTGAAAGAATAAGAGAAATATAATTTACATTAGTATACATATGAGATATTCATCAATTGTTGTCATTTGCGTATGTTACCGAGTCTGCAAGAGAATACAATTTCTGTTGGGAGCCCGATATCTTAAGTTCCCTATATTGCATTTAATTTATAATCCACATTTAATCCATTTGGTTTCAAAGGATTGAGTGTAAAAATCCACTGTAACTCTCATTTCTTCAACAAGCGTTCCCTATCTCCACCACGTCTTAATATAGGAATGTGATCGATTAGCCTGAAGCGTAAATGTTTTTCTGTGTGACCGGCTACACAGAAATGTTTAGGGACCGATCTTATTGTGTACTGGTGTTGATTGAAACGTACTTTAAATGCCAGTGTGGTTTCACCCACATATATCAGTCCACATGGGCAGTACAGAATGTAAATGACGTAAGTGCTGTCGCACGTCAGAAAATGCTTGATAGTATATTGGACACCATTATGTGTGAACTTAGCTCCTTTCTCCATTACTTTGAAGTTGATGCAGTTACAGCAGGGGTAACAACCCCGTCTGCTGTTTCCTGTTAGTGTCAATTGTCTACTGGTTCTGGAAGGGCCCACGTCAGATCTTACCAATCTGTCCCTAATGCTTTGTGATCTACAATATGAAAAAAGGGGAGGGTTTTCAAACTCAGGGATGATTATATCACTTCCTGATAATTTGGGCCAGTGTTTCCAGACGATTCTAGCTATTGTGTCACGCTGGTCGCTGTATGTGCTCACACATGGTATTCTTTGTGTGTCAATTTTCTTTGTACTATCCGTGAGTAAATTCTCTCTCGTTCTAGTTTCTGCCTTGTGTAGGTTATGTGAGATAATAGAATCCGGGTACTCCCGTCTTTTGAATTTGTGGGCCATTTTATGCATGTTGTCCATCAATTTTATCGGGTCACTGGTTATTCTCTTAACCCTAAGTATTTGGCTGTAAGGGAGGGATTTAATGGTACTGCGGGGATGGTTACTCTCATATATTACCAAAGAGTTCCTGTCCGTTGGTTTAGTGTAAATGTCCATGTCAAATTGGTTCCCTCGTCTATTTACCAGTACATCTAGAAATTGTAGGGAGGTCACAGAAGATACGACTGTAAACTTAATGGTCCTGTCTATTGTATTCAAAAAGGAATGGAATTCCCCCAGTTGGGTCTGTGTACCTGTCCATAGGAGGAAGACATCATCTATAAACCTCCACCACTCCAAGCAATACTCAAAGAGTGGAGAGGCATAGACGATGCCTTCCTCCAGGGTTCTCATTACAATGTTGGCGTATGTGGCCACTCCTATTTTTTGAAGAAAGAAATCATCTCTGAATAAAAAATTATTATTTCTTAAGACAAATTCCAATAATGTCATAATAAATTGCTGTGTTTCCAATGATAATTGTTTGGTACTGAGCATCCCTCGAACTGCATCCAAGCCCATTTCATGGTCGATTGACGTGTATAATGATAAGAAACTAAAAGAATGTTATCATGTGCCGAGATATTTACTGCGTTCAGTTTATTAATAAAATCTGCTGTGTCCCTTATAAACGACCTACCATCGGTAGCTAAATCTCTCAATGTTTTATCCAAGAATGTGGCGATATTCGAGAAGATAGACCCTGTGCCCGACACAACCGACTACCTGGAGGGGAGGCCAGACACTTATGAATTTTAGGTAAGACATAAAATACTGGAGTGGTGGGATGTTCAATTATCAAGTATTTATATAAGGCATCATCTATGATGGTTCCCCTTAATGCTTCATCCAATATCTCCTTAATTTTTTTACATAGCGTAAATTTTGGGTCACATGAAATTTTTTGGTAGGTGTTTGTGTCAGAAAGTTGTCTCAGAATCTCTGCCAGGTATGAGCTGGTATCCATGACGACGACAGCCCAGCCTTTGTCGGCTGGCTTGATGGTGATGTCGCCGTCATGGGCCAGCTCAGATTAGCATGTCTCAATGGTGTATCTAAATTGACTGAGCGCAATCTCTTTAAATCATTTTTTACAGATGCGAAAAATGCAGTGATATGTGGGACCTCAACCTCAGGAGAAAAGTTACTCTTGTTGAATAATCCAAACTGTCTTAGACTCAACTCAGATTGAGTAGGTAATAAACATGACATTTGATTAGAGAAATAATATTTCAACTTAATAGCACGAAAAAATTGGTGCAAATCTATTTCTAGCTGAAACCAATCAGGTCTAGTACATATACAATACGAAAGTCCTTTAGATAACACTGATACTTGATCACTGGTAAGATTCTTAGAGGAGATATTTACCACCAACTGCGTTAGTTCCGTTTCCTCAGGGCCATCTTGGGTATTGCTCCACTCGATTTGTTCTGAGATGTTCTTCCTACTTCGGTTGTACCTTCTCCCTCCTCGCCGTGTTTTAGATCTCTTGTGGTTGTATTTTGTGGTGTCCCTAAAAAAACCCATCTTCCTCCGTCTCATTGGATGTAGAAGTGGGTCTCTGTGCTGATCGTTTGTGAAAGGCTCTATTTCGCTGTTTGGAATTGTCACTTTGATTGGACTGGGTACGGACCCCCTGCCAATGATATACATGGCCGCTTTTATAGTCATCGGTGTCCCGCAGCCACTTACTTCTTTTTATGGATTCTTGTTCCTCTTTGACCATCTTAACGGAGGATTGGATCCGAGTCATAAATTTGTTAAATTCCTCAGCTGTTAAAGCACTCCGTAATTGTGTTTCAATTTCCTGCAACTTTGTTTTCAAAGAGGCAACTTCATTTCTGATTAATTCAATATTTAGCAACATCAAATCCATAGCATATTCATTCGAAATTTGTGCGAATTTAGTACAAAAGTCCATATCATGTAAGAAAAAGATGGGCGTTATTCAGGAATGCATCCCTCTCGGGGCCATGTGTGCCTTAAAGTATTCGCTCAATGTGACAAGGTGTAATTGTAGTGTCACCAACCTTTTGGAATCATTACCATATTTCCTCTTTAGTTCTGGAGTAGCTGGAGTTGTTAAGAACGTGGTGTCCCCCTCCAGGTCCTGTAGAATTCTTTCGCCATCCACGACTGAATACGCAAATACATGAAAACGATCCACATGTGTTACTGTGTCCATTTTGTCAGGAAAAAATCCTATGCAGTGCAAGCCAAAAGTACCCAAAAAATACAATATTATATATAGATAGATATTTGAGCACTACCTTTTTGATCCCTCTTTCCACTCATCATTAGGTGATTTCCTTTTGACATCAGCGTTTTTACATAATTTTGCTATATGTTAGCAAGCTTGGGTAGCAAGCATTTTAACCAAAGTCCCTAACTACTACATGCTGTTATGCTGATAAGGTATCATATCCTAATTAGCTCCAAAACCTTTTACATTTGCCAAAAAACGTCTTTTAAATCATTGTCCAGCCCTCTGGGGCTCTGGCCGTTACTAATTATGCCCAACTCCTGCCTGCTCTCAGCTACACCCCCAACTCCCCCCCATTTTTGAGCTCATCAAGAAATGATACCTTATCAGCACAACAGCACCTAGCAGTGAGGGGCTCTGGTTAAAATGCTTGCTACCCAAGTGGTAGATTTCCTTTAAATGTATATGTTATTCTATAACAGAATATGGCCATATCTTATAATACGGTCACACGGTCACTAGGAAACAGGCACCATGATAAGATAACCTAACTTGACTTTACGTATTGTGGGATTAGTAATTATTCAATACTCAACATACATTTGATTCAGTGGAGAGGATCAATCTGAATTTTCTTTCATCAGATGTTATCAACATTTCTCTCAGTTCTTTTTTCTGTACAATAATCCCTCATCTAGGTCAATTGATTATTGACACTGTATATCCCTGTTTCTCAGATTGCAAGCAGTGAAAAGTACTGCCTAGTGAGAAAAAGAGGTTGTTACATTATATTAGATTATTACACTTTAGAACCTAATTAACCCCATAGGGACTCATTGGTAGCTTAATACAGCTCAGTGTTGCAGACTAGATCTCCCTTTCAACTCTTACAACCATCAGTCGGAGACAGGCCTAGTGTTATGGATGATTAGGTCTTTATGAAACCATGAGATATTTTTTCTCTAGATCATCGTTAGCTTCTTGAAATAAAACAGCTCCTTTATGTTTTTCCAATGCAAATAGAAGCAAGTCAGAAGGAATCATATTAGATGTATTCATGTTTTTACAAGAAAAACACAAGATAATTGACGTGCTGCTTGAAAATGCATCTTCAAGTTTTAGCTACAAGATTTGACTTCATCACTAATCTACAGCTTTAGAGGATTTTAGAAACTTTATTTTATTTTATAAAATATCACCTAGAATTTTATCTCATGACTGACAGTAAACTAATTGTATTAAAAGGATTTACGCTTGTTCCATAATTGTGGCTGTGTAGTAAGTGTGTAAGCATGTATTCAAGCCTGTAGAGAGAGGGGCAGATAGAGGGTGTTAGCTGCTACTCTCACATTTTGTATTACCCTTTTAAGTGTTTTTTTTGTGGAGAATGCAGTAAATAACCACAAGTTAAATACAGTAATATAATATTTTCATCTTTAATTATATTTGAGTTATATTTCAACCATCTTTGTTGAAAACTAATTACAATTTGTGGATATAAAAAAATTATTTTCCACTTTTCAAAAAGAAACATGAAGGGCAGGGTTTGTAAAAAAGATGAAAAAACACTTACTCTTGTAAGGCTCTTTCCATAGCTCTAGCACATTAATTACTTGTTTTCCTGAAATAATCGGATTGCGAATCACCCGTTATTGCAATTATTTTCCACTTTATGCCACCTCCCATGTGCCTGTGATGTTGATTTGTATGGCAGCACAGCAGGAAACTCATGTTTCCAGAGGTGCAGGAGGAATGGGGATTAAAGACGAGTGAACTCAATGGTCAGGTTCAGCATTCGGGTCTGGCCAGCTGACCTGGACAT
Source organism: Engystomops pustulosus (assembly GCA_019512145.1). Lineage (NCBI taxonomy): Eukaryota > Metazoa > Chordata > Amphibia > Anura > Leptodactylidae > Engystomops > Engystomops pustulosus. The sequence goes on from CM033647.1 coordinate 98,338,837, forward strand.
ATTGCTAGATTGGAGGCCAAACATCCAATCCTGCAAATTGATGCATCCAACAACTATCCATGACTATGATTATCCAAATTCGAACCCAAACATCTGTAGTGGGGATTTATTATACACTGGTACACAAGGACCAATGACTGCAAGGTAGCTTGGGTTACAATTTGGTCAATTTAATGTAAAAGCAAAACCCTGAAGCCCCACTGACTTTTTTCACCGTATCCCCTGATAAGGCCAGGCTACCAGTGAAATATTTTGGGTGAAGAACTTTAGGGTCTTGCTTTTAAATTGTGCTGACCATACAGGCAGGAGAAATCCACTAACTCACTGAGGTGTCAATAGAGTTATGACCCTATTTTGATGGGACTATGCTAGTATTGCTTTCACTGAACTTGCATATATGGTTTTTAACCTCACTATTGAAGAACACTTTTCACTGAGGGGGGATGCAGGGAGTATGGAATGGTTAAAACTTAACCTTTTTCAGATTAAATATATTAAAATATTCTTATTCACAATAAATAGTGTAACCACAGTGTGAACCTAACACCATTGAGTGTACATAATAGGTGAATAAAAAGAATCCAGACTGCAGGTAGGTAGTCACTGTACAGGTCTGGGACCAATTGGATATGCAGAGGAGGCTGAAAAATTGTGGATGATAAGGGTAGTCTGAGTTGCCAACCTAACAGTCCATTATAATTAACATGTCTGGACTGTATAGTGCTGCTCTAATAGATTAACTATCCCCCACTCGCTCTCCTATAAACAATTTATTTGATCCGACGCGTTTCCTGAATACATTCATCAGGGATCATGATACACTAAGTTAATAGACTCGGATATTCATGTTCAGTCAGTCTATCTAAACACTGATACATTGTCTCCCCGCATTGATGATAGCGGCAGGCGCCCGCGGGGAACGCCGGGTATAAAAAGCTTACGCCACGCCCTCCACTGTCCTCACAGGGTGGCCATCAGCCAATGGGAACAGGCCGGGGTAACATACCCCTCCGCACTGGGCCCGCCCCGTTTGCGTCACGAGATGGTACATCCAGTGGAGAGCCAGAGGCCGGACCAGACTCCCGGTCATGTGTCCGTACGTCATAGGACCTCTGGTCATGTGACCACAAGTCAGAACGCCCAAAGGACCGCCCCGTCGTGACGTGGATCACAGCCATTGGAGAAGGTGCTGGCGAAAACTATGCTAGTATTGACCTTTTGAGTTTATTTGTACATATTTATTGAGTATAAAAATAAAAATTTAAGGGGTTGTTCACTTTCAGCAAATAATTGATATTGTTTGTTTAAGGAAAATTAATCAAATTTGCCAATATACTATCAATATCAATTGCTCACAGTTTTCTAGATCTCTGCTTGCTGTCCTTCTATAGGAAGCTTCTATGTGATGGACATGCAAGTGCACAAGCCGTTATTATCACATAGGAGCAATAGGAGTTGTATGATGCTAACACCACGTGCACCTGTACCTCCATCACATCACTGTGGACAGATTTCTATTCACTGGAGTAAACATAGAAGCTTCCTTAGAAGGACAGCAAGCAGAGATCTAGAAAATAAGAGGAATTGATACAGACAGTATATTGGAAAATTGTATAACTTTTCATTGCACAAACAATATCAAATATCTGATAAAAAGTAATCCCATTTATGAAAAATAGGAGTGTAGAAAACACACAAGAACATACCTGTAGGAGCTTGACCTCCATGGAGATCTAGTGGTGTTTTGGTTGCAAACTAAAACCTGAGTGCCAATCAAAATGTATTATAAGATAATGCTATATACATATATTATGTATGATATTCTGACTTTCAGACAGCTTGATAAGTCTGCCCCATTGAGTAATATATCATGTGAACCACCAATGAAGGTGCTTCATAACAGGCGTGATCCAGATATATACGAGATGTGCTTCTTGAGGGTCATGAACGGAATGTTGCCCCTTAAAGTCACACAACGTTCATTCTTGAATAACTTAACTAGAAATTCAAGTCATATCCTAAACAGTGGCTAGTTAAAGAAGGGAATTTGGATCAACATGTAGCCAACATGTAACCACAAGGATCAGAGCCATAGACCAAAGTAGCTGTGCTCTGCCCTCCAAGAACCATCCATGTTCTCTAAATTACGGGCAAAATTGTAAAATAATGCTACCAGAATTATTGGTACTATGTTGTATATTTTTTGTATATTTTGCAGTAGATCTTTATCACAATAGCTCCAGATATTCTTTTCTACTAAATGTATTTTCCCAAGATGTACAGTATCAAAAAGTCTTTTATTTTTTGGCATTTCTAGTGAAAAATGTGCTCTACCTAGATTGACAAACGAAGAAACACAGAGACTCCCATATAACCTGTCACTTTGAGTTTGGTATTCACATTCGTTTTGTGAAATCCTTGATTATTTCAACCTTTTTTTCTATAGTTTCAAAAAACCTGATATCAAGAGCTGTAAAAACTAATATTTTCCCTCTAGCAGTAATGATCTGCCCTGTTGTTATAATCGATCCAAAGAAAGGTCTCTGCCTTCTGACTCTATCTTATTCTTTTTATATATGTGATCTCTACTTTTAGAGGTGACCCTATAAACTGAAAAAACTGAAACCCATAAATGGTTATAAACTAAATACAGTATTTTGGAAATTCTAGGTCATGTATTTTTAGGTGATACAATTGTTTTAATGTGCAAAACAAAAATAGATAGTTCTCTTGTGGGTAAATATAATCTAAACAGATAAGTCAATAAATTAGTTTGCAAAGCTGAAAAAGGTTTTGTAGTTAGGCTTGTAGGTTTTGTTTTGGTGGCCTTATTATTGATCCCTGTTGTACATATCAACATTATGGCATCCATAAACTGTTTTTGGTCAATCCTTTACCTCTACTTTTATCCCATGTTATACCCATAATGTCAGATATGTCAAATACAGCTCCTTGGCGGAAATGAAAAGCTTGTGACAAAAATCTCTAGGCTTGTGTCATGCAGGGTTTGGAAACTGTTCCTTCCTATTGTCTGGCCACCCTAGATTTGTAGGATTTGGTTTGAATATGTGACAGATCTGGTGGATACCATCTAATTTCATTGCAGCAAAGAATGGTATCTTAATTATCCATTAACCAAATTGTATTTCCCTGGTAGTACAGCTCAAAAACCAAATATGTACACACATTTAGACTATTTTAGTATTTTGTGGCAGTTCCTGCATCCTAAATGCTGCTGCAAAGTGACAGGAATGTTTTATTTACTTTATATCCAACGACAGTGTACATATGCAACCACTACAGTTCCCATAGATATGTGCCCACAACATATACCAGATATCTAAATAGGGGAATATATAGTTTTGTATACACTATATACAGGAGTATATTGTTAATCAGAGATACTATATATTGAAAATAGATGTAGGGCTCCAATTGGATTAAACTGTTTCCCAACCCCCAAATTTTCCAGACATATGTCTGTTAAACATTTGTTTTCCCAATTTTTATACTTTCTTACATTTTTTATGAAATAAGGAATGCTAGTTATTTATATAGTTTTCCTTGGTTATAATTCCCCTGTAAAATATACATGCAACCCATTGGTAATTCACACTTTTCTATGTAGAATATCAGTTTAATAATAAATGATGATTTGGATAAAGAAGAACAATTGAGAACTATAATTTTTTTTTTTTTATATGCAAAAAAGATCACGTGCAATAATCATAAAATATAATTGCCTTATTAAATAAATCTATTCTTGCTAGAGACCCTTTATCTGAATCTTCCTTCACCTTCTGTTTTCTGTAGACATATATATTTAATGTATATAAAATTAATATTAAAGGATCATGAGAAATTATTGATGCCTTGTTACCATCCTGCTCCAACTATATAAAATGTTACTTATTATGTAAAACCCTGTAAGCAGATACATTAAAATAACTAGTAATGTTGAAAATGTGTAAATATGCTCCAGTTTAATATAAAAAAATAGCAAAATTCTTAGTCCTTGTTACTAATTTGAGGCTGGTTAATTTATCAAGTTACTGCTCATTATAATAAGTAATAACAGGCCAGGAAATAAATGCCTCCTTTGCTCTTCAATCACGTATAAAATCAAGCCCAGAGCAGTTTTGTACTAGAATACAGATTTGGAAAATGTCAAGCCAGTGGGAACTTTTTACACACCATGACTCAAAAACACTAAGTGATGAATTGAGATAACAAACACAGGTATGTTGTCACATTTCCATTAATCTGGAACCAGATGGAAGATAGAAAATATGGTGTATGTAAAATATTTGTAGAAAATGTGCACTAGTAGTTTAAATGCAGTAAATAAATGTTAGTCTACAGTCTGTATTATGAATTAAAAAGTTATCACAATGTTTTCTTTTTGGGAATAAACTGTGGGGCCATAGAAACCTATATTCTTTATTATACATTAGCTATTTACTTACAGCTTTCAATTTCAAAGTATTCTCACATTTCTACTTCCCATTTTTGTCTTTCCATTATTTAATCTATATTGACTTTCTGCAGCAAGGTCTTTTTCCTTTGCAGCCTTATCTCTTGCTCTTTGCTCTTGCATAGATCACATTAGCTGGCATGGTTGTAGCTGACCTATTAACCTGAAACTATTCTTATCAAAATGACCAGAACATAATATAAATTAATATATATATATATATATATATATATATATATATTTGTTTATTTGTTCTCTACGAGTTTATGTGGGTCTCCTCTGGGTCCTCTGGTTTCCTCCCACACTCCAAAACATACTGGTAGGTTGATTAGATTGTGAGTGGCAGGGACTGATTTGGGAAGCTCTGTGCAGCGCTGCTTAATTTGTTTGCACTATATAAGTATATAATGTTCATTTTGAAATCATTTTATAATTAGAAAAAAAAATAAACAATACAAAAAAGTTAGGTTGCACATCAAAAAATAGAGATACAACCCTTAAAATACTAAGTCCACAAATTTGCTAAAATTATGCCTTAATAGGCCTGTTCATTAAGAGTTTAAAAATCTCCACAAATCCACAAAAATTGGAACATTTCAAAACCATTTGGCATTGCACACAGTTAACTAGGCCCTTAACCATACTGTACTGATCAAGAGCAACTAATTTGACACTGTCTAAAAAGTAGGTGTTACTGGCACATGTAAGGGTAAGAGAGTGATTTACATTTTAGACTTCCTCTATAGCATCTAGCCTTGATGTAACACATTTGAAATACCTGGATTTTTAGATGTAGTGTAACACCAGTACCTTGAATTCTATTGAGAGAAAAGATCCCTTATATTTCGATAGAATCTACATTATGAATATGCAGGTTTTATATTGAAGCCTCATCTGTACTAAATTGCCCTAATGGCCTAAATTTGAAATGGAGGACTTTCTTCTGATTCCGGGAAATTGTACAGGGAAAAATGTCTTCATCCGTGTCTTTTTCCTTATTAAAATATAATTCAAGATTATACCTAAACTTAATTTTCCAATTTTTTTTCTGACAACAAATTGGAGTAGAGGACAGAGAGTTTATTCTTCTGTAAATGACATGATTTATTTTGGCACATCATCTCATTATAAAAGAAAACATGCGTCATATAAGTGCTGAGAGTGTGGAGCCATGAATTGTGACCTTTAGGTCTGGTGGGAGGAATGTGTTAGGTGGAAGAAAGTTTATGAGTTCTATTTTGTCCATGTTAAGTGTCAGACTCAGAGGTAGTGGATCCTCTGAACCACCGCGGACAACAAGTTCCCATAGAACTATATTAACTTGTTTGTGGTGGCAGCCAAGGTCGAGGTACAGGAACTGCAGGCAATCTCGTAGTTGGGGACAGGCAGGAGGTCAGGACGGCAGCACAGGATCGGGGACGTAGCAATAGGTCAGGGCAGGTGGCAGAGGAGCGTAGTCAGGAATGGAGCCTGGGTCACAAAGGGAAATCTCAATAACAGAGCAAGGCATCAGACACATCTTTCTCTAAGACACAAGGCACGAAGATCCGGTAGGGTGGGCAGGAAGAGTCATGCTTACATGCTCTTCCTGAAAATGGCCAGCACCAATTAACGATGCTCTGGCCCTTTTAATCTAGTGAAGCGGAGCACACACCCTCAGGAATGTGCCAGCGAAGGCAGAGGGGCACAGGTGAGCTTGCAACCTGCAATATGGGTCGAGGGGACTACCCGTGACATTAAGTTTTAAAAAAAGGGAAGAGAAAAAGGAGGATATGGCTGATAGACACTCTGGAATCCTGGCTAGAAGAGAGGATATATCTTGACTAGAAATATAGATCTGTGTGTCATCTGCATAGGAGTGGCATTGGAAGTCATGGGACTTAATCAGATGTCCCAGGCCAGAGGGTGAACAGTAATTTTCCTGGTTTTGGCTCACAATAACCAATCAAAATAACTTTAGACTTAATATTTATGTGAAATAGGTTTTAATTTTATTAATTAAAGGAGTTTTCTGCTTGAGAACCAAAAATCTTTTGCTTTCGATTCCCCAATAACATTCAAGGAAATTATATTTTATTTTACCCAAACACCTTAATGACATGTGATGGAATTGAGTAGTACTAGAGCTATTAAAAATGCATGAAGAGGGCATTTCATACATATGTTCATATTTTTTTTGCTACCAGTGTTAAATATGTGCATACCATGGGTAAAATAGAAGTGGGCTTGCATGCCACCCCCATCCAGACATTGGGGGGATCTATTACTATGACAACCAGGAGTCTCTTTTTTTTTTTTTTTTTAAATAATTGTATTTTTATTTTCATTTTCAAAACAGTATAACAAATAATTTGCACGTATTTCACATTAAAATTTTTCCAATAATGGCACAAACAAAAAAACAAGTGTTGTCCCCAAAGATAATGACAGCTCAGATTCTCTATTAACATAATGGGGTGCAAAATTTAACAGTGTAATATTATCCTAATGATAAACCAATTGCCAGGAGTCTCTTTAAAACTCCTTCTGCCTTCTGGGGGCAGAGCCTCTGCAGTAAAATCACAGTATAGTAGTACTGCAGTTTATTGTATGAGCAATCAAAAATCTAAAACGCAAAAAGATAAAAAGGCATTGGCAGCACGGGGTTAATTGTTGTAGATATTTATTTTTATACATGTGTTTACACACTTCCTTTATTCCTTTATCATCTGTATAGTCAGTGCAGCAAGGCATATGTTCAATGGCAGCTTCCAGAAAGACTTCAATACAGACTCACACAGTGTGAATGAAGAGAACATATGGACCATATCCTACTGACCATGAAGATGCAGAAAAATCAAAATTAGAATTGTATCTGTATTCACAGTGTTGTTTTTCTGCCTATTGTTATACAACATAGCTTTGATTTGTAATTTGGTCTTCAAATTGCTAGTATTTTTTAGGTAACTCTTTTTATGCTGTTCCATTCTATTCAAGAAAATTAAAAGTTAGCTGCAGGAAAAAAATAGCCCCTGGTACACAGAGAAACTAATTTGCATAAACATTCCAACTGAATTTTAATTAAAACAATGAAGCACTGAAAAATTGGTAAAGTTCATCTGAAATGTTCAGAAATGCCCTAAACATTGCAAGTTTGACTTGCCAGTGATTTGGTAAGTTGTAGACTAGCTTTAAGAAAGTGCAGCAAACATAGAGATTTTGCTTCACTTGTATTTCCTTTTGCTTATTTCAGGTCAACAGATATCATTTCAAACATTTGTCTCCAAAAAATCAGCCTGCTTTATATGAATGCTAATTAAATTACCTTCATATTAGACAAAAAGGTAACTTCCCAATATTTCCTAGTGTCACCTATAACCGATATGATCTTTCTTTCTTTCTCTCAATTCATTTCTCTCACACCAGATTCATTAAAGTGGCTTTAGCCCTTTAAAGGAAACCTGTCTCCAGATTTACAACAAGTTCCCAAAGAACTATATTAACTTGTGCCCACACAGTTTTTATCTAAAAATACATAGTTCCTGTTCCCAGAAAATGAAGTTTGTAAGCCTACCTGGTACTCTACCTGAAGCAACAATGTGTCCAAAGGGCATGTACTATTCATCCAAGGAAGTGTGTCTCTTACCTCATGCCTGCTGGAAAGTAACCATTCCCCTACCATGGGCTAATGAGTCATCCTCTGGTCTACACTGCAGGAGGGAGGGTGTAAGAGCGGACATGAGGTGATAGGCACACTGCTTTGCATGAATAGCACATGCCCTTGGGGCACTCTTCTCCTTCAGGCAGGGTACCAGGTAAGCTTGCAAACTTAATTTTCTTTGGATAGGAACTATGCATTTTTTAGTTAAAAACTAAAAATAAGTGAGTATAGTTCTATAGGAACTTATTAGGCATAGTAGTGAAAATCTGGTGGCAGGCTCCCTTCAATAAATGGTGTAATGCTGTCTGTGATTTTCAAATGTCCAATAAAATTCACTGACTGGAGTGACTATGCAACTTTTTGTGATCTGGCTTTGCACAGCTTTGCATTAGCAATAGTACTAGTGCCACAGATAAATAAGGTGGCAGAAATAGTCCTGTGTGACTTTTTAGTAGTGAAAAGTTAAAAAAAATCTCAATGTGACTATTTTTTACACCAAAAAGCCAGTCAAAAGAAATGATAAATAACCCCCAATGTGTACAATGCTTTTGAGCTTAAAGGTTTACTCCATGACTAATTGTTACAACTGTGCACGTTCATTCTTCAGTTATATTGTCTACCTATTAAGACAAAGATATATAGAGGGAAATAAAGTAATATTTGGTCTAGGACTAGAGGATCTCCACTGCTGACTGTGATTTTGTACTTTGTTTTCATTCTGTTCTTCTTTAGTCTGTATACAGCTTTATTTCACTTCTAGCTGCCTTAATTTATTATCACATTACCTGTATCCCAGTAGTTAACTATAACATAGGCAGTTTGGGTGGTAATATGGGATCAAAGTCTTCTAGGGGGCCAGTGGCCAGCCAAACCACCCAACAGATTTTAAACTGAGAAAGATCCTAACCAATGAAATCCTCATACATCTGTTCCTGCTCTCAATACACATGAACATAACAGACATTTCAGGACCTTGGAATGCTTTACAAAGGTACTGAAAGTAGGCAGAAGGAAAGCATCCTCCGTTCCACAAGAACCTTGATTCTAGTACCATTCTATGTAATAAATAAATTCCTGTAATATTCATATAACACAAGGTCCATGGCAGTCTTAATCTGCCCCTGCTGTCTCCTGTTCTGGGCTGCAGAAGACAGCTGTCCCTTTCATTCCTCCAATGTTAATCTGGTTTGTCTGCATGTTAGGGGACCAGTCCAATCACTCCCTGGACCAGAACTCTGATATCACCCAATTCCCAGTACATGTATATAAGTTTTCCTTGGAGCTTGCTGGCATTTTCTGGACTTTCATATTTTTTGATCTTCTGACCCTTGCTTGTTTTCTGACCAATCTTTTTTTTATTATTCTGTACTGCATTGTTCTCTTGGTTTTGACAAAGAGAAAGAGCAAAACAAGCAAAGATAGACCTCAGCCAAAACAAAGCAACAAACAGCACACTACACTGCATCCTCTACAGGCAAACTGCACTTAGTGTGGTTTTAACTACTTTTGAGAAATCTGGGCCTCTGTGTTTGCATTGAAGTATCTCTTTACACTTTTGGGGACTGCAGAGAAAGAGGTGATGGTTAAACAATAAAAAATAGTGAAAAATACTCCCCTGCAACACCCTGCATGTCTGTTGAAATTTTAAAAGAAATAAAATAAAGTACAATCAAGTTTTATCGGTGATTGCCACATTCTGTTTTTCACTATTTCATATTGGATAGACTCCTCTGGGAAGAACCTGAATTTTGGGGTGTGAATTTTGCACAGGAATAGTGCCCCACATTATTTCTTTCTTATGGACACTTGGTTAAACAATACAAATGCAACATTGTTTGAATAAATCTTTTGTAGATTTATTAAAACTTTATGAAAAAGTTAAAGGGGTTGTCCACTTTCAGCAAATATTTGATATGGTTTGTGTAAGGAAATGTTATCCAATTTCCAATATACTTTCTGTATCTATTATTCATGGTTTTGTAGATATCTGCTTGCTGTCCTGTTAAAGACTTATTTATTTACTCTCTGTTGGTAGAAATGTGTGCATGAGATGGACATGCAGGTGCACAAACCGCTGTTATTACAGAGCGTAATAGGAGATATTTGATAATAATGGCTTGTGCACCTACATGTCCATCATATGACATGGACAGATTTGTATCCACTGGGAGTAAAAATAGAAGCTTTTATAGTAGGACAGCAAGCAGAGATCTAGAAAACTGTGAGGAATTGATAAAGAAAGTGTATTATAAAATTCTATAACTTTTCCTTACACAAAACATACCAAATATTTGCTGAAAGTGGACAAACTCTTAATTCACTAATTCATTTTTTCCTTATTTCAGAAATCATTTTATTTCAAATACTTCCAATGATCGAGCTTTTCTAAATTGTAATTTACAGTCCACTAACAAAAAAGAAATGTCAGTTTGATTTTATGTAATTTTTCAAAATAAATGTAAGCTTCGTCTATTAGTTTTCAAACCTGAAAGTAATTTAACTTTGAGCAGACAAAATTAAATTAATAAAAAAGTGAAATCATAAAATGTAGATTTGATATATGAAACTTTTCTACAAGTGAAGCTCTTAATGCAGTTCATTTCTTCTGGCAAGAAACTGTATATTTCAATCAGATAAATGTTCTCCTGCATTTGTTAATTTTGAGGTCTCTAATTTGTTTTAACTTTAATCCATAAATGGACTTTTTTATTTAGGTCAAACTTCTGAGCTGTGGTATTTTAGTATTTTACCTTTCTTTCTATTTTTTATATGATAATAGATAATGATTGCCCATGAAGTAACAGCTCTTGAGCACCATGGCTCTGTTAATCCTCTATAAAATTGGCTGTTGTCCCATCAGAATGGATAGTATCGAACAGTATCAAACTACAACAGTAGTTGTGAAACTGACAGTATCAAACTACGAAATAAAACCCCCTATTTATAACAGTAATGGCAACTACCTGTTGTCATCTAGCTTTGGAATCATTAGAATGTACTGATAGCACAACCCAGAGTTGTAACAAAAGTGCTATATAATAATTTTTGCTACTTAGTGGGGCAGGCCAGAGAGTCTAGCTGGGGTAATGAAAGCTTGACTTCTCACACATGTATTACTTACTTATGTATTACTCTTACACTACTATGTAAGCTTCACCGACATACAGTATTCAAGTACTGTATATACCCCAATATGAGGGTTACATGCAATTGATTACTGCAGAGCAGGTGAGCACCCTATTCGCAACATATCTACTCACATTATCCAACGTTATTACTCGAGGTGCCATTCTCTGTCCTTGTTTTTTTTCTTACTTTTTACACAGAAAATCCAAGAACGCTCTGAGATCTACTCATCCCACCAGTGTCCCTAGTTGTACAACAAGAAATGCCACAATAACATTTGCATGCACCGGGTCCAGGGGGACAACCAACAAGCTGATCTAATCTCCACACTTACTAGCATTTTTATTGCATTGCTTGGTAGGTTGGTGGACACGCATATCAGAATTGACCAGACTCACAGAGTCCTTTGGGCTAAAAGAGTGACCTCTCATGCCCAAAAGATGTCATATGCCACATGCACTACTATTGTCTTCAAGAAGAGATTGTAAAAAAAATACAGGGCCAATGGAGATTTAGATCCAGATAAAGCTCTCAAGAAAGATAAAGCTCTTTCTTCATGATCTTCTTATAGACATTCCTGACTAGGAATTGCTGTTTTCTGACCTACCAACTCAGTGGCAATGGCGACCACCATGGGACTCTGTCCCTAATTTTCATTTCCCGGTACTGCAATCACGGCGTCAAAGAAACTAGAGACCCACAGTAACATAGAAAAATGTATATGTTCTGGTACAAGGTGACTTCTCAATATGGACTTTACACAATGACAACTACTTTTCTACTATGTTGATTGGCCCTACACATCTTAACTGGCTGTTGTTGCAAGATCGCTTCTTGCCATACTTCTCCTCCATTGTTTCCCATGTTGATTATTATTGATTTTGTAATGCTCCTACCTCCAAATTGCTTCATACATACTGTCATAGTGTTTTTTTCTCTGTGTTTTTATTTTCCCTTTTTATCTGTCCTCCAACCTCTACCACCCCATTCTAGTCCTTCCCCTATCCAAGTGTTGGGGTGCACTGATCCTTTCTTCCCAGTGACACCTTGGCTTTTGCAGGCAAGATATAATGTCTAGTACTTTTAATATTGCATCTTTTAATGCCGAGGGGCTTAATATCCCTGAAAAGAGGTCACAATTTCTATTGTGAAGACAGATATTCTATGCTCACTTTTACTCCTTCCATGCTCCAGCCCTGAATAACAGATATTATCCACCTCGCTTCCATGTGGCCAATCCAAAGGTAAATCCAAAGGGGTCTCTATATTTCTTTATGAATCCCTCCACTCACAAAATATTGAAACCAAAATATATCCAAATGTCATATTCTTGTAAAACAGATATTTAGTGTTGCTAACATCTAGACCCCGAACGCAAATCAAGTTGATTGTCAGCTTCATTTAATAGACAAACTGCGTTCCATAATGCTTAGCAAGGTCTTCAATCTATCTATGAACCCACTTATTGACACTTCCTCAAGGCACTCCTCTATCTCCAACAATAAAATCAATAGATTGCTAAAGTTACTACACACAATACAACTGTCTAGGGCATCCAGATGGACGTGATTACACTTTTTTTCTCCCTCACACAATGTCCATAGTTATACTGACTATATACTAACAGACCACAGACATTTTTGTTCAATAATTTTGTCTAGTATTATGTTGATTTACCTCTCTGACATGCCCTTGTTTTCTGCTCTTATTGCACTCCACTGCCTACTGCTTCCCCACTTGGCGACTCAATGAGTGTTTTCTCCAGAATGATTTATACCTTACTAATCTTCAAAGGATCATGCAAAACGTTGCGCTTTTCGTGCTTTGGATTGAATATCTGCCCCATGACAAGAAACATTAAAAGACATGCTCAGGGGTGTACTCATGAAGCATGGTACATGTGTCAAATGGGAGAATGGCTTTAGATTTAGGTCTCTCCTGGCCTCCGTACAACAGTTGGAAGCTAAACACAAGCAAAAGCAAGCAAGAGGAGACTCTACATGAACTCTCACAGGTTAGCTATGAACTGAAAGCTGAACTGAATCTTATATTTCAACCATCAAAAAGCCTACCAGAGTTCAGGTACACAAAATTGAGGAAAAAGTGTCTATTTTCACAGACTATTACAGGACACTCTACAACTTACTTCACCCAGAGCTACCCTGTGTGTGCCCAGGGATCTCCAAACTTGCATCAAGAGGAGAGCCTTGCCTTCTCTCCCTCTTGAGAATATTATTAAATTAGTGAAATCTTTCTCACCAGAGGAATTGGTGCAGGTTATTAAGTCCCCCCATCCTGGACGAACCCAGGCCTGGATAGCTTCATGGCTTTTGTTAGAGGGCTTATCCCTTCATTGATAAGCAGCCTTTAACACAGTTTATGTCCCACCAATAGTTCTTCATGCCCATATCACAGTAATCCCTAAAGATGAGAGGAATTAACAACTCTATGCCCTATCTCCCTCATCAACTCTGATGCCCAGATTTTCATCAAGCTCCTGGCCAATCGCCTGGCCCGCCACCTGGGAGTGCTGATTCACCTTGACCAAACATGTTTTCCTGAATTTTACCCCTACTTTGCATCCTTATTTTCTTCATTGCTTGTGGATAGCGACTGTGTTATACTCACAATCCACTCATCTTATACGTTATATACATAATCACAATTTAACCTTACAAGTTGTGTATTCAGGCTTCATTGATGGTCCCTGAATTTCTGTAATTAGCAGCTAATTGGGATGATTTACTACTCATATTATTGTACTGTTTTACTTGTTGTTCTGCTTGTCCCAACTTTTAATAAAGCTATTTTGAATGCCAAAAAAATTCTATATACTGCTTATGGTATGTAGACCACAAGATTGGATGGTGGTCCCCCTCCCACTAGAGTCATGGGAATTTGGACAATTGCCCTTTTTGCTTCTGCCAATATATAGTTCTGCTAATGCTGTTGTGAATTCTGTATTCAGATGATACATTAGCAGTAAGCAGAAAGTTATTGAAAAAGTTTTCTTGTATTTGTCAAGGGTCCTTGTAACAGTAAAATAACCCACAACAATCCTGTCAAACATGTTTCATAAATGACAGATCCACATTAATTATACTTAAAGGCAGCAAACAGAAAGATAATTAAAAGCCACAAAAGACTACAATTGTCGCAGAAATTAACTGCCACAAATTTCATTAATTTAAACCATCCTGTCTGATTTTTGTATGTTACTAATGATATGGGTTACTTCCTTCACTCTTAGGGGAATATATTTCTAATGTGAAGGAAAGGAATATTTCAGTTCTGTCTGAGCCACAATTAGTGAAGTTGTAATTCACTGGCTTTGAAAAAAGTCTTAAGAGATTAAACTAATTATAAGATACATAGGCGAAAAACAGAGAGAATGTTACAATGTGTCAACATGGTTCAATGCCAAAAATGCTGGTTTGCCAAATTGCCTGAATATTAAAAATAAACAATAGGAAAATAATTTGTGTTAGCAAAGGGGGATAAATGGGATTGACAGTCTCTTAATGCATTAACAGCACATAGGGTAACATACAGTTATATCTGATGGCAGATGGCTGTTTATTTTGATAGTTTTCTTTTTGATGATGATGACTACTTTTCTATCATAAACACTTGTTTAAATTTAATTCTAGGCCACGTGACATTGCACATTTATCACCTTTAAGAATACTCTCTGAGGAACTTTCATCCTTATGTTCCTCTTATAAATAGCGCTGTAATAATGTCTAGATATATATCCAGTAGGTAACACTCAATTTACCCTTTGAATGTTTTTGTACATTTGAGCTGAATTTTACCATTGGTCAGTGTGTACTATTTGTAATCTAATATAATATAACCTCATCAAAAGAGACAAGTAGACAAATGTTTCAAGGTCAAATGGGATTGAACGGACCTGAACCTGAACTTTATAAGAAGTTGTGGTTAAAATTTGGCTCAAATCCCCCACCCCCTTTCAGTATTGCCCCCAGTAGGTGTGGGTACCAAGCACAGGAAATACCACCATTAGAATTTAAATCAATGCAGTGTGTGGGCACCAACAATAACATTCTAGTGGTGCAGGGTGACGCTCTTTTGGGGGTGCCAGAACCAATCGCAGGTGTTACTGGTGGGGGTTCCAAGTCCCAAATCATCCGAATCTGAATTTTCATTGGCTACACTGTGATCATTAGATCTTTCTTAGACTTCATTTTTTTCATATAACATCAAAATATTAAAAAATCTAGTCACTTTTTTAAATCTAATTCCAAGTCTTTTGCACATAATAACAGCAAACTGCTTAAAAAATTAATGTGTTAAATCACTAAAGACAAATCTGGGTACCCACGCATATTATACAGGTATTTTTTGTGGCAAAATAAAAAAGCATGCGGTGCCATACTGTGGTCTTAAAAGTCAGCAGACGGCAGTTACATCTATGGAATGCTACAGGATTTATTGGTTCTTTATGAATAAATAATAACAACCACAGTTGGCGAACTGTTTGCAAACAGGAAATGCAGTGCATTAGCATAATCTTACACTGTAACAAACACTTTCACTCTGCTCTTTCATTCCATCATAACATGCTTTAATGTATCTGCATGCTAACAGTCATGCACACAATATTCATGGAGTCATATTAACAATCCAATGAATTAATGCTTAATTAAAGCTTTTGTGAAAATAAAAAAACAGCAGATTTTATGGAGAGAGGATGTTCTTCAGTAAACAGTAGCACAATAAGTTGCATAAGAGAATTAATTGTGTCTATAGAGATGTGTTGTTTCATTGGCATATAATACCAATGCTTTGAATGGCAAGCAAAGGTTTGAAAATTATGGACATGACCAGGTCAATTCACAATGTGAGAGTTGCAATAATCAAAATAACTATTGTTATGTTAAAACCTATCACTGCCACCATCAATGCCAACTTTAACTCCTTAATGACCCATATCATTTTCACCTTAAGGACCCTACTCAATTTTTTTTTAAATCTGCCATGTTTGACTATATGCACTTATAACTTTAGAACTTTTTAACTTACCAAAGTGATTTTCAGATTTTTGAGGACATTTTGTACTTTACCTTAGTGGTATATTTTGGTTGTAATATTTTGCATTTATTATGCTCATCATACAGTTAGTCTAACCTCCCAAATAGGTTACTAACTAACATTAACCATATGTCTTCCTTGTGTTGACATTGTTTTTTAAATGTTATTTCATTTTATTAGAATGTTAGGAGGCTTACAATGCGATCAGCAATTTTGCATATTTTCAAGAATATTTTAGATTCAATTGTTTTAGAAACCTATTCATATATAAGTTCTATTTATTGTAAACTCCCCACAGAGTGCCAAATTTTTAAATTGCACCACTCAAGCTAATGAAAACAGTCCTTGTTTAGCTTGTTAACTGTTTGAGTATCGGACATAAAATAAAACAAAATAGCGATTTTATACAGAATTGTTTTGGTGGGAATGCAATAAAAAGCTATTCAGATATTTTACTTTTATTTTTTTGTATCAAATATTTGTTATTAAGTCCAGCAAGTAAAACATAGAAATTCATATAGTAGCTTAACAGATAGACTGCATTTTACATATTCAGCTAGTTTTGTCAATTATTACAGTAGATAACATTTAACATAATCTAAACCAGGGGGTGAAAACTTTTGGGGATAGGGAAGGTTAAGAGATGGTTATTTACCTCACCAGGGAGAATTAGTCTGAAGAATTTGTCCTCAGTCATCAGGAGTTATGGGGTGAGCAGGGTCTCTGTTGTTTGCAATTTTTATCCATGGAAGTTATTGAAGTTATTTAGGGTACCTTGTCTCACAGCAAGTGTAAGTTAATGGATACATGATGTTCTGATAATGAAGGTGACTTCTAAGATCTTGTTATCAAGAGTTTTATTTTTTGTTTTATGCACCGTATACCATAGATAACATGTTATTTATGAAATATTCAATTTCTATAGCTTTTTAGTGTTTGAATAATTTTGCAGATTAAAAACATATTTGAAGAGAAAAATCACTTGTTTTTGCCTTGTCATCTTTTAAGATGAAGTGTAACACTAATTTTTTTATTGAGTAAACTGTATTAGGGCTATTTTTTGCAGAGTAAGTTGCATTTTTTACTTGAATTATTGTGAAGTAAATTTTACATTTTGATCAACATTTCCTTTTTTGTTTGGTTGGATATGGCAAAATCCTAATTTTTGTAATTTTTTTTATTTTTTGTTACAGTGGTTACAATAAAGGTTTAGTAATGATTTTATTTTATTGTACAGGTTGTTACTGATAAAGCAATACCATATATGTGCAGATTGTGTGGTGATTCTCACTTTTTTTATTGTAACTATGAATTTTATAATGTATGGGACATTTAAGGGATTTTAATAATTTTTTAATTTATTCTTTTATTTGTAAAAAAAAGTTTACTTTTCAAAAAATGTTTACTGTCCATTTATGGGACTTGAAGCTCAAAAAGAAGAAGAGATACAGAGCGGACGCCACCAGTGTGAAATCTATTTGGGATATCTCTAATTTGCATAAAAATTTGTTGTGCTCACCTTCTCTTGTTGTACAATCGGTACAACACGTTCACAGGCATGGGTGAAAACTATTTGGCAAGTCCGGCAGCCTTCCTGGTCTCTGTGATGAGGGATCAGCTGAGGAGTGTGTGTCATAGGTAGGTAAGCTGTCTCCAGGGTGTTTGCGGTGCAAGGTACTCAGAACAAATCCAGACACTCTGATTTTAATGTATGCTTCATGTAACTGAGGAAGAGCACGGTCCGGGCTCGAAACGCGTCTTGCCTAAAGCTTATAAAGAAACCTTAATATAATACAAAGGTTGTGTTCTGAGTACCTGGCGCCACAAACACCCTGGAGACAGCTTACCTATTTATGGGACTTGAACAAGCAATCATCTGATCCCTTGTTCAAATGAATACACTATTCAGATGCATAGGCTGACAAAGCATTGGCCTGTCGGAAACAGTATCTGTTGGAGACAGTCCGGGATCCTTCATCGGATTGCCCGCTGCAATTCAGGCTATCATCAGCCCCTGAACCAGACTTGAATTCACTATCTTTTGGTCTTTCCTTCCTTTTTTCGGGATCATGTCAACAGCAATGGGACTCTCCGACTGACACAGTGGGGCATATTTATCAAGCTGTCTTAAAGACAAAATATTCCTAGTTGCCCATGGCAACCAGTCACAGCTCCCCTTTAAAATATTCACTGTTAAAATGAAAGCTGAGCTGTAATTGGTTACCAGATAAATCTGCCCGGATGTGGATAATTAGTCAGTTATTGATTACTAAAAGACTAACATTTGTAACAGCAATGAAAAGAGAACCTCACTTGCTGTCCTCCCAGAAAATATTGTGGAAGTTAGAGATTACATTTTTTTTCTACATTTATAATATTAATAATATCATCATTATTATCGTCATCATTAATTTAGTGAATTGTCCATTTTTTATCAATGTATGTCATTACAGAAAATATTGTGGCTTAACATACAATTAATATAACAATAATATGAACTGCTCCGTACATTAGCCTTATCATTAACTTCATTCTCTTCCATTCACAATACTTCTCCTTCCACCTTCCCACATATTGACTCAGTATATAACGTGAAAGTGAGTTGGCGTTTTCCCAGCTGAGGCTACTTATGTTAGCCATCAGTGAACTCTCCTCTTATTGAAGTCATTATATTTTTTAATGGCTGTAGTTGCCTTTGCCCTAATGGTTCAGGAAAGCCTTTGCTGTATATACTACCAATACAAGGTTAGTAAATAATTAATTTGCATCTTGTGCATCTAAATGTCATAAGTAATGGTTTTCATCAGGTCTGTACTTATTGTATTGGAATAAGGTGCTGAAATCATGTCTCTTACTGAAGGAAAGAAAGAAAGAATCAACCTATTGATTGACATTATGAAGCAGTCAGAGAGACTACAACAGGTAGTATATATCTTGTTGTATGTTGATGGCTGCCAAAGACTGAGAGTGAAAGTGATATACGTTCCCAAGGAGATCTTATACTGGGGCAAAGTAATGGATTTAGAAAAAGCTACTGCAACCCTTAATGGTGTGAGATCAATATCAGTATCACAGGTAAAACTGCATAATATGTATTATTAAGACTTGCTGAAATAGAATATTCTAGAAGTAGCAACATTGTGTGACTCATTATACCTGAAATATATTCATTCAGCAGACTGTATGAAGCATATCTTAAGTCAAACCTGATTATTTTAAAAGCCTTGTCTTCGCTTTCAAATATCAAATAGAGGTTAGAAAGTGAAGTCCCCTGTGTAGAATCAGTCAGAAAATGCTATACTAAGAGGAGAAATTTGGGAAATGAAGCATATCTGTGCATTAAATTTAATTTTAAAACAAACAATTCTTAATTCTTCCTTTACCCTCCAGTAGCACCAGGGCTGCCATGAGGAAGTTTGGGACCCCTCAATTTTGTGGGAACCTTAATCTCAGCAAACACTACATTTTACAGTTGTGAACCATGAACTACATTTACTAAGGTGCATGCTCCAGTTTTCTGGTAGACTTTGCACGCTCTTTTCAGTGCAAACTGCTTGCCACCGGCTGTACTATGGGGCATTCTTCATGCAACACAAATTTCTGCACTGAAATGGGAGCTCTGGTGCTCATTTGGACCATGTACCACATTTTCATGCAAAGTCCAACAGAAGCGTGTTGCACGCCCCATGTTACAGCTGCACCAAAACAAAGTGCAGTCCAGAGGGCGACAGATTTATGAGGAATATGCACCAGAAATTCTGAATCTGGCGCACCAAGCAGATTACAAAGGAAAACTGCACTGTGCGCTGTTTACACTGTTTTAGTAAATGTAGGCCCATGTCTCATACAGTACATGTCAATGTCAAGCTCACTAGACAGTTAGTCAGTGATCAGACAGAGTCAGAGGCAATATATATTCTTCATGAATCTGGTGAGCCCCGAACTATGCCGAAAGTTTTTTGGTGCACCTTTAACATAGGGGTTGAGACACAATTCTATCGGACTTTGCAGGTTAAATCTGGCACATGGTCCGACTGAGCACCATAACGCCCCCTAATTTGTGTCGCATTAAAACTAGTGCAGCTGCGCCACAAAAAGGATTGCATGTGACTAGAGATGAGTGAACATACTTGTCCGAGCTTGATGCTTGTTCGAGCATTAGCATACTCGCAACTGCTGGGTGCTCGGACGAGTATTTCGTCCGCTCGAGAAAATGTCTCCTCTTGCGGCGTTTAGATTTTTGTCGGCCAGAAACAGAGCCAATCACAAGCCAGGAGACTCTGCAGTAGACCCAGCATCACGTGGTACACTTACATGTCGATAGCAGTGGTTGGCTGGCCTGATCAGGTGATCCTGGAATAGACTAGCCCCTGCCCGCGCTGCTCAGATAATTCTCTGTCTGGATGCCGTTAGGGAGAGAGCTGCTGCTGGTCAGGGATAGCATTAGGGTGCTTGTAGATTACTGGAGTAATTCTCCAACTTACTGTTAGGCAGGAGTGATTCTCCAAGAACCGAACAGTCCTTGTTAGGACTACATTAGCGTTTTTCAAAAGCTAAAGTGACACACTTAGTCACAGCACAAAATCCTTTAGTGTGCTGTCAGTGTAGGTTAGAAACTAGCCATAGCAATCATCTTCTGTGGTTGCTGTCTGATTTCTTCTGCACGTTTTGTTCTATAAAAAAAAAAATATTTTGAAAATGCTGAACCCGAGGGCTAGGGGTGGAGGACGAGGGCATAGGCATCCAATTACTGCAGGGGTCAGAGGCCGTGGTCCTGGGCGGGGTAAGACACCACCTGCTGATGAGGGAGCAGGGGTACGCCGCAGAGCTACAATCCCTAGCTTCATGTCTCAAGTTACTGGGACACATGGTAGAGCAGTGTTGAGGCCAGAACAGCGCGAACAGGTGATGTCGTGGATTGCGGAGAATGCTTCTAGACATTTGTCCACCAGTCAGTCTTCCACGCAGTTTACCTATGTTACCCAAGTGAGCACTCCTCCAGCTCCTCCACCTTAGCCTCCTTCCCCCCAGTCTGCCCCCTCCCAGGAAAATTTGGCATTTGAGCTGTCATACTCTGAGGAACTCTTTTATGGACCCTTCCCAGAGTCACAAACCACTTGTCAGGTGGCTGATGAGCTCTTTCCCGATGCCCAGGTTTTCCACCGGTCACAGTCTGTGGGTCATGCTGACCTTCTTGACGTAGTGGAAGAAGTGTGTAAAGAGGTGTCGGCAGGGCAGGAAGTCCAAGGGGGAGCAGACTGAGGGATTGGAGGATGATGAGGTGACAGACCCAAGCTGGGTTTATAGGCCGGTTGAACACAGTGCTTGTGAGACTGAGGCAAGTCCTATACGAGAACAGGTTGGAAGAGGCAGTGGTGAGGCCAGACGGAGAGGCAGGGCCAGAGCTTGTGCATCAGCGCCAAATGTTTCATGTAGTGAAGCTCCAGTGGCGATGGCTAGATTTTCTGAAGTCTGGAGGTTCTTTAAAGAAACACCGGATGACTGACGGACTGTGATGTGCAACCTATGCCACACCAGGATCAGCAAGGGTTCCACCACTACTAGCTTAACCACCACCAGGCATATGAATGCTAAACACCCCACTCAATGGAACAAAGGCCGTTCACCTGCGACTGGGTCCACCACTGATCCTTCCCCTGTGTCATTTGCTGCCTCTGCTGGTCAACCCTCTGCACAGGACCCCGGCACCAACATCTCCCGGGCGAAAGCCACACCTTCGCCTCCACGATCCTCCACAGCATCCACCAATGTCTCCATGTGCAGCGTCCAGCTCTCTATACCCAACGCTGGAGCGCAAGAGGAAATACAGTTGCAACCACCCACACGCCCAAGCCCTCAATGTCCACATCTCCAAATTACTCAGCCTGGAGATGCTGCCCTATAGCCTGGTAGAGACCGAGGCCTTTCGCAGCCTCATGACGGTGGCCACCCCTCGGTATTCGGTCCCCAGCCGCCACTACTTTTTCCCATCTGCCGTCCCAGCCCTGCACCAGCACGTGTCAGACAACAGCATCCGTGGATGAGTGCTGCCGGGCAGGGCCACTATATGTCGCTGATGGCACATTGGGTTAACTTGGTGAAGGCTGGGACCAAGTCTGACTCTGGGGCCGCTCATATTCTGCCGACTATGCCTACTATGCCTCCTCCTCCCACCCCTCCTCCACCTCCTCGTCCGAATTACCATCAATGAGCATGGCGCCATCAGTCGGTAGCTCTAGGCACAGCAGCAGTGCCATCGCTAAGCGCTGCTCAAACTGTTGAGCCTAGGCGATAAAAGGTACATCGCCCCAAGAGCTATTACAGGGCATCACGGCGCAGACCGATCTGTGGCTGGCACCGCTGAACCTGAAGCCAGGCATGGTTTTGTGTGACAACGGCCGTAACCTGGTGGTAGCATTGCAACTCGGCAGACTGACACATGTGCCATGCCTGGCCTATGTGTTAAATCTGATAGTTCAGCGGTTCCTCAAGACATACCCCAATCTGTCTGATTTGCTCACGAAGGTGCTCCGCATCTGTGCGCATTTCAGAAAGTCCAGCACAGATGCTGCAACTCTCAGGGCAGTGCAGCGCCGCCTCAAATTGCCCGCTCACTGACTGTTGTTAGTTCCACGAGGTTGAATTCAACATTACCATGTTATCCAGAGTTTACCAGCAGCTCAGAGCAATTGTAGACTGCCAGATTTCAACTTCCACCAGAACTGGTAGTCAGGTCAGTCAGCTTCCTCTTGTCTACAATGAGGAGTGGACGTGGATGTCTGATATCTGTCAGGTGCTGAGTAACTTTAAGGAGTCAACACAGATGGTCAGTGGAGATCCCACCATCATCAGCCTCACAATCCCGCTGCTTGGCCTGTTGAAAAACTCTCTGGTCAGCATGAAGTCGGAAGCTTTGCGCTTGTCACAAGAGGAAGAAGATTCCCTTGTTGATAGCCAAAGCACCCTCTGATCTGTTTCTCAGCGTGTGTCGGAGGAGGTGGAGGAGGAAGAGGAGGAGAATGTTGGCGAGACAGAAGAAGGGAGCATTGCTCAGTCCTTCACTGTTCAGCGTGTATGGGCAGAAGAAGAGGAGTTGGAGGAGGAGGAGGAGGAAATGTAGAGTCAGGCCAGTGAGGGGAGGGAATTCTTGCGCGTTGGGACTCTGGCGCATATGGCAGATTTCATGCTAAGCTGCCTATCCCGTGACCCTCGCGTTCAAAGAATATATTCCAGCACCTTTTACTGGGTATTCAATCTCCTGGACCCACGGTACAAGCAAAATCTTTCTACTCTCATCCCTGTAGAGGAAAGGGGTGTGAGAATGAATGAATACCAGCAGACCCTGGTGCACATGCTGAAACAGTATTTCCCTTCTGACAGTGCTAGCGGCAGAGGGCATACTTCTGCGGGATAAGTAGCAAGGGAGAATAGGCGAGCTGGCAGCTTGTCCAGCACTGGTAGGGGTACGCTTTACAAGCGCGATAGCAGTGGTTGGCTGGCCTGATCAGGTGACCCTGGAATAGACTAACCCCTGCCCGCGCTGCTCAGATAATTCTCTGATAAATGCAGAAAAGTTGTTTTGATGCAAAATATCAAAGGTTAGTCTTAACTGTACCAATAAATCAATATAAATGGGGAACACTAAGTGCTCCTCTCACCTAGTTCAAGGATTTAGTAACAAACCAAAAAAGAGCGCACAAGAGGAATAATATGCACAAAAGATATAGAAAATTAATAAACAAATTTTATTGGTCAAAATTGAATGATAAAATAAATCATTAAAAATTATGGCTTCCAGGAGAGACCAGGAATTTTTTTTTTCATTATAAGCAGAACCATGGTACACAGGATTAATAATTAGTATAGACATAATAACGTAACCAACCATTTCTAACTATGCCCATCCAGACCACAAATAACAATCATCGTTCGAATACAGTATAGTAATGCCAAGATGAACAGCATATATGCATTAAATAAGTACAGTGGTCTGAGTCCTTGAGACCATGGTTACCTGACTTGGAAAGTCCCCCAACGCGTGTTTCAACCCGCCGGTCTTTTTCAAGGGGTGATGTGACAAACGCTAGATCGGACATATAAACCGGACCTGACCAATGAGCAGTTAGGAGCAATCATGGGCGGTAGTGCACCTGTATACGCGGCGCGTGCTCAGTTGGCCCGTACCTGCCCCCGTAGCGGGGCCGGGCAGTGACGTCACAGAGGAGGTGACAACACCGGGTCATGTGACGGCAGTGCCGCGCCCCCCTGCCCGAGAGCCGCAAGACGTGGAAAGCCAGGCATGTGCACATCAGGATAACTGCGAGAACCGCTATAATGCTCAAGACCAGAATGCCAGGTAATGTAAACGATTAACACAGAGGTGCCGATGCTGTGTAACCAAGTCTTTGTGCTAGGATTATAGATGTGTGTCATTT